>CM035838.1:438137766-439337766 GCA_020510985.1 Pholidichthys leucotaenia
GGTCCGGCAAATAACTCTCTCATTTGGGACAGAACGTATCCCAGCATTTGGGCGAGGATATGTCGGCGAAGCCTAAGGCTGGAAAACCAGGAAAAGGAAAAAGCGAGCCGCCGAAACAGTCCAAATTAACGGACTTTCAGGTCTGTGACG
The DNA here is from genome assembly GCA_020510985.1 of Pholidichthys leucotaenia. Lineage (NCBI taxonomy): Eukaryota > Metazoa > Chordata > Actinopteri > Cichliformes > Pholidichthyidae > Pholidichthys > Pholidichthys leucotaenia. The sequence continues at coordinate 438,137,917 of CM035838.1, forward strand.
CAGCAAACAAAACTCCATATATGGCGGAGGAGGCTGGCAACGCTGCGATTTCTGCGGGGAATGGCGCAGATGCGCTGATGGCAGCCATGAGTTCAATGAGAGCGACTTTTCCTCTAGATTTGATGGGATTATGACAGCGTTGGAAGGAATAAGAAAGGAATTGGGTGACTGTGTAGAACGAACGGCGCAGATGGAGCTCCGTCTCGCTAGTGCTGAAGATGACGTCACCCGTCTTCAATTAAAGGTGCGCACTTTGGAAAAAAAAATAAATCTCTGGAAGATAATATTTTGGATTTGGAATCTCGGTCGAGACAGAATAATTTGAGGCTGGTGGGTCTTCCAGAGGAATCAGAAGGTCGGGACGTATGTTCCTTTCTGGAAAAGTGGATTCCGGAGGTGCTGGGCAGCGAGGAGTTGCAATCAGCAGTGGTTCTGGAAAAAGCACATCGTATTGGCCCACGGAGAGATAAGGGACCGCCGAGGACCTTAATTATGAAGTTTCTTAGCAACAGAGACAGGATGAAGATCTTCAACGCTGCACGTGCTAAAGGAGAGATTAAACACCAGGACCAGCAGGTGCGGTTCTACCCAGATTTGGCCACAGGAATCCAACAATTGAGGAAGCAGTTTGATCCCGTACGTAAGGAGCTGCGCAACCTTGGGATTCGTCATGGTGTAATCTATCCTGCGAGACTGCTGACCACGTATGAGGGCAGAACCCACATCTTCAAGACCCCAGAGGAGGCGCAGGAGTTCATCAAGAAGATCAAAGAAGAAGAAGAGACTGGTGGGAGCTAAGCATGAACAAAATATAAGGTAGAATAATTAAGCATTTGCACAGGCATCTGACTGACTTGAAGTAAATAGTAAGTTTACAAAATATAGATTGTATTATATATTAAAAAACAAAACAAAAACAAAACAAACAAACAAAAAAAAAACCTATGATGTACAAAGTTGTTAAAAATTTTGGAGTTAAGTTGGAAAACTACAGAGGAGAGTTAATGTTATGTCATTAAAAGCAGTAGAGTTAGGGTGATTGGGAGGATGAAGAAGGAGTGGCTTAGGCTGTTCCCCGTGGGTGTGGAACGGTCGATGGCTATATCGGGAGACAGAATTTTTCTTTTGATTTTGGGGGGTTTGCCACAAGTGTGGGAAGGGGAAATTTGTTTGTGTGTAGTTTGTAGGATGAATGTTCAACCACTCATGTTTTTGCTTCTCTGTATGAGCATGTTTACACTGCAAGGTAATCCCAAACTCTCTATTGATCATGGACCAAAGTGTTAATCTTAATTTAACTTCATGGAATTGCAGAGGTCTACAAAATTTAAAAAAACTTAAACAAGTTATGAATAAAATAAAGGACATGGGTTCAAGAATTGTGTTTTTACAAGAAACTCATCTGATAGAGGAGGATGTTAAAAGAATTAGGAGTAGATGGCAGGGAAGTGTATTCACCTCTTCATTTTCATCCCGAGCCAGGGGAGTTATGACTCTCATACATAAATCAGTTCCTTTTCAAGTGAAAAATGTAATTGGAGACAAATTTGGAAGATATGTAATCATTCAAGGTTCTTTGCTATTAGAAAATATAAATCTTGTGAACTTATATGGTCCCAATATAGATGATCAGAAGTTCTTTGCTAATTTATTTCTCATCTTATCATCACTTACAGGGCAACATATAATAGCAGGGGATTTTAATTGTACATTGAATCCAGGTGTGGATAGATCAACAGGACTGGATTGTACGCACATTGGATGTAGGATGACTATTAATCATTTTATGAAAGAATTGAGATTGTTAGATATAAGGAGAGAAATGAAACCACAAGTTAAAGCCTATTCTTGTTATTCCAGTACCTACAAGACATTCTCACGTATTGATTATTTTTTGATTTCCACAGAATTAAGGTCCAAGATTCAAAACTGCTTTTATGATAACATCGTGATCTCTGATCATGCACCCTGTTGTCTAATATATGTAGATAAAAAATTGACAAAGGAATCAGGTAGATGGCAATTTCAGCATAAATGGCTTCAGGATGAGGAATTTGTCAAGTATATAGAAAAACAGATAGACGAGTTCTTTGACATCAATACTACACAAACATCAGCATGTGTAAAGTGGGAGGCTTTCAAAGCTTTTATTAGGGGACATATTATTAGTTATACAGGATCAAAATCTAAGAAGACTCGAGAGGAGAGAGCTAAATTGGAACATAAAATAAAAAATCTTCAGGAAAAAGTGTATGCAGGAAGTGACCCAAGGTTGGAGAATGAATTACTGATTTTGAGAGCTGAATACGACAAAAAATCAGCGAATAGAGCTGCCTCGAGTCTTCTAAGATTGAAACAATCTTTTTATGAACAAGGTGAAAAATCAGGAAAATTATTAGCATGGCAGATTAAACAATTGGAAATTAAAACACCAATTACCAGTATTATAAGTAATGGACAGGTAGTTATAGATCCTTTAGAAATTAATAGAGCCTTTAGAGATTACTATGAAAAATTATATGATACCAAAAATGAACCTGATTTAACAAAACTAAATGGGTTTTTGAACGAACTATCTATACCGTGTATTCCAAATGAAAACAGGGAGATATTGGAGTCTAAAATTAGTCAAGAAGAAGTTGGGCTAGCCATTGATAATATGAAATCAGGAAAAAGTGCAGGACCAGATGGTCTTCCAGTTGACCTTTATAAAAAATTTAAGAATAAATTAATAACACCTTTTTTGGAAATGGTTTTAGAAGCATTTCAAAATAATAATTTACCATCATACATAAATAATGCCTTAATTATACTGCTGCCAAAACCAGGTAAGCCCTCTAATAAATGTGAAAATATGAGACCAATAAGCCTATTAAACGCCGACCTTAAGATAATCTGTAAAATTTTAGCAAGACGAATACAAGAAATTTTACCAAATATTATTAATCGAGATCAGAATGGCTTTATAAAGGGTAGACAAGGCTTCCATAATGTAAGAAGACTATTTAATATTATTTATTTTAATAAAGAAGCACCGGATACAGCTCTCCTATCATTGGACGCCGAAAAGGCCTTTGATAGAGTTGAATGGCCCTTTCTTTTTGAAGTCCTACAAAGGTTTGGACTTGGAAATAATTTCATAAAATGGGTTCAAATAATATACAATAATGCTACAGCAGAAATCCTAACAAATAACAATATTTCAAAACCAATAAAAATCAATAGAGGATGTCGACAAGGCTGTCCACTTTCACCTTTACTGTTTACTATGGCAATTGAACCTTTAGCGATAGCGATACGTTTACATTCACAAATATATGGAATTAAAGTTGGACCAACAGAACATAAAATCTCCCTGTACGCCGATGATATAATTTTGTTTATGTCGAATCTAAAAAAATCAATTCCAACCTTGTTGAATTTAATAAAGAATTTTGGGGAAATATCAGGATATAAAATAAATAAAACTAAATCTTCAATATTAATGCTAAATGAGACCCAGAGAAATTACCCAGCCCCTGAGGTAAATCAATTCAATGTTGTAAATCAGTTTAAATATTTAGGAATCCAAATTATGCCTAAGCTAGAATCAGTCGCCAGTGTCAACTATGAAGCCTTAATGTCAGATATCAGTGAGTTAACTCAGAGATGGATGTCACTACCAATGTCGATGATCGGGAGAATCAATATACTTAAAAGTAATATTTTACCTAAAATACTTTATTTATTTCAATACATTCCCTTATCACCACCTTTAGATCTATTCTCAAGAATAAAAAAAAAGTTAGTGGAATTTATATGGAACAACAGGAGGGCTAGATTACGTTTGTCTTTATTATATTTACCATTTGATCGTGGAGGTCTGAAATGTCCAAATTTTATGTTGTATTATTGGTCGGCACAACTGAGGTCTATGACATATTATTTTTCATCAAATGATCTCCCTCACTGGACTGAAATGGAATCATACAATTTACCTTTACCTCTTCCCATATTCATATACTCAGATTCGGCAAAAAAAATACAAAAACAAGTTAAAAATCCATTTGTAAAGCATATGATCAAAATATGGTGTGAAGCTAAAAACTATTTAAAAGAACCACAGTTATTGTCACAATTTAGTCCAATATGGGGTAATCAATATTTTAAACCAGGGAGAGCGGACGCTGTATTTAAAGTATGGAATTTAAAAGGGATACAAAAGATTCAGGATTTATATTTGCCATGTGCAGACAACATAATGTCTTTTGAAGAGCCGAGGATCAAATTTAATCTCAATAGAACACATTTTTTTAAATATCTTCAACTTAGAAACTTTATTCGATCAAATCAAAATAAAGCTCTCACTCGACCTATTTATTCATCCTTGGAAAAAATGATGATGAAAGATAGTAAAAGAAAGGGTATTATTTCAGAGTTTTATAACTCATTGACACTATCTTCAAGTGAAAATTCACTGAAAAGATTAAACTACTGGAAAGAAGATCTGCAAATTGAAATTTCAGAGGAACAATGGGAATTGGCTTGTACAGAAGCTCAAACCAAATCAATAAATGCACGCCTTAAATTGATACATTTCAAATGGTTAATGCGGATGTATGTTACACCGGAGGAGTTAAATAGATATAACAAAAATATACCAGATACATGCACAAAATGCATGGAAAGTAAAGGAACCCTATTTCATTGTTTATGGGAATGTAGATTAATAAGAATGTTTTGGGAAGAGGTGAGGGTAACAATTGAAAAAATAATCTCAAAACAAATCATATTGAATCCTAAACTGTTTTTGTTGGGTCTGTACCCAGAAAAGCATAATTTTAATAAAAGTGAAAGAACATTCATAGACCTCAGTTTGCTTAATGCCAAAAAATGTATTGCACTATTATGGAAAAAGACTCATAGACCAGATGTGACTCAGTGGTTAAGACAGATGTTAACAAACCTTCCATTAGAAAGAATAACATATATACTAAAATCAAAGGAAATTGTGTTTGAGAATATATGGAGACCTTTTATTGATTATGTAAAAAATTTAAACATAACTCTTGAAGAAGAAGGTGAATGATGTGTGTGGACCTTGTAAATTCCAAACTGGTGAACATAATATGTATACTTATGTATTGGATTGTCTAGACTAAACAGAGGAGCATTGTTGAAGATTTGATTTTGTTGGTGGTTGTTGGTGTTTTTAGTGCATTTTTTTTTTTTGTAGTACTTTAGTGTTAGTGTTTGATTGTTTGTATCATGTTTGTTAAAAAAAAAAAAAAAAAGGGTTCAATAAAGATATTGTGGAAAAAAAAACAAAGAAGCTTTGATCATCTATATTGGGACCATATATGTTCACCAGATTTATATTTTCTAATAACAAAGATCCTTGGATGATTAGATATCTTCCCAATTTATCTCCAATTACATTTTTCACTTGAAATGGGACTGATTTATGTATGAGAGTCATAACTCCCCTGGCTCGGGATGAAAACGATGAGGTGAATACACTTCCCTGCCATCTCCTCCTTATTCTTTTTACATCCTCCTCTATTAGATGAGTTTCTTGTAAAAACACAATTTTTGAACCTATGTCTTTTATTTTATTCAAAACTTGTTTAAGGACTTCCGGTTATGGCTGCCACGTAGGACGGACGTGTCTCGCTCTGCTCTGCTCCTGGAGAAAAAAAATCGGCAAATAACTCTCTCATTTGGGACAGAACGTGTCCCAGCATTTGGGCGAGGATATGTCGGCGAAGCCTAAGGCTGGAAAACCAGGAAAAGGAAAAAGCGAGCCGCCGAAACAGTCCAAATTAACGGACTTTCAGGTCTGTGACGCAGCAAACAAAACTCCATATATGGCGGAGGAGGCTGGCAACGCTGCGATATCTGCGGGGAATGGCGCAGATGCGCTGATGGCTGCCATGAGTTCAATGAGAGCGGACTTTTCCTCTAGATTTGATGGGATTATGACAGCGTTGGAAGGAATAAGAAAGGAATTGGGTGACTGTGTAGAACGAACGGCGCAGATGGAGCTCCGTCTCGCTAGTGCTGAAGATGACGTCACCCGTCTTCAATTAAAGGTGCGCACTTTGGAAAAAAAAAATAAATCTCTGGAAGATAATATTTTGGATTTGGAATCTCGGTCGAGACAGAATAATTTGAGGCTGGTGGGTCTTCCAGAGGAATCAGAAGGTCGGGACGTATGTTCCTTTCTGGAAAAGTGGATTCCGGAGGTGCTGGGCAGCGAGGAGTTGCAATCAGCAGTGGTTCTGGAAAAAGCACATCGTATTGGCCCACGGAGAGATAAGGGACCGCCGAGGACCTTAATTATGAAGTTTCTTAGCAACAGAGACAGGATGAAGATCTTCAACGCTGCACGTGCTAAAGGAGAGATTAAACACCAGGACCAGCAGGTGCGGTTCTACCCAGATTTGGCCACAGGAATCCAGCAATTGAGGAAGCAGTTTGATCCCGTACGTAAGGAGCTGCGCAACCTTGGGATTCGTCATGGTGTAATCTATCCTGCGAGACTGCTGACCACGTATGAGGGCAGAACCCACATCTTCAAGACCCCAGAGGAGGCGCAGGAGTTCATCAAGAAGATCAAAGAAGAAGAAGAGACTGGAGGGAGCTAAGCATGAACAAAATATAAGGTAGAATAATTAAGCATTTGCACAGGCATCTGACTGACTTGAAGTAAATAGTAAGTTTACAAAATATAGATTGTATTATATATTAAAAAAACAAAAAAACAAAACAAACAAAAAAAAAAAACTATGATGTACAAAGTTGTTAAAAATTTTGGAGTTAAGTTGGAAAACTACAGAGGAGAGTTAATGTTACGTCATTAAAAGCAGTAGAGTTAGGGTGATTGGGAGGATGAAGAAGGAGTGGCTTAGGCTGTTCCCCGTGGGTGTGGAACGGTCGATGGCTATATCGGGAGACAGAATTTTTCTTTTGATTTTGGGGGGTTTGCCACAAGTGTGGGAAGGGGAAATTTGTTTGTGTGTAGTTTGTAGGATGAATGTTCAACCACTCATGTTTTTGCTTCTCTGTATGAGCATGTTTACACTGCAAGGTAATCCCAAACTCTCTATTGATCATGGACCAAAGTGTTAATCTTAATTTAACTTCATGGAATTGCAGAGGTCTACAAAATTTTAAAAAAACTTAAACAAGTTATGAATAAAATAAAGGACATGGGTTCAAGAATTGTGTTTTTACAAGAAACTCATCTGATAGAGGAGGATGTTAAAAGAATTAGGAGTAGATGGCAGGGAAGTGTATTCACCTCTTCATTTTCATCCCGAGCCAGGGGAGTTATGACTCTCATACATAAATCAGTTCCTTTTCAAGTGAAAAATGTAATTGGAGACAAATTTGGAAGATATGTAATCATTCAAGGTTCTTTGCTATTAGAAAATATAAATCTTGTGAACTTATATGGTCCCAATATAGATGATCAGAAGTTCTTTGCTAATTTATTTCTCATCTTATCATCACTTACAGGGCAACATATAATAGCAGGGGATTTTAATTGTACATTGAATCCAGGTGTGGATAGATCAACAGGACTGGATTGTACGCACATTGGATGTAGGATGACTATTAATCATTTTATGAAAGAATTGAGATTGTTAAATATATGGAGAGAAATGAAACCACAAGTTAAAGCCTATTCTTGTTATTCCAGTACCTACAAGACATTCTCACGTATTGATTATTTTTTGATTTCCACAGAATTAAGGTCCAAGATTCAAAACTGCTTTTATGATAACATCGTGATCTCTGATCATGCACCCTGTTGTCTAATATATGTAGATAAAAAATTGACAAAGGAATCAGGTAGATGGCAATTTCAGCATAAATGGCTTCAGGATGAGGAATTTGTCAAGTATATAGAAAAACAGATAGACGAGTTCTTTGACATCAATACTACACAAACATCAGCATGTGTAAAGTGAGAGGCTTTCAAAGCTTTTATTAGGGGACATATTATTAGTTATACAGGATCAAAATCTAAGAAGACTCGAGAGGAGAGAGCTAAATTGGAACATAAAATAAAAAGTCTTCAGGAAAAAGTGTATGCAGGAAGTGACCCAAGGTTGGAGAATGAATTACTGATTTTGAGAGCTGAATACGACAAAAAATCAGCGAATAGAGCTGCCTCGAGTCTTCTAAGATTGAAACAATCTTTTTATGAACAAGGTGAAAAATCAGGAAAATTATTAGCATGGCAGATTAAACAATTGGAAATTAAAACACCAATTACCAGTATTATAAGTAAAGGACAGGTAGTTATAGATCCTTTAGAAATTAATAGAGCCTTTAGAGATTACTATGAAAAATTATATGATACCAAAAATGAACCTGATTTAACAAAACTAAATGGGTTTTTGAACGAACTATCTATACCGTGTATTCCAAATGAAAATAGGGAGATATTGGAGTCTAAAATTAGTCAAGAAGAAGTTGGGCTAGCCATTGATAATATGAAATCAGGAAAAAGTGCAGGACCAGATGGTCTTCCAGTTGACCTTTATAAAAAATTTAAGAATAAATTAATAAAACCTTTTTTGGAAATGGTTTTAGAAGCATTTCAAAATAATAATTTACCATCATACATAAATAATGCCTTAATTATACTGCTGCCAAAACCAGGTAAGCCCTCTAATAAATGTGAAAATATGAGACCAATAAGCCTATTAAACGCCGACCTTAAGATAATCTGTAAAATTTTAGCAAGACGAATACAAGAAATTTTACCAAATATTATTAATTGAGATCAGAATGGCTTTATAAAGGGTAGACAAGGCTTCCATAATGTAAGAAGACTATTTAATATTATTTATTTTAATAAAGAAGCACCGGATACAGCTCTCCTATCATTGGACGCCGAAAAGGCCTTTGATAGAGTTGAATGGCCCTTTCTTTTTGAAGTCCTACAAAGGTTTGGACTTGGAAATAATTTCATAAAATGGGTTCAAATAATATACAATAATGCTACAGCAGAAATCCTAACAAATAACAATATTTCAAAACCAATAAAAATCAATAGAGGATGTCGACAAGGCTGTCCACTTTCACCTTTACTGTTTACTATGGCAATTGAACCTTTAGCGATAGCGATACGTTTACATTCACAAATATATGGAATTAAAGTTGGACCAACAGAACATAAAATCTCCCTGTACGCCGATGACATAATTTTGTTTATGTCGAATCTAAAAAAATCAATTCCAACCTTGTTGAATTTAATAAAGAATTTTGGGGAAATATCAGGATATAAAATAAATAAAACTAAATCTTCAATATTAATGCTAAATGAGACCCAGAGAAATTACCCAGCCCCTGAGGTAAATCAATTCAATGTTGTAAATCAGTTTAAATATTTAGGAATCCAAATTATGCCTAAGCTAGAATCAGTCGCCAGTGTCAACTATGAAGCCTTAATGTCAGATATCAATGAGTTAACTCAGAGATGGATGTCACTACCAATGTTGATGATCGGGAGAATCAATATACTTAAAAGTAATATTTTACCTAAAATACTTTATTTATTTCAATACATTCCCTTATCACCACCTTTAGATCTATTCTCAAGAATAAAAAAAAAGTTAGTGGAATTTATATGGAACAACAGGAGGGCTAGATTACGTTTGTCTTTATTATATTTACCATTTGATCGTGGAGGTCTGAAATGTCCAAATTTTATGTTGTATTATTGGTCGGCACAACTGAGGTCTATGACATATTATTTTTCATCAAATGATCTCCCTCACTGGACTGAAATGGAATCATACAATTTACCTTTACCTCTTCCCATATTCATATACTCAGATTCGGCAAAAAAATTACAAAAACAGGTTAAAAGTCCATTTGTAAAGCATATGATCAAAATATGGTGTGAAGCTAAAAACTATTTAAAAGAACCACAGTTATTGTCACAATTTAGTCCAATATGGGGTAATCAATATTTTAAACCAGGGAGAGCGGACGCTGTATTTAAAGTATGGAATTTAAAAGGGATACAAAAGATTCAGGATTTATATTTGCCATGTGCAGACAACATAATGTCTTTTGAAGAGCTGAGGATCAAATTTAATCTCAATAGAACACATTTTTTTAAATATCTTCAACTTAGAAACTTTATTCGATCAAATCAAAATAAAGCTCTCACTCGACCTAGTTATTCATCCTTGGAAAAAATGATGATGAAAGATAGTAAAAGAAAGGGTATTATTTCAGAGTTTTATAACTCATTGACACAATCCTTAAGTGAAAATTCAATGAAAAGATTAAACTACTGGAAAGAAGATCTGCAAATTGAAATTTCGGAGGGACAATGGGAATTGGCTTGTACAGAAGCTCAAACCAAATCAATAAATGTACGCCTTAAATTGATACATTTCAAATGGTTAATGCGGATGTATGTTACACCGGAGGAGTTAAATAGATATAACAAAAATATACCAGATACATGCACAAAATGCATGGAAAGTAAAGGAACCCTATTTCATTGTTTATGGGAATGTAGATTAATAAGAATGTTTTGGGAAGAGGTGAGGGTAACAATTGAAAAAATAATCTCAAAACAAATCATATTGAATCCTAAACTGTTTTTGTTGGGTCTGTACCCAGAAAAGCATAATTTTAATAAAAGTGAAAGAACATTCATTGACCTCAGTTTGCTTAATGCCAAAAAATGTATTGCACTATTATGGAAAAAGACTCATAGACCAGATGTGACTCAGTGGTTAAGACAGATGTTAACAAACCTTCCATTAGAAAGAATAACATATATACTGAAATCAAAGGAAATTGTGTTTGAGAATATATGGAGACCTTTTATTGATTATGTAAAAAATTTAAACATAACTCTTGAAGAAGAAGGTGAATGATGTGTGTGGACCTTGTAAATTCCAAACTGGTGAACATAATATGTATACTTATGTATTGGATTGTCTAGACTAAACAGAGGAGCATTGTTGAAGACTTGATTTTGTTGGTGGTTGTTGGTGTTTTTAGTGCATTTTTTTTTTGTAGTACTTTAGTGTTAGTGTTTGATTGTTTGTATCATGTTTGTTAAAAAAAAAAAAAAAAAGGTTCAATAAAGATATTGTGGAAAAAAAAAACTTGTTTAAGTTTTTTTAGGTTTTGTAGACCTCTGCAATTCCATGATGTTAAATTAAGCTTAACGCTTTGGTCTATGATCAATAAAGAGTTTGAGATTACCTTGCAATATAAACATGCTCATACAGAGAAGCAAAAACATGGATGGTTGAACATTCATCCCACAGACTTCACACAAACAAATCCCCCCTCCCCACATTCGTGGTAATCCCCCCAAAATCAAAAAAAAAAATTCCGTCTCCCGTTATAGCTTGAATCTGCAACTCCCCCGTGAGGATCAGTCAAACCACTCACTCTTTCCTCCTCTCAATCACCCTGACTCTGCTACTTTTAATGACATGACAATAACTCTCTTCTGTAGTTTTTCCAATTTAACTCCAAAATTTTATAGCAACTTTGTACATCATAGCCTTTTTTTTTTTTTAATATATCATACCATCTATATTTTGTAGACATGCTATATATTTCAAATCAATCAGATACTTGAACACTTGCTTAAATATTCTACCTTTTATATCTTGTTCTTGCTTCATGCTTGGCTCTCGCCAGTCTCTCCTTGGATCTGCTTAATGAGTTCCTGCGCCTCCTGAGGGGTCTTAAAGACTTGGGTTCTCCCTTTATACGTGACCAGCAGTCTTGCAGGATAAATCACCCCGTGACGAATTCCAAGGCTGCGCAGCTCTTTACGGGCGGGGTCAAACTGTTTCCTTAATTGTTGGATTCCTGCGGCCAAATCTCGGTAGAACCGCACCTGTTGGTCCTGGTATTTAATTTCTCCTTTAGTGCGGGCTGCGCTGGAGACCGTCATCTTGTCCCTGTAGTTAAGGAACTTCATTATCAGCGTCCTCGGTGTTGTCTTCTTATCTCTCGATGGGCCTATTCGATGTGCGCTTTCCAAGACGACTGATGACTGTAGATCCGCATTATCCAGCACCTCTGGGATCCACTTCTCCAAAAAGGAACACGCATCCTGTTCCTCCGCCCCCTCCAGAAGGCCCACAAGCCTTAAATTATTCCGTCTCGACCGGGATTCCAAGTCCAAGACGTTTTCTTCCAGATGTTTATTCTTTAATTCCAATGTTTGGACCTTTAATTGCAGGCTGTTGACGTCATCTTCAGCGTTAGAGATCCGGAGCTCCGCCTGCGTTATTCGCTCCATACAGTCGCTTATTTCTTTTCTCATAGCTTCAATCGCAGCTATAATCCCATCAAACTTAGACGAAAAGTCTGTTCTCATAGCGCTGATGGCAGCAAGGACCGCATTCGTTCCTTCGGCAGTCACCGCACCACCGCTAGCTCCCTCCTCAGCCATGGTCACAGGTGTTTTATCTGCTGCGTCACGAGCGTGGAAATCTGTTAACTTGGCTTGTTTCGTCGAATCAGTTTTTCCTCCGCCTGATTTCACAGCCTTAGTTTTTACCATATTCGCCTCCAAACGCTAGAGCAGGTTTTTGTTCCAATTGGGAGAGTTTTAGCCAACTTTTTTTTATCATTAGGAGCAGAGCAGAGTGGAGCACACCCTTCTAAGCGGCCGCCATATCCGGAAGTCCAGCTTTAAACATTATTACTGCAGTTTTAAAATCAACCAGATCTTTCAACTTGAGAGCTTTTAATTTAAGAAAAAGTGGGTTTGTTGATTCCCTGTAAGCAGCTTGGTTTATTATTCTAATAGTTCTCTTCTGAAGCATAAAGACTGGCTATATGTTTGTTTTATATGTATTTCCCCATACTTCAGTACAATATGTCATGTATGGGAGTATTAATGAATGATACAAGGTATATAGTGTGGGTTGATTCAGCAAATATTTCACTCATTGTAGTATTGCAATTGATTTGGGTATTTTACCTTTAATATAATTAATATGTGACTTCCAACACAGTTTATCAATTATTATTCCAAGGAATTTAATTTCTGATACCCTTTCAATCTCTACACCATTTACACTGAGTTTAGATACTGAGTTGTTGTGATGGTTGTTAAAAATTATAAATTTTGTCTTACTTAACCTGTTGCACTTCTGTGTACCGTGGGCGGGCACGTCTCTGCGTCCTAGAGCGCACGAGGGCGCACAAGGGCGCTGCGTCCTAGAGCGCACTGAAAAAAAAGCTGCATTTCCGTTCTTCCACTACAGATACAGCCGCGAACAGATTAGATATGATTGACCTCTCATTCGACTAATAAAAGCCTTGAATTGGGTTTCTGAAACCTTGAAGAACCAATGACTGAAAACCTAGCAAGAAGGACCCGCCTACCAACGGCTGCAAAATGCAGCGAGCCAATTGAAGCACAGAAGTTCATAAGCTGTTTTGTGTAAGGCTGGGTGAAGAGAGACTGACTGCTGCAGCAGATGAAAAAAGGACCCACAGGAAGAACCGCCACAGACCCAGCAGCACGGAGACCACCCACAAGTGCGACCTGTGTGACAGGGACTGCCATTCGCGCATCGGCCTGTTCAGCCACAGGCGGTGCTGTCCCAGCAGAGTAGACGTTTAGGATTCTCTTCCATGGTCATCATAGACCGACGGAGGCCGACGACGAAGGCTGGGTGACACACACGCGTTCACCAGTCTTTTTTTATTACTACTGTTATTTGTTTTGAAAAATCGTTCGCCAAAACCGCAATCATGGAAGCGCAAAACCGCAATAATGGAATTATGTTTTGACCGGGTCGCGAGACCAGAACCACGAGTCTGTAATAAGCGGACCAGCTTCATGTTCGTCTGACAATGAGGAAGAGAAGTTCGCCAGCTACGCTGCTGTTGTGAACAGGTAAGTGTTATAAGCTAACTTATTCTTTATCCCTGAAAATTGTAATCAAAAATGACTTTTGACCGATCGGTAAATTACAACTGTGCGTCATCGCCACATGACGGACCGTGGCGCATTAACCCGTGCACCGGGCGATGTCTGTCCTCTGTAGTGGGGGGGGACACCCCCCCCACACACACACACACAGCCCTGAGTGTCACCTTTCATTAGAGCCCAAGATGAAGCTTCTATATTGAATCATTCAAAAGTTACAGACGTTTTTCCAAACTGTGCCATTTGGCACAATTTGGCACAGTTCAAAAACGCCTGGGAACAACCTGAGAACAAAGCTGTTTAATATATTCATTTTTTGTGGTATTGTTACAAAATTTTGACCTCAGCTGGATAACACTTGGTTCTACATTTCTGTTGCATTTTCCAGCCCGGATCTGAAGCTTTGTGTTATTTGCAAGCATTTGTATCCAAAAAAAACACCCAGGCGAAATTTATTTTCTTCAAGTTCACTATGTTTAGATGACTGTTACTCAGTGGCCAGAGCACTTAGAGAGATTATGACTGTTTTGCCAAAAAATTCAAAGTGTTTTCTTTTAAATGAGACCAACCCCATGAAGATGCTGCAAAGGGTTGAAGAACAGCTTTTGATTTACTTTGGGCACATTATTTTTTGGCGTTTTTAGGGAAATTGACCAGAGTGCAAGGGGTTAAATTGAGCATTAATTTGTTTGAATCAAGCCACAGTTTGAGCTTTCCTAATTCCTTTCCGAGTGTATCCAAAAGTTGTTCCAAATTGCTTCCACTGCATAATAAATTAGTGTCATCTGCAAACAGTATTAAATCAATTTTTCCCGAAACTTTACATATATCATTTACTGTATATACATATTGAATAACAGTGGCCCCAAAACTGAACCCTGTGGGACTCCGCAAGTAACCTTCAGTAACTGAGTTTTTGCTACCAACACATGCATACTGATATCTTTTCTTTAAGTAACTATATAACCAGGACAGTGCTACCCCCAATACCATAATTTTGTAGTTTCTTTATCAATAATTTATGATCCACTGTATCAAATGCTTTAAGATCCAGGAATACCCCAACTGAATGCTCTTTATTTTCTACAGCAGTTGATTTTTTTTTCTATAAATTCTATTAGAACAAATGCAGTTGTCCTCGTGTCTGAACCCATATTGTTGCTCACACAATAAATTATTCTTCATTATAATGTTGTCAATTCTCTCACAGAATATTTTTTCGAGTATCTTAGAAAATTGCGGCAATAGTGAAATAGGCCTATAGTTTGAAAATTCCCCTGTCACCCATCTTGTATATCGGAATTACTTTGGCTATTTTCATTGCATTGGGAAATATACCTGTTTGGAGAGACAGGTTACAGATATACGTCAGTGGCTTCAATGATAGTTTTGACTAAAAGCATGTCAATACCATCACAATCCGTAGATGTTTTACTTTTAAACGATTTAACAATTTCAGTGACCTCTTTCTCTCTGTGTTCTTTATGAAGATGGAATCTTTTATAGCAGTGTTTTTGCTTATTGTGTCACCTGTAGGTGCCGTAATGGGTATTTCTCGAGCCAAATTAGGACCAATGTTAACAAAAAATTTATTAATTTCATCTGCAGGTCAGACTGCTTTCACACTCTGAGTCAGGGTTTTTTTTTTTTTTTTTTTGAAAGATTGGTTGGGTAGCTTGTATTTCTGTTTTTATTTCCCAGAATATTGTTAAGTATTGTCCATGTATTTTTAATGTTATCTCTGTTTTTCTCCAGTTCTTTACTGTAATAGTCTCTTTTACTACATCTCATTATATATATTAACTTATTTTTGTATGTTTTATACCGCTGCTCTGCTTCTTTTGTCCTTTTCTTTAGAAAAACTTTATAAACTTTATAGAGTGAATTTTTCTTTTTACATGCTTTTTGTAATCTCTTGGTTAACCATGGCTTATCGACAAATTTCTTTTTAAGCTTTTTCTTTACTAATGGACAATTTTTTTTCATAAAGAGCAGTTACAATGTTCATGAATGTATCGTAGGCTTCATTTACATCTGATACATAGACTTTTGTCCAGTCTTGCTTCAGCAGGCCTTCTTTAAAAGAACTGATTGCATTTTGTGATTTGTGTCTGAAAGATTTTAAAGTTTTTTTCTGTATTGGCCCCCGTGTGACCATGGATAAGTGCAAAGGCTGGCAGATAGTCACTTATGTCATTTATCAATAATCCACTTTCTATTTTCTTATCAATAATATTAACAGGTTGTCAATAAGTGTAGCAGTGGGAACTGTGATTCTACTGGGATGTGTTATTGTGGGATATAGACTCATACTGTACATAGAATTCATGAACTCTGTAATTACATTTTGTTGAAATGGATTTAGTAAATCATTGTTGAAGTCTCCACAGATTACAACCATTTTCTTATTAGTTATATTATTGTACAGCTCGACTAACTTATCTCTGAATGTCTCAATGCAAGTTCTCGGCGTTCTATATATACAACTTATAATTAGATTTTTTGTTTTATCTCGGTCAATCTCAACAGTAACACATTCCAGAATCCGTGGTAGTGCAAAAGACATTCCATTTACAAGCTTACACCTATACAGGTCATCAATAAACAGTGCAACACCACCACCCTTTTTTTGAGATCTGTTAATATGGAACATCTGATATCCCTCTATTGCCATCAGGGGAGCCTGCTCTTCATTAAGCCAAGTTTCGGAGACTGCGATAGCTGTAAATTTTTTATCTAGCTGTTTTAAATAGTCCTGAATCTGTGGAAAGTTTTTGTTAAGACTTCTGCTGTTAAAGTGAATTATTGATAATTTACCATCTACTTGCACTTGACTTTTAAATTGCTCTTCAGTGTAATATTCACAGTGATTATGAATATTATTGAAGAAGTGGCTGTCAGGATCAATATCATTGTCTATCTCTTGTAGTTTGTGTTCAGCATAATGAGATATTTTCAGATTCTGAATTTCTTCTCTCTGTGTCAAATGACTTCCTCCAACTGGGGATGATTGATGTCTATTAACGTCAGTCATGAGTACATTATCATGTTATGTCACAAAAGGACGGTTCTTGCTGTGTGTGGATATGGATTATCATAGTCTCTTAGCTTCTTAATCATTGTTCATCTATATTTATTTAAGTCAGTGAGCTCTCTAATTATTTTGGCCTTTGCTTCTTCAGGTTTTCCATTTAGTTTAATCCAGACTCTACAGTTTCTTGTCCATGTTGTCTGTATCTTGTTTTGTCTTTTCAACATCTGTGCTTGCCTATTTCAGCATTAGTCTTTGTTAAATGTTCATTTAGGTAAACTTCTGTTCCCTGCAGCTTTCTGGCCTGCCTCAGTATGTCATTTTTTACCCTTCTGTTCACAAAGCACATCACAATTGATTTCTTTGTTTTATTATCCTTTCTGGGTAGAGTATGGCAGGCTGAAATTGCATTTACATCAACCTTTATGTTTCTGCTTTCAAGGAACTGAAGCACCTGGTTTTCCAAGGAGACTGATTCACTTGGGGGCGCCTCCTCACCTTTCATTCCTGCTGTAGCATGAGCATATGATTGGTATTTAATGTCTAGTCCACTAATGATTAAATCATCCATATGGGTATATTGTTCAAGATCCTTGATGCGTCGCTCCAAGTCTGCAATTTTTTTGTCCCTTTCCTTAATTGTTAATTTCAGCTCTTGGACTTCCTCCATTAGCTCTAATAATTTGGACTGCTGATTGGCCACTTTGGTAAGTTCTTCTGACATGAAGTTCAGAGATTTTTTAATCTCTTCCATTTCCTCTTTTTTTGGTGGCATTTTTTACTGACCTGATGATAGCAGGATTATTTCTGCTGGTGTTGCCGGTATCTGGTCCAGCTGACCTCGGATCCGGCTGGAGCCTCAGCTAGTCCCTTCGTTGCTAGTCCTGCCGCTTACCACCGCTGTAGTTGAGCTCCAATCCAGCTGGGGTCTCAGTTAGCTCCTCCGCTCCTCCGCTGTTCTCCGCCGCCTACCACCGCTGTAGTTGAGTTCCGATCCGGCTCCTGTCCAGCTGGGGCCTCAGTTAGCCCTGCCGCCCACCGCTGCTGTAGTTGAGCTCCGATCCGGCTCCTATCCATTTGGGGCCTTGATTAGCTCCTCCGCCAACCCCCAATCACAAGATTCTGAGAGTCTGAGCAGGAGGCTCGGCCGTCATCTACCGGGCCGATGCCGGGTCGGTGAGACGAACCAGGGGCAGAGTCGCTCCTTTGTGTCGGTGTTAGCTACGACTAGCTGTAGCATTAGGTCTGAGGCTAGTTAGCGGTTAGTTCTGCTCCTAGCCTCAGCTCCTTCTTCAAGGTGAAAACTGCTCCGCGTTGCAATCAGCAAAGCTCGGCATCCTCACTGGTGACCGGTGCCTCTGATATGAAAGTAGCCTGGGTCTCCAAACACGGCCGAACGATCTGCACGAGACGATCTCACAGGAGAATGGACTTCAAATACAGCATATTAATCATCAGGGCAATCTGCCCCCAGTGCAGTATCCATTTTCTCGATGGTTTTCAACAACATCTGGAAGTCAGGCAGTATTCAGAGGATGGCTCTCCAGAGCTGGGATAGCTCTGGAGGAGATGAGGAGACGAGAGCGTAGTCATGTTGAATGTTCAAACAATACTGTCGCAATACAAACAATACTTTTTGAGGTCAAAAAGTCAAAGGCCGGGGCCGGCATCGATCTGCATCTCTGCTGAATACAGATCTAGTCTTTTGTAGTTTTTCCTCAAAGTGACAAAGGTTAAGTTCAGAGTTAGGGTTAGCTCTGGAGCTGTATTTTTGCAGCCTCATCTATGTATAACTGAATGTACATGTATTGTCTGGCATCAATGATAGATGCTAATTTCTCGTTCTTCTATTTATCTTCTGAGTTAATATCTAATTTATTTTAAAGCTTGCTGTTCAAACATCAACTCAGTTATATCTTTATTTTTATTAAAGATCCAGTGTTTAAAAAATAAATAAACTACATCAACCACAGCATCTGATATCCCTTTATAACTCTCTGCATTTGGGGATTGTTAATCTTTATCCAACACAAGGTCATAGCAGATTTTAAAGAAATTTGTAAACTCATCATTACCCAACATCTGCCTGTGAGTCATGACTACTGCGTTACGGGGCTTTGTGTAACTGTGTGGGTGATATTTTGTGTTTTACTGTGTGTGTGAATGAGAAACGTTAACATGATGGTAGCGTGTAGGTGTTTGTTGTTGTTATGCAATTTTCATACTCATCGTCTCTGGTTTTCTCTGTGTGTGGACTCAGTTGTCAGTGCTCAGGGTCTCCAGGCCAAGGACAGGACGGGCTCCAGCGATCCGTATGTCACCATCCAAGTAGGGAAGACCAAGAAGAGAACAAAGACCATTTATGGCAACCTAAACCCAGTCTGGGAGGAAAAGTTCAGCTTGTAAGTGCAATCTCTTGTTTTGTAAAAGGTCAAGCAACATGCAGGAAAAACAACATCCCTGTCAGCATAACCTTGGTTTGGGGGAAACCAGATTCAGGGCTTTGTACTGATAAACCTGTTCATCGCTGTCTCTCTTACGTACCCCGTTAACACAGCTTCCTTTTAATAGCATGTAAGGCTTGCTGAAATAGACAAGAGGCTGTGGAGCGCCTTCAAATAAAATTAGAAATCACCAAGATGTGCATTTAATCTCATATCTTATAGGAGATCTATGTAATGCTCCAGAATTGTTTGTACTTAGCAAGTCATGTGCTGTTTAACTGCAGAATCAATCTTCCTTCATTCAGGTTGTTTCACACGAAGTGTAGATTGCACTTTTTGAAGTTCATTTAAACAGATTCTACAGTTTCTGATTACCATATACACATAGATGTGTAACGTGTGCTTTATTGGAAAAAAAAAATCTGCACTAACTTTGACCCCGGTGGACTTTAGCTGTAGAAATGTCTGTTGGACAGTTCACAACAATTCAAGGTCAAAGTGGTAAAAAGAAACATCACATTTTATGGAGCCTATCTCAGTATCTTTGGGCGAGAGGGGGTGGGGGGTACACCCTGGGCCACCACAGAGAAACAGACAACCACTCACCCTCACATTCACATCGAAAGACAGCTTATTCCCAGTTGATGCCAATTAACCTGATGTTCATGTTTTTGGATTGTGGGAGGAACCTGGAGCACCCGGTGAAAACCCACACAGACACAGGGAGAACATGCAAACTCCACACAGAAGGGTCACCGATGGTCAGGGGTGGGATACTCACAACCCACAACCTTCTTGCTGTGCTGCCACAGTGCTAATCAGTGCTCCACCAAGCTGTCCAGTTTTATTTTTTCCCTTAAGGCGAGCTCATTAAGGATACAGGGGTTAAAGCAAAAAAAAAAAAAAAAATTCTGAACCTGAACTTTTTTCTGAGGGTAGGGTCACAGGGTTGGACATACACACACACACAGACATACACTGTATATACACAGTATATGTACTACTCACAAAAAGTTAGGAATATTTGGCTTTTGGGTGAAATTTCTGGAAAACGTAAAAAGTTCACACTACAGAGATATTACTGGATATCATGAAAGTAGGGCATTTAAGTAGAAGCATGCAATGGTGATTTCCTCATCTCAAACAATTTACTGAAACAAAAGTCAACAACAGTGGTGGGTATACCACAACAAAAAATGTCAGTGTCTCAATAACTTGTCATGTGCCCTTGAGCATCAATTACAGCTTGACAACAACGTCTCATGCTGTTCACAAGCCGACTTATTGTCTGCTGAGGCATGGCATTCCACTCTTCTTGAAGGGCGGCCCTCAGGTCATTGAGGTTGTGAGGTGCAGGGTTGCAAGCCTCTACACGGTGACTCAGCTGATCCCATAAGCTGTCTATGGGATTCAGGTCTAGAGAAAGTGCAGGCCACTCCATTTGAGGTACCCCAGCCTCCAACAACCATTCCCTAATGATGCGACCTTGATGTGCAGGAGCATTGTTGTCCATGGAGATGAAATTGGGCCTGTGTTGTTCATGCAGGGGCAAAATGACTGGATTAATGATGTTATTCAGGTAGTATTGGCTTGTCACTGTACCATTCACAAGGTGTAGGGCAGTTCTGTATTGACTAGACACACCTGCCCAGACTGTAACATGGTGACAACAGTGGCTGATGCATAGCGCTCTCCTTGACGTCTCCAACATCACTGGCAGCCATTATTTCTGCTCAGTGTGAATCGACTTTCATCAGAGAACAGCACTGAGGCCCACTGGTCCCTTGTCCAGCATAAATGCTCCCTGGTCCATGCAAACAATGACACCTGTGCCTGTTGGTGTGGTCAGGTACCCTTGCAGGTCATCTAGCACACAGACCACGCTGATGTAAACAGTTTTGAATGGTCTGATGTGACACTTAGGTACCTCTCACCTCCCTTAAATGTGCCTGGAGTTGAGTGGTATTCATCATCCCGTTCCGCAGGGCACTGTTCACAGTGAAGCGGTCATTGGCATGGGATGTGGCCAAAGGACATCCACTTCTATGCCTTTCTGTGGCTCTTCCAGTATGTCTGTTGCAACCTGCTGATGGCGCTCTGTGACACTCTAAGTAAGTTGCCACTTTCCTCTGAGAACATCCTGTTTGAAGCCTCGCAATGGCAAAGTACTGTTGATCAATTGTGAGGTGTCGTCTTGGTCTCATGATGTCAAAATGTGAACAGCATGATGACGATGACTGTTTAAATACCAATTTTAATTGAACCAGAAAATTTATTGGTTGACTCATGGATCAAACACCTGTTGCGAATTTTGCTGTTAAGCACCTTGTTCGAGAACAGCAAGTTATGCAAAAAGTACTGAAACATTAGATAGTTCGGCATATGCATTCAATAGGTTAAAGGTCAAATTAAGTTCACCTGTAAAGGATATAATGCATTTTAGTGCATCCTGAAATTTCATCCAAAAGCCAAATATTCCTAACTTTTTGTGAGTAGTGTATTTTCTGCTGTTCCAAAATAGCTCATGGAGAAAATCTTTATGTACGTCTGTTTTGTTTTGTTTGAAACAGCAATACCAAGGAAGGTCAGTAGGTGGCAGTAGTACTCCATCTCACTCTAATATGGTGCAAACATCTAACATTTAGGATGCTGTTGCTATTAAGTTATACAAATTATGTACAGAATGACCTACAATCTATAACGAAATTTATGAATAAGGATATGTGAAACTCAGTCAAGCGAATTAATTCACTGGTGGAATAAGATTTGGTTAGCAACCATTCAGTGAAGGCTATTTGGAAAAGGCCATTGATTTACTATTTTTAATGGAATGTGCAACATTTGCACTAAGTATTTTTAATAACAAATTGTAAACAGCAACAGTAAACTGTATATAATACTCTAAATTGCATTATTTCCATAATTATTTTGTTCAAAAGAAATAATAGTAAATTAAATACTACAAAACATAAAAAGGGAAATGCACAAAGCCAGATTACTACAGAAAACTACAGTTTAATTCAATTAACAAAAATGGACAGCTGCTGTATGGCCAGGCTCTAGTTTGTGATGTGGTAACACTTTTTTACCGCTAGTTGCATACATGAGCTTTTTCAAACACAATGTGCAGAAACCAGGTTGGCAGAAACAAGCTCCTGGTTCTCAAATTCTTTTACACCAGCTACTAAAAGGCTTGCCGTCTCTGCCCATTTCTTTGATACACGCCCAGCGCCATTTGTTTTTAAGTCCTTTGTCAATTAGGACATCTTCCCCAGGCTTCAAAAACTTGCTCTCCATCCTACAGAATGTATGAAAGGTTTTGTGTATGTTGAAGGATGAAACACTCACGTTTCCAGTCACTCACTCTCACTGTCACAGTCCGATTAGGAGTGCGCCACACTGATCTGTATAGAAAAACTGGATGGCTCATTGGCCGCCAGAAGTAAAGCCACCTGGCCGCCATATTAGTGCCGAGTGTTTTGGGTGTACTAAAATGGTGGCCAGGTGGTTTCACATAGGCTCTGTACTCGCTAATGGGGCCTGAGCTATCCAGGTTTTCTATAGAGATCAGTGGAGCGTGCAATCTCAGTACCACTCAATATGTTCCGCCATCTTGGATCGCTAGTTACGGCAACTCCGCTTGGACAAAAAGTGTTTCTGCATACAGAAATAGGAAGTAAATTTCCCCGCAGCCAAAAACCCCCCAAAAAATGGCATACGCTGGAAATCCAGCACAGTGCCAGAAAACTTTAAGCCCTGAGGCTAGAACCATCCTGTGGAGCAAAAGGGAAAAAGCTTGCTTGATCTTGATTTTCAGTTTTAAATGATTATTTCATTTATTAGGGAGGGGAGAAAGCTATCCAAACCCACTTGTCCCCATGTGAAAAAAGTAAGAAAGTTAGATCATAAGTTAACTGTGAAACTGTGTCTTGATGATCCCCAAGACTTTTGGGAAAATATTCTGTGGACTGAGGAGACAAAAGTTGAACGCTTTGAAAGGTGTGCATCCAGTTACATCTGGCTTAAAGCTAACACAGCATTTTATAAAAAGATAATCATACCAACAGTCAAACATGGTGGTGGTAGTGTGATGGTCTGGGGCTGCTTTGCTGCTTCGGGACCTGGATGACTTGCTGTAATTGATGGAATCATGAATTCTACTCTCTACAGGAAAATCCTGAAGAAGAATGACCAGCCATTAGTTTGTGACCTCAAGCTCAAGCCCTGCAATGTGGCTGAATTAAAACGATTCTGCAAAGAAGTGTAGACCAAAAATCCTCAACAGTGACCCTGTTTACATGGTCACGAGTAAACTGATTATTGGAGTAAACTGATAAAGGTAATAAGCAGCTTATGGTGTTTACATGCACCGAGTAAACACTTTACTGGGCAAATAAACTAGGTGTGCTAATCTGTTTTCTCATAAACTGATAATGGCCTTTAACTGATAAAAGTAATCGGATTGCTCTGTTTACATGACGGTTTGAGTAATCAGGTAACTCCAGAAAGCTGATTGTAATCGGTTTACTCGTGACCATGTAAACAGGGTCACTGATATAAAACACTCATTGCCAATTATTACAAATGCTTGATTGCAATTTTTGCCACCAAGGGTGGACCAACCCGTGATTAGGTTCAGGGGGAATTACTTTTTCACATAGGGCCAGGTAGGTTTGGATAGCTTTTTTCCCTTACTAAATGAGATCATCACTTAACCTCTTCAGATTCTGATGAACCACCCTCAGGATGTTTCACATTTCTTACTACCACTTAGTGAAAAAAGAATTGGTTTAACTTTGCGTATGCTATTTTTAGGCATTTTGAAGAAAACTGGCTGGAATGCTAAGTGGTTAAAAATTGCATTTTGTATTTACTCGGGTTATCTTTGTCTAATATTGAAAATTTGCTTATCTTTAACATTTTAATGTGACAGATATGGAAAAATATAAGAAATTGTGAAGGGGCAAACATTTTTTCACAGCACTGTAGCTGCAACAGCTGGCATTAGCATCACATCTGACATTCATAGGGAACTTGAAACACTTGCAACCTTGCTATGGGCCAGTACATGAATGAGCTTGGGGCTGGCATGCTCCACTGTCAGACGAAAATATATCCTGAGGTGGATAAAGCGGACTGAAAATGAAACTCCGCAAATTAGAAATTTTGCACCAAACTGCTGTGAACTGACGTGCTGAAAAATATCAGATGGATTTTCCGTACTACTTCACTGCCTTTTAGCGTCACGCCAGTTTGAAACAGCAGAATATTCTTGTGTTTTTATGCTTTTGTGGTGTTTGGATTGGAGTTTGATATACTCGGTGTGCTTGTGTTAGGCACAGTCTCAAAGTAAAGCAGTGACTTCTGTCCTGTACCGGGGCATTAAGAGCCAAACAGAACAGACTCTCAGGAGCGTGCATAGAACTTCATTTTCATGAAAAAAACAGCCCGAGGCCCTCTAAATAAAATTAACCATAGAGGGTGATAAAGGCAACAGATGTAAAACAATGGGTTACTGCTTTTTGTTTCGGTTATCAAACCCTGTTTTAAACACAAAATTCAAGTTTGATTAGATAAACATGAAAGTGCCGTAGATCTCCCTAAAGTGAAAAAAAATCAATACCTTAAATAACTTTTTTTTTAACCATAATATATATGTGAATGACCATCAGCTACAACATAAAAACTTTGAAAAATGAGCTGGTTTCCCTCTTCCTAGAATGACAAAGACAGGACCTCTCCCGTGGGTTATGGGGTGGGGCCCCTATGCATTTGATTTCATCCCAGAGGATCAGTTCATTCCAACTCACAAGAGTCAGCTGAAAGCATTTTATATAGTAATATAAAGACATTACAATCCCAGAAGGAGAAACCTGAACAATCAGCAAATCCAGTAAGTGGTGAGGAGGAAAAACTCCCTTTTAATAGGAAGAAACATCCAGTAAAAACCAGAAAACAAGCTGTGGCAGAAAACCATAAAAGGTTGCCATCACTGTTACGTATGTCTAGTCTACATACAAGCTTCTGTAATGACTCAGGTACTAGGGGGGACTGAAAAGTTCATAGTGGTCAAATTTGACCAATTGTGGGGTTTTTTTCAACCTGGTCTCCCCTTCGGTCCACACACTTCTTCCATCGGTGCTGCAGCACTTGGATCCCTGCGGTTAAAAATAAAACACATTTGGTCAAATTTGACCACTACAAACTTTTCAACTCCCTCCCCCCTCCCCGAGTAAATTAATGTGCACTTGACTGCTGATAATCAAGTGTTTGGTTTGGTAATGTGATCAGTGTCACACATCTCTAAAAGTGAGAAGGTGGATATACGTATAATGAGTAATTGTTACTGTAAACCTTTTAAATTTTGCACTACAAATACCTTTAGACAGGAGTTTGTAGTGGTCGTCATTCATTTCTGTTAATGACTGTGGGTCAGAATTGTGATGTTGTGTAAAATGTAAATTTTAAAAGGATACAGTGATTTGCAGTATTTGATTGAATGCACTACAAAGACAAGATATTTAACTGTTCAAACTGAAACTTTTTTTTCAAATATTCACTCATTTTGAATTTGATGCCTCCAACACGTTCCAAAAAAGCTGAGACAGGGGCAACAAAAGCCTGAAACACAAAACACATTTTGGAACACTGCACAGGTGAACAGGTTAATTAGAAACAGGTGAGTGTCATGATTGGATATAAAAGGAGCATCTCCGAAAGGCTCAGTTGTTCACAAGCAAGGATGAGGTGAGGTTCGCCACTTTATGAACAACTGTGTGTGCCAATAGTCCAACAGAATAACATTTCTCAACATACAATTGCAAGGAATTTAGGGATTTCATCATCTACAGTCCATAATATCATCAAAAGATTCACAGAATCTGGAGAAATTGCTGCATATAGGTGTCAAGGCCAAAAACCAACATTGAATGCCCATGAGCTTTGATCCTTCAGACAGCACTGCATTTAAAAACAGGCATCATTCTGTAAAGGATATTACCAGATGTGCTCAGGAACATGTTGGAAAACCATTCTCAGTTAACAGTTTATTGCTAAACTCTACCATGCAAAGTGAAAGCCATATATCAACAACACCCAGAAATGCCACTGGTTTCTTTGGGCCTGAGTTCATCTGAGATAGACTGATGCAAAGTGGAAAAGTGTGCTCTGGACGAGAGAGGAAAAAGACTGTCCTGATTGTTATCAGTGCAAAGTTCAAAAGCCAGCATCTGTGATGACATGGGGGTGTGTTAGTGCCCATGACATGGGTAACTTGCACATCTGTGAAGGCACCATTAAGGCTGCATGTCCACCAGATGTGTTTTTTGTCACCCGACCGCCTTGAGCATTTTTTTTCCAGTATTTGTGCGCAGCGCTCTGGGGAAAAAAAGTCTGTGCCCTGTATCCCAGCAACAGCTTGTCACTCTCAGCTCAGCACTTCCTCTTTTCCTATTGTCAGACTTTCCACAGGTTTTTTAATAGCAGTCTCTAAATAACAATGGACAGGAAACGTTTTCTAGCTGCTCTGGATGTAAAATATGATAACACAGAAAGCAGGAGTATGAGTACAGACTAGTACTGGCGTCCTATGTCCCGCCCACGCAACAGTTCTGATTGGCTGCTTAAGGTCGGACACTGACAAGTTCAGCTGCAGTCTCTGAAAAGTTGAGCTTTTTTCAACTTTGAGCGCCCTGAGCACCGTGACAAAAAACGGCCACTGCCGAGAGTGTTTCAGCGCCGTAAACGCTGGACTACATAGAGAATGAGTGGAAAATAGCCGCCCAGAGCTGAAAAAAAACGCGTTTGGTGGACACGAAGCCTAATGCTGAACAGTACATACAGGTTTTGGAGCAACATATGCTGCCATCCGAGCAGTGTATTTTTCAGGGATGTCCCTGCTTATTTCAGCAAGATGATGCCAAGCCACATTCTGCATGTGTTACTTTCAGAGAAAACCCCAACAATCAAGCAGTCCCCTATGGACAAGCACTGGGAGACAATGGGAAATTAAATTCCCTTACAGAAAGAAGCCTCTGGCAGAACCAGGTGCTGGGAGGGGCAGCCACCTGCCACTACTAGTTGGAGGGGGGTTAGGGGAGAGAGAAAAAGAAATGAAAAAGTAGACATGTTCTCACAGGCAGCAATGACATACAAATACCATAACATTCATACAAATACATGTGCAAACTCCAACCAAAAGTTTTGATTAACTTTTGTTTACATCGTATTAATACATTTCAAGCTAGTTAGCTTGTCACAGCTCACAAAAAAACACACACATTCATATTTGGACACTGATAATGGGGTGCCTGCATACTATGCACACAAAGCAGCAGTGTAGCAGTAGGCATAGTAAATAGTAATAGTAACATTCATAACTATAATGTGTAAAGTCTAATCAAAAGTTTTGATTGACTTTTGATTGTATCATGCTATAATTTTTTAAGCTAGGTAGCTTGTCAAACATAGTTTTGGATGCCTGTTAGTTTGCTCTGAGGTTGCATACATCTCCAACTTACGTGTAGGCATCTATCCAGTTTTAAACGCTGACACCAACTCACTGATCTCTGCCTGCACAGTGAGTGCCACAATTCATCTGACCGCATCAAGCTGCGTGTCTGGGATGAGGACGACGACATCAAGTCACGAGTGAAGCAGCGTCTGAAGAGGGAGTCGGATGACTTCCTTGGTCAGAGCATCATCGAGGTCCGAACACTGAGTGGAGAGATGGACGTCTGGTACAACCTGGGTATGTGCTCCTGCACTGTGTATATAACTGTGTACATGCTGTATGTATATTCATTTACTACTTTGGCTAGCCAGTTATTATCCTATTAACTATTGCTCTGAGTGCTGCTATCCCTTTGCTGCTGTAATCCTGGAATTTCCCCATTGTGGGGACTAATAAAGGCTTATCTTGTCTTATGTAGTTACTCATAGCCATGGTAACATAATGAGTACATGTCTGTCTGCCCATAAGTACTGCAGCGAGAGGAGCACTCACTGCTGTAGTCGTCATCTTAGATTTTGAAGTTGAACTGTATTTCAACTCTGAGCAATCTATCACTTTATAGTAATTGTGTGGGGTTTTGTTTGTGTGTGTGTGTGCACTTCCAGAAAAGAGAACAGACAAGTCGGCGGTGTCTGGGGCCATCCGCCTGCAGATCAGTGTGGAGATTGAAGGAGAAGAGAAGGGAGCACCTTATCACGTGCAGTACACATGCCTCCATGAGGTAATGTACACGAAGACAAAGTAATACTGGTGGTAGTAAAACAGTAACTTAAGTAAAATAATGAAACTGAATCACAGGACCCGTAGGCTTCTGAATTAGCATTTTGAAGCCTTGAGCGTTTTTCAAATCTATTTTGCATTATGTGCATAATGATAAATTTAGCATTCAGATTGACTGTTTAGAAATTTTGCTTTCACTTCAAAATTTTCTTCCACACCAGTCCAATACAAACTGATAATGTGCAGTATATTCATATATTGCAAGATATATTTGACTTTCTCATAAGAAGAGTGTAAGATTGCTATTGTTGACATAGAGAAAAATCAGGAAGCGGATGAGTGTTTTATCATTCCTATTCAAAATTCCAAAATTAAAGAAAAACTCCCTGCTTGACCAGCTCAGGTTTACTTAAAACATCCAGGGGGTACAAACAATTAACTTAGTCCTCATAGAAGCATTTTTGTTAAATCTGGGGCACTTTCAGATGTTTTCTTAGCAGCCTTTTCTGTGTAGCCACATTAAAGCAGCTTTATCTAGGAAGCTAAGATGACTTCAAGGAATATAGATGCTCAAAGGTGTCACTCAAATTTAAACATAGAATTCTGAGTGCTGGAATTTGTCAGGAAGTTTTCACTGTGCAGCCTCTGGCAGCAAAGGTTGAATTAACTGAAAATTGTCCTTCATTGATAGATTTTTTTTTTTTCAGCAATGACTGAAAATTTTGAAAGCTGTCATTTGACAGATTACACAGAGTGATCTAGTTAAAGCCAAATAAAATGATAGATAATAGATTGACTGATTTTTTTTTCAAGTCTGTCAGAATGACAACAAAAAAGTCCAGTGCAACCTCGGTCTGGCAGTATCTTTAAGCTAGTCGGAAGCTAAATTTGAAACACGGGTATTATATTTGTAACACATCTTCCCATAGATGTGGTGCACTCTGTACTACGAAATTTCTTAGATGAATAGTCAAAGATATTTGAGCATGAAAATACACCCCCCCCCAAAAAAAATCATGTGTCTTGAGTCTAATACAGTATGGGTAGCACAGCAAGAAGGTCGTGGGTTTTATCCCACCCTGTGGCCAGCAGTGACCTGTCTGTTCTCGTGTCTGCGTGGGTTTTCGCTGGGTACTCTAGTTACCTTCCACAGTCCAAAGACATGCACGATAGGTTAAGTGGCATCCACTGTGGGTAAACTGTCCTTGGGTATGAATGTGGGAGTGGTTGTCTCTGTGCTGGTCCTGCGATGGACTGGCACTCTGTCCAGGGTGTACCCCGCCTCTCGCTCAAAGAAGCTGGGATAGGCTCCAGCCCCCCCCACAACCCAAAATGGATCAAGTGGTTGAATGTATGAATGAATACATGTTTTTAGTGCTAAAAGGAGGTTCTGTGCTTCCTCCCCAATCATCTGAAGCTGTGGCAGTTGCCTCTCAGCTCAAGCACATCAAACTCATTAAGGAAAGAGAGTCTGGAGCACACTGTCCAACTTACAGCCTTTATTGGTGCAAAGACTAACGTTTCGACACTGTCTGTGTCTTCTTCAGAGTCACAATATACAGTGGGGCAAAAATGTATTTAGTCAGCCACCAATTGTGCAAGTTCTCCCACTTAAAAGATGAGAGAGGTCTACAATTTTCATCATGGATATACCTCAACTATGAGAGACAAAATGAGAAAAAAAAAATCCAGAAAATCACATTGAAGGATTTTTAATGAATTAATTGGTAAATTCCTTGGTAAAATAAGTATTTGGTCACCTTCAAACAAGCAAGATTTCTGGCTCTCACAGACCTGTAACTTCTTCTTTAAGAGGCTCCTCTGTCCTCCACTCGTTACCTGTATTAATGGCACCTGTTTGAACTCATTATCAGTATAAAAGACACCTGTCCACAACCTCAAACAGTCAGACTCCAAACTCCACTATGGCCAAGACC
Organism: Pholidichthys leucotaenia; assembly: GCA_020510985.1. NCBI lineage: Eukaryota > Metazoa > Chordata > Actinopteri > Cichliformes > Pholidichthyidae > Pholidichthys > Pholidichthys leucotaenia. Next base: position 438,168,488 of record CM035838.1, read on the forward strand.
AAAGAGCTGTCAAAGGACACCAGAAACAAAATTGTAGACCTGCACCAGGCTGGGAAGACTGAATCTGCAATAGGTAAGCAGCTTGGTGTGAAGAAATCAACTGTGGGAGCAATTATTAGAAAATGGAAGACATATAACACCACTGATAATCTCCCTCGATCTGGGGCTCCACGCAAGATCTCACCCCGTGAGGTCAAAATGATCACGAGAACGGTGAGCAAAAATCCCAGAACCACACGGGGGGACCTAGTGAATGACCCGCAGAGAGCTGGGACCAAAGTAACAAAGGCTACATCAGTAACACACTACGCCGCCAGGGACTCAAATCCTGCAGTGCCAGACGTGTCCCCCTGCTTAAGCCAGTACATGTCCAGGCCCGTCTGAAGTTTGCTAGAGAGCATTTGGATGATCCAGAAGAGGATTGGGAGAATGTCATATGGTCAGATGAAACCAAAATAGAACTTTTTGGTAAAAACTCAACTTGTCGTGTTTGGAGGAGAAAGAACACCATACCTACTGTGAAGCATGGGGGTGAAAACATTATACTTTGGGGCTGTTTTTCTGCAAAGGGACCAGGACGACTGATCCGTGTAAAGGAAAGAATGAATGGGGCCATGTATCATGAGATTTTGAGTGAAAACCTCCTTCCATCAGCAAGGGCATTGAAGATGAAACATGGCTGGGTCTTTCAGCATGACAATAATCCCAAACACACCGCCCGGGCAACGAAGGAGTGGCTTCGTAAGAAGCATTTCAAGGTCCTGGAGTGGCCTAGGCAGTCTCCAGATCTCAACCCCATAGAAAATCTTTGGAGGGAGCTGAAAGTCCGTGTACATCACTGCTCTAGAGGAGATCTGCATGGAGGAAGGGGCCAAAATACCAGCAACAGTGTGTGAAAACCTTGTGAAGACTAACAGAAAACATTTGACCTCTGTCATTGCCAACAAAGGGTGTATAACAAAGTATTGAGATGAACTTTTGTTATTGACCAAATACTTATTTTACCGAGGAATTTACCAATTAATTCATTAAAAATCCTTCAATGTGATTTTCTGGATTTTTTTTTTCTCATTTTGTCTGTCATAGTTGAGGTATACCTATGATGAAAATTGGAGACCTCTCTCATCTTTTAAGTGGGAGAACTTGCACAATTGGTGGCTGTCTAAATACTTTTTTCCCCCACTGTATGTTTTTATTTCATATTCAAGGAAAAATAAAGCATTTCATATTGAACACAGGGAAATCTTAGGAAATTACAAAAACTTCCTGGTGTGGCACTGGAGATATATGAATCATACTACAATAACATTTTTCGAGTTTAACACAGTATATAGGAAGCATTTTGTGGATTTTAGGCAATTTGTGAATCTTACAAGTATTTGGATATATAGTATGTACATATAAAGAGAAAATATGAACTTACTAGCAGCAACCTAATCTTTTTAGAAAATTAAAATTGTGGATGGTGTCTTTATATTGGGGGGGGGGGGGCTGAAAAGTTCATAGTGGTCAAATTTGACCAAATGCGGTTTATTTTTCAACCACAGGGATCCAAGCGCTGCAACACCGATGGAAGAAGTGTGTGGACTGAAGGGGAGACTATGTTGAAAAAATAAACCACATTTGGTCAAATTTGACCACTATGAACTTTTCAGCGCTCCTACCCCCAATATACTCTGTGTGTGTGTCATTAGAGAGAACTTTGCATGTTTCCTGCGTGCCTGTTTGGGTTCTTGCCAGGTTCCACAGTTTTTCTCCTGCAGTCCAAAGAAGACCATGATAGGCTCCAGTGATCCACCTTCTCCACTTCCCTAAATAGGGTGAAGTGGTTACAAAAATGAAATGTGTCTCTGTTTCTTGTCGTTTAGAACATGTTTCACCACTCCACGGATGTGGAGGGAGGTGGCGTGGTGAAGATCCCTGTTGCTCATGGAGACGACGCATGGAAGGTTTACTTTGATGAAGTGCAGCAGGAGATCGTGGACGAGTTTGCCATGCGCTACGGCATCGAGTCCATCTACCAGGCCATGACGTGAGTTTGTGAATTAGCCCTCTGAAGACTGATTGCGTGTGTTTTAGTGTTAAATCACATCAGGAAATGCTTCCAATTAGTATGCTAGTTATAGGCTCGTGTATGTTTCCTGTCTGCTGATATGATGAGTAGCAGGATTGTCATGAACTATAAATGGCATGCAAATGAGTTTATCTGCTTTAATGAGAAAAGATGACCTGTCACCTCGGAGATTTCCCTGCTGTTTGATTGGATCGTTGTGGGTCCACTAAGTGCTCACATGCTAAGTTCTCTCGCTCTCTGTCTCACACACACACACCCCTCCACACACACATACACGCACAGAGCTGCAACTGCAGTGATAATGTCAGAATTTGAAAGAGAAGGGCTTTATGATTAACATGGACAATAAACACATACATTGTAACCAGAAATAGTTCAGACTTTGTCACAGGAGAGATGTGGATGTGAGCCATCACCAAGGCAGCCCAATCATTTTACCAATTACAAAAGTGTCTCTAAAAGGGCACCGATTCACTTACAGTAAATCTCGAAAGTTGTCTAAAATATTTTACTCTTTAACTTTTAATTTGCAGTTGAACCATGCACAAGTTTGTACACTTTATTATTTTGCTAAAACTTGCCAAATGAAACCAAAAATAACATTAAGGAATTGGAGTGAAGCAGAGCTGTTGCGATAACTGCAATTATGTAACACCGCGCTATGGACAAGCCTACCATGAAGGAAAACGAGCAACCACAACAACTGCAGTGTTCACTTTTTGTGTTTGTGGCTATATCTTGTTGTTTACTTATGTGCCCCTATTGATTAATAAATAAAGTGTATTTTTATGACTGAGCTCCTCACCCTATCTCTGAGGGTGAGTCCAGCAATCCTACGGAGAAAGCTCATTTCAGCCGCTTGTATTTATTTATTTATCCTTTATTTCGTTATCCGGGAGAGGCTCAGAGTAGAACCGCTGCTCCTCCACATTGAAAGGAGTCAGTTGAGGTGGTATGGGCATCTGATTAGGATGCCTCCTGGACGCCTCCCACTTGAGGTGTTTCAGGCACGTCCCACTGGGAGGAGACCCCGGGGCAGACCCAGGACTCGGTGGAGAGACCATGTCTCCCAGCTGGTCTGGGAACGCCTTGGTATCCCCTCTGAAGAGCTGGAGCAGGTGGCTGGGGAGAGGGAAGTCTGGGCTTCTCTGCTTGAACTGCTGCCTCCGCGACCCGGACCTCCGGAAAAGCGGTAGAAGATGGATGGATGGATGGTGTATTTTTATTGCCAACAGCATGTTTGCATCCGGTATTGACAGTGGCAGCACCCGGTGCTGTAGAAGCTTCCATATCTTGGAGAAATGTGCTGTTATCTGTGAGCAATGAGACCGCTTAAGGCGAGGCGAACTGGGCTAGTGGAAAAGCGGCTTTAGAATTTCCTCTATTCCTGGGGAAATACGTTGCAGTATTAGGCGCTCCATGATTTTGTAAGGAACGCTGAGTAGGGAGATTGGGCGGTAGCTTGCTGGTAGTTTGTGGTCTTTGCCAGGTTTTGGAATGGTAATGACCTTTGCTGTCCGCCATTTCTTTGGGATCGAGTTTGTTTGTGTGATCCTTGTGTAGAATTGTGTCAACCAGGTTAGGGCTCGGGGGCCAAGATTTTTAATTCTGGGAAGATGTTATCGTATCCTGCTGCCTTTCCACATTTCAGGCCCTGTAGGACTTTCTCCAGTTCAGCAGCCTCGAAGGGTTCAGGGTTCATTTCCTCTACGGGCATTTTTTGGTGTTTTTTTAGCTCAGTTGTAACTGCTCTTCTGGTGTCTTTGTCTTGGGGTGCTTTGGCGATAGTCAGTAGGTGGGATGCAACTTGGTTGGGTGTGACAGATGCTCGGCTTTGGCTAGGGGGCTTCTGTGCAGCTCCTAGGCGACGGATGAGGCTCCAACATTTCCTGCTAGAGTGGGTAAAGCTCCGATCAGCAACTGTCTCCTCCCATTTCTTTCGCCGGGCTGTATTTAGCGATTCAATGAGATGGTTTGCTATCTCTGGGTCCCCTGATGTTTGATAGGATTGTAGGAGGGCAGCGCTTTCTCCACCCAGACATGGGACATAGGGGGGTCGGTAGCCTCGTGGGATTGCAGTATGGGCAGCCTTGAAGACTGCGCTGCAGAAGCGGTTGTATGCTTCATCTATAGTGATGGTGTGGAGTGGAATGGTAACAATACTCCGGTCCAGAGTTTCACTGAATTTCTCCCAGTTGGCTTTGCGGAAGTTCCAGCGCATCTTCCTTGGGCTGTTTATGACTGGAAGTTGTAGGCCAATGTGTACAAGCAGGGGCCGGTGTTGGCTGTGTGGAAAATCATCAAGAATGAGGATCTGTGTAGGATATGGCGCCCCATTCAAAGAGCTGACCCAGCACAGGTCAGAAGAATAGTCCTTCTTCCACCTAGCAAAGTGGAGGGTTCCTCTTTGTTTGGGGTCGTATATCAAAGCAAGGTCATTTCTAGATGCCCAGTCTGAAAGTGCCTCCCCATCACTGTCCACTGCTGGGTACCCTCAGTCAGGGTGATGGCTGTTAAAGTCCCCCACATAGATGGCAGGGTGGGGTAGGGTGGGTAAGACCTGCAGATCCCAGTTGGCACTAGGGGGCTTGTACACATTGACAATATGGAAGCCACCAATGGTTATGGTGTCTGAGAAATGTGTTTTTGTCAGGTGATTTGCTTCAACTATGTCAGAACGCACATAGGTGGCACGCCCATGTTTAGCATGTGGAACATAGCACAGGAGGTCAAAGCCTTTGATGGTGTAGCGGCCAGCTTCCTCTGTGCCAATATGAGTCTCTTGGAGGCAGATTACATCAATCGAATGTTGGAAGGCGAGGACTTCGATAAGGCTTCGCTTGGCTGCAGATAGGCCTTCAACGTTTAGTTGTAGTATGCGAAGGGCAGATCCTACCACAAAGTGCTCTCGGGGCTGTTTGCTTTCGGCTTTGGGACTGTGACTAGGATTCTTCTTTGACTTGGCACTGAGGCGTCGTCTCTTCGAATTTAGTCTGCTGGTAGGATCATTAGCTTCCCCGGGCAAGCCCGGGTACTGACGGAGGGCGCGACGAGAACGCTGATCCATTGCCCTCCAATGATAGAGAGAGTCAAGCAACATAACAGTGGGCAGAAACTCATTAAGCCCTGTAAAGCTAACAAAAAGTCAACATTTACAAGGAGAATATTTGAAAGCAATTCCAAGTGAGTTTAGTGATCAAACTCCAGGGGTCTCATGTATAAATGGTGCACACACACAGAAACACGGCGGACAATGATTTTCACGCGCACAGTGAGATGTATAAAACCAAATATGACATGAGAATCTGCGGGCCGAGCTACAAAGTTTCCACCTGCCGTGAGAAGTTGCAGGTTCTCCGCAAAATTCTGTTTGATTCTATCAGGTGGGTCTGCTAAATTACAAAACAGCTGAAACTCACAATGTGTTAAAATAATGTTTCTATTAGGGATGAGCCAATACCACTTTTTCAAGACCAATACCGATACTGTGACTTTAAGTATCGGCCGATACCAATCCAAACCTGATACCATCTCTCTTATTTAAAACAACAAAAGTACAGAACATACTTTGTTAATGCCTGGTTGCATTTTGTCCACATATAAAAACAGAAGTCTAAAAGTCCAAGAATATTTTACAAATTTGACTCAGTTCAGCAACACTGTTACTTTTTTTTATTTTAAACTTTGTAACATTGCAGCATTTCACTGGTCAGCACCATGTTAACATGCATTCTGAAGTTTTAAGTGCAAGTTTATTGCAAAACTTTGAAGCTAAGTATTTAAGTAAACATTCAGATGAAATTCAAAGTGCCACTTTATGCATGAGATAAAAAATGTTATAGATCTGAAAATAATATATATATACGTATATATATTCCCAAAAATGTGACAGCCCAAAAAAGAAAAAAAAATCCTCATTGAGAAATGTACTGTTCTTAATTTTCTGCTCTGTGCATAATCATTCTCCAGGACTTATGGTTCACTTCCATTGTGGGAATCAAACAGCGCTGATGTAGTGTCAAAAAGTAAATGACATTTCACGGGATTTTATGTTATTTTAATGGAGAGAGTTGTAACAGTCAAAATATAGTCACCCGTCATTTTATTTATATGATGATTCACTAAACAGTTTTTTTTATTCCATCCACATTCACATTTTACTTGCAGACTTAGTGTTGGAGTCTATAGCATTATTTTATTATTTTTTTTAGATGAATGAATGAATGAACATGGGGAAAGGGTATGCAGAAGTAACTACATAGGAATATCAAATGAAAATAAAAACTGAAACATATGCCCAAGGGAGATGTGTTCACTCCAGAAACAGGTCCAGAATGGCAAGAAGCCTCCACAAACACCGATCTTTATATGAGCGTCACCTGACGCTGATGTCAGCTGATCTGCATTGAGTATTTCTCTGATTTTTCAAAACATCTGTAAAAGTCAGTCCAAACGCTAGTGTGAACCCAGCTTTAACCAAGGCTGCATAACTTAGCCCAGCACTCGGGTACTCTTACAAACTGAGCACAGCTTTCACCAGCGTTGATTTCCAAATGTCAGTAAATTTTCAGCATGCCGAAAATTTTCAAAGTACACAACTTTTGCCAACAAACACTAGCAATCATTAACTTTTGCTAGCAGAGCCAGACATTTGCCAAAACATCAGTAAAAGTTGGTCCAAACATTGTAGTGTGAATCCACCTTTAAGTTGTATTTTTGTCATCCATTATTAGCAGCTTGGGTCTGCTGGCATCTTCTTTAGAACCATGGGTTGCCCTCTGAGATGGAGTTTGATCTTGAGTACAGCCCACCAGAAAGCCTTAAAATGGATTAACCCTTTTACTGTGCAGCTGTCAAAACATCTGCGCCATCTGCTGTCCCAGTTGCAGGTCCGCGCCTGTCACATGATGTGTCCAAAAACCACAGAAAAAACCCAGTTGTACCAAGCATTTCACATCACAAGATAGCAGACATGTATAACTTACTGGTCTTCACTGGAGGACTGATGTCACCCAAACGAACCACCTTGAAACATCACTTCCGAGATGCCAAAGAAGAGAATGTAAACAAATGTTGATAAGGGCTCCATTGCAACATACATTTCCACACGGAGGAAGCATTTGCTCCAAATTTTGCCAACTATGATTCTAAAAAGAGATTATTTAGCTTCTGAAGGGAAATATTTACCTTCTGTGACAGCATAAGATGGCCTGGAACATGTACATTGTTCGTCTGCTATTGACGAGCCACACGTGACGGGAGAGAACAATAGCGCTGGTTCGGCGGCGTTATTTAACCAAAATTGAGGTGGAATAAATCATAAGTGTGTGAGTTTCTAGATGTGGGAGAGAAAGCGAAAATGACTGGCAGAAGACGAAATAAGGACCGGGGATGAGGAAATGGACGCATGAAGACGCATGGCGCATCTTTCTTTGTGTACATTCTATGGCTTTTCTGGTTCATACACTTTGAAGATAAGATAATAAAAAAAAAAAAAAACAAAGACAAAAAACCAAAACCATCCTTTGTGTAAATACGTATGTCCAAAGTCCACTTTTCACCGAAAGTTATGTAATTTGATATAGCTGCCGTTGTATTATGCAAATTAGATGCATAAATTTACTCCTATCTCAAACTTTGGATCATATTCTACATCTTTCTAATTGACAGTAAGCCAATATCTCTTACCACTTTCAAGTTACAGCCTTTGGAATTTGTGATATCCAAACTGAATATTTTCTTGAAAAAACCTCACCCACCAGAGGGTGGTGAGCTGACGGGTGCGCCGGTGCGCCATAGACGGAAAAGAGGGTAATTAGGTATGCTCTAAAGTGTGTAGATACGCTTGCGTTTACTGAAAAATTAAGGTTAAGGGGAAAAAAAATCGAAACTTGGGTTGCTTAGAGAGAAGGAAAAATTGATGATTATCTCCAACTAGTCACTGCTTTCTAAAGAAGATGGCAAAACTTTAAAAAAAAACTTTAAACAAAGAGTGCATCTATCCATCCATCTTCTTCTGCTTAATCCTTTTCGGGTCACGGGGGGCTGGAGCCTATCCCAAAGAAAACCGTATTTACCTTGAGTAAAAACAAGAGAGCTGGGTGAAAGCAGGAGAGAGAGAGAGATTGAAGCTCTCTCTCTCCTGGAGCCAGAGGGAAAAGAGAGTGAATTCTACTTTGCAGAGGGCCAAAAGGATTTCTGCTACACACACAAAGGGACATGTTATGTCTGGAAATGAGGTGCCGACAACAGACATGAACCAAACTCCCTTTTATTCAACACACAACTAACTATATACAGAAGCGTGGTATGGCACCACGGCCAGTTCGCCACATGATGATGTAACCTAGGGCAAACCGCCACGTCCAAAACACTACATTTACCCCCCCCCCCCCCCCGAAAAACCCCAAAGAATTTTATGCGACTACTTGGGCTCCCGGGCAGACTACCAGTATGCCCACGTGACCAAGTGGATTATTCTGCCACTGTTTTTGGTCATGTTCTGGCTACACTCAAAAGTTAGTCACAAAATCCTTCAGGTGGCGGGGTCTCTGCCAAACCCGGGCTGAACAGTGCTTGGGCTGCGCTGTCGCCACCGGCTCCAGCAGACACTCCTCAAGAGTTGTGGATCCTATGTCACTGAAATTCCAGCCTTAACTCGTGTCCGCAGTTGTCTGCTAATCTGGGGCTGAAGTCGGTGCCACTTTCCTTAGGCAGCTGGCATGCCATCATGACCCATCAGCGAGGCAAAAGGTGGCGGGGCCCAGCTGTGCTGTGATCTGCATTGGCGTTGTCCAAAATGACTGCAGCTTGTGGGTGCGGTTGGGATGCCAAATCCGAACCCAATCCAGCACTGCGAGTCCGGGTCGCTTCGCCTGGCGTTTCCTGTCAAACCTCTGTTTCATCTGTTGCTGTCGTTCAACCACCCTCCCCCTAGGTGAAGGCCTTTCTGTTGGGGTAGCCTCTGATGTGGAGCCCACTAAAAAATAACATTTACCCAATCAGATGAGGGCCTCAATATTGATGAGCATTCTTAAAACTTGACTGATTCAGACAGAGCTTTACAGATGTTCTGATGAGCTGTAAAACACAGAATTTTGTTTTATTTTTTAAAATTACATCTATATGTCCTTGAGGATGCCAAAACATGAAATGAATCTATAGAAAATGCGTTGAATGGGACTTTTAAATGATGTTATCATGCATTTTGCTTTCCATTGCCTCCCCACCCTCTCTCTGTACATCCTTTGCAGCCATTTCTCCTGCCTGTCCTCCAAGTACATGCTGTCAGGGGTGCCGGCAGTGATGAGCACCCTGCTGGCCAACATCAATGCCTTCTACGCCCACCCCACCGCCTCCACCAATGTCTCTGCTCCTGCCAGATTTGCAGCCTCCAACTTTGGGGTAAGTGACTACCAGCCACAACAAAATGACACATATCAGGCCTCATATTTTCAGTAGCAGACAGCTAGTCAGTACTTTATGCTGTAAACTGATAAAGACTCTCCTGTAAAGTCTATGATTATGTACTGTTCAACTCCAAGTCAGAAAAAGCTGGGGCAGTATAGAAAATGTAAAAAAGAAAACAGTATTGAAGCCAAGATATTTAGGGTTCTACCTATTGGTTTCTTTGGGCTGCAAGTAGCACAACTGCAGGAATCTTCTTCTTCTTCTTCTTGGCATCATTACAACTGTTCTTCTAAGGACCCAAAATCAGACAGTACAAGCAGGTTGAGATGTTTCTTTATTGGTAAATTGATGGATGGAGGTGGGCAGGCGCTTCAGTGCATTTTGGCCAAGAGAGTTTTCTGGGCAGGCTTGGGACAGATCAAGAGGCAAGGCATACAGTGTAACTGATAACCTGGAAACACATTAGAAATTAGTTAGAATCTCAGTCTTAATTAAACAAATAATCCAAGAAAGCCAAAACACAGCACAGCTACCACTAATGACACTGAACAGTCTGGCAGCTCATGGCATGCAGTTCTGAAATATATAAGGAGTTGCTCTGATGAGTGATCGTTTACAAGTGTGCCAGAGCAATGAGCGGGGGGGCATACCCACCCACAGGGCACCCACACACCCACAGGTGGGTATGACTGTGGTCTGCAGTGCATAACAGGGTTTCCTGTGCTTGACTCCAGATCCTGTGGCGGTGACACAGGTGAGCTTGCATCAAAGGTACTGTGATTTCATTTTCCTGGGAAGAAAACAAGTGTGGTTGATAGCACAGAGCCCAGAGGAAGGAGGACAAAAACATGGAAGAACTAGTTAGGGAGTTATGAGCATACTCGGCCCATGTTAGGTATGTACTCCATGAAGTGGGGTTGTTGGCTGCTACAAAGCAATATTCTGCCTCAAGATCTTGATTGACTTGCTAAGTCTGGCCATTTGTGAAAGAAGGAATGGGTAAGGGTAGGAGCAGACCCGATGGCAAGCAGTGAGAAGATTTTTCTCTTACACAGACTGAGCAGACATTAACAGAAGCTTGAGTGTTAGAAAACCAAAAATGCTCTTTCAGTATGTCTTGTCCTCCTTGCCCCAGGGTGGCAAGAAAAACGGGTAGTGTCAGTTCAATGGAAGACCTGTGAGCGGACCATGTCAGGGACAAAGAGCTTGTGGGGGCCAGTGCCAAAATAAGGTTATGTCTGGTCGACTTGTCAAATAGTATTTTCTATCTCCCATGAGATAGCAGCCACTCTGTAGGAAGGTGATAAGATGGCTTCTTGTTCAGAGGTGGACAGGTGTGCAAGGGCAATCAAGTTTGATATTTCTCGACCCTGGTCAGTAGGTGAGTGAAAAGTTGAGAGCACTAAAAAATAAGGCCCAATAAGCCTGCCCAGGTTAAGCCTTTTTGCAGTCTGGACTGTGCTGGATTTTTAGTTTCATTAATAAATGTCCCTTTGATCTGGTGAATAAAGAAAAGCTGTAGTCCCAGAGATGCATTTTGAGCGATTTATTTTAGTCAAAAAGGGAAAAAAAAACACCTAACACTGCATGCAGACAGTGTGGAGGGAAGGATCTTCCCCCTCTTCCCCATCCCCCATCAGCAGGTAGATGACAGAGTCATCTAACCTCCCGTCACATGAACAGCTTCTTCCCCTCTGCCATTAGACTGCTGAACACTAAGTGACTTATTGACTCTCGTGCACCATGTACAGCAGCTCAACCAGACTCATGTCAATCATCACTGTTTTCTTCCTGCATTACCGACTGCACTATATAGTTCTCCACAGTATCTGCTGCTGGCTAATATACAGTATATTTTAACTGTTGACCAGTATCACTTAATCTTATCCTACACTTTATTACATGTATAGTTTATTTCTCTTATCTTATCATGTTTAATGTTGCAGCATTGTACCGAGACAAATTCCTAGTTTGTGTACTACATGAACAATGGCAATAAACCTGATTCTGATTCTGATTCTGATTCTGATTCTGCAAGGAGCCCATTTGCACCTAGATTGCGGAGGAGACACTGTGAGAATCACATTCTTTGATTTCTCCAGTGCCTTTAATACCATCCAGCCTCTGCTGCTGGGTAAGAAGCTGTGGGTGATGGGAGTGGGCAACTCTGATCTCTTGGATTACTGACTACCTGACAGGCAGGCAGGCCACAGTTTGTCCAGCTGGGCAGTGTTTTGTCTGATGCAGTGGTTAGTGATATGGGAGCTCCACAGGGGACTGTGCTTTCTCCTTTTCTCTTCACCTTATACACCACTGACTTTCAGTACAACTCTGAGTCATGCCACCTGCAGAAATTCTCTGATGACTCAGCTGTTGTTGGGTGTATAAGAGGGGGGGAGGAGGGGAAGTACAGGACACTGGTAAACAGATTTGTGGAGTGGACCGAGCAGAATCACCTGGGGCTGAACGTCAGCAAGACCAGAGAGATAGTGATTGACTTCAGGAAGAAGAGCCACTGCGGATTGGGGGTGGTGGGGGGGTGGTAGTGAGGACTGCAAATACCTGGGTGTCGTGATCAGCAACGGACTGGAATGGAAATCTAACACCAATGCTGCATACAAGAAGGGGATGAGCAGACTCTACTTTCTGAGGGAGCTGAGATCCTTCAACGTGTGAAGCAAGATGTTGGAGCTTTTCTACCAGGCCGTTGATGCCAGTGCCATATTCTTTGCTGCTGTCTGTTGGGGTAGCATTATCAGAGCCAGCTACACCAACAGACTTGACAAGATTATCAAGAAGGCTGGCTTTGTAATTGGTCCCTGGCTGGAGACTTTTGAGAATGTGGAGAGGAGGACATGGAACAAACTGTTGTCCATCATGGACAACGCTGATCACCCTCTCCACCACACAGTGGACAGACAGCGGAGCACTTTCTACAGCTCTGCTGCCGAATGGTCAGGTACAGGAAATCTTTCCTGCCACATGTCATTTCACTGTACAACAACTCACTCTGATATTGAATCTTGGTCATAACAATGCTGCCATACTGCACCTTACAGTCTAATTGGTACCTCACATTTCACCTTGCGCCTGATAGTCCTGCATTGTACAGCTAGTACGATCCTTGTATCTATGCAGGCCATTATCTATTCATCTGTGATGTATATACAGTTGTCTAGGCAACCACCAATCAAATCTAAAAGAAGAAGATGAAGAAGTTTTGCTTTCCCTGGGTAATTCTATTATGGTGTGTGTTTTTCTGTCGTTTTGGTCATCTACTGTGTCATACTGCTGTTACTCTGTAATTTCCCAGTTTGGGATTAATAAAGTACATCCATCCATCCATCCATCCATCCATCTAAGGCACAGTGTGGTGTTTTTAAACAAAAGCAGATAAGCATGGAATGCTAAATCAGCAGTTTTTGAGAGAGAAAAGTTAGTGTCTGTGAGTTTAGCCATGAATGCGGGATGGTATGAAAAGATGATTTACTGTGTTTTGGAACAGTGCCAGGAATAAAATGTTATTTAAAATGTGCATAAAAAGGAATCTTTGACAGGACATAAGCAATGTTCTTATGATCGGTCCAAACCACAAATGGCAACTCGGCACCCTCAAGCCTACATATATGTCCCCACTCCTCCAGAGCCAATTTCACTGCAAGCAGCTCTCAGTTCTCATCATAATTCTGTTCTGCTGGAAACAGGTGAGGGGAGAAGGCACAAGAGCATTTTTTCTGCATCTGAACACTGAGAGCAGATGAGAATATCTCATCTTTGTAGTGTATTCAATTGAATATAGTTTAGAAAAGATTTTTTAAATCTTTCTATTTTGTTTTCATTTACTTTTTACACAACGTCCCAACTTCACCAGAAATGGGGTTGTGGAGATTTATTATATATTTATTTTCAATCTTAAATAATTGACGTCAGTTTAATAAAAGACCTTTTCATTTCTAATTATAAACTAGAAAAGCACTCAAAGAGCGCATACCTCTACCAAGGCCCCTTCCGTCCCTCATGGATCACCTCCAAAATGTAAAGGATTTGTGTGTAGGCCTAGAGCCGCTTCTGGTGAAAATTGCAACAAAGTCTGTCCTCTAGTTTTGGAGTATTGTTGCTAGCACACTGTGAGAAGATAAGAGCCTTGGCTGAGGTATGCATTCTCAGATCATCACCAAAATATAATGGGATCATCTCTAGCCCAAGAACCACCTCTGGTGAAAATTTCGTTCAAATCCACCCAGTAGTTTTGGAGTATTGTTGCTAAAACTCTGTGAGAAGATAAGAGTCTTGGAAGAGGTATGCATTCTCAGATCATCACCAAAATGTAATGGCTTCCTTTCTTGCCCAAAGACCACCTCTGGTGAAAATTTCATCCAAATCCATGTCGTAGTTTTTGTGTAATCCTGCTGAATAAATACAAAGCCCTTGGTGGAGGTATGCACTCTCAGATCATCACCAAAACCTCATTATCTGTTCCCTGTGCCATTACACACCTTTCCTGAAAAGTTCATCAAAATCCATTCTTAACTTTTGAGTAATGTTGCTAACAGACAGACAAACTAGAAAAGCACTCAGAGAGTGCATAACTCCGCCAAGGCTCCTTCCGGCCCTCCCTTTGTCCATCCATCTGTCCATACCTCCGTGCCTTCATCCCACCATACATTACAAGACAGGGCCTTGGTAGAGGTATGTGCTCATCAGCGGGTTCTTCTGCAGCCCAAGGACCGTCTGTGGTGACAATTTCAGCAAAATCCATCCAGTAGTTTTTGTGTAATCCTGCTAAAGCACTGCAAGAAGACTGAGCCTTGGTGGAGGTATGCATTCTCAGATCACCACGAAAATGTAATGGGTTCATCTGTAGCCCAAGAACCACCTCTGGTGAAAATTTAATAATGGATCAGATTTATATAGTGCTTTTCATAGACACTCAAAGACACTCTACAATGGATACATTATTCATTCACTCCACAGACAATGGTAAGCTACTACTGTAGCCACAGCTGCCCTGGGGCAGACTGACGGAAACGTGGCTGCCAATCCGCACCAACAGCCTCTCTGACCACTACCAAACATTTATACAAATTCATGCCCAGTGTCATGGACACTGGAGGCAAGGTGGGTAAAGTGTCTTGCCCAGGGACACAGCGATAGGATGGCTGGGGAGAGTGGGATTCAAACCACCAACCCTCCGGTTATTAGACGACCTGCTCTACCTCCTGAGCCACTGCCGCCCACAGATTTCATCCAAATCCATTCAGTAGTTTTTGTGTAATCCTGCTGCACAAATACAGTACAAGCAAAGCCCTTGGTGGAGGTATGCACTCTTAGAGTATCACCAAAATCTAATCATCTGTTCCTGGTGCCATGAAACACCTTTCCTGAAAACTTCATCAAAATCCATTCATAACTTTTTGAGTAATGTTGCTAACAGACAAACCAACAAACAAGCCAACGCTGGCAAAAACATTACTTCCTCCCTTGACGGAGGTAAAAAACAAACACCGGCAAAAACATAACCTCCTTGGCGGAGGTTCATGACACAAATATTTAATTAATTAAAGGTGTATTTATTTATTTCATTTAGCCATTGACCCTCAATAGTCACACAGTGGGAGGAAAAATGAGGATTAAAAACAAAAACAAAAGGTACATCAAGATGCACGGAGAATTGTAATCGGCTCCAATAGTGAGGTGCCTAAATATTCCCACCCCTGAAGGACACTGGCAGCTTATAAAGAGACAAAGACAGAAGAGGTTAATGGCAGAAAATCTAACTTTTTCAAATAAAATCCTAGCTGTTTTTAATTCTTCCATTCCTGTCATTCCATTTACATCTATAGATACAATAAGGAGGTTAGAACGATCTGTCATTTTCAGTGCTACCCCTTCCATAAAAATATTTAATCTTTTTAGCTTGTCCATTTAAAAAAAAAAAACATACTTTCAATTTCTAGTGACACCAAAACATTTGACCAGGGTAGGAGCCATTTTCAGTTGTTTGGTTTTTTTTGTTATTAATTTTAGCCACTAGGAGGCACGCTTTTGATTGGTTGAGTATTTTGCTATATAAGGAACTGTTGAAGCATACACTGGTGTTGCAAATCAGGGACAAACATTTCACTGACCGTCAGCACAGGAGGGAAAGGAAACTGGAAAGTGATGTTCGTTCGTATTTTGGTTATTTTTTGAGAGATTTTACTTTAATGGACGTTGAACATTGACTTATGTCTCTACTGTTGTTACGCGTCAGGACGTGTCTTTAGTGGCCAGTAGTGTCTGTTTGGAATGGCTAAATGGACCCTACAACCAGCTAAGGTCTTGGATTTTTTATTTTAGAATTACTAGTTTGTACAAGGGACAAATGTCTGATTTGAATATCCTCCATAATTCTTATAATCAATTAAATAGCTGTTTAAACTGCAGCATGAAGCAGGAATTAAAATTGTTTGACAGGTGTGCAATTTAGCATATAAGTAAAGTCTTAATTTTATATATTTAGGTTTTTGTAGAACTGTAGAAATGTGAACTTATAATAAAAATGATACTAATATTTCTTTATTCGTTTTTTTTTAAATATTACACTTTATATATACAGTGGATATAAAAAGTTGACACACCCCTGTTCAAATGCCAGGTTTTTGTGATGTTAAAAACTGAGACCAAGATAAATCATTTCAAAACTTTTTCCCCCATTATTGTGACCTAAAACCCGTACAACCCAATTGAAAAACAAACTGAAATCTTTTAAGAGGAAAAATAAAAAACTTACAATAACCTGGTTGCATAACTATGCACACCGTGTTATAACTGGGGATGTGGCTGTGTTCAGAATTAACCAATTACATTAAAACTCATGTTAAATGGGAGTCAGCACACACCTGCCATTATTTAAAGTGCCTCTGATTAACCCCAAATAAAGTTCAGCTGTACTAGTAGGCTTTTCCTGACATTTTTGTAGTCACATCTTACAGCACAAGCCATGGGCCACAAAGAGCTTCCAAAGCACCAGAGGGATCTCATTGTTCAAAGGTATCAGTCAGGAGAAGGGTAGAAAAGAATTTCCAAAGCATTAAATATACCATGGAACACAGTGAAAACCGTCATCATCAAGCAGAGAAAATATGTCACAATAGTGACATTATCAAGAACTGGACATCCTTCCAAAATTGATGAAAAGACGAGAAGAAAACTGGTCAGGGAGGCTGCCAAGAGGCCGACAGAAACATTGAAGGAGCTGCAGGAATTTCTGGCAAGTACTGACTGTTTAGTACATGTGACAACAATCTCCCATCTAGGGTGGCAAGACGGAAGCCTTATCTTACGAAGAAAAACATCCAAGTGTGGCTACATTTTGCAAGAACTAGGTATATTATATAGGTATATTTGGTGCAAAAACAACACTGCTCATCACCAAAAGAGCACCATACCTACAGTGAAGCATGGTGGTGGCAGCATCATGCTTTGGGGCTGTTTTTCTTCAGCTGGAACTGGGACCTTAGTCAAGGTGGAGGGAATTATGAACAGTTCTAAATACCAGCCAGTGTTGGCACAAAACCTTCAGGCTTCTGCTAGAAAGCTGAAGCTGAAGAGGAACTTCATCTTTCAGCATGACAGTGACCCAAAGCACCCATCCAAATCAACAAAAGAATGGCTTCACCAGAAGAAGATTAAGATTTTGGAATGGCCCAGCCAGAGTCCAGACCTAAATCCGATTGAACATCTGTGGGCTGATCTGAAGAGAGCTGTGCACAGGAGATGCCCTCACAATCTGACAGATTTGGAGCATTTTTGCAAAGAAAAGTGGGCAGATATTGCCACATCAAGATGTGCCACGCTGATAGACTCCTACCCAAAAAGAGTGAGTGCTGTAATAAAAGCCAAAGGGGCTGCAACAAAGTAATAGTTTAAAGGTGTTCATATTTATGCCACCAGGTTATTGTAAGTTTTTTATTTTTTACTTTTCCCCTTAAAAGGTTTGTTTGTGACTTCCGGTTATGGCTGCCACGTAGGACGGACGTGTCTCGCTCTGCTCTGCTCTTGGAAAAAAAAAAATCGGCAAATAACTCTCTCATTTGGGACAGAACGTATCCCAGCATTTGGGCGAAGATATGTCGGCGAAGCCTAAGGCTGGAAAACCAGGAAAAGGAAAAAGCGAGCCGCCGAAACAGTCCAAATTAACGGACTTTCAGGTCTGTGACGCAGTAAACAAAACTCCATATATGGCGGAGGAGGCTGGCAACGCTGCGATATCTGCGGGGAATGGCGCAGATGCGCTGATGGCTGCCATGAGTTCAATGAGAGCGGACTTTTCCTCTAGATTTGATGGGATTATGACAGCGTTGGAAGGAATAAGAAAGGAATTGGGTGACTGTGTAGAACGAACGGCGCAGATGGAGCTCCGTCTCGCTAGTGCTGAAGATGACGTCACCCGTCTTCAATTAAAGGTGCGCACTTTGGAAAAAAAAAATAAATCTCTGGAAGATAATATTTTGGATTTGGAATCTCGGTCGAGACAGAATAATTTGAGGCTGGTGGGTCTTCCAGAGGAATCAGAAGGTCGGGACGTATGTTCCTTTCTGGAAAAGTGGATTCCGGAGGTGCTGGGCAGCGAGGAGTTGCAATCAGCAGTGGTTCTGGAAAAAGCACATCGTATTGGCCCACGGAGAGATAAGGGACCGCCGAGGACCTTAATTATGAAGTTTCTTAGCAACAGAGACAGGATGAAGATCTTCAACGCTGCACGAGCTAAAAAAGGAGAGATTAAACACCAGGACCAGCAGGTGCGGTTCTACCCAGATTTGGCCACAGGAATCCAGCAATTGAGGAAGCAGTTTGATCCCGTACGTAAGGAGCTGCGCAACCTTGGGATTCGTCATGGTGTAATCTATCCTGCGAGACTGCTGACCACGTATGAGGGCAGAACCCACATCTTCAAGACCCCAGAGGAGGCGCAGGAGTTCATCAAGAAGATCAAAGAAGAAGAAGAGACTGGTGGGAGCTAAGCATGAACAAAATATAAGGTAGAATAATTAAGCATTTGCACAGGCATCTGACTGACTTGAAGTAAATAGTAAGTTTACAAAATATAGATTGTATTATATATTAAAAAACAAAACAAAAACAAAACAAACAAACAAAAAAAAACTATGATGTACAAAGTTGTTAAAAATTTTGGAGTTAAGTTGGAAAACTACAGAGGAGAGTTAATGTTACGTCATTAAAAGCAGTAGAGTTAGGGTGATTGGGAGGATGAAGAAGGAGTGGCTTAGGCTGTTCCCCGTGGGTGTGGAACGGTCGATGGCTATATCGGGAGACAGAATTTTTCTTTTGATTTTGGGGGGTTTGCCATAAGTGTGGGAAGGGGAAATTTGTTTGTGTGTAGTTTGTAGGATGAATGTTCAACCACTCATGTTTTTGCTTCTCTGTATGAGCATGTTTACACTGCAAGGTAATCCCAAACTCTCTATTGATCATGGACCAAAGTGTTAATCTTAATTTAACTTCATGGAATTGCAGAGGTCTACAAAATTTAAAAAAACTTAAACAAGTTATGAATAAAATAAAGGACATGGGTTCAAGAATTGTGTTTTTACAAGAAACTCATCTGATAGAGGAGGATGTTAAAAGAATTAGGAGTAGATGGCAGGGAAGTGTATTCACCTCTTCATTTTCATCCCGAGCCAGGGGAGTTATGACTCTCATACATAAATCAGTTCCTTTTCAAGTGAAAAATGTAATTGGAGACAAATTTGGAAGATATGTAATCATTCAAGGTTCTTTGCTATTAGAAAATATAAATCTTGTGAACTTATATGGTCCCAATATAGATGATCAGAAGTTCTTTGCTAATTTATTTCTCATCTTATCATCACTTACAGGGCAACATATAATAGCAGGGGATTTTAATTGTACATTGAATCCAGGTGTGGATAGATCAACAGGACTGGATTGTACGCACATTGGATGTAGGATGACTATTAATTATTTTATGAAAGAATTGAGATTGTTAGATATATGGAGAGAAATGAAACCACAAGTTAAAGCCTATTCTTGTTATTCCAGTACCTACAAGACATTCTCACGTATTGATTATTTTTTGATTTCCACAGAATTAAGGTCCAAGATTCAAAACTGCTTTTATGATAACATCGTGATCTCTGATCATGCACCCTGTTGTCTAATATATGTAGATAAAAAATTGACAAAGGAATCAGGTAGATGGCAATTTCAGCATAAATGGCTTCAGGATGAGGAATTTGTCAAGTATATAGAAAAACAGATAGACGAGTTCTTTGACATCAATACTACACAAACATCAGCATGTGTAAAGTGGGAGGCTTTCAAAGCTTTTATTAGGGGACATATTATTAGTTATACAGGATCAAAATCTAAGAAGACTCGAGAGGAGAGAGCTAAATTGGAACATAAAATAAAAAGTCTTCAGGAAAAAGTGTATGCAGGAAGTGACCCAAGGTTGGAGAATGAATTACTGATTTTGAGAGCTGAATACGACAAAAAATCAGCGAATAGAGCTGCCTCGAGTCTTCTAAGATTGAAACAATCTTTTTATGAACAAGATGAAAAATCAGGAAAATTATTAGCATGGCAGATTAAACAATTGGAAATTAAAACACCAATTACCAGTATTATAAGTAAAGGACAGGTAGTTATAGATCCTTTAGAAATTAATAGAGCCTTTAGAGATTACTATGAAAAATTATATGATACCAAAAATGAACCTGATTTAACAAAACTAAATGGGTTTTTGAACGAACTATCTATACCGTGTATACCAAATGAAAACAGGGAGATATTGGAGTCTAAAATTAGTCAAGAAGAAGTTGGGCTAGCCATTGATAATATGAAATCAGGAAAAAGTGCAGGACCAGATGGTCTTCCAGTTGACCTTTATAAAAAATTTAAGAATAAATTAATAAAACCTTTTTTGGAAATGGTTTTAGAAGCATTTCAAAATAATAATTTACCATCATACATAAATAATGCCTTAATTATACTGCTGCCAAAACCAGGTAAGCCCTCTAATAAATGTGAAAATATGAGACCAATAAGCCTATTAAACGCCGACCTTAAGATAATCTGTAAAATTTTAGCAAGACGAATACAAGAAATTTTACCAAATATTATTAATCGAGATCAGAATGGCTTTATAAAGGGTAGACAAGGCTTCCATAATGTAAGAAGACTATTTAATATTATTTATTTTAATAAAGAAGCACCGGATACAGCTCTCCTATCACTGGACGCCGAAAAGGCCTTTGATAGAGTTGAATGGCCCTTTCTTTTTGAAGTCCTACAAAGGTTTGGACTTGGAAATAATTTCATAAAATGGGTTCAAATAATATACAATAATGCTACAGCAGAAATCCTAACAAATAACAATATTTCAAAACCAATAAAAATCAATAGAGGATGTCGACAAGGCTGTCCACTTTCACCTTTACTGTTTACTATGGCAATTGAACCTTTAGCGATAGCGATACGTTTACATTCACAAATATATGGAATTAAAGTTGGACCAACAGAACATAAAATCTCCCTGTACGCCGATGATATAATTTTGTTTATGTCGAATCTAAAAAAATCAATTCCAACCTTGTTGAATTTAATAAAGAATTTTG
The DNA here is from genome assembly GCA_020510985.1 of Pholidichthys leucotaenia. Taxonomy (NCBI): domain Eukaryota; kingdom Metazoa; phylum Chordata; class Actinopteri; order Cichliformes; family Pholidichthyidae; genus Pholidichthys; species Pholidichthys leucotaenia. The sequence goes on from CM035838.1 coordinate 438,189,614, forward strand.
GGGAAATATCAGGATATAAAATAAATAAAACTAAATCTTCAATATTAATGCTAAATGAGACCCAGAGAAATTACCCAGCCCCTGAGGCAAATCAATTCAATGTTGTAAATCAGTTTAAATATTTAGGAATCCAAATTATGCCTAAGCTAGAATCAGTCGCCAGCGTCAACTATGAAGCCTTAATGTCAGATATCAATGAGTTAACTCAGAGATGGATGTCACTACCAATGTCGATGATCGGGAGAATCAATATACTTAAAAGTAATATTTTACCTAAAATACTTTATTTATTTCAATACATTCCCTTATCACCACCTTTAGATCTATTCTCAAGAATAAAAAAAAAGTTAGTGGAATTTATATGGAACAACAGGAGGGCTAGATTACGTCTGTCTTTATTATATTTACCATTTGATCGTGGAGGTCTGAAATGTCCAAATTTTATGTTGTATTATTGGTCGGCACAACTGAGGTCTATGACATATTATTTTTCATCAAATGATCTCCCTCACTGGACTGAAATGGAATCATACAATTTACCTTTACCTCTTCCCATATTCATATACTCAGATTCGGCAAAAAAATTACAAAAACAAGTTAAAAATCCATTTGTAAAGCATATGATCAAAATATGGTGTGAAGCTAAAAACTATTTAAAAGAACCACAGTTATTGTCACACTTTAGTCCAATATGGGGTAATCAATATTTTAAACCAGGGAGAGCGGACGCTGTATTTAAAGTATGGAATTTAAAAGGGATACAAAAGATTCAGGATTTATATTTGCCATGTGCAGACAACATAATGTCTTTTGAAGAGCTGAGGATCAAATTTAATCTCAATAGAACACATTTTTTAAAATATCTTCAACTTAGAAACTTTATTCGATCAAATCAAAATAAAGCTCTCACTCGACCTATTTATTCATCCTTGGAAAAAATGATGATGAAAGATAGTAAAAGAAAGGGTATTATTTCAGAGTTTTATAACTCATTGACACTATCTTCAAGTGAAAATTCACTGAAAAGATTAAACTACTGGAAAGAAGATCTGCAAATTGAAATTTCGGAGGAACAATGGGAATTGGCTTGTACAGAAGCTCAAACCAAATCAATAAATGCACGCCTTAAATTGATACATTTCAAATGATTAATGCGGATGTATGTTACACCAGAGGAGTTAAATAGATATAACAAAAATATACCAGATACATGCACAAAATGCATGGAAAGTAAAGGAACCCTATTTCATTGTTTATGGGAATGTAGATTAATAAGAATGTTTTGGGAAGAGGTGAGGGTAACAATTGAAAAAATAATCTCAAAACAAATCATACTGAATCCTAAACTGTTTTTGTTGGGTCTGTACCCAGAAAAGCATAATTTTAATAAAAGTGAAAGAACATTCATAGACCTCAGTTTGCTTAATGCCAAAAAATGTATTGCACTATTATGGAAAAAGACTCATAGACCAGATGTGACTCAGTGGTTAAGACAGATGTTAACAAACCTTCCATTAGAAAGAATAACATATATACTGAAATCAAAGGAAATTGTGTTTGAGAATATATGGAGACCTTTTATTGATTATGTAAAAAATTTAAACATAACTCTTGAAGAAGAAGGTGAATGATGTGTGTGGACCTTGTAAATTCCAAACTGGTGAACATAATATGTATACTTATGTATTGGATTGTCTAGACTAAACAGAGGAGCATTGTTGAAGACTTGATTTTGTTGGTGGTTGTTGGTGTTTTTAGTGCATTTTTTTTTTTTGTAGTACTTTAGCGTTAGTGTTTGATTGTTTGTATCATGTTTGTTAAAAAAAAAAAAAGGTTCAATAAAGATATTGTGGAAAAAAAAAAGGTTTGTTTGTTTTTCAATTGGGTTGTACAGGTTATAGGCAACATTAATGGTGGAAAAAGGTTTGAAATGATGGTCTAATTTTTTTTAAATCACAAAAATCTGGCATTTGAACAGGGGTGTGTAGGCTTTTTATATCCACTCTATATTTCAACTTGAGAAATTCTCAAATGCACAGCTGCTGTTAGAAATGACCTTAAACCTTTAGTGCAATTTAAGACATATGAATAGAGTTATATTTCTAATATAAAAAAGAACATAAGCCTATTTTTAAGAGTTTACAAGTTTAAATACTTTTTGGAGCATATTTTTCTCCTGCTTATTTTCAGCACAGTTGTGTGAGTGTGTGGATTTTCTGACTGTAATATTTCAGAATGTTTCTACCTCCTCACATTTTATTGAATGAAGTAGGCGGTACTTTGTCAGTTCGTATCTGTCCACATACTTGAAGAGAAAGCGTCAAAGCCAATTTTATTGTCATTCAATTCATACAGCCAAGCATGTACAGTAGAACAAAATTACGCTTCTCCTATCTGCAGTGTCAATCACATCTAGAATTGGAGGAACTGCTGCCATGCAAGGCGCTGCCACGACCAACTTTCCTTTCCCCATTATGTTATGCTGAGCACCAAGTCAGAAGGCAGGAGGTACCATGCACGATCTTTGATATGACCCAGCTGGGGCTTGAACCCACTGCAGGCAGAGACTGAAGCAGAAAGCCTGGGTTGACAGAAGGTTTATAATTACTTGCTGTGGGTGCACATCTTTCTATTTTTGTGGATAAAACAAGATTCAGCCTGGCAATATCACGTTCTATGGAAAGAAATGTGACCCACGCGGCAAAATGAGAGCCTAGTTTCTTTTCTTGATGACCTGCATAATCATCAGTAAAGGAGAGAAGTCAGTAGGAGAAAAGGTTCTAATTAATTATTAGTTAGTGATTAGTTTGTCTGTATCGCTGAACATTAATATAATAACAAATGGTTCAAGTTAAGACCTGACAGACATGGGAAACAACCAAAGAAATCATATTGGGATAATTATTTGGGATTGTTTGGAAATATTTGTAGCCCCACAGCTGGTATAAGGGACAGTCTTAGTGGTAGCATGAATATTTTCTGGATCACTGCCTCTGCCAGAGAGGTGAAAGTGCCCATGCCCTTTTACCACAAGTTGATAATGTTGTCAGAGGGCTTGATGAAATGTCTGTCCCATGCTTTGGCCAGAACACATCATGGTTAAATTATTACAGTGCCATTTTACACCCAGTTGAAGGAGTCGTCCTCACAACAGGCGGCTTTTCTTTATTTTACTTTAAATACTAATGAGCTGTGGCAGCTGGTGAAAAATACTTTTGGTGCGGCATTTTTGAGTACCTTTTGAGTACCTCACTTTTAGGTATCTATTGCAATAAATGAACCCAAACCAAAGGATACCAGGGTTCTATCATCTAGGTATAGATGATAATTATCTGTCTTACAGAAACCAGCAGTTAAACAGATAATGGCATTAACAATGCAGTTTTATTATGCCCTCTTGTCAGATAGCTATCAATTATATTGGAGAATACAATACCACATTCTAGGTCTTGAGAGATATTTACAGTTGGATGATGATTAAAGTTGACTATACACAAATCACACATTTGATCAACAGTCTGAGAGAGAAAGATGTTGAAAATCTTAAAATATTTACAGATACTTTACAGTTATTTTAATGCATTGAGATCACTAGTGAGTGAGTGAGTGTTATTTATACATGAACTTTGCTCTTCTGTCTTTCTGAGTGGCAAAAGTCTCAGTGACCTTAGTGTTTGAAGCATTGGCTTGTGGTCAGGGGAGGCAGGTGAGGCTGAAAATCAGTCAGAAGCTGCGTAGTAGAAATGCATGGTCTACAAAACTGCAAAAACCATGCTGATTAATACTTGTTTATACTCATATCAGAAATGACTGTATCTTTAGTCATTTTGAAGAATTTATCATTTCATTAAGATCAAAGTTAACTAAAGACATGCGAAAACCATCCCAAAGAAAGTCAATTTCCAAGAAAAGAAGTTGCAAAATTACATGTAAAAAGTTGAAGGTCTGTGGTAAATACTGAAAGTATTTCAGTAAAACAGCAAGTTTACTGTAAAAAAAAAATCACAAATTTATCGCAAAGTATTTACAAATTTAAAGAAGACCTGTCAAATTAACACGACAACGGTCACAAATTTATGAGAACACACACACATAAGAGAGAGTTGCCATTTTGGGAGAAATCTTACACATGGGCTAGGAGAAAATGTAAATGCAGCAGTGGCTCAGGAGGTAGAGTGGCTTGTCCAATAATCGGAGGGTTGGTGGTTCAAATCCCGCTCTCCCCAGACATCCTACCGTTGTGTCCCTGGGCAAGACACTTGACTCACCTTGCCTCCAGTGTCCATCCATGACACTGGGCATGAATGTGTATAAATGTTCAGTAGTGGTCGGTGAGGTTGCTGCCGTGGATTGCTAACCACGTTTCTGACAGTCTGCCCCAGGGCAGCTGTGGCTACAGTAGTAGCTTATCAGTGTCTGTGTGTGGAATGAATGAATAATGTATCCATTCTAAAGCGTCTGCATGTCCATGAAAAGCGCTATGTAAATCCAATGCATTATTATAAATGTATGAAGAATCACAAATATATAAGAAAAAAACTCAAAATCCTGACTTGCTGCTTAACTTTTTAAATATAGTACCTTAATGTTCAAGTTTTTTTGCTGACTACTTCTTGTTATTTCAAAGTGTGGCACTGAATATCATAAATTGGAAAAATCTGCAAAAATATATATGCATTGTGTGTTAGATATGTGGTAATTAGAACAAATCAGAATATAATGTGTAGGTTAACTCTTATTATCTAAGAATTGAAAACAAGACAAATGCACTTGTTTTTAGTTGGGTGATTCATAGTAAGATGAGATCATTATCATTTAAAGTGAAAACTCAAGGCATCCCACACACCATGCATGGCTGAAGCCATTCAGTCAAGTTCTGTTACATCTTACCTCTTTTTCCAACTGCTGCCGCTCTTCTCCCAGTGCCATCTTTTGTGGGTGGCTGCTGCACAGGTCCACTGTACTCCTCATCCTCAATCAGATAAGGAGCAGGAGTCTCTGATCCAAAACAGAAGTTACACAAGTCACTGTCTATTCTGAAACTACCATGTCAGAAGCAAACAAAGATTAGTCCAGTAATGTGTACTGTCACTAAGTTGGTAAATTTTATTAGATCACCACAACTGGATTCATTTAAAAAAAATGGTGTCAAAATGACAGTTAAATAAGTGGGTTATCCCTTAGATATTCATTTGTGTTCAGTCATCAATCTGTACATCTCAAAACATTAAATATGGTAAAAAAAAAAGGTTATTTTTTTAAAATAATTTTTAAATTAAATTAATCATTTTTAGATGCACTAGTACACTTATTTCATTGTTTAATCTGCATAATCATTTTATCCTCAAATATGAAGAATCATATACAGTGGTGTGAAAAAGTGTTTGCCCCCTTCCTGATTTCTCTTTTTTTATGTTTGTCACACTTAAATGTTTCAGATCATCAAACAAATTTAAATATTAGGCAAAGATAACAAGTAAACACAAAATACAGTTTTTAAATGAAGGTGTTTATTATTAAGGGTCAGGCCCCCCGGCCTGATTACTGCCACACTTATTCTCAATCAAGAAATCACTTAAATAGGACCTGCCTGACAAAGTGAAGTAGACCAAAAGATCCTCAAAAGCTAGACATCATGCTGCGATCCAAAGAAATTCAGGAACAAATGAGAAACAAAGTAATTGAGATCTATCAGTCTGGAAAATGTTATAAAGCCATTTCTAAAGCTTTGGGACTCCAGCGAACCACAGTGAGAGCCATTATCCACAAATGGCGAAAACATGGAACAGAGGTGAACCTTCCCAGGAGTCGCCAGCCAACCGAAATTATCCCAAGAGTGCAGTGACGACTCATCTAAGAGGTCACAAAAGACCCACAACAACATCCAAAGAACTGCAGGCCTCACTTGCCTCAGTTAAGGTCAGTGTTTATGACCATAAGAAAGGGACTGGGCAAAAATGGCCTGCATACCAGGCCATTTTGGCCAAGACGAAAACCACTGCTGAGCGCAAAGAACATAAAGGCTCGTCTCAGTTTTGCCAGAAAACATCTTGATGAGCCCTAAGACTTTTGGGAAAATAGTCTGTGGACTGACAAGACAAAAGTTGAACTTTTAGGAAGGTGTGTGTCCCATTACATCTGGCGTAAAAGTAACACAGCATTTCAGAAAAGGAATATCATACCAACAGTAAAATATGGTGGTGGTAGTGTGATGGTCTGGGGCTGTTTTGTTGCTTCAGGACCTGGAAGACTTGCTGTGGTAAATGGAACCATGAATTCTGCCGTCTACCAAAAAATCCTGAAGGAGAATGTCTGGCCATCTGTTCGCGACCTCAAGCTGAAGCGCACTTGGGTTCTGCAGCATGGCAATGATCTAAAACACACCAGCAAGTCCACCTCTGAATGGCTTAAGAAAAACAAAATTCAGACTTTGGAGTGGCCTAATCAAAGTCCTGACCTGAATCCGATTAAGATGCTGTTGCATGACCTTGAAAAGGCGGTTCATGCTCAAAAACCTTCCAATGTGGCTGAATTACAACAATTCTGCAAAGACAAGTGGGCCAAAATTCCCCCACAGTGCTGTAAAAGACTCATTGCTAGTTATCGCAAATGCTTGATTGCAGTTGTTGCTGCTAAGGCTGGGGCAATCACTTTTTCACACAAGGCCATGTAGGTTTGGATTTTTTTTCCCCTTAATAATAAACACCTTCATTTAAAAACTGCTTTTTTGTGTTGTTTGATGATCTGAAACATTTAAGTGTGACAAACATACAAAAAAAAATGAGAAATCAGGAAGGGGGAAAACACTTTCTCACACCACTGTAATATGCCTTGTATGTTGTTCATGAACCTCCGAAGGAGTCCTCTGATGTAGACAGAGTCCATGCTTGTCTTGTGTAGCTGGTACCATATGTATTCCCACCATGAGCCTGTCTGTAATCAAGCTGTGTAGCTATGCTAACTTTACCTAACATTGCTAGCTTTACAAAGTTGTCCACGTTTATACTTGACGTTCATATTTTTATTCTTTTGGATAATTACTTCATGTCTCTCACTTCTTTTACAGTCCACCAGAAATCACATTCTGTTGTTTTAACAAGACAGACAGGAGGAAAAAAAGGGCATTATCAAGCAAAGCTGCAATCAGTTAGCCTAGTCCGCTGCTGCATCTGTGTGCTCACCTCACCATCACCAACTTTACGGCAGCTGGTTGCTATAATAACTGTTTTGGGCGATATTTTCACAGCCCCCCAAAACCATTTGATCACACTGACTGGTGAAATGTCAGTCATTCCCCCATTGCCTTAATGATTGGCTAGGCTGCTGCACTGCAAGTGCGATGGAACTATTGTCCCATGAGTGAAAGGACAAGACGAACACTGAATGTCATGTTTACGTTCAGAACATGAACATGAATGTAAATGATTTTGTATTTTATCTGGCTTATTCCAAATGCATTATTATTTCAAATTAACAGTCATTGTATGGTAGGAAACTTGAAATAAAACAAACAAAAAAGCAAGAAAGGAAAAAAGGTAAACTTTAAGTCAGAGTTGGTGGTACCATGGTGTCCTCTATGGGCCGGCCGCCTTTGCTAATGAGCTGCAGTTGGCCCCACCCTCCCTTTTCTGTCAGTGCTGAGCTGTGGCTGAGAATGCCATTATGCAGCTAATGTTGGCTGGTTAGCTCATAGCTCCAGTTGTGGACACAGCCTAAGCTAACTAACATATTAGCTGAATGTAGAAGCCCACACAAAGCATTATCAGAGGCAGGGCTGTGTGGTGTGAGTGGTTGATAATACAGGTACATCTCAAAAAATTAGAATATCATGAAAAAGTTCAATATTTTTTTGCCACTCATTTCAGAAAGTGAAACCCATATTAGATTCATTACACAGAGAGTGATATATTTCAAGTGTTTATTTATTTTAATTTTGATGATTATGGCTTACAGCCCATGAAAACCCCAAATTCAGTTTCTCAAAAAATTAGAATATTACATAAAATTAATTGAAAAAAAATAGTTTTTTAATAGAAATGTTGGCCGACTGAAAAGTATGTCCATGTACACACTCAATACTTGATCGGGGCTCGTTTTGGATTAATTACTGTATGAATGTGGCGTGGCATGGAGGTGATCAGCCTGTGGTACTGTTGTACTGTTGAGGTGTTATGAAGATCCAGGTTGCTTTGATAGTGACCTTCAGCTCGTCTGCATTGTTGGGTCTGGTGTCTCTCATCTTCCTCTTGACAATACTCCATCGATTCTCTATGGGGTTTAGGTCAAGAGAGTTTGCTGGCTAATCAAACACAGTGACACCATGGTCATTAAACCAGGTTTTGATACTTTTGGCAGTGTGTGTGTGTGTGTGGGGGGGGGGGGGGTGCCAAGTCCTGCTGGAAAATGAAATCAGCTTCTCCATAAAGCTTATCAGCAGAGGGAAGCATGAAGTGCTCTAAAATTTCCTGGTAGACGACTGCGCTGACTTTGGTCTTGAAAAAAACATTGTGGACAAACACTAGCAGATTGTTCAGATAAAAGTAAATTTTGCATTTCATTTGGAAATCAAAGTCCCAGAGTCTGGAGACAGAGTGGAGAGGCACAGAATAGGGCCTTTTCCACGGGCCCCTCTTTCCCCAGCACCGCACCAGGGCCCCGGTGTAATGTTTCCACTAGCCCAGCACACCTCGGTACGGCTCGATTCACTTCAGTACGGCTCGGAATGCTTCTGTCTCCATTAGCACGGTGTTGTGCTTGTGCTGTGTTTTTTTTTTTTTAGGAGGTTTTAGAAGCGGGGCAGCAGCAGATTCACAGCGAGGCGGGGCCACACTCCCGTGACGTTACGCACCCGACTGAGTCCTTATTTACACGAGACAAAAAAGGATCCAAGGATTATTGCCTTGCTCGCTCTGTGGATTTATCTCACAATTAATTTTATCTCATAATTAAGCTGCAACAACACAAGTCACTTTTGTTTTGAATTAACTGCCAAATGACCTAGAAATAATGAGCTGAAACTTGTTTTTGTTCGTATTAAATAATGAGACGGTGGCACACTGGCCTACACCAAATTATTATTTTTTACATCCTAGGGCATTTTGGATGTACTGAATTAAAAAAAAATCATGTTTTTCACCTTCAGGTCAACATTTGGAACAACAGTATTATTATTTTCCATTTAGATGATGCTACACTCCTTCTAAAGTATTGTAAATCTCTGAATTTGGAATGCCGATAGAACATTCAATTTACATATACTTACTTTTTTACATACTTTGACTTGTAAGCTTGATCAGTCTCTCCTGCTGCATTTTAAAGTCCAACTGTGCAACTTCTTATAAGTTAACATAAAAAATGTACCCAGAGTTTAGAACTGGATCATGTGGGGCTAATTTTTTATGATATTTCAATAAAAAGAACAGAAAGCTTACAAAAAGATTTCTTTTTTGGTCTAGTTAAAAATTACATTACCTTTACAATGGTTGACCCTGACAGGAAGATCAGTATCATTTTGATCAGATTAGGCAATGGAATTTCTATGTAATTATACTGTTTTATAATTCAGTGTTATAACAGACAAACCACACTTTCCAAAACAATTCCATTTTATTATATACAAAATATTAAAAGAAAAAAAAAACTTTGCAACACAACATGAAGGTTAATCGACATTTTATACACGCCGACCACTGAGTGTCCACACCAGCTTCCCAAACTGGGTCACGACTCGGATGAATGAAGGCGTCTCTGCCAGCTGTGGGTCAGGAAGGCTCGGTTGAATAATCCGTGCGGGCTGTCGCGGCGGACGCGTGGGATGATTCTACAAGGAAAATGCACACAATAAAATACAGCACGTAAGTGCAAGATATACAGAAAAGACAATAGTTTTTAACAAGAATACATAAGCTTATTTCAGCGTATTGTTCACATGAATAATTAAAATAAAAGCTTTAGTCCGCATTGTGCTGAAATAAAGCAGCGATCCATCCACAAATGAACAGCTTTTTTATTGCATAAATAAACTGAGCGTCTTACCGAATATATTTGCGAAAAAACGCACAATAAAAAAAAATTAAAACTCACCGTTAAAGGACTCCAATGTCGAGACCTCCCGGTATATTTTTTCATTCCGGGCGGCTCCGTCTAACTCGCGCTGAATACGTTCGTCTGACAATGCAGTGAGCAGACACTGCAGCTCCTTATTGGTCAATGGAACACCCTTATTACACGAAGCCATTTTTGATAGAGAATAAATGAAAATAGCACAGCAATACACTGAAAAGGAACCGCCAACAGTGGTTGCGTGCTGAGTAAAGGCGGTCGTGAAGATTCTTTTTTTTTTTTTTTCCAAAACTTTATTGAGAAGGTCGTGAAGATTTGGTAGATGAGGAGGAGGAGAGGGGCGGTTACAACCTGACCAATCAGTGCCGGTTACGACCTGACCAATCAGCGGCGACCAGTCTGTTAACGTCACAACACGGCACAGCTCAGCACTGCTGTACCCTGCCCTTCAGCGGGGCTGAGAATCGCGGCTGTTAAACCGTGTTGGGGCTTGTGGAAAAGCGTACAAAGCGTGCTGAGCCGTCCCGTGTCGCGCTAAAGCGTGCTAGTGGAAAAGGCCCTTAAGTTGCTTGAGGTTTAGTGTGAAGTTTCCTCAGTCAGTGATGATTTGAGGAACACGTCATCTGCTGGTGTTGGTCCACTGTGTTTTATCAAGACCAAAGTCAGCACAGTCGTCTACCAGGAAATTTTAGAGCACTCCATGCTTCCCTCTGCTGACAAACTTTATGGAGAAGCTGATTTCATTTTCCAGCAGGACTTGGCATCTGCCCACACTGCCAAAAGTATCAAAACCTGGTTTAATGACCATGGCATCACTGTGTTTGATTGGCCAGTGTCATATCCGGCTCTAGGGAGCCGGGCAATCAGAGCCAGGGGCAAGCCAGTGAGTCGTGATATTTTATTCAGGGTAAAGGGGAAGGGATGAGGAGAGCACAGATACTCATGCAGACGTACACTCACAGGTTGCACAGCGCAGAGGTAAGCAGCTCGTACCGGACGTGGGGGTAGCAAGACGTACATCCTCACAGCGGGATACAAACACAGGAATGCTGCAAGAGGAGTATAAGCTGACACCAGACGAAGGGGCTTCAGCTTAGCAATGTGTTTATGTCGCAGCCCCGAGTCATCGAGGCTGCTCCTATTTATCCTCATTGGCAGCGCCCCAGCTGATGAAGACTAATTGGCCCCAGCCGTCCATAATGCTGCCAGCTGGGGGCCAGCTGAGACGCTGCTCAATGGGAAGCAGGGATGAGGGAAAACATGGGCTGAGTGCCGAGACGGCATCTCAACCCATGGTGACAGAGCCCCTCCCTCAAGGTCGGGCTCCTGAACGACCAGGAACATCCCAGCCCCCCCCCCCCCCCCACCTAGGGTGGGAGGAAGGGAGGCGGACCGGAGGGGAAGAAGCCAAGGGAAGGACAACACCAATGGGGCAATGTAGGGTAGCGGGAAAGAAAAACCCAAATACAGTACTGACAAAACAGAATAATTAACCCAGGTACAGATGGGGAGAAGAACTGGGTCAGCACGCCGGTTACATACTACCCAGAGAGTACCAACCATGCGTGACCCAGAGCAAGGAAAAAAGAACCACCAAAAAGGTACAGGGCAAAAAATGCTGAGTACGGTTAAATAAAGGGGAACCTATACACAGCGCTAAATTAAGTACATACACAGTCACCAAGAAAAGTGAGGGTGACTGGAACAAATAGACAATTACAGAGCATGGTGTTACGGAAAACAAGGCACATGACTCTATAATGAACCAACAGGACAAAAAAGAAATACTGAGTGCAGGCAAAGAAAAACCCACACACACGAATATATAAATACCCAGTCACCTAAAGAAATGAAAGTGACTGGAATAAATGGATAACTGCAGAGCATGGTGTTACGGAAAACAAACCATAACTCTACAATACAAAAAACGAGGCTAAAAACATGGCACAAAAAGTAAAATGCTGAGCATGAGCGATTGAAAACACAGCACTATAAAAACGAATCCACCAACAGGACAAAACATTACACCCGAGTGACCTTAATAACAAAAGAAAAGGTGACACCCGAGGTGAATGGCAGGCAGAGTCCAAAAATAGCCGAGATGGCTCCGGATCTCCCCGCCTATAGTCCAGCTGGCGAATCAGGGGAAGAGAAGTGTTCGGACGGCGAACTCTGGACCCAGATCCCAGGAATCCAGTCCACCGGCAGCCGAACCAGGCTGCGCAGAGGGAAACACAGACCAGTGGGGGGAACCAGATCACCGAACCGAAAGTTCTGTGGGTCGGGTCGTCGACCCGCATCACTCAACCACCAGGACCGTTGAGACGGGCGAAGGATCAGAGCGGATCCCGGTGGAAGAGGCTCAGGGGAGAGCCGATGACGAGGGCGGCGGGCGTCAGGCCGCAGGAAAACGGCCACCTCCTCACCGGACCTGGACAATACTGGGGCAGCACCCACGTCGGACCCCGATCGGGCCTCAGGCGAACCCACGTTGGACCCCGACTGGGTCTCGGGCGAACCCACGTTGAATACTGCACCAGAACCGACCTCCAACGTTGAACCCGGACCCTCCAGCACCACGAGGAACAGCAACTCCTTGCCGGTGACCCTGGAAGAAGGCTCAGAAGAGAAAACAGAACCGGGATCAGGATCACCGGCAGCGCCAGAACCCGGCGAGACGAGCTCAGACGCAGCGGGCGGCTGCACCCGGCTCGTCTCCCCTGGAGATAGGCTGAAGTGCTCGGGGATAAAAAGAGAGAAAAGAAAGGAGAGCACTCGCCTGATCTCGGGTTCTGACGCCGTCCAGGACTGCGAAGATCCAGGATCCGTCGTCAGGAGGTCGTTGTCAGGCTCCCATCTAGCCGCGTCGGGCCCCGCAGCCAGCACGATGGTCAGCGCAGCTTGAGATCCCTCCAGCTCAGGTAACCCCGCCGACGATCCACTCGGCGTGAAGCCAGAAGAATCTCGTCCCGCCGGACCGAACCGCTCCTCCGTGGAGACCCGGGGACGCTCAGTCGTCGGCGTAGACTCCACGCAGCAGTCAGTCCCCCTCCTCCGTCCGCAATGTAGCTGCGGAACCACAGGCCCTCTCCATATCCCACCACGTTGACCCGGAGCCGGGGACCGCTCGGCGGAGAGAGACACAGAGGATGCGGGATTAGGCATACAGGTTACAGCAGGTGGGGAGAGTTCAGGGAGCTGCGAACCCTGAACTTCTCCTCCAGGGATGTGACAGAGCAAATCATTAAGCAGGTGTGAAAAAACAATGACTTGCCTGCCCCCTGGAGGTTGAGTATCGCCTGCTGTAGTGGAATCTGCTTCTTCCTCTCCCCGCCCGGCGATAACGGAGGACCCCCCGGGAATTCGTCTGAGGGTCGCTCGCGTTGTCTCCAGCAGAGAGCTCACCAGGCCGGGATTCCAGGCACACACAGCGGTCAGGAAGCGCGTCGAGGAGGAGGGGGAAACAGCCGGGGTGAGCCAGCCCGAATGTCCAGGAATGACAGCGGGGGAACGAGGCTCAGGGGACGAGGCTGTAGAATCTCCACACTGACGAGGCGAAGGGATGACAGCTGCGTGGGAGGAACGGTCCTGATGATGACCCAGAACTGGATCCGGACGAGGTTCGTGCAGAGGTGACTCGGTGATGTGATGACGACTACTCCCAGGGGACGAAGCGAGGGGGAAACCCAGGATTCGCCGCTCCAGATCGGAGATCGAGACGAGGAAGGCGTCGAGCACGGGAAAGCTTCGTAGCCCTGAAGTCCTCACCATCAATCTCACTGCCGCCGCCACATGCCTGAAGGTGGTGACAGGAAACACAGTAGAGCTCGCGACAGCCACTCGACCCCGGACATAACTGCTGTCAGCTGCGGCTCCTAGAAGGGAATCCCGAGTGACGTGGCGCAGGTCGGGGGAAGTCCTCTGGTTGGCGCGAACTCCCGGACTGGAATAGCGGCAGGAACGGGACTCCGAAGCGGGGAAAGACGTCGCCCACTTCGACTCCCTGCCGGGATTTCCATCCACCCCGTGGAGCTTCTCTCGCTGTGTACCTGCAGCGTCTATCCTGGCACTGTCCTCCAGATGGTACAGAGAGTGAGGGTGACAGTCCAGGAGTTCCTCAGCACGGCCCGGATGCCAGCGTCTCGCGTTGGAGGCGTCGTGCAGGGTGAAGAACGTCCCGTCGACCGCCTCCGAGATGGACCTCAGCTCGTCGCCCTGGCGCCGGAAGTGACTCCTGGGAAACGGCATGCTAGCAGCGCTGACACCCGGACAGAAAGGTACATTTCCACAGCGACTCACGGCCGCCGGCAACTCTTCTGGCTGCGACATACTGTCATATCCGGCTCTAGGGAGCCGGGCAATCAGAGCCAGGGGCAAGCCAGTGAGTCGTGATATTTTATTCAGGGTAAAGGGGAAGGGATGAGGAGAGCACAGATACTCATGCAGACGTACACTCACAGGTTGCACAGCGCAGAGGTAAGCAGCTCGTACCGGACGTGGGGGTAGCAAGACGTACATCCTCACAGCGGGATACAAACACAGGAATGCTGCAAGAGGAGTATAAGCTGACACCAGACGAAGGGGCTTCAGCTTAGCAATGTGTTTATGTCGCAGCCCCGAGTCATCGAGGCTGCTCCTATTTATCCTCATTGGCAGCGCCCCAGCTGATGAAGACTAATTGGCCCCAGCCGTCCATAATGCTGCCAGCTGGGGGCCAGCTGAGACGCTGCTCAATGGGAAGCAGGGATGAGGGAAAACATGGGCTGAGTGCCGAGACGGCATCTCAACCCATGGTGACAGCCAGCAAACTCTCCTGACCTAAACCCCATAGAGAATCTATGGAGGATTGTCAACAGGAAGATGAGACACCAGACCCAACAACACAGACGAGCTGAAGGTCACTATCAAAGCAACCTAAACCTTCATAACACCTCAGCAGTGCCACAGGCTGATCACCTCCATGCCACGCCCCATTCATACAGTAATTAATCCAAAAGGAGCCCCGACCAAGTACTGAGTGTGTACATGGACATACTTTTCAGTCGGTCCACATTTGTATTAAAAAACTATTTTTTTAATTAATTTTATGTAATATTCTAATTTTTTGAGAAATTGAATTTGGGGTTTTCATGGGCTGTAAGCCATAATCATCAAAATTAAAATAAATAAACACTTGAACTATATCACTCTCTGTGTAATGAATCTATATAATATATGGGTTTCACTTTCTGAAATGAGTGGCAAAAAATATTGAACTTCATGATATTCTAATTTTTTGAGATGTATCTGTATATGACCAGTCCCAAGGATATAATAAGCACATTAACAACCCTGAATGACTAAATGCTAGCTCTGCAAATCAGAATAATCTTTATTGGCCAAGTATGGAATACACACAAAATGAGTTTATCCATCCATCCATCTTCTTCTGCTTAATCCTTTTCGGGTCGCAGGGGGGCTGGAGCCTATCCCAGCATCTTTGGGCGAGAGGCAGGGTACACCCTGGACAGATTGCCAGTCCATCACAGGGCCAACACAGAGAGACAGACAACCATTCACTCTTACAGTCATACCTAAGGGCAATTTAGAATCCCCAGTTTGATGCCAATTAACCTAACTTGCATGTTTTTGGCATGTGGGAGGAAACCGGAGAAATCCCAGAGTAAACCCATGCAGACACGGGGAGAACATGCAAACTCCACACAGATCACTGTTGGTCAGGGGCTGGGATCGAACCCAGGATCCCCCGGCCAAGGGTGAGTTGCTGTGCTGCCGCATTGCTAACCACTCCGCTATGTACACATTGAGCCTTTGGGCACTTTTAAAGTGATCATTTTTTGTCGTAGTGAGTCAGTAAACATGAAAAAGCATGCCCTGAGCCCTTTAGGATCAATCCTGAACATTTATCTGTTAGTTAGAAATGTTGCCTAAAAATGTTACCAGAAGTGGTAAAGTTGGCCTAGATCTGAAACCAAAAAAGAAATCTTCACTAACATAATTATTAAATTGTAGAAACTGTTTTTCTGCCACACCAGAGGTGAGGGAGGTCATCAAGCTGAAGAAGGAGTCCTATTGACCTTGGTTGGCTTGTAGGACTCCTGAAGCAGCTGAGGTATATCGGCAGGCCAAGTGGAGTGCAGCTCAGTCGGTTGCTGAGGCTAAAACTCATGTGTGGGAGAAGTTCGGTGAGGCCATGGAGTAAGACTTTCATTCGGCCTCGAAGAGATCTGGCCAAACTGTCCAGCAACTCAGAAGGAGGAAGCAGCTCCCTCTCCACACTGTGTATGGTGTGGATCAAGAGCTGCTGACTTTGACTGAGGATATTGTCGGACGATGGAAGGAATTCTTCAAGGATCTCCTCAATCCCACTGGCATGTCTTCCATAGTGGAAGCAGAGCCTGAGGATGAGGGGGATGACTCGCCCATCACAGGGGCTGAGGTTGCTGAAGTGGTGAAAAAAAACTCTTTGGCAGCAGGGGCGGATGAGATTTGTCCCGAGTACCTGAAGGCTCTGGAAGTTGTGAGGCTTTCTTGGTTGACATGCCTCTGCAACATCGTGTGGAAGCTGGGGACAGTACCTTTGGCATAGCAAACTGGGGTGGCGATTCCCCTTTTCAAGAAGGGGGACTTGAGAGTGTGTTCCAATTTTAGGGGGATCACACTCCTCAGCCTCCCCAGGAAGGTCTACGCTGTAAAAAAAAAAAAAAAAAAAAAGTTGTCTCAACTTAAAAAAAAGTTAGTGTTCAGGCTGCATTAAAATCTTAAGTAGACTGAACTTGAGAAGATAAGTGGTAAAGACACATAAAACACAAACATAAACTCAAGTTCAGTCACCTTAAAATTTTAAGGCAGCCTGAACACTGACTTTTTTAAGTAGAATAACCCCAGTTATGTTTAACAGTGTATGCCAGGGTACTGGGACGGGAAAAAAAAAAAAAAAAAAACTGTTGAGGAGACTCCAGCCGTTGGTGGAACCTCAGATTCAGGAGGAACAATGTGTTTTTTTGTCCTGGTCGTGGTACATCAGACCAACTCTTCACATTCTCAAGGATCCTCGAGGGTACGTGGGAGTTTGCCCAATCAGTCTACATGTGTTTTGTGGACTTGGAGAAGGCATTCAACTGCAACCCTTGTGATTTCTTGTGTGAGGTGCTTCAGGAGTATGGGCTTGTTGCTACGAGCTGTCCAGTCTCTATACGACCGTTGTGAGAGTTTGGTCCGCATTGCCAACAATCAGTTGAATTCTTTTATTTTTTTTTATTTAATCTTTATTTAACCAGGCAAGACAGATTAAGAACACATTCTTATTTACAACTGTGGCCTGGGGAACTCATTCCCAGTGAGAGTTGGACTCCACCAGGGCCCTTTGTCACCGATCCTGTTCATAGTATTTATGGGCAGGATTTCTAGGTGCAGCCAAGGAATGGATGGTGTTGTGTTTGGTGATCATAAGATTTCATCTCTGCAGTTTGCAGATGTTGTTATCCTGTTGGCTTCATCGAGTAATAACCTACAAGTCTTACTGGGATGGTTTGCTACTGAGTGTGAAGCAACCGGGATGAGAATCAGCACCTCCAAGTCTGAATCAGTGGTCCTCTCCGGGTTGGGGACAGGGTTCTGCCCCAAGTGGATGAGTTCAAGTATCTTGGGATCTTATTCACGAGTGACAGGAAAATGGAGCAGGAGATTGATAGATAAATCAGAGCAGTAATGAGGACGTTGTACTGGTCTGTCGTGATGAAGATGGGGCTGAGCTCTAAAGGTGCGTTTACACCAAACACAAACGGGCGAATTTTTCAGGCGGTGTGATTACATTATAACTCAATGTAAATGTGCAAATAAACATGAATTTGGCGTCTGAGTGAGATGCAGACAGGCAAAGTTGCCTTTATAACTTATGCAGCAGTGTTAAGCCTACTGCGTAAATCCCCAAAATAACGTCATGCTTTAGGTTTATATTATCCGACGGCGGGCTCACCTGAAAAAGTTGTCCTTGGCTCCAAAACTTTATGAGTGTTTCCATTGCTAGCTTACTAGCCTTGTCAGCACATCCATGGCAGGAAACCGTGGGTAAAGAACTCTGAAATCTCGATTCAGCTGAAGAGCTCTGGGTCCTCCTGTCTCCAGGTGAATGAGTCTCATTTTCAAACTAGTTTACTCTGCAATGGGCATACTTTTACTCCGGTGATGGCAGAATCTCAAAGCTACCAGCTAGCTAGCTAGCTAGCCTCGGACGCGCGAATGTGCAATTTCGTGTGTACTCACCTCTTTCCATTCACTTTGTATGAATTCGCACCGCCCGTTTGCATTTGGTGTGAACGCACCTTAAGGCAAAGCTGTTGATTACCACTCGGTCTACGTTCCTACCCTCACCTATGGTCATGAACTTTAGGTAATAACCAAAAGAATGAGATGCAAGTGGCTGAAATGAGCTTTCTCCATAGGGTTGCTGGATTCACTGTTAGAGATAGGGTGAGGAGCTCAGTCATCTGGGAAAGACTCAGAGTAGAACCACTGCTCCTCCACACTGAAGGGAGCCAGTTGAGGTGGTTTGGGCATCTTAATTCAGACACCTCCCACTCAATGTGTTTCAGGCACATCCCACAGGAAGGAGACCCCAAGGCAGACCCAGGACATGCTGGAGAGACTTTGTCTCCCAGCTGGCATGGGAGCACCTTGGTCTCCCCTTGGAAGAGCTGGAGGAGGTGGCTGGGGAGAGGGATGGAAAAGTGGTAGAAGATGGATGGATGGCTTTTCTGCCAGAATGAAGTATGTGGTCTATGGAGTTATATTTAAATCCAGGGTGATTTATTCATCAGAAATCTTTAAAAAAAATTAGTAGTTAGTTGGAGAGAACAGCACATAGTGAGATTTTTTTTTTAACCATTTGCTGGGTGAGCTGTTGTTTTAGTGTCTCTCTTCCTTTCCTCACATACAATGGGTTTTATTCTGCTCAGACATACAGACTATACTTTTCCTTCCTTTTTTCATGGTCATTAATGCTTCTTTTGATTTTAATCCTCAGCCAAGCCTGTTTCCATGGTAATATGGTGACTTTTTTCTTATTTGTAAAACTTGACTCTTTCCTTCACATATACAGTAAGTGCATCTCAATAAATAAATTAGAATATCAACAAAAAGTTGATTTATTTAGGTAATTCAATTAAAAAAATTAAACTTCTATATTATATAGAGTCATTACACAGAGAGTGATATATTTCAAGTGTTTATTTATTTTAATTTTGATGATTATGGCTTGCAGCCCATGAAAACCCCAAGTTCAATTTCTCCCCCCAAAAATTAGAATATTACATAAAATTAATTAAAATAGTTTTTTTTAATAGAAATGTTGGCCGACTGAAACGTATGTCCATGTACACACTCAATACTTGGTCGGGGCTCCTTTTGGATTAATTACTGTATCAATGTGGCGTGGCAAGGAGGTGATCAGCCTGTGGCACTGCTGAGGTGTTATGAAGGTCCAGGTTGCTTTGATAGTGACCTTCAGCTCGTCTGCATTGTTGGTTCTGATATCGCTCATCTTCCTCTTGACAATACTCCATAGATTCTCTATGGGGTTTAGGTCAAGAGAGTTTGCTGGCCAATCAAACAATGATGCCATGGTCATGAAGCCAGGTTTTGATACTTTTGGCAGTGTGTGTGTGTGTGTGGGGGGGGGGGGGGTGCCAAGTCCTGCTGGAAAGTGAAATCAGCTTCTCCATAAAGCTTGTCAGCAGAGGGAAGCATGAAGTGCTCTAAAATGACCTGGTAGACGACTGCGCTGACTTTGGTCTTGATAAAACATCGTGAACAAACACCAGCAGATGACCTCTGTTCAGATAAAAGTAAATTTTGCATTTCATTTGGAAATCAAAGTCCCAGAGTCTGGAGAAAGAGTGGAGAAGTTTCCACAGTCAGTGATGATTTGAGGAACCATGTCATCTGCTGGTGTTGGTCGACTGTGTTCCAAAAACAGCGGTAATGACTCCTTTCGGCCTTTTTGAGTTTTTACACTTGCCGTTTGGATTAAAAGGTGCGGCACAGACTTTCCAGAGGATGATGGACGCAGTGCTTCATGACTTGTTCTTTGTTTTTGTCTACTTAGATGACTTTCTGGTAGCTAACGCGTCCAAGGAGCAGCACATCACCCATCTCAAGATGGTTTTGCAGAGGTTGGAGGTGCACGGGCTAATAGTTAACCCGGCGAAGTGCCAGTTTGGCGTGCCAGAGATTGATTTTTTGGGCCACGGCATTTCGCTGGAGGGCGTGATTCCATTACCGGATAAGGTGCACGCCGTGTCAGACTTTATGCGCCCGCAGACCGTGAGAACACTACAGGAGTTTTTGGGAATGGTTAATTTTTACCTCCGCCAAGGAGGTTATGTGATCATTGGCGTTGGTTTGTCTGTCTATTTGTCTGTTTGTTTGTTTGTTTGTTAGCAAGATAACTCAAAAAGTTATGGACGGATTTTCATGAAATTTTCACAGATTGTCAGAAATGGGGTATCCTACAGATGATTAGATTTTGGTGGTGATCCGGATCATCGTCCACAAGAAAATCGCCATTACGCAAAATGCCATTTTCGTGAATAACTACTAAACCACTAATCTTATCATTGTGAATCCAATTGCTAGTCATATGTTTTCATGGTCAAGGAATCTGAAAGCGTACACACAAACACTGTATGGAGGCAACTGTGGCGCTAAACCGCCATTACGGAAAATGCCATTTTTGTCAATAACTACTGAACCACTAATCCTATCATTGTGAATCCAGTTGCTAGTCATATGTTTTCATGGTCAAGGAATCTGAAAACGTACACACAAACACTGTATGGGGGGAACTGTGGCGCTTGGCGGAGGTCTGCGCTCTCCGAGTGCTTTTCTAGTTATAACTGTTTCCTTCCCCGGGCAGCCCAACTGATGCAGCCGTTGTATGCCGTGCTTAAAAAAAGAAGCTTGCGGAAGCCATTGACTGGAATCCCGAGCGAGTCCAGGCTTTTACTAATGCCAAAACAGCGCTTGCGGATGCCATGTTGTTAGCCCACCCAGATCCGTCTGCACAGATAACGCTCACTACGGATGCATCGGCTGTTGCCATAGGGGCAGTGGTGGAGCAGTACGTCTCAGGTTCGTGGCAGCCACTTGCATTTTTCAGCCCAACTTTGTGCGACAACAAACGCAAATACAGCACATTCGATAGGGAATTGCTAGCTCTCCAACTGCCGACGCACCATTTCCAGTTTTGGTTAGAGGGGCGCAAGTTCACTACATTTGTGGACCATAAGCCACTGACATATGCGATGGCCAAGGTCTCGGAACCGTGATTGGCCCGGCAGCAGTGGCATTTGGCCGCAATTTTGGAGTTTACTACCGACATTCAACACGTTGCTGGTAAGCTCAACGTCGCGGCCGATTGTCTGTTATGTGTGTTAGTCTCCCCAGTCTACATGGGAATAGATTTCCCTGCGATGGCTGTGGCCCAAGCCGGGAATGCAGACATTTGCGTGCTCCAGTCTGCACCTACTGGATTAAGGCTAGAGAGCAAGGTGGTGCAAGAAGGGTGCCCCCCCCCCCTTGCTCTGCGACGTCTCCACTGGCTGCCTGTGAATCAAAATCAGAATCAGAATCAGAATAAAATTTATTGCCATTGTTCAAGTAATACACAAACTAGGAATTTGTCTCGGTGCAATACTGCAACATTAAACATAAATTAAAAAAAAGGAAAACTATGCATGCAATAAAAAAATAAATAAAAATAAGTAATGCTATTCTATACAATTTTTAATGATAATTGTACATGAGTTGAGCTGCTGTACCTAATGCACAAGAGTCTAATAAGTCATTTAGTGTTCAGCAGTCTGATAGCAGAGGGGAAAAAACTGTTCATATAGCGAGAAGTTTTAGTCCGAATGGACCGTAGTCTTCTGCCTGAGGGGAGGGGAGCAAACAGTGCGTATCCAGGTTGTGAAGGGTCGGCTGTGATCCGACCTGCACGCCTCCGGGTCCTGGAGATGTACAGGTCCTGGAGGGATGGAAGCTCACAGTTGATCACCTTCTCAGCAGCGCGCACAACGCGCTGCAGTCTTAATCTGTCCCTGACAGTGGCACCAGCATACCACACAGTAATAGAGGTAGTGAGGATGGACTCGATGATGGCCGTATAAAACTGCACCAACATCTTGGTGGGCCGCTTAAGCTTCCTCAGCTGCCGCAAAAAGAACATCCTCTGCTGGGCCTTTTTGATAAGGGAGCTGATGGTCGACTCCAACTTAAGATCCCGGGTGATGGTGGTACCCAAAAAACGGAATGAATCCACAGTGGTGATAGGAGAATCTGTAAGGACAAGGGGAGGCAGAGGGGCAGAGACTTTCCTAAAGTCCACAATCATCTCCACTGTCTTCTGAGCATTCAGCTGCAGATTATTGTGGCTACACCAAGACATCAGCCGGGCCACCTCCCTCCTGTAGACGGACTCATCGCCATTGGAGATGAGCCCGATGAGGGTGGTGTCGTCCGCAAACTTGATCAGCTTGACAGACTGATGGCTAGAGGTGCAGCAGTTGGTGTACAGGGAGAAGAGCAGGGGGGAAAGTACACAGCCCTGTGGTGATCCGGTACTGATGCTTACAGAGTCCGAGACAGTCTTTCCCAGCCTCACATGCTGCCTCCGGTCTGTCAGGAAGTCAATGATCCACCTGCAGAGGGAGTCAGGCATGTTGAGCTGGATCAGCTTGTCCTGGAGCAGAGCAGGGCGGATGGTATTAAATGCAGAGCTGAAGTCCACAAACAGGATCCTAACATAGGTTCCCGGGGAGTCCAGATGCTGCAGAATGGAATAAAGGGCCAAATTAACTGCATCGTCCACAGACCTGTTGGCTCTGTAGGCAAACTGCCGTGGATCCAAGAGAGGAGTAATGATGGTCTTGAGGTAGGACAGGACCAGGCGCTCAAAGGACTTCATGACTACAGAGGTAAGTGCCACAGGTCTGTAGTCATCAAGTCCAGTGCCCGGTGGTTCCGAGCTCTTGGCACCATCGTGTTTTTGAGTCGGTCTACTCCTTTTTGCATCCGGGAGTGCATGCTTTGGTGAAGCTAGTGGGGGCAAAATTCGTCTGGCCCTGCTTGCGCAAGGATATGAAAGAGTGGGCTGCAGTCTGTGTTGTGTGCCAGCAGGCCAAAGTGCACAAGCACACCAGAGCCCCCCTCGAGCCGTTCCAAATCCCGGCCAGGAGGTTTGACCATGTCCACGTGGATTTGGTGGAACCCCTCCCGCCATTGCAAGGTTTTACGCACCTGTTAACAATCGTAGACCGCACCACGCGCTGGCCTGAAGTGGTCCCGATGGCTTCTACCACATCCGCAGTAGGGGCTCGTACTTTTTTGTCGGCTTGGGTCACACGGTTTGGATCCCCGTCGGACATCACTTCCGACAGTTTGTTTCGGATCTCTGGTCCGTAATGGCCCAGAGCCTGGGGGTCAAAATTCACCACACTACCGCGTACAACCCCCAGGCTAACTGGTTATGCGAGCATTTTCACAGGTCGCTTAAAGCAGCACTCAGAGCTTCACTCATGGATGCAAATTGGGTCGACTGCCTGCCCTGGGTTCTTTTAGGGTTGTGCTCCGCACCTAAGGAGGATTTGGCAGCCTCCCCGGCAGAACTCGTTTTTTCTCAGCCGCTGCGGAAATTGTTCTGAATCACATATACAACTTTCAGTCTTCAAGCATCCCGTTATCTCAAAACTGTCCATGAGAGAATATCTGGTTCATTCTGGTTTTTCCAAACTGTCTCCCTTGTTAGACATAATCATAACAGTATAGAACATTCACATGAGAGCAACCAGATAAATGTCCAGCTGGTCGACCTTGTACACATTTCACCCAGACGCTGAGGTACCAGAAGATAAAGAATACAAAATTATTCTGTCACTTGTGTTATCTTTGTCTAATATTTAAATTTGTATGATGATCTGAAACATTCAAGTGTGACAAACGTACAAAAAAATGAGGAATCAGGAAGGGGGCAAACACTTTTTCACACCACTTTAGGTACAGGCATTGCTCAGGAGTGATTTTAGCCCATTCTTCCACACAAACTGTCTTCAAATCTTGAAGGTTCCGTGGATGTCTTCTATGAACTCCGTTCTTCAGTTTGTTCCATAGATTTTCTATTGGATTCAGGTCAGGTGCGTGACTGGACCATTCTAGCAGCTTTATTTTCCTTCTCTGAAGCCAGTTGAGAGTTTCCTTGGCTGTGTGTTTGGGATCATTATCTTGCTGGAATGTCCACCCTCGTTTCATCTTCAGCATCTTGGCAGATGGCAACAGGTTCTTATCAAGGATGTCTCTGTACATTTGTCCATTCATCTTTCCTTCAATTATATGAAGTCTGCCTGTACCATGTGCTGTAAAACACCCCACACCATGATGCTCTCACCTCCAAACTTCACTGTTGGTATGGTATTTCAGGGCTGATGTGCAGTGCCATTTCTCCTCCAAACATGCTGTGTTGTGGCATCCAAAAAGTTCAATTTTGGTCTCATCTGACCAGGCTATATTCTCCCACTATGTTACTGGCTTGCCAAAATATTGTGCAGCAAACTTTAAATGAGCTTCAACATGCTTTTTCTTCAGCAATGGAGTCTTGCGAGGTGAGCGGGCATAGAGCCCATGTCGGTTGAGTGCATTACTCAACCGAAGCAGTGCGTAGCACTGAGTAGATACTACTTTGAAACAGCAGTACCTACTTACGCCAGGTTTTTCTGGAGCTCTCCACAAGTGGTCTTTGGCTCTTGGATAAATCTTTTGATAATTCTTTTGACTCCTCTGTCAGAAATCTTGCGAGGAGCTCCTGGTTGTGGCCGGTTTATGGTAAAAAAAATATTCTTTCCACTTCTGAATGATGGCTCCAACAGTTCTCACTGGAACATTCAGCAGTTTAGAAATGCACCTGTAACCAATGCCATCATTATGCTTTGTAACAGTAAGGTTGCGAAAGTCTAGAGAGCTCTTTGCTTCTACCCATCATGAGTTCTGTGTGGTGTGACAATCTGACATTCACAGACCTTTTTAAAAGGCTATCAGTCAGGACTTAACCAGCTGAAACTAATTTGCACTGATGGCTGATGAGAAGGCTTCCTAAATTCTGATGGATTTCAGTTGGTTTCTTGCTTTCTGTGCCCTTTTGCACTGCTTTTCCTTCATGTGTTCAATACTTATTCACTGTGTCATTCCACTTTATTAAATATAACTTGTTTTGTGAACACAGTTGCCTTAATTTCTTTGCATGTGTGGATTACTTGGGTTGTTACTGATATCCGGTAAAAATCTCAGGTCAATTGCTCCATCAGAAATATGCTTAATGAGAAAAATGTTGATGTGTTCAGTATTTATTTTCCCCGCTGTATGACACTTGTTGGGTGGCAAAATAGAAGTTTTCATTTATCTTTGCTGACACATCAAATATTTTGAGCCAGGGTGGGGGTGGGGGGGTCCATTTTGTTCCTTTTTTTCTATTAATGTTTAAAATTCAATAATATATGGTACCGTGTTGCGTGATATTTGGACTTAATTATACTGTTGTGGAGAATGAAATCAGGCGAGACAGCAAGCTGGATGACACAGGAACTTTATTCAACCTCCAACACAGAAAACAGAACGCCTGGGGTCTCGAGGTAATCACCTTTATACATCTTTATTCCCACTCTCAGACCCAGGGTATATGACAACGTAGAGCACGCAAAGCCTGTCTGAGGCATTAACATACAGGACACAGAGTGCTACTTACTGTATTATCATCTATCACTCCCCGGTAAACTCCGGTGTGACTCCTGTCACAGTGGGGGGGGGGGGGGGCGCAACGGCTCCCTTTTGTTACATCTAAAACCCCCCAGCTCTTCTTCATCCTTCAGTTCTTTTATCCCCCCCCCCGCAACCTCCGGTTCTGGGTGGAGAACTCCTTTCTATGTGCCACCACAAAGGCCCCACCACCCAAACACCCAGAAAGGGCCCTAACCCTTTGGTCCTTAGGGCTTGAGCCGGCGGCTATAGCGGGGAACCAGCGGTCCGGTCGAAACGCCCTCCTGGCAACGTGTGTGGGAGGGAATGTTGGTCTGTGGAGGGGAAGAGGGTGGCAAGGGAACAGGGTGAGTTTTGCAAGCACAACTCTCTGCAGGGGGAAAGCCAACTTGCGGAACCATCGTAGGTGGGCGTCCGCGCTGGGGAGCTTGAGCCAACACCACCTGTTCGTCTGCCAACACATAAGTGGGCTTCAGCCTGTCAATGCAGATGGTTTCCTTACCCCCCCCCCCCCCCAAGTCTAACACAAAATGCTTTGCCCCAGTTTCCAGCACTCTGAATGGGCCATCATACGGTGGACGCAGCGGGTTTCTGTGTGCATCGTGCCTGACAAAAATGAACTTGGTGCTCTGTTTGCTCTTTGGCACGAAGGTGTGGGGAAAACAATGGTGTGCCATGCCCAGCATGTTAGCAGCCCCTGTACTGTAAAAAAAAATTGCACAAGTGGATCAGTCCTGGGTGCAGGGTTTTCCAGTAAAAATTCCTCGGGGATCTACAGTGGCTGAGAAAAAAAAACGAGTTCTGCCGGGGAGGCTGCCAGGTCCTCCTTAGGTGCAGAGCGCAAGCCTAATAGAACCCAACCCTAATAGAACCCAAGGCAGGCGGTCAACCCAATTTGCATCTGTGAGTGAGGCTCTGAGCGCTACTTTAAGCGACCTATGAAAATGTTTGCATAACCCATTAGTCTGGGGTTTGTACGCAGTGGTTTTTGAACCCCAGGATACGGACCATCGTAGACCAGAGCTCCAAAATGAATTGCGGACCCCTTTCGGAAGTGATGTCCGATGGGGATCCGAACCGTGCAACCCAAGCCAACAAAAAAGCCCGAGCAGCCTCAGCGGGTGTGGTGGAAGGCAGCGGGACCACTTCAGGCCAATGCGTGGTGTAGTCCACGATTGTCAAAAGGTGCGTGAAACCTTGCGACAGTGGAAGGGGGCCCACCAAATCCATGTGGACGTGGTCAAACCTCCTGGCCAGAATTTGAAAGGGCTTGAGTGGGGCTTTGGTGTGTTTGTGCACTTTGACCCGCTGGCACACGACGCATGCTGCAGCCCATTCTTTCACATCCCTGCATAGGTGAGGCCAGACAAATTTCTCCCCCACCAGTTTAACCGGGGTGCACACGGTGAGATGTGAAAGGGAGTGGACCGACTCAAACACGGCAGTGCCAAGGGCTTGGAACCCCCAGGTGTGGGTGGCCAGTGGAGACATCGCAGAGCAATTGGGGGTACCCTGCTTGCACCACCCTGCAATCCAGTTTTAACCCAGTAGGTGCGGACTGGCGCGCGCAAATGTCTGCATCCCCGGTCTGCTCGGCAGCCATGGCAGAGAAATCTATTCCCATGTAGACCGGGGAGACTAATGTGCGTGACAGTCAGCCACGACATTAAGCTTATCGGCTACATGTTGAATGTCGGTAGTGAATTCTGAGATCACGGCCAAATGTCGTTGCTGCTGAGCCAACCATGGTTCAGAGACTTTAGACATAGCATATGTTAGTGGTTTATGATCAATGAATGCGATGAACTCGTGCCCCTCCAGCCAGAACTGGAAATGGCGCGTCGCCAGGTGGAGAGCCTTAATCTGTAGGTTGAACGTTCCCAAGCCCCTAATGCAAATGTGCCCGCATCTGAGACACATGGGGTTTTTTAATGTAATAAATATGGGGTCGTACTTACCAGGTTTACATTTTCCAGGGGGTGTCCCTTTTAACAGTGACATTTGCTGTAAGAGATTTTGTCCATTACAGACTCGTCGTTGTGCTTCCCACGTGGTGTGTCCCCATGACTGGGGTCCAGTGTTCCATCCTACCCATCCCCACTCTCGACAGTTGTCACTCCACCCATTAGATCCTTTATAAATAATACAGATATAATTGTCTGCCCTTTGTAACTGTCTCTAATCTGCCCATCCCTCACAGTCAACTCTGTCACAAAAGTCATTTTGGATAGTAGATGTGTTATCTTGTCGGAAAGTCAGTGTTGGTGCTGTGGTTCTTTTGTCAAGTTGGCGTCCTCCTATTTGTCTGTGTAGCAATCATATAGTGGAACCTGTAGCCAAGATGGTAATGACTGTCACTACTATTACCCCACACGTCCAACTACATTTCCATCCTTCCCAACCGGTGGGTCGTTTTCTACAAAGTTGATCATTCGTTCCCCCCCCCCCCCGTTCCTGTCCCAAGTCCTCTGAGATTGGGTAAAGTTGCATCATCTTCACCTTGTGTCCTTTCTAAGTCTGTATGGTTGTCAGTGTCCAGTCTGTTGGATCTCTGGATGGTGTGCAATGAGTCTTATGGATCCAATTACTCAACCTGTCTTTCATCAACCACACCTTTACATAGCGTGATGTCACCTCGGCCACCTTATAGGGTCCCTTCCATCTAGGGGAGGACCAGTTGATCTTGTGTACCTTCCTCAAAACCCAATCACCCATCTACACAGGTGATGTGTCATGGTCCTGCTCCTTAATAAGGATCTCGGCAACCTGTTGGGAGATACTCATGGCAGTGTTTTTCAGGTGGTTGACATACTCACTCATGTTCTCATGTTGCACTAGCACAGGTGGAGAGTCAGTGGGGGCAGTAGTAAATGGGCAAGGCATCTTCCTTCCTATCAAGCTCTCATGTGGGCTGACATTCAGGGTGGCATTTAGGGTGGACCTGAGGTTGAACAATACAATAGGTAGAGCCTCAAACCAGGTTAGTTTTGTGTCTGCGCAGACTTTGGCCAAACCCTCCTTAATTGTCCTATTTGCCCCCTCTACCAACCCCTGTGAAGAAGGGGGGTAAACGGCTCCAAACTTATGTTTGATCCCAAACATTCTTTCGACCTGTTGTAGGTCCCCGTTAGAGAAATGGGTACCATTGTCTGATCTTATCACTTCAGGTATCCCAAATCTCGGGCTGATTTCTCTTGTGAGCCACCTGATTACTTCCTTCCCCTTCTCTGTTTTGGCGGGGGTGGCTTCTACCCACCTTGAGAAGGGGTCGACACAAACGAGCAAATACCTTTTACCCTCTGTTCTATGATCCCCCCCATGTCTGTGAAGTCAATGACTGTCTCCTTCCATGGAGCCGCCGGTCTGGGAAACTTGCCAATCCTGTTTTCAATGAAATCTTGGGATTATAACATTCACAAATTTCACACGACTGTACAAAATATTTACAAATGTCCTTTAAAAAGAGATGCCACCAGTGCTGTGAAATGAGGGTATTCACCTTGGAGCTCACACAGTGTCCCCTACTGTGGGCTTCCTGACACAGCAAATTTAGTAGCCCAGCCAGTGCTACTATTTTACCCTCATGATTCCTCCAGAGCCCTGTGGGATCCTTCATGGCTCCCTTCTCCCTCCAAGCTTGCTTTTCTGTAGGGGCTGCAGCTTCTTGTATTTCCTTGATATTGTGTATACGCAGCTCTCTGTGCAGTCTATCGGCTGCCCTCTGATTCATCTGCTTCCTTGCATTATACCCTGCAACTGCCTTAGCTGCCACATCTGCTGCATTATTTCCTCTCACTATTCTGCCATTTCCTTTTTGGTGTCCTCTGTACTTGACAATTGCTACTTGTTTGGGTTCTAATAGTGCATAATATAATTTCAATAATTGATCCAGATGTTTTACTGGTGTGCCAGCTGAGGTCACAAACCCTTTTCTTCTCCAGTGGCACATGTCCACATGTACAGCTTGTACTGTGTACGCTGAGTCTGTATTTATTGTTGCTGTTTTCCCTTTTGCTAATCTACATGCTTCTACCAATGCCACCAACTCTGCCATTTGTGCTGATGCTGGTTGTGGGATGATCTGTGCCTGCTTCGTTTCCAGGCCCTCCGGGGTTTCTTGTACTACTGCAAATGAGGCTACCAATGTGCCTGCCTGTGTGTGATGGCTATGGCTGTCACAAAATAAAATAATCTCAGCACTCTCTAGTGGTTCCGCCTGTAAGTTATCATGTAGCTTCATTTCTCTTTTTGTTTCAGCAGCACGATCATGGTCTTGTGTGGTGTCTATCTTTGAGGCCATGTTTACCCCTGAACTGGTAAAATGTATGTGTGGTTTGTCAAGTAGCTGCTGTAATCCTTGAGCCCTATGTGCTGATAAAGTGAATGTATTTGAGTCAAGAAAGGCTTTAACTCCGTGTGTTGTGTGAATAATGGTTTGATTGCCCATGGTCAGGTGTGTTGTCTTTTCTACAGCCTTTCCTATAGCGGCCACATGTTTCACACAAGCCGGATGACCTATTTCGACATTGTCTAATTTGCTACTATAGTACATTAGTACTTTTCTATCCGTGCATGTCCCACTCTCCCCCTTTTGAAACAGAATGGCATTAACAAAGCCATTCTTTTCATCAGTATCCAAATGGAAAGGTTTGGAGTAATCGGGTGCATGTAGAGAACATGCTGAGGAGAGAACGGTTTTTAGTTCAACAAAGGCCCAATCTGCTTTTAATGTCCATTCTAGGGGAGAGTTGTAGTTTTTGTATCCTGCTTGAGTGATTAAGGCCCGTAGGGGCGCCACTAGTCAAGTAAAATCTGGCACAAAGTTCTTACTGTATGTCACGAAACCCCAGAAACTGCATCATTGCCTTCACAGTCATGGGTTTGGATGTCAGTTTTATGTGTAGCTGTCATACTATGCCCAGAAGTACCAATCACCCGGCCCAAAAAGGTAACCTTCGGTCATTCAATTTGCAGTTTGGATTTGGGTACCTTGAACCCACATGCAGCCAAGTGATTTTGTACAGTGGTAGTTGCGGTCATGATTGATTCAGAATCCGGAGCTGCTAACAGAATGTCGTCTACATATTGCAAGAGTGTGACCTCCTCTGGCAGTGCAAGAGACTGTAGTTGTTGTTTTAAGACATGATTAAAAATGGATGGAGAGTCGACGAAACCCTGTGGCAGCCGATTGTATGTGTATTGCGTGCCCTCATAGGAGAAGGCAAACAATTGCTGTGAATCCGGATGGAGTGGTACACAGAAAAAGGCATTTGCCAGGTCAATGCAAGAGAAGAACTTATGACTCGGTGAAATTGCATTCAGCATGGTGAATGGGTTAGGCATGTCGTAAAGAGTGGGTACTACCACTTTTGTTGATAGGTCTAAGGTCCTGAATCATGCGGTAATCTGATTTTCCTGGCTTAGGAACCGGGTTAATTGAGGTATTCCGTGGGGACTCAGTGTGGACCAGAACCCCCGATTGAATCAATCCAGCAATGGTGTCTTTAATTCCTTCTATTTGATCCATATGAAGGGGATATTGGGCACGGTAGATAGGAACAGTAATAGGTTTCAGGGGGACTGAGACAGGGGGAACATTGAGTAGACCTAAGTCCGTGGAGCCTTGAGACCACAACATCTCAGGGAGGCTGTCTAACAATGACTGTGAGTGAGGGTGGTCTGTATTTTCTCTACCATGTGTGCACGTGAGAAATCTTTTTTCAAGCTTCATAGCCATGAAGCGATGTGTGATCCGATACATTTGCAAGGAAGGAGAGTATCGTAGACTTTTGTTCTGCATGAGTATCCAATCAGTTGTTGTTATGCAAGTCTTCATCATCAGGCCCAGGTTTTTTGCTTCCCCCCCATCCATTACCTTCAGAGTCACATGTGGT
Source organism: Pholidichthys leucotaenia (assembly GCA_020510985.1). Lineage (NCBI taxonomy): Eukaryota > Metazoa > Chordata > Actinopteri > Cichliformes > Pholidichthyidae > Pholidichthys > Pholidichthys leucotaenia. The sequence continues at coordinate 438,221,371 of CM035838.1, forward strand.
GCAGATGTGGCAGTTAGTGCATATAAGGGTTGTTATGAGTCAGGTACAGTAACTGCCGCAGCCACCCCTTCCTTTCCCACATAAATGTCCTCAATCTCAATCGTTGGTTGTTCTACGGTTTCTTGAAAATGTTGTGCATACCCTTCCCACAATGCATCATAGTTCTCATCACCAAAAAGCTCATAATTGAAGGTGTAATGAGGTGGGTCATGGGGTGTAGTTGGTAGGTTCCTGAGGAAGAGGTGGGTGAACAGGAAAGAGCCATCTTCCTTCCCCATCAGCGCTAACATGCTCTCTGTCAGGTCCACAGCTGATCTGTCACCTACATAACTGAGTGCGTGAGGAGTTTTTCTGTTCTCTCTGCATCTGAAAGGGTGTAATGTTGAAGTAGAGACTGCTTGAGTGCATCGTATTTCCCCTGGGCTGGCGGTTCTTGGAGCAGGCTCATTACTTGCTGTGTGGTGCACGCATCCAGCACAGCGACCACATGATAATATTTAGCGTTGTCCGTGGAGATCCCACGGAGTGCGAACTGGGCTTCCACATGTAAAAACCAAGTGGTCGGATTGTGAAGCCATAAGTCCGGGAGCTTGACTGTGACAGCGCACACCACACTGGTGTGCTCCCTCTGGGGTGTCTCCACAGAGGTGCTTGGCTCGTTCTCCATTACACATCTTAGGGTCACCAGTGTGGAGGATGAAATCAGGTGAGACAGCGAGCTGGATGACACAAGAACTTTATTCAACCTCCAACACAGAAAACAGAATGCCTGGGGTCTCGAGGCGATCACCTTTATACATCGTTATTCCTGCCCTCAGACCCAGTTTATATGACATTAACATACAGTACACAAAGCCTGTCTGAGATATTAACATACAGGACACAGGGAGCTACTTATTATCATCTGTCACTCACCGGCAAACTCCGGTGTAAATCCTGTCACAGCGGGGGGGCAACAACTCCTTTTTGTTAAATCTAAAACCCCCCAGCGCTTCTTTCTTCATCCTTCAGTCCTTTTATCCACCCCCCACCCCCTGACCTCTGGTTCGGGGTGGAGAACTCCCTACTATGTGCCACCACACAGTAGGTTTTTGACCAATCCATCCATTCTTCCATTTGTTCAACATGCTGTCACCACTCTAGTTCCTACATTTCTGATCAGATTGACTTCAAATTTATACAGACGCTTTAACTCATTAATACCTTGGAATGATTAGATTTTTAGCTGCACCTAATCAGGAGGTCCATGTGTTTTGGGGAAGGGTCTTTTTCTGTAGTCACCACTTTAACTTTTGCATTTCTGATTAGATTCACTTCAAACCTCATCTAATGAAGGGGTCTATTTTTTTTGGGGGGGGGGGGGGCGGGGGGTTGGGGGCTTGTACTTCTTCCACTCCATTTTATGTTGTCACCACTGTATAGCCTCTACATTTCTGATCGGATTGAGTTCCTATTTATACAGAAGCTTTGACTCAAATAAGGGGAGGGGGACTTTTTCCCCAGCCATTTTATTTTCATCCCAGTTCACATTAGCAACCCCTGATATGCACATGCATGGGGTATGTGAGCTTGTTCACTGAATTTCTTGAACTAAAATCTCAGTTTAGCGTGAATGCTCAGTCTAAAAATGTTAGAGCATGATAAAGAGAAATCATACTTTGCTAAAGCATGTCTTCTCAGGACTGTCCAAAGAAAGAAAGGAAGAAAAGAAAAAAACAATAGCTATTATGATCCACATATGCTGAAAAAAGTGACCTCTAGTGGTTTTTGAAAGAACCAATATCGGTCCATATCGATTTGCTAGCATCACACACTTGCTGCAGCTTTTTGGCTGCACATCCATGATGCTCTATGCACGCATCCATTCTTTCATGTTGTTTAACTCATATTCCAGGGGTCTCCACCCTGGGGCTCCTGGAGTGTTCAGGTTCCTGTGGGAAATTTTCTAATTTCACTTCTTAATTCAAAATTCAAAAGTCCACTTCAAAAGTCCATCCATCCATCCATCCAGCCAGCCATCTTCTACCGCTTTTCCGGAGGTCCGGGTCGCGGAGGCAGCAGTTCAAGCAGAGAAGCCCAGACTTCCCTCTCCCCAGCCACCTGCTCCAGCTCTTCAGAGGGGATACCAAGGCGTTCCCAGACCAGCTGGGAGACATAGTCTCTCCACCGAGTCCTGGGTCTGCCCTGGGGTCTCCTCCCAGTGGGACGTGCCTGAAACACCTCAAGTGGGAGGCGTCCAGGAGGCATCCTAATCAGATGCCCGTACCACCTCAACTGACTCCTTTCAATTCATTGCTGTGCATGTGTTCTGTAGGCACCCATGCACAACAACAGCAAATTATTTGCAAATCTTTGGACCAATTAAGAAGTGAAATTGGAAGAATTAGAGATCCAGCTCTCTGGATGACTTCACTGATACTGTCATCTAGAAGAATGAAACCCCTGGGCTGCATCTTGGACAACGAAGCTATAGTTCTTAGCAAAGTCAAGAATTGTGATGGCTTCACTTGGTCCGAGTTGTTGCTTCAAGTTTGTCAAATATTCAGCTTGATGCTTCAAAACAAAATGATGGGTAGTGAGTTTGTCTGTCTTCTTGATGATAGTGTCAATGAAGTCATCCAGTGAGCTGGTACAGCTATGTAGTGTGGTTACCCTAACTGTAGTATGAATGTGATGTTGTGACAAATAAATGTATTTCTGATGCAATGGTCATTATATTTTAGGTTAATAATGAACAAATAATAAACAATAAATGAATATAAGATACAGAAGCAAGCTACAATAGTCTAATATTGAGCAATTTCAGTATCCACAAGTGGTGAAATAGCCCCATATTTGGGATCAAAAGTAAAAATGAACTTCCATAAAGAAAAATTGTTTTATATCCCAAGAAAGAGTAATCTTTGAACTTTAAATTAGAACAGAGATTAGATTTTTTTTATACATTCCCACTTGCAGTTATGGCCCAATGAAATTCTGACAAAAGCTTTTTTTTGGACTTGAGAGGCTGCCATCCAGAAACCAGTGCATATATCTGACTAACCATTAATGATTTGAGCAGTCCATGTATGCATCTCAAAGCTCTGAAAAAAATCAAGAAGCTGGGGCATATACAAAGTTGGTTTCTGATGGCCCAAACATGGTAGACCACGAAACCTGAGTAATTTTTTTTTTTTTTCATTTTTGAGGGGCTGGCATGCCTACCAGTCTATGATGTATGACAGATCTTTTTGTATATTCTGAGTAGGTGGAGGTGCATTACAGTACCAAATTTCAGTTTCCTATGTGGTGTAGTTCTTGAAATACTGACACCTAAAAATGGAGGGAAAATAAGGACGCACAAAAATCGCAGCAAAATCAACACATACCCCCCTCACTAAATTGGCCGTATCTCAGAAAGTATCCATCCAAGCAAACTAAAATTATACAGTGTGCCTATTGGATAAATAAGGAACAACTGGTGAAAATTTCAGAATTTTATGAGACCCAATTGCGTTGGCCATTTGTTGAAATGACATGGAATGACCCAGATTAAATTATGTTAGGAACACTGCAGCCACCCTCGTGGATAATTTACCTAATATGTTTATTGGAAGCTGACAACTTCTTATAGTCTTTAGTCAGTTTTTTTTAGAAGTGCACAATAAAAATATAAACATGTTGGATGGAAACCCAGTTACTGACCAAACTAAACAACCTCAAGCCTTTAGAATAATTAATGTGGTGATAAAATACTGTAACGTTGGGGCTGTGTTAAGGGGGCGGGGATTCTCCCGGCATGCTTGGGCCGCGGAGGATTCAAAGAGTGTTACTATTCGTGTGTTCTAAGTGTTATTGCTGTGTCATTATAACTGCGTTATAATGACACAGCAGTGTTATAAGACCAGTTAGAGCAGTGGTCGATCATGTGTTGTGTCACCATAAGTGTGACGGGGGTCTGTGTGAATGACCTCCCCTCCTGTCTGTGTTGAGTGGGTGTGTATAAATAAAGCCTGTTTCATCACAGTCATCTCTCCTTTCTTGTGTGAACCCTCACAACGTCACACTGGTGTCAGAAGTGGGATATGGAGCAGATGGAAGCCAGAATCAGAGCAGAGATTCAGCAGCTGGAGCAGTTCATCGCTCAGCTGGGAATGGACGACAGAGCTGGTACACCAACCCCCGGAGTTGCTCGCCGGGATGAATGGAGCAGCGGACCCTACGGGACCAGCATACCCTGCCTTTTTCTTTTCTCAAGGCAGGGCGGGCTAAGCAGAGCAGATCAGCCCCACTTCCCACCCTTTTCGGGGGCCGGTGATTCCACTGCGACCAGGGGCGGCGATCGACCAAGAAGCGACCGTCCCACCAATTCGCCAGCGGGCCAAACTCCCCCGCTTTAATGGTGAAACCCTGCTGGATGACTGTCTGGTCCAGGTCAAGCTGGCTGCTGCATTGAACGGCTGGCCACCCGAAGAGAACGCCGTGCAGGTCGCGCTGGCCCAGGAGGGAAGGTCTCTGCACATGCTTTCCGATCTCCGGCCCGAGGAACGTCGCAGCTGGCCAGCGCTACAAGGAGCGCTCCGGAGGTGGTTTGGGAGGGTGGCCGACACTGAGCATGCAGAGGAACAGCTGGCCAACCGCCGGCGAGGCAGCCCAGAGAGCCTGGGAGCCTACACAGCGGACATACGGCTGCTGACGCGGTGTGGCTACCCGGATTTCGAGCCGGGGGCAGTGGAGAAGCTCGCCCTCCGGAACTTCATCCGGGGGCTCCGCCCAGCCCAGCTCCAGAGCCACATCCGGATTCACTCCACGAGCAGCTGGGAGACGGCTGTGGCAGAAGCAGAGGGGGTGGAACCGCTAATGGATTGTGCAGATGATGCGTTGGCACCGAAGCAGAGAACCTTCCAGGCCATGGCTGAGAGCGAGGAGGAGGAGGAGGAACTGTGCCGGACCACAGCGACACAGCCACGGAGAAGATGGCCACGGCGGCGCAAGGAAGGGTGCTTCCGCTGCGGGGAGCCAGGACACATCGCGCGGTACTGCCCAGCACCCGCCCCGCGACAAACCGGCCCCTCGCCGACGTTAAACTAGAGTGAGGTGGTATGGCCGGGATCTGCCGCCTCCCACAGACATTTTCTCCAATGAACTGTCACCACATGTGGGCCGAATTGGACACTCGCCAGGGATGTACCTACAGTGCAGGTTGGACAACACGCCGATCCAGGCCCTGATCGATACCGGTTCTACCATCTCCCTGGTCCGACCCGGAGTGCTGCCAGGTACGGATGAAGCATAACTTCAGGGGTGGGAACCCACCGGGCGCTGCATCACCACAGCCACCAGTGAGCGCACCAGACTGGGAGGGCGGCGAGTTCTTGTGGTGGGGGTGGCCGGCCAGAACACAAACCACCCGTTCTGGCTGGCTGACATTCAAGACACCTGCATTATTGGACTCGATCTGCTCGCAGCATGGGGCGCAACAACTGTCACCGCCAGATCATCCCTCCTGCTGGGCACTCGGACCATCACGCTCTGCAGCAGGGCCCAGAGGAGGAACCCGGGGTCTGTGTGATCGAGGGGCCGCCAAGACGGACCAAACCGGGCTGGTCATCACAAGAACTGAACACAACGACGCCACCAGCACGAGCAGAGGGAGCGCGATTACCGATAGAGACAGCAAGGGGAGAGGGCCACAGCGGAGCGGGTCAGTGTGTCAGCAGAAACACAGCAGGTGGTCGAGGAATTGTTCCAGCAGAGCTGCAGTGGACTAGAATCGGGACAGAGATGCCAGCTGCAGGAGCTGTTGGACTGCTACATTGACATTTTCGCTGCCAAGGATGAGGAATGCACCCAAACCAGCTTGGTGCAGCATGGGATTGACACCGGCTCCGCCCCCGCGGTCTGCCTTTTTCAAGGTGGGCGGCAGCAGAACAAAAAATACGGGAAATGCTGGAGGCAGATGTTATTGAGCCCTCCAGCAGCCCCTGGGCAGCACTGGTGGTGCTGGTTAGGAAGAAGGACGGTTTGTGGCGGTTCCGTGTGGATTACCGGCACCTGAATGACGTCAACCACAAGGATTCCTACCCCCTGCCCCGCATCGATGACACACTGGACTACATCACCGGCTCCAGCTGGTTCAGCTCGCTGGACCTCCGCAGCGGCTATTGGCAGGTAGAGCTGTCACCAGAGGCCTGCCACAAAACAGCCTTCTCCATCGGGCAGGGACTGTATCGAGATTTGTGAAAGACTTTGCCACCATTGCCAGCCCGCTGCATCAGCTGACACAGAAAGGTTGTGCATTTCAGTGGAGTGAGAGCTGTGCTGCTGCTTTTTCCCAGCTTCGCTCAGCGCTCATCGGAGCCCCCATCCTGCAGTATCCCGACCTGAACCGCCCTTTCATCGTGGACACGGACGCCAGCAACCAAGGGCGGTGTTATCCCAGGAGAGAAAACACGGAGAGCAGGCAGTTGCTTTTTTCAGCCGCACTTTCAGCAGAGCCGAAAGGAATTATTGTGTTACTCGCAGAGAGCTGTTGGCTGTCATCCAGGGGCTTCACCATTTTCACCCATATGTGTACAGGGGGAGGTTCCAGCTCAGGACAGATCACACTTCCCTGACCTGGCTGCTGAACTTTAAAGAGCCAGATGGATAGTTGGCAAGATGGCTGGAGGCACTGCAGGATTATGATTTTCTGATTGTGCATCAGGCAGGCCGCCTCCATGCCAACGCTGACGCGCTGTCTCGGTGTCCCTATGCTGCAGAGGACTGTCGGCACTGCCAGCGGGCAGAGGATCGAGACCAACCCGTCCCATGGGCTGCTGCTCTCCGGACCACTGTGAGCAGGAATAATACAGCAGCACACAGCTCCTCCTCGGATAATGAGTCAGCTTTCCCCAGCGATGATGTCACAGAGGCCCTAGGTGCGCAGCAGCTGCAGAGCGAGCAGGACAGAGATCCAGTCATTTTCCAGTTTTGGCAGTGGCTGGACGTGGGCCAGGGGCCCGCCTAGGAGGCTGTGTCTGCGCTGGACCCAGAGACCAAGGCCCTACACTCCCAGTGGGCCAGTCTCCGCTGTCACGAGGGTGTTGTATATCGGCAGTAGCAGACTCCAGCTGGGCAGTGTCACATCTGGAAGCTGCTGGTTCCCCGGTGGCTCTGGCCCAATGTACTCCAGCTGGTCCACGGGGCAGTGGGGGCGGGCCACTTCGGGGTGACGAAGACTCTGCAGCGTAGTTCTACTGACCCGGATGTCACTAGGATGTAGAGCTCCATGTCCATCACTGCGACACCTGCACGGCTCAGAAAGGGCCCACTCAGCAATCCCACGCCCCCTTGCAGCAGTACCGGGTGGGAGCACCGATGGAGCGGGTAGGAGTGGACATTCTGGGCCCTTTCCCAACCACAGAAAGGGGAACCGCTACGCGCTGGTCACAATGGATTACTTCACCAAAGGTGTATGCGGTCCCTGATCAGAGCACCACCACCACAGCATCAAAACTGGTGGATGAGATGTTTTGTCGGTTTGGCGCACCGGAGGAGTTGCACAGTGATCAGCGTCAGAACTTTGAGGCAGAGGTCTTCGGGGAGGTCTGCAGGAGGCTGGGCATCCGGAAGACCCGGACCACCCCGCTGCATCCACAGAGCGACGGCCTGGTCGAACGGTTCAACCGGACCCTTACCACCCAGCTCGCTATCCTAGTGGACCAGCGACAGCGAGACTGGGACCTGCATCTGCCCTTTGTTCTGTGGGCGTACCGGACGGCACCACAGGAATCCACCCGGTGCACTCCTGCAGCGCTGATTTGGGGTGCCCCCCCACCCCCACCCCCGGGAGCTGGAGGTGGAGGGCAAACCGGGGTTGGATTATTTGTTTTGCTTGAAGGAACGTCTCCACACGGTGCACAGACTGGCTCAGGAGGCCCTGGCAGCAGCGGGGAGCCGGCAGTAGCAGGCATATGATTCCCGCTGCCAGGGGAGGGACTTTGCACCAGGAGATTGAGTCTGGGTTTTCTGCCCGGAGTGAAAAAGGGGACTATCACCAAAACTGGCGAGCCATTGGTCGGGACCGTGCGAGGTCCTACAGCGACTGTCGGATGTAGTGTACAGGGTGAGGCTGCTGAAAAGAGACTGGGTCGTGGTTCTCCACCGTAACCGTCTCACCCCGTACCAGCCATCTGCCGTGCGGGTGGTCGAGTTGGGGCCTTCATCCCAACCAGATACTCTTGCCGAGGCACAGATGAGCACTAGCGGGCCTGTATGTACTGGTCGCCGAAAACAGCGGCCGACCCAACACCTGGACGGATTCATGTTGGACTTTTGAGCTGGACTCTATTATTCTGGGGACAGAAACCAGCCTGGGGGTGGGGGGGGCAGTGTAACGTCGGGGCTGTGTTAAGGGGGCGGGGATTCTCCCGGCATGCTTGGGCCGCGGAGGATTCAAAGAGTGTTACTATTCGTGTGTTCTAAGTGTTATTGCTGTGTCATTATAATGACACAGCAGTGTTGTAAGACCAGTTAGAGCAGTGATAGATCATGTGTTATGTCGCCATAAGTGAGACGGGGGTCTGTGTGAATGACCTCCCCTCCGTTCTGTGTGGGTGTGCATAAAAAAAAGCCTGTTTCATCACAGTCATCTCTCCTTTCTTGTGTGAACCCTCACAACGTCGCAATACAACATGTTTCCTTATCACAATAATCAGCCCAGATAGACATTTTTAAAGTTAATCGTTTTGCTGCTGTTTTTTAAGGCTGATACAGCCTGGGCCTCCTCCGGGGGCCTTCAGGGTGGAGTGGGTAAAAGCAGAGCTGAGACCTCGTCTGACAGGCAAATTATTCCACTAGTTTGTCACGAAGTTCTATTTGGCTCTTGCACTTTCCCATGTTGAGAGGCTTCTTTCCGAGATAATTTGATGTGCGCTGCCTGCAGCAGCTTATTTAAGGTGCCTTTTATTTGCTTGTGGTGTGTCTGCACCTGGGAACCACTGGTATCAAACCAGCTTGGATACATCACTTGCCCAGCAATTTTCTTAAGAAACATGGAGGGAAGATGTGATTTTGTTTAGAATAACCAACGAGGGGGAAATGTCTATATGCAGGGCTTAAACTTTTCCGGCGCGTACAGTTTGGCTGCGGGGAAAAATGATACTCCTGTAACGGGGGCCGGTCAACAGGCGGCCCGCAAACTCCCCATTTGTGGCCCCCGAGCTGCGATTCCTTCACTACGTGTTTTGGTTAGGTCAGCACCTGTAAACGTGGACTGTTACCTCCATGCCAACGATGCACTGACAGCCTGTCAGCGTGCGAGAGGCTGCAGCTGAGCGGCACGTTTTACTTTCACTTTCGGAGCGGCAGCCTGGAGTGAATGAAAATGGCATGCTCCAAGTTTGCTGCTAAAAGTGGACAGTGAAAACAGGCAATTCAAAGACGAATGGACTGAGCAATCTGCATTTGTTCAGCCCCCCACCAGCACAAGACCAATGTGCTTAACATGCCAGGAGGCCACAGCTATGATGATGATGTACAATTTGAAACGGCGTTGTGAGAGCAAGCGTAGGAATTTTGAAGAGACATTTCCTCAACATTTAGAGGTTACAACAACAAAAATAAATGCACTGAAACCATCATATCAAGCTGAAGCATGATTCTTGTTACATCTATGACACGAAAAGCAGCAGAGTGGTGGAAGTCTGTTGTGACGGTGCTGCCTTCAGCCGCTCCTCCCACAGCACAACAGTCTGGTGACGTGGGCGCAAGTCAAGGGGGTCCCGGAGGGACCGCTTTTGTTTTTCTTTAAAATTTGCAGCTTTTCTCAACTGTGTAACTTTTTCTCATTAATTTACTACATTTATTTGCAAATGAAACTTTTTTGTTATAAATTTGCCTCTTTTCCTTCATAAATCTGCTGTTTTTGCATCTTAAATCTGTTTTTTTCTTCCCTTTTATAATGTGACTTTTTTCGTGTAATTTTACATTTTTTCTCACTAAATTTGCAATTTTTTTTCAAGTAAACTTGACTTTTTGTAAATGTGCAATTGTTTTTTAAATTTGCAGTTTTCTCTCTCATAAATTTATGACCTTTTTCTTGTAAATTTGCAGCGTTTTCCCCCTAAGTGTACATTTGTACATTCTTTCTCAAATGTGTGACTGGCTACAATAACACAACATAACAAAAATAATTTTTTTGTAAGTTGCCTATGTTTTGTCAATTTATTTAAGACAATTTTGCACCGCTGATTCCGAAAATGACATCCGTTTCTCTCGATCAGGTCAGGTTTTTATGTTAAGTTATAAGCAGTTGTACAGTTGTACTGTAAATTGAATAGTAAACATTGATAAAGGTAAGTGCATGTAAATTGAATGTTACGTCATCCATCCATCCATCCATCCATCTTCTACCGCTTTTCCGGAGGTCCGGGTCGCGGAGGCAGCAGTTCAAGCAGAGAAGCCCAGACTTCCCTCTCCCCAGCCACCTGCTCCAGCTCTTCAGAGGGGATACCAAGGCGATCCCAGACCAGCTGGGAGACATAGTCTCTCCACCGAGTCCTGGGTCTGCCCCGGGGTCTCCTCCCAGTGGGACGTGCCTGAAACACCTCAAGTGGGAGGCGTCCAGGAGGCATCCTAATCAGATGCCCAAACCACCTCAACTGACTCCTTTCAATGTGGAGGAGCAGCGGTTCTACTCTGAGCCTCTCCCGGATGACTGAGCTCCTCACCCTATCTCTGAGGGTGAGTCCAGCAATCCTACGGAGAAAGCTCATTTCAGCCGCTTGTATCCGCGATCTCGTTCTTTCGGTCATTACCCAAAGCTCGTGACCATAGGTGAGAGTAGGAACGTAGATTGACTGGTAAATCGACAGCTTTGCCTTAGAACTAAGCTCCCTCTTCACCACAACAGACCGGTACAACGTCCGCATCACTGCAGATGCTGCTCCAATCCGTCTGTCGATCTCTCGCTCCATTTTCCCCTCACTCGTGAACAAGACCCCAAGATACTTAAACTCCTCCACTTGGGGCAGGAGCCTGTCCCCAACCCGGAGAGGACAATCCACCTTTTCCCGGCTGAGGACCATGGACTCGGACTTGGAGGTGCTGATTCTCATCCCAGCCGCTTCACACTCAGCGGCAAACCGTCCCAGCAAGAGCTGTTACGTCATCATTGTTCAAAATTCAGAGAATTTCAAGGAATAAAAAAGAATTTTGCATCATATAAAGCGAAAATGCCCGTACATGGAAACAAAAACATAAAAATCATGTGGCCATAGTTCAAAAAGTTGACCTGATTGAGCAAAACCAATGTGATTTTTGGATTCAGCACACCAAAATTGTCCTAAATCAGCTAAGAAAACTTAGACAATAAATTTGGTGTTGACCAGTGTAATACTTGGTGTCCCCTCAATATTTACTCGGGAGAAAGTGTTCTGTTTATTGTCCCTCGCAACGTAAAAATGAAACATCTGCCCATGCAGGATGCTTTCACTGCTCCAGACCTCTGGTCCACTGGCAAAAACATTTGAGGACCCCTGTCCTATAAAAACAAAAGATTTGCGTCCTATTCCTATTCACAGAACTACTTTTTGTCCAAGCGTTGTTGCCGTATGTAGTGTGACTGGAGCCGCGAGTGCAGACTGGAGTGGCCTATATCCCAGTGGGCTGTTTCACTGATGGGTCGGTGTTCTAGTTGGATGTAAAATTAGTTAACATCAATATAATCTGATAATCTGCGATAGGCATGCTGTGAGTACTATCCCAATGTTTAATAGCCCTAAATCTGCCTGGCTGAACTACACACCAGAGCATCCCTCACAATTTGGTGCCAGTAATGACTGGCCTGACTGAAAGACAGACTGACAGCATTCAACAGGGCGCGGGACACCAGCAGGTGTGTTCACATTTTGATGGTTAACAAATGGCAGAAATTAATAGAAGAGGCGATTTTTCCAAAGAAAAATGAGTCAAACGGCACAGGTGAGGGGAGAGGAGGCTGCAGAGGAGTGTGTTCTGCACAGCGGAGAGGCCGGGAGATTTTCAGCACCTCAGCTGAGTGAAGTGACTCAGAATAAATTCTACAACATTTAGCTGCCATCAAATAGTTCACAATTCTGACTCCGATGTATTTTTTCATAACTGAAAAACTAATTATTCATTACAAAGATTTTTAAATAAAGTTCTAAATTTCCAAGAAAAAATTTGCATGAACCTACAGTATATGTTAATATGAAAATTTATAAGCGAAAGCTGCAATTTTTATGGTTAAAAAGGAAAAAAAATACATTCAAAAAGTTCTAAAATTAAAAGAATATGATTTTTTTTAACGTGAAGAAAATCACATTTATAGAAAAAGCTGCATATTTATAATAGCCTAAACATTCCTAGTAGTTATGGACTTTTACCCGTTATCTTGATTTTAAGATCAAATTTGCAGATTTTTGTGGACACAGTTTGGTGAAAAAGCCTCTTTCCACAGTAGATGTTGCTGAATGAAGAAAAAAAAACCTTGCTTGTTCTCAGGTGATTTATTTTATTAACAAGGGGATGGTTGGGGTGGTGGACTCACAAATGTAGTGTCAGATAAAGCCTATAAATGTAAATTAAGTATAAATTAGCAAGAATAAAGCTGTAAAATATGACAAGGGAGGCTAATTTACAAGTAAAATAGAAAATTTGTGAGAAAAAAGTTACAATTTTGTATGAAAAGCATAATGAATGCAGGGGAGAAATGGCACATTTCTACAAAAGAATAATTATAAATTCACAAGAATTAAGTCAAAAATTTAAGTCAAAAAGCTGCAGATTAGTATAAATGTTTTAGTTTTTCCCATTTTTTATGCAGTTAGTGAGGTTTTTCTTATTAACATTCTTGAACATTTTTCACTTTTTTCTGGTAAATTTGTGGCACAGACATGCATGCATATATTGGAACAGGACAAAAAATCTATATGGGGAAATTACACAATGATATGATATCATTACTGACACTGAGCTGACATGACACTGTATATATTACTATTACATCCTAGGTTAAAGCTGTCTAATGGATAGCTGTTTTGTTTCTGTAGAATTTGTATGCCACTGAACTGATGTTCCCATTTGTGATTTATCTTTCAGTTTCTCATTTATTTGTCAGCTGGTTTACTGAGGTGAACTAAGTTCTACATTCTTGTCAAAACATGTCTGCAATAAAAAAAACCATTGGATAAAAATAGAACTTTTGCTCTAATTTCCTCCACTTGGCAAGAAGTGGGCTGGTCTTGGGCATGAAACTCCCAGGCTGAAAATTGGTCCCACTCTGGCCCTGGGTGAGTGTTTCATCCTTCAACGTACACAAAACCTTTCATACATTCCGTAGGATAGAGAGTAAGTTTTTGAAGCCTCAAGATTATTTCTTTGGAACAATACAATTATAGAAATAATGCATTTTAGAGTATTATATAAAGTTCACTGTTTCCGTTTATATATATATATATATATATATATATATATATATACAAAGCATTTTATATATAATATAATGTGTGTGTGTGTGTGTGTGTGTCTACCCCCATGACTCTGCCCCCGGAAAAAAGTTCAGGCTCAGGAAATTTTTTTGCTTTAACCCCTGTATATGAATTCCAGCTGTGCTATAAATTGACAGAAAAGAGGAATATAAGAATAATGCAGGGTGACTGCGGGCTGTATATACTGCCTGTTCACATTAGAAATAAAACAATTATACAGTGGCAAGAAAAAGTATGTGAACCCTTTGGAATGACCTGGTTTTCTTCATTGGCCATTACCGGTATGTTATGTGGAAACGGATTCTAAATCACAAATTATATATTACATGTTCAGTGATATTCAGTATTTTGAATGTTGTCCAAATTTGTGTTTGTGGCTCACCGCAAAACTTTTCTGTAAAGTTGCAAGTGTTTTCTCACAAATTTGTGTTTAAGGTCAGCCATATTATTATTTGTCCCCTAAGGGCACTTGGTGTGCAGCATAGAGAATAACACTGACTAAAGATTAAAAAAATAAAATAAGGGGGGAAAAATTACAAAATATTTAAGTGTTTATCAATGCTTATTGTCCCCATTATAAATAAACTAATAAAGGAATAACAGAAACAAGCTTGCAAATTGACAAGAACAGATTCACAAAATTTAAAAAAAAAATTGCAAACTTTTATAAATAATTAAAATAAAAAGTTCTACAGATTTGCAAAAAAATAACCTGCGAGTTTGATAGAAAAAAACTTACAAATTAATGAACACAATCTTGCAAATATGGAATTAAAACTCAAGCTTTGATCAAATTGGACGGATTATCTGTATCGATTAGAAAAAACACTGAAGGAAATTTAAAGCACATTTATCAAACAAAAACTAAATTTTCACTTGCTTTTTTTTTTCCACAATATCTTTATTGAACCTTTTTTTTTTTTTAACAAACATGATACAAACAATCAAACACTAACACTAAAGTACTACAAAAAAAAAAAAATGCACTAAAAACACCAACAACCACCAACAAAATCAAGTCTTCAACAATGCTCCTCTGTTTAGTCTAGACAATCCAATACATAAGTATACATATTATGTTCACCAGTTTGGAATTTACAAGGTCCACACACATCATTCACCTTCTTCTTCAAGAGTTATGTTTAAATTTTTTACATAATCAATAAAAGGTCTCCATATATTCTCAAACACAATTTCCTTTGATTTCAGTATATATGTTATTCTTTCTAATGGAAGGTTTGTTAACATCTGTCTTAACCACTGAGTCACATCTGGTCTATGAGTCTTTTTCCATAATAGTGCAATACATTTTTTGGCATTAAGCAAACTGAGGTCTATGAATGTTCTTTCACTTTTATTGAAATTATGCTTTTCTGGGTACAGACCCAACAAAACCAGTTTAGGATTCAATATGATTTGTTTTGAGATTATTTTTTCAATTGTTACCCTCACCTCTTCCCAAAACATTCTTATTAATCTACATTCCCATAAACAATGAAATAGGGTTCCTTTACTTTCCATGCATTTTGTGCATGTATCTGGTATATTTTTGTTATATCTATTTAACTCCTCCGGTGTAACATACATCCGCATTAACCATTTGAAATGTATCAATTTAAGGCGTGCATTTATTGATTTGGTTTGAGCTTCTGTACAAGCCAATTCCCATTGTTCCTCTGAAATTTCAATTTGCAGATCTTCTTTCCAGTAGTTTAATCTTTTCAGTGAATTTTCACTTGAAGATAGTGTCAATGAGTTATAAAACTCTGAAATAATACCCTTTCTTTTACTATCTTTCATCATCATTTTTTCCAAGGATGAATAAATAGGTCGAGTGAGAGCTTTATTTTGATTTGATCGAATAAAGTTTCTAAGTTGAAGATATTTAAAAAAATGTGTTCTATTGAGATTAAATTTGATCCTCAGCTCTTCAAAAGACATTATGTTGTCTGCACATGGCAAATATAAATCCTGAATCTTTTGTATCCCTTTTAAATTCCATACTTTAAATACAGCGTCCGCTCTCCCTGGTTTAAAATATTGATTACCCCATATTGGACTAAATTGTGACAATAACTGTGGTTCTTTTAAATAGTTTTTAGCTTCACACCATATTTTGATCATATGCTTTACAAATGGATTTTTAACTTGTTTTTGTAATTTTTTTGCCGAATCTGAGTATATGAATATGGGAAGAGGTAAAGGTAAATTGTATGATTCCATTTCAGTCCAGTGAGGGAGATCATTTGATGAAAAATAATATGTCATAGACCTCAGTTGTGCCGACCAATAATACAACATAAAATTTGGACATTTCAGACCTCCACGATCAAATGGTAAATATAATAAAGACAGACGTAATCTAGCCCTCCTGTTGTTCCATATAAATTCCACTAACTTTTTTTTTATTCTTGAGAATAGATCTAAAGGTGGTGATAAGGGAATGTATTGAAATAAATAAAGTATTTTAGGTAAAATATTACTTTTAAGTATATTGATTCTCCCGATCATCGACATTGGTAGTGACATCCATCTCTGAGTTAACTCACTGATATCTGACATTAAGGCTTCATAGTTGACACTGGCGACTGATTCTAGCTTAGGCATAATTTGGATTCCTAAATATTTAAACTGATTTACAACATTGAATTGATTTACCTCAGGGGCTGGGTAATTTCTCTGGGTCTCATTTAGCATTAATATTGAAGATTTAGTTTTATTTATTTTATATCCTGATATTTCCCCAAAATTCTTTATTAAATTCAACAAGGTTGGAATTGATTTTTTTAGATTCGACATAAACAAAATTATATCATCGGCGTACAGGGAGATTTTATGTTCTGTTGGTCCAACTTTAATTCCATATATTTGTGAATGTAAACGTATCGCTATCGCTAAAGGTTCAATTGCCATAGTAAACAGTAAAGGTGAGAGTGGACAGCCTTGTCGACATCCTCTATTGATTTTTATTGGTTTTGAAATATTGTTATTTGTTAGGATTTCTGCTGTAGCATTATTGTATATTATTTGAACCCATTTTATGAAATTATTTCCAAGTCCAAACCTTTGTAGGACTTCAAAAAGAAAGGGCCATTCAACTCTATCAAAGGCCTTTTCGGCGTCCAATGATAGGAGAGCTGTATCCGGTGCTTCTTTATTAAAATAGATAATATTAAATAGTCTTCTTACATTATGGAAGCCTTGTCTACCCTTTATAAAGCCATTCTGATCTCGATTAATAATATTTGGTAAAATTTCTTGTATTCGTCTTGCTAAAATTTTACAGATTATCTTAAGGTCGGCGTTTAATAGGCTTATTGGTCTCATATTTTCACATTTATTAGAGGGCTTACCTGGTTTTGGCAGCAGTATAATTAAGGCATTATTTATGTATGATGGTAAATTATTATTTTGAAATGCTTCTAAAACCATTTCCAAAAAAGGTTTTATTAATTTATTCTTAAATTTTTTATAAAGGTCAACTGGAAGACCATCTGGTCCTGCACTTTTTCCTGATTTCATATTATCAATGGCTAGCCCAACTTCTTCTTGACTAATTTTAGACTCCAATATCTCCCTGTTTTCATTTGGAATACACGGTATAGATAGTTCGTTCAAAAACCCATTTAGTTTTGTTAAATCAGGTTCATTTTTGGTATCATATAATTTTTCATAGTAATCTCTAAAGGCTCTATTAATTTCTAAAGGATCTATAACTACCTGTCCATTACTTATAATACTGGTAATTGGTGTTTTAATTTCCAATTGTTTATCTGCCATGCTAATAATTTTCCTGATTTTTCACCTTGTTCATAAAAAGATTGTTTCAATCTTAGAAGACTCGAGGCAGCTCTATTCGCTGATTTTTTGTCGTATTCAGCTCTCAAAATCAGTAATTCATTCTCCAACCTTGGGTCACTTCCTGCATACACTTTTTCCTGAAGATTTTTTATTTTATGTTCCAATTTAGCTCTCTCCTCTCGAGTCTTCTTAGATTTTGATCCTGTATAACTAATAATATGCCCCCTAATAAAAGCTTTGAAAGCCTCCCACTTTACACATGCTGATGTTTGTGTAGTATTGATGTCAAAGAACTCGTCTATCTGTTTTTCTATATACTTGACAAATTCCTCATCCTGAAGCCATTTATGCTGAAATTGCCATCTACCTGATTCCTTTGTCAATTTTTTATCTACATATATTAGACAACAGGGTGCATGATCAGAGATCACGATGTTATCATAAAAGCAGTTTTGAATCTTGGACCTTAATTCTGTGGAAATCAAAAAATAATCAATACGTGAGAATGTCTTGTAGGTACTGGAATAACAAGAATAGGCTTTAACTTGTGGTTTCATTTCTCTCCATATATCTAACAATCTCAATTCTTTAATAAAATGATTAATAGTCATCCTACATCCAATGTGCGTACAATCCAGTCCTGTTGATCTATCCACACCTGGATTCAATGTACAATTAAAATCCCCTGCTATTATATGTTGCCCTGTAAGTGATGATAAGATGAGAAATAAATTAGCAAAGAACTTCTGATCATCTATATTGGGACCATATAAGTTCACAAGATTTATATTTTCTAATAGCAAAGAACCTTGAATGATTACATATCTTCCAAATTTGTCTCCAATTACATTTTTCACTTGAAAAGGAACTGATTTATGTATGAGAGTCATAACTCCCCTGGCTCGGGATGAAAATGAAGAGGTGAATACACTTCCCTGCCATCTACTCCTAATTCTTTTAACATCCTCCTCTATCAGATGAGTTTCTTGTAAAAACACAATTCTTGAACCCATGTCCTTTATTTTATTCATAACTTGTTTAAGTTTTTTTAAATTTTGTAGACCTCTGCAATTCCATGAAGTTAAATTAAGATTAACACTTTGGTCCATGATCAATAGAGAGTTTGGGATTACCTTGCAGTGTAAACATGCTCATACAGAGAAGCAAAAACATGAGTGGTTGAACATTCATCCTACAAACTACACACAAACAAATTTCCCCTTCCCACACTTGTGGCAAACCCCCCAAAATCAAAAGAAAAATTCTGTCTCCCGATATAGCCATCGACCGTTCCACACCCACGGGGAACAGCCTAAGCCACTCCTTCTTCATCCTCCCAATCACCCTAACTCTACTGCTTTTAATGACGTAACATTAACTCTCCTCTGTAGTTTTCCAACTTAACTCCAAAATTTTTAACAACTTTGTACATCATAGTTTTTTTTTTTTGTTTGTTTTGTTTTTTTTTTAATATATAATACAATCTATATTTTGTAAACTTACTATTTACTTCAAGTCAGTCAGATGCCTGTGCAAATGCTTAATTATTCTACCTTATATTTTGTTCATGCTTAGCTCCCACCAGTCTCTTCTTCTTCTTTGATCTTCTTGATGAACTCCTGCGCCTCCTCTGGGGTCTTGAAGATGTGGGTTCTGCCCTCATACGTGGTCAGCAGTCTCGCAGGATAGATTACACCATGACGAATCCCAAGGTTGCGCAGCTCCTTACGTACGGGATCAAACTGCTTCCTCAATTGCTGGATTCCTGTGGCCAAATCTGGGTAGAACCGCACCTGCTGGTCCTGGTGTTTAATCTCTCCTTTTTTAGCTCGTGCAGCGTTGAAGATCTTCATCCTGTCTCTGTTGTTAAGAAACTTCATAATTAAGGTCCTCGGCGGTCCCTTATCTCTCCGTGGGCCAATGCGATGTGCTTTTTCCAGAACCACTGCTGATTGCAACTCCTCGCTGCCCAGCACCTCCGGAATCCACTTTTCCAGAAAGGAACATACGTCCCGACCTTCTGATTCCTCTGGAAGACCCACCAGCCTCAAATTATTCTGTCTCGACCGAGATTCCAAATCCAAAATATTATCTTCCAGAGATTTATTTTTTTTTTCCAAAGTGCGCACCTTTAATTGAAGACGGGTGACGTCATCTTCAGCACTAGCGAGACGGAGCTCCATCTGCGCCGTTCGTTCTACACAGTCACCCAATTCCTTTCTTATTCCTTCCAACGCTGTCATAATCCCATCAAATCTAGAGGAAAAGTCCGCTCTCATTGAACTCATGGCAGCCATCAGCGCATCTGCGCCATTCCCCGCAGAAATCGCAGCGTTGCCAGCCTCCTCCGCCATATATGGAGCCCTGTTTGCTGCGTCACAGACCTGAAAGTCCGTTAATTTGGACTGTTTCGGCGGCTCGCTTTTTCCTTTTCCTGGTTTTCCAGCCTTAGGCTTCGCCGACATATCCTCGCCCAAACGCTGGGATACGTTCTGTCCCAAATGAGAGAGTTATTTGCCGATTTTTTTTCTCCAGGAGCAGAGCAGAGCGAGACACGTCCGTCCTACGTGGCAGCCATAACCGGAAGTCTTCACTTGCTTTTTAATAATTTTGCAAGTTTTTTCTTTGAATAATATCTTTTTCTTATTTAGAAATATGTAAATAATAAGGCTGTCTACAAATCCGGGTACTTGCACATGAACGCGCAAACCCGAGGTGCAAAAAAATGGCAGTTTAACGTGGAAACAATAGGGCATATCAATATTGAGACAATATTATGACTTTCACCGCAAGACTAGATCAGATTTGATCAAAAACTTTAAATTTGTGATCTCAAAAGGTGTCCCTACCATTTAGTAGTTGCCAGTATGTGGCAGAATGATGCAACAGAGTGGCCAGAAACAACATTTATTGATATTTGTAACTACCAGATAGATGTTCCAGCTTCGCTGTACATTGGCGGAACACTAATAATAGAAAATAAATTGTATCTGCTGTGGAAATCCCCACAAAGCCATCATGTTTAGGTTTGCAAAATTTATCCACCAGAGCTCTCAGGACAAACAACCTCCTGTTTGTTTGCACTTGTTCATCCTCCTTAATCCCGACACTTTGTTTCAGCTCTACTGAGCTTCCATCCGTTTGTCAGGAAGTGAGTGTCAGTCTCATTTTTAATAGCAGTGTTAATACGTTTACTCTGAGGCTGATTAGCAGCTCAAATTAGAATGAATATTCCTACCAAGCCGACATGTTTCTATGCTATTCTAGCCATTAACTCCTTTGGGCGTTTTTCGCATGTAGGCAAGTTACTTTTAATGATAAATAAGAGTCATTGGTAAGCAGACGTTCCTGTTATAAAGTGCTCAGAACAGAGATGTGGGTCATATCTCTCAGCCTCCACATCCCATTATGAAAAGGCATTCTCCTTCAGTAATCTCTGCTGTCCGATGGGAATCTAAAAAAACTTGTATTTCTGATTGCTATCACCATCTTTCATAAGATAGCGATGGCTACATGAGCCAGTTGTGCACCATTTTGGCATTTTCTCTGTTTAAATTTAGCTAACATTTCCATTGAAGAACATTGAGAATGTCGTTTGTTTATAGCTCGCTCTGGCGCTGGGGCTCGTTCACGGCGATCGGTGACATAAGTGTAGGCCAGCCCGCTTGGGGAAAATCAAGCACTTTTAGCTCACATCCGTTAGTTGCTCCTGGTGGGTCAGGCCAGCACCTCTGCATGGCAACTCCGCCGCCATCAGTGTGTGAATGGGTGGATAGCAGGATCTGTAAAGCGCTTTGGTCATATAGAGATGAGTAAATCATAACTGCCAAAATATTTTACTCTTAAAGTTAATGTGTTTTACAGCAGCTTGGATGGATATGTGGGTTTCACTGAAATTGTCACATGGCTCACTTGAGTTTTCTTAAGTTTTGTGTAAGCAGAAAAATATGGTGGCAGAGAAAGCAGAATCAAATTTTCACAGTAAAAATAGAACATTAGCAAAGTGATCCTTTCAAATTAGGATTCACTTTGGCATGTATACAATAGTTCTACATATTGGTGAATTTTCACCCTTTCCCTTCTGTCTCTTTCTCCATCCATCTTCTTCTGCTTTTCCGGAGGTCTGGGTAGCAGAGGCAGCAGTTCAAGCAGAAAAGTCCAGACTTCCCTCTCCCCAGCCACCTGCTCCAGTTCTTCTGAGAGGATACTAAAGCGTTCCCAGGACAGCTGGGAAGACATAGTCTCTCCTGCTTGTCCTGGGTCTGCCCCAGGATCTCCTCCCAGCGGGATGTGCCCGAAACACCTCAAATGGGAGGTGTTTAGCAGACATCCTGATCAGATGCCCATACCACCTCAGCTGGCTCCTTTTGATGTGGAGGAGCAGTGGTTCTATGCTGAGCCTCTCCTAGATGACTGAACTCCTCACCCTATCTCTAAGGGTGAGTCCAGCAATCCTATGGAGAAAGCTCATTTCAGCTGCTTGTATCTGTGATCTCATTTTTCCACTCATTACTCAAAGCTCGTGACCGTAGGTGAAGGTAGGAACGCAGATTGAGCCATAAATCGACAGCTTTGCTTTAGAGCTTAGATCCCTCTTCACCACGACAGACGGTTGCATTGTCCACATCATTGCAGATGCTGCTCCGATCCGTCTATCAATCTCTCGCTCCATTCTCCCCTCACCCGTGGATGAGACCTTGAGATCCTTAAACTCCTCCACTTGGGGCAGGAGCTTGTCCTCTACCTGGAGAGGACAATCCACCCTTTTCAGGCTGAGAACCATGGACTTGGGCTTGGAGGTGCTAATTCTCATCCCGGCTGCTTCACACTCAACAGCAAACCGTCCCAGTTGCTCGATGAAGCCAACAGGACAACATCATCTGCAAACAGCAGAGATGAGATCCTGTGGTCACCCAACATGACACCTTCTGTTCCTTGGCTGCACCTAGAAATCCTGTCCATCAAAATTCTGAACAGGATCGGTGACAAAGGGCAGCCCTGGAAGAGTCCAACTCTCACTGGAAACGAGTCTGAGTGTTGGCAATGCGAACCAAACTCACGCAAACTTTTTCTCTTCCATAACAAAAATGGTTTTGATTTTTTATAGTCATCCGTGACTCACCAAGCAACAGCACGCTCTCCTGCTATGTAAACATAGTCATTGGCTGTTTCATAATCCCTGCCTTCACGAGATGCACACGCAGTAATAAACAAAACAAGAATTTAATGGTTTATTGGAAATTTGCATTTTTGTTATTGGTTTTTAGTGTAGTCTTTTGTTCTGCAGTTTCATTCCAGGATGAAAATAAAGCATTTAGAGTATCTCTAATTCCCAGTGGAATTTCTGAGCTGCCTTTACTGGCTTCTTTTCTAAGACGGGGATGTGACGGGCTTCCAAACAAGCGATTATGCAATCCACTTGTGTCATTACCTTTTTTTAGTGAATAACTACTGAGACAATTTTGATGCATTTCAGTAAGGCTAGAAACCTACTTTTCCTCTGTCTGCCCCCTCATTTTCTCTACATAAGATAAAACTTAATATCTCCATTGCCTCAGTTTGTCAGCCACGTCGTGACTCCCACTACAGCAGAGGACTCACTCCCTGTTTCAGATTGCTTTATTCCTCCATGTAAACACACCGCTCCTGCCAAAGCATATGAAGGACAGTGGTGGAAAGATTTATAAAGAAGCTTTGGGAGTGCCTCTGTTGGCTGCAGCTCGGCTGGTAGGGATGGCTGGCTGCTGATCACAGGCTGGCCAGAGTCCTGGCGCCTCCAGTCCAGGCATCCCCCTGTATCCAAAGAAGACACTGAGCACAAATGACTCCCTAAGAGCAGGCCTGGCATCCAAGTGTACTGAACAGTTCAACTGAAAATACTCATTTTCTAACACACTATTTTCTGCCTGTTCATTAATGAGCTCTTTATCTGATTGGGTAAAGTTTTGATAAGATAACCACTAAAACCATCTGCTAAGTTATAGAAAACTCAGCAGACTGATTTGTGTTTTGCACCGTCTTGTGGCGCTACCATTACCATGATGACCAGTGGCAGAGGATTCGGGTTTACAGCCATTTTCTGACAGCAGGAAAGTAAGCTGGATTGACAATGTTAAGCATTGACAGCTGTTCAAATACTTAAGGCCCTATTTTGACGGTCATCCGTACACTTTTCCGACAGACTTTCCAATGTGCGCCTGCGTTTTTGTTAGCTTGTGTCCGTTTTTTATGCCTTGCATTACGCCATCAGATTACCAGTACACAGTGCACCTGCTATGTGCTGACAGGAGGCACCTCATTTCGATGAGGTGTGGCAGCGCATAATCTAATGCTCATGACTATCATAGCATGCGCTGATTTTATTTTAATAGAGTTGTTTTTAGGGGAATGAATGAATGAATGAATGAATGAAGCTGTGCCAGATCGCCTCCTTTGCTCCACCTCAGGAATCAATGGCACAGAGTGACTTGTGTGCCATTGTTAATGAAAGTTTATGAAAGTTAAGGAAAGTTTGCAGAGGCATCATCCTCCTTTCCTGAAGTTTCAAACCCATCCATGTCTGTGTGTTGCCTCCGTGCGCACTACATTTATTTATTTTATTTACTGGTTTATTTGACAGGGACATTGTACATTAATTCCCATTACTGTAAAATGCTCCAGAATTAGGCAAAATGGCTTCATCTGCACTCCCCGGACAGATGTTAAATTATCATTCTAAAAAAATAAGGCAAGGTTACATTATTATTTACAAAAACCATTCAGCTGATTTTTCAGCATTTTCTTCGCTGTTTGTCTTTCCAACATAACTAACTGGGCATCAACTGTGATGATGTCTTCCTTACTATTGCGTGCATTTTGGCTCACACACACGGGCTTTGGTCAGTGCAAAACCATCTTAAACCGTCATGATCACAGTTCACTTTAGCTAACTTCCGGTTCCGGCGCCACACGAGTTGGCTGCCTTTTGCAACAGCGGCTCAATTCTGAGTCTTTTTATCTTCCTTCTTCTTTCTGATCCGGTGATAACTTTCTGATCTGGCACACCTTCCACTCTATATATATCACGGACACACAGATCGCCCCAAAGGTCTCCCGAGTCGGCGGACGGAGCCACTGTCTACAGCAGGAGACGATACAGCAGGGAAGAGCTAGCTAGCACTCAACCGCCACCCGGTGCTAACGGAGAAACTCGACATACCGGGGAACTGAAGCGAAAACGACGCGGGTGCCGGGCTGGAGTTTAGGCGGCGTGCAAGAAATAAAAGACAGAATAATAAAGAGCGATGGCAAGAACCAAGCAGACCGGTCTGCCTGTAAATCTACTGGAGGAAAAGCCCCCAGAAGCAGCTGGCCACCAAGACTCCTCGGAAAAGCGCTCCGGCCACCGGCGGAGTGAAGAAGCCTCACCGTTACAGGCCCGGTACCGTGGCTCTGAGAGAGATCTGAGAGAGATCCGTCGCTACCAGAAATCCACAGAGCTGCTCATCCTTAAGCTGCCCTTCCAGCGCCTGGTGAGGGAGATTGCTCAGGACTTCAAGACCGACCTGCGCTTCCAGAGCTCTGTCGTCATGGATCTGCAGGAGGCCAGCGAGGCCTACCTGGTGGGTCTCCTCGTGGACACCAACCTGTGCGCCATCCACGCCAAGAGGGTCACCATCATGCCCAAAGACATCCAGCTGGCCCGCCGCATCCGCGGAGAGAGAGCTTAGACTTTCTGCTGCACATCCACCAACCACAATGCTCCGCACTGTGTGTCTATATATATATATATATATATATATATATATATATATATATATATATATATATATATATATACTGTATATATTAATATGTACATATGTATACTAGCTGCTCTTGTTTTTTCTTGCCTTCTGATTGTTGCCCTGAGTGTTGCTATCCCTGTGCTGTTGCAATCCTGGAATTTCCCCATTGTGGGACTAATAAAGGCTTATCTTATCTTATCTTATCTTATCTTATAATGCGCCTCTTTGTATTAAAGGGATGAGAAGGAGCACTTTTTTCGCTAAGGAGTTCGTTTTTATGCCATTGTGATAAGGAAATGAACTTGGAAATGCCCATAAACGCATTCTGCATCAGTGACAACTGATCAG
Source organism: Pholidichthys leucotaenia (assembly GCA_020510985.1). Taxonomy (NCBI): domain Eukaryota; kingdom Metazoa; phylum Chordata; class Actinopteri; order Cichliformes; family Pholidichthyidae; genus Pholidichthys; species Pholidichthys leucotaenia. The sequence continues at coordinate 438,246,758 of CM035838.1, forward strand.
CCGACCTCATCATTGTAATACAGCCCTAAGTGTGCTCAGCTACTTTACATTACTGCATTAGTATAATCTGTTTCATGTCACTTTGTCACTTTTAGTATTACCTAAATTGCTTTTAATTGACTTAAATCCCAAAAATATGTACTACCCACATCTTTTAGGTGCCACACAGTATTATTAAAGATGCACTCCGGTGGCAGTGTTTCCTCTGGCCGAAAGACCTTGGCGCGGTGCCAACATATTTTTCGGGGGGGGGGGGGGGTGCAGAAAACACATGATACTTTTGTAACCAGAATATGTTAATTTTATACTATTTATTTCTTTTTTTTAATTTTGCACAGTAACTTTGCATATGGAACTTACCATATGAAGTATTGTACAACAGAGGATTGAATGTTGGAATATTGGGCCAGTTGGGGTCATGAAATGGTGATGATGATGATGATGATGATGATGGGGTCCCACCCAGACGTCCTGTGTCTTGTGACGGTTTTTTACTGGTGTCATCCTTCTCTCCTTCCTCTGCTCTCACCCTTTCCTGGACCCTCTGCCTGAACACTTTCCTTTGCTTGGCTCCTCTCTTCTGTCTCATCTTTCCCTCTCTGAGCCCTGTCAAATTCATGTTCTCTCTCTGTCTATGGTGGTATACAAACAGGTTAGAAAATACCAAGTGTCATGGTTTACATAAATAACAAAATGTGTATTTTTTTGTATTTTTATACTAGTGTTTCTTTTTATCCATTGACAGAGTAGGGAAGGGAACCCCCCCACCCCCCAAAAGGATTAAGCGGTAGAAGATAGATGGATGGATGGATGGATGGATGGTAGTGTATATATGTATGTATGTACTGTATCTATGGATACGTGGATATATCAGGCCAAGTGATTAAGAAGCTACTTTTATACTTAGGAATATGCATTTTGATTTATAAAATCTCATTGGGCTCGAAGGTGCTCGAAGATGTACAGAAGCAAAATTCCATTGTTGTTCAGTATACAGTATTTTAACATCGACATTTCGACATTCTGAAATAGTAGAAGAAGAAGCAACTTCCGGTGTTAGCAAGCCCAGCTTTGTGTCTTTCTCCTTTTGAAATGGACCTGTATTGTGTTATTCAGACTGTACTTTTGCTTCTACTGGTCTCTGTAATGAATCTACAAGTACATACTTCTGCATATGATGAACAGAGGGAGACAGCAGGACGATACAGACCAGTTTTGTTTTACTCCCGCTATGTCTTCCGCTAGCTGCTGTAAAGGTGGAAATACGTCACGTGTGTGGCTGATGTACAGACATGCGCAGTAAACATATTTTCTGCCCAACCTTCAGAATAAGTGTTTTCATGCGCCCCATTTGGATTAACAATCGGCATAACCGACCCATCTCAGTTGGAATGAAATTTTGATCCAAATGAGCGTAATCAGGTCAGAATATTCAGACTGGCGTGTTTACATGAAGCATTTTTATTCCGATCAGGCTTTTAATCCGGTTACTTGTGTCCATGTAAACATGGTCACATTGTCAAGTTTTTTCTGTGCTTCCCCACTTGAAAGGGATTGACCCATCTACCCAGAGCTTTTCAACAGGATTCCACACAGGTGACCAAACAGCTTGTCCATTATTTTTCTCCTTTATTTAATTCTTTAGAAATATGGACATTTGCTCTAAGGCTGGAAGGTGGTCAGGATGGTGAAAAACATTTTAATATTGAAACACTCTAAAACTGTACAGCATTCGAACATCCAAATACAACCTTCAAATAACATAGTTATTATCCATCCATCCATCCATCTTCTACCGCTTTTCCGGAGGTCCGGGTCGCGGAGGCAGCAGCTCAAGCAGAGAAGCCCAGACTTCCCTCTCCCCAGCCACCTGCTCCAGCTCTTCAGAGGGGACACCAAGGCGCTCCCAGACTAGCTGGGAGACATAGTCTCTCCACCGAGTCCTGGGTCTGCCCCGGGGTCTCCTCCCAGTGGGACGTGCCTGAAACACCTCAAGTGGGAGACGTCCAGGAGGCATCCTAATCAGATGCCCATACCACCTCAACTGACTCCTTTCAATGTGGAGGAGCAGCGGTTCTACTCTGAGCCTCTCCCGGATGACTGAGCTCCTCACCCTATCTCTGAGGGTGAGTCCAGCAATCCTACGGAGAAAGCTCATTTCAGCCGCTTGTATCCGCGATCTCGTTCTTTCGGTCATTACCCAAAGCTCGTGACCATAGGTGAGAGTAGGAACGTAGATTGACTGGTAAATCGACAGCTTTGCCTTAGAACTAAGCTCCCTCTTCACCACAACAGACCGGTACAACGTCCGCATCACTGCAGATGCTGCTCCAATCCGTCTGTCGATCTCTCGCTCCATTTTCCCCTCACTCGTGAACAAGACCCCAAGATACTTAAACTCCTCCACTTGGGGCAGGAGCCTGTCCCCAACCCGGAGAGGACAATCCACCTTTTTCCGGCTGAGGACCATGGACTCGGACTTGGAGGTGCTGATTCTCATCCCAGCCGCTTCACACTCAGCGGCAAACCGTCCCAGCAAGAGCTGTAGGTCATTGCTGGATGAAGCCAACAGGACAACATCATCTGCAAACAACAGAGATGAGATCCTGTGGTCACCAAGTATGACACCCTCCATTCCCTGGCTGCGCCTAGAAATCCTGTCCATAAAAATTATGAACAGGACCGGTGACAAAGGGCAGCCCTGGCGGAGTCCAACTCTCACTGGGAATGACTCCGACCGAGTGTTGGCAATACGAACTAAACTCTCACAACGGTCGTACAGAGACCGAATAGCTCGTAACAACAAGCCCGATACCCCATACTCCCGAAGCACCCCCCACAAAAATCCACGAGGGACGCGGTCAAATGCCTTCTCCAAGTCCACAAAACACATGTAAACTGGTTGGGCAAACTCCCACGAACCCTCAAGAATTCTCGAGAGGGTAAAGAGCTGGTCCGATGTGCCACGGCCAGGACGAAAACCACATTGCTCCTCCTGAATCCGAGGTTCGACCAACGGCCGGACTCTCCTCTCCAGTACCTTGGCATAGACCTTCCCAGGGAGGCTGAGGAGTGTGATCCCTCTAAAGTTGGAGCACACCCTCCGGTCCCCTTTTTTGAAGAGAGGAACCACCACCCCGGTTTGCCATGCCAAAGGCACTGCCCCCGACCTCCACGCAATGTTGCAGAGGCGTGTCAACCATGACAGCCCAACAACATCCAGGGCCTTGAGGTACTCGGGGCGAATCTCGTCCACCCCCGGGGCCCGGCCACCAAGGAGATTTTTAACCACCTTGGCGACCTCAGCCCCTGTGATAGGCGAGTCATCCCCCTTGTCCCCAAACCCTGCTTCCTCTGTGGAAGGCGTATCAGTGGGATTGAGGAGATCCTCGAAGTATTCCTTCCACCGCCCGACGATATCCCCAGTTGAAGTCAACAGTGTCCCATCCGCACCATACACAGTGTGGACGGGGAGCTGCTTTCCCCTCCTGAGCCGCCGAACAGTTTGCCAGAATCTCTTTGAAGCCGACCGAAAGTCTGGCCACCATATAATAACTAAAGATAGTTATTATATGGTGCTTAATTATTTATTGTTAACTCCTTTAAATACATTAAGATAAAATTTCATAATTTATTAATTAACTTATATAAGTTACCATCCTAAAACCCCATAGCCACAACCAATTTTACTAAATGTTTTTTCTTTTTTCCATTTTTTCTAATGTCATATTTCCAAAAACATACCCATTTATTTATTAATGCATAAACTTTTAAAATACTTCTCCACCCATGAAGTTTTCACTCTTAAAAGCCACTTTTAACCAAATTATCACCATTAGTTCCTAAATAAACCAATAGTGTCAAAGAAAATACACAAACACATATGAAAGCCAGTTCAGTGAATGGTAAGAAACTTAAGTATCTCTAAGCACTGCGTTTGTGAGACGCTTTCTGTTTCCTGTTCTCTGCTGGTCTCCACCCCTTTTCAAACTTCTGGTAGATTGGCTCCACCCAAGCTGTTGTAGGTTGTTTCTCATCCATCTTGCTGCTTTAATTCATGTTCACTTTATTCAACAAGTTGTTTCCATTTTCAAGATGTCAGTCTTCAGAAACCTAGTTTGACTTAACATTCATACCTAAGGACAATTTCGAATTCTCAGTTGATGCCAATTAGCCTAACCTGCATGTCTTTGGCCTGTGGGAGGAAACCGCTGTACCCGGAGTAAATCCATGCAGACACAGGGAGAACATGCAAACTCCACACAGAATGATGGTCTAGGGGTGGGATTGAACCCACGATGGTCAGGGGTGGAATCGATCCCATGGCCTTCCTGCTGTGCTGACACAGTGCTTACCGCTGCACCACTCTCTCAACAGCCCTACAAAAAGTAAGGCTGCTACCAAGGTTCTGGTTATGATTTTAAATTTCATAATAGCTAAGAGGCATTATGTGAAACAACTACAGAGTATGTTGAAACATTACTGGTGCATGGTGAACTAGGTAGCTGCCTGCTAATCATTTTGCTGTTGTTTTTGGGAACAAAATCCTTCCTGTTAATAGTTGACCCAGTTCTGTCGAGTATCTCTGTACACTGCACACTTGTGAAACTGTGGTGTCTCAGACAGGGCCATGCTTGGTACAAAAAATGCATGAGGAAAGAGAGAATGGGCAAGTTAATTGTGCATTATGCATTAACACGATTCATCTTGATTAAAAATGACACAGCAAATATATGTATATACAGCACCAGTCACAAGTTTGAACACAGTTTGGTAGTGTATACTGTGATGGATTGGTGATCTGTCCGGGGTGTACCCTGTCTCTCACCCAAAGACGCTGGGATAGGCTCCACCCCCCCCCCCCCCAAAAGGATTAAACGGTAGAAGATAGATGGATGAATGGCTGGATGGTAGTGTATATATGTATGTATGTACTGTATCTATGGATACGTGGATATATCAGGCCAAGTGATTAAGAAGCTACTTTTATACTTAGGAATATGCACTTTGATTTATAAAATCTCATTGGGCTCGAAGGTGCTCGAAGATGTACAGAAGCAAAATTCCATTGTTGTTCAGTATAGAGTATTTTAACACCTTTTCATTCTTTGCTCCTGTGGTCTGTATTTCAATTTGCTTTGGGAGAGAATACCAAATCACAACCTATACCTGAGGTGTTACTGTTCGTAAATGTGATACAGACAGTTTTATAGGGATTCAGAAATAGAATTATCACTTTCAAAAAGTGCCATAAAGTCTAAACCTGCTTTTCCAGATATTATCCAAAAGAAGTGTATAAGCGTATAAGATTTTCATTTTCTCTCAATGAGTTGAATCTTTTCTGTTCTTTTTCAGGCTGTTAGATTCCTCATGACTATTACAACTTTTGCATGTTTCCCACTGTCTGAAACTGTGCAATTTGATCAACATCTCTTTGTTTTTTATTTGCTTTCAACAGAAAGACCGTTTTGTAAAGCTTCTGGATCAGCTGCACAACTCCCTGCGTATCGACCTCTCCATGTACAGAGTGAGTCAGAGCTTTCATTACCATTGCTTTCTTCAGTGTATAACTTCACTGCCTTTCTGTGTAATGATGTCTTCCTTCATTTTCTCGAGTTAGTTTTTTAAAAAAGTCGTATCACATAAAGAAAGTAAAATATTGATTTAGCATACTGAAACCTCTTCTCTTGTTCTTTATTTTTCATTAAATGCTTTAAATAGAAATAGAAAACCCAGCCACGGGGGCGTTATGTATGAAATAAGAGAGCCATGAGCCGTCTTATGCCGAGCATCCAACTGAACTTTATTACATGACAAGGTGAATATGTACAGTAGCCACAGCCCACCTGACATCCTCCTGTCGGACGGCTACGGCAAGCCCCAAGGTCCAAACCCACATGCAACATTCTCCCCCCTTTACAAAAATAAAAAAAACACATCTAATTAAAACCCTCCCAAATTAGGCAAAACGGGAAACTCCCAATAAACACACTAAAATAACAATAAGAACATTAAACACACAAAACAGTCTAAACTATGGCTTGTGGGTGGACTACCACAATGCCCAGCATGGCTAAGTGGAGTATTCTGCCACTCAGTGGTATCCAGCCGTGCTCCTAACTAAACAGTCCTTAACTTCTCTCTTTTTTTTAACAGTCTTTCAAGTTAAGGGCAGTTCCATTGAGGGGCCCCACAGTGGTCCCGCAGTGGATGCGCCCCTGGAGCTTTGAAGCATGCTTGTGGCGGCCTCCTCCCTGGAGTTGCTGGACCCCCAGGGCCAATCTTCATGACGTTGGGGCCCGGGTCCTACACTGTGGCAACTGACCCCCGCAGAGCCTCGCCAGCTGGAGCCGCCATCCGGACATGCCACAGTCTGCTCGGGCACCGAACCAAATCATCCGTCTGCTCAAAACACGTCATCCTCGGCCACACCACGATCCCTAGGAGAGCCTTACTTGTTTTCCTGCATTATCACCGTGTTCCCGGTAGCTCTCTGTGCTCGCTCGGCTTGGGACCTCCACCGTGCTGTGGCGGTTCCATTGTCACCATGTTCGCTGCGGACCCTTCACCCGCTGTCTCCGTTGTTGACTACGGCTTGTCTCGGGTACAGAAACAGTCCGGTACCTCTCTGGTGTCATCTGAAGTGCTCTGCTGTGCCGTGCCGTGTGTTGTGCTCATGCCCAGCCACCGCTACGGCTTTTCGGGGCTCTCAGCATGCTTGTGCTCCCAGTCCCACTGCTCCGACTCTGGCTGCGGGGAAAACTGAGCCGACTTTGTTCGCTGCTCTCCCTCCGTGCCGTGGTCACTCTCAGTGCTGTATTCTCTCTTTTCACTGCGCTCACTCTCCGTGCTGTGCTCTTCGGCTGGCTTGTAGTCCGTAACATCTAGCTCCTGTGTTTGGCGCCCACCTAGCTTCATGGCTAATTTCTCCGTTGCTGCTAGCTGGGCCATTAGCTCCCCCAAGTTAGCTAGCTTAGTGTCTTTTGATGCCAGTAGCCTCTCAACCCACAGCTTCGCTCTACGTGTGTTTGGCAAAGTAGCTACCAAGCAGCCCGACAGCATCTGCATATGACTCCGTCTCCACTAGCGTGTGGAAAATTCGCTGACCTTCTGCATCGAGTTTTCGAACCAGAAGTGCTCGTTTCCTTACTCCGTCAAGTCTACCCAGGCCCAGCGCTGCAATGTACGACTTAAACGCAGCCAGCCAGCGAGGCCACATAATTGCTGATTCTCCTGGGTGCTCCAGAAACAGCCATAGAGGTGCCCCACACGCCTCCATGAGTTAACCCTCATCGCCAAATGCTATGTATGAAATAAGCGAGCCATGAGCCGTCTTATGCCGAGCATCCAACTGAACTTTGTTACATGACAAGGTGAATATATACAGCAGCCGCAGCCCACCTGACGTCCTCCTGTCTGACGGCTACGGTAAGCCCCAAGGGCCAAACCCACATACAACAGGGGGGAGCATAAGCCAGTGCATTCCTAGTGCTGGTTCAAAGCTCAGGTAAATGGGGAGGGTTGGTTAGGAAGGGCATTTTCCGTAAAATCTGCCAAATCAAACATGCGGCTCATCACGAATGAGACTTCCATACTGGATCAGTTGAGGCCCTGAGTTAACAATGGCGACCACTGGTGCTGTTAATTAACAGGGTGATGGGGAAAAATGGCCACTATTGGTCAAAGATTGAGGTGGAGGAGAGGGGGAAGGCGTGTTTGGAGGCAGAGAGAGAAAAGGAAAGGCAGGATTGTGGAGGTGAGAGTAGGGACTTTAAATACAGGAACCGTGACACGTAAAGGGAGCAAGTTTGCTGATATTTTGGAGAGAAGGAAGGTAGATATACTGTGTGTACAAGAAACCAGATGGATGGGAAGCAAGGCTAGGAGCATTGGAGGTGGATTCAAACTTTTTTATCATGGTGTAGATAGGAAGAGTAATGGAGCAGGGGAAGTCTTGAAAGAAGAGTATGTGAAGAGTGTTCAGGAGGTGAAGAGGGAGTCTGACAGGATCATGAGTTTGAAGCTAGAAATCAAAGGTGCGATGTTGAATGTCGTCAGCGCATCTGCCCCACATGTTGGATGTCAGGTTGAAGAGAAAGAGGAATTTTGAGTTGGATGAAGTGGTAGAGAGTGTTCCCAGGGGAAAGAATGGTAATTGGAGCAGATTTTAATGGACGTCTAGGTGAAGGGAGCAGAGGTGATGAAGCGGTGTTGGGAAGGTATGGTCTTAAGGAGAGAAACATGGAAGGATGGAAATGGCTGTGGTGAACATGTATTTCAAGAAGAGAGATGAACATAGAGTGACTTACAAGAGTGGAGGAAGGTGCACACAGGTTGACTACATCTTATGCAGAATGAGAAATCTGAAAGAGATAGGAGACTGCAAGGTGGTGTCAGGGAAGAATGTTGCTCGGCAGCATTGGATGGTTGTCTGTAGGAATGCTTTGAAAAGCAACAAGAGGGAGAGAGTGAAGGTAGAATAATGGATTAAGCTGTGGAAGTTCCAGACGGAAGAAGGTTCTATAAAGTACAGGAAGGAGTTGAGACAGGGTCTGGGTGGTAGGGAAGAATTACCAGAGGACTGGGAAAGTCCAGCTAAAGTATTAAGGGAAATGGGTAGAAAGGTATTTGGTGCATCCTCTAGATAGAGGAAAGAAGACAGGGAGACTTGGTGGTGGAGTGAGGAAATACAGGAAAGCATTCAGAAGAAGAGGTTTGCAAAGAAAAAGTGGAATAGTCAGGGAGATGAAGAAAACAGACAGGAGTCTAGGTGTATGGCAAGGAGAGATGTAGCAAAAAGACATATATTGAGTTGTATGAGAGGCTGGACACTAATGAAGAAGAAAAGGACTGGTATCGACTGGCTAGACAAAGAGATCGAGTTGGAAAGGATGAGCAGCAAGTTAAGTTGATTAAGGACTGAGATGGTAATGTACTAACGAGTGTGTACTGAGAAGATGAAAGTACTTTGAGGAGCTGATGAATTAAGAAAAGGAGAAAGAGAGGAAGATGAATGAAGGAAAAAATGGTGAACAAGGAAGTCCCGTGGATTGAAGACGTGAGGGCAGCTTTGAAGGCGGTTGGTCTACATGACATACCTGCGGAGGTATGGAGATGTTTAGGAGAGATGGCAATGGACTTTTTAACCAGATTGTTTAACACAATCTTGGAGAGTGAGAGGATGCCTGAGGAGTGGAGAAGTGTAGTGGTGCTTATTTTCCAAGAACAAGGGTGATGCTCAGAGCTGTAGTAACTACAGAGGCATAAAGTTGATCAGTCACACTATAAAGATATGGGAAAGAGTTGTTGAAGCCAAGAGGAGAGGTGACAATCAGTGAGCAGCAGTACGGTTTCATGCCAAGATAGAGTACTATAGATGCAGTGTTTGCTCTAAAAGTGTTGATGGAGAAGTATAGAGAAGGTCAGACGGAGTTGCACTGTGTCTTTGTGGATCTAGAGAAAGCATATGATAGGGTGCCAAGAGAGGAAATGTGGTACTGTATGAGAAAGTCAGGAGTGACAGAGAAGTATGTGAGGGTGGTGCAGAACATGTATGAGGACAATGAGACAGTGGTGAGGTGTGCTGTAGGAGTGACAGATGGATTCAAATCGATGTGGAATTACATCAGGGATCGGCTCTGAGCCCCTTCTTGTTTTTCATGGTGATGGACAGACTGACAGATGAGGCCAGGCAGGAGTCTCCATGGGCCATGATGTTCAGAGACAACATTGTAATCTGTAGCGAGAATAAGGAGTAGGTGGAAGAAAATCCAGCGAGGTGGAGGTATGCACTGGAGAAAAGAGGAATGAAAGTCAGTAGAAGCAAGACAGAATACATGTGTGAATGAGAAGGAGGCAGTTGTAACATAAAGATGCAAGCAGTATGGGTAGTGAAGGTAGAGGTGTCCCACCTGAGCGCTAGTTTTATCCGCGCTCGGGCCACACACCATTCCTGTCAGGCTTTGACAGCGGTGTTGTCATTCTGGCTTCCCGGGCTCTGACTGGACAAACGCTCGGGAGTTTCCTGCTGTCAAAATCTGAGCAGCTGTGCTGCATTTGCGGTCGTTAGCAGCCGGCTTTAAATGCCAAGATGCAGACTGCAGACTGCAAGACTGCCACAAGATGCAGCCAGCCAGCAGTCTCATCAAACATTCACCTAATGTTCATCCACGATTCCTCCTCTTATGTAAGTGTGCTTATTGTTGAGGTTATCGTTTGTGTTCCTTGCCCTTTTCCTTTGTCTGACGGTGAGCGAGCGTTCCTCGTCTCAGCCGTCAATGATCGTTTGGTATGCTAATAGATAATCTTGCTGCTCAGCCCACGCGGCTAGTTATCTTGTCCTTCCCTTGTTCTGAACTGTGAATAAACTTCTGTGCAATTTCACCGGACTGTGGCGTCTTATGCTGGCTCGTGAGGGCCAGACGTGACAAGAGGAGTTTAAATATCTGTGGTCAACCGTCCAAAGCAATGGAAAGTGCAAACAAGAGGTGAAGAAGAGAGTGCAGGCAGGGTGGAGTGGGTGGCGATGAGTGTCAGGGGTGATTTGTGACCGAAGGATAGCAGCTGGAGTGAAAGGGAAGATTTACAAGACTGTAGTGAGACCTGCTATGATGTATGTTTTGGAGATGGTGGCACTGTCAAAAAGACAGGAGGTAGAGCTATATGTGGCAGAGTTGAAGATGCTAAGATTCTCATTGGGAGTGACTAGGAGGGACAAGATCAGAAATTAGTGTATTAGAGGGACAGCTCAGGTTGTGTGCTTTTGAGACGAAATATAAGGGAAGGCTGAGATGGTTTGGACATGTGCAGTGGAGGGGTAGTGGATATATTGGACAAAGGATTCTGACAATGGAGTTGCCAGGAAGGAGGAAAAGTGGAAGGCCACAGATATTCATGGATGTAGTGACAGAGTTAGATGCAAGGGATAGGATGAGATGGAGGAAGATGATCCACTGTGGTTGACCCCTAACGGGACCTCCCAAAAGAAGGAGAAGAAATGCTCTAAATAGAAGCATGGTTTTTAACTTGTTTTGTTCGTGTGTGTGTGTGTGTGTGTGTGTGTGTGCAGAATAATTTCCCAGCCAGCAGTAAGCCTCACCTCAGTGACCTCAAGTCAACAGTGGACCTTCTCACCAGCATCACTTTCTTCAGGATGAAGGTAAACACGTACAAACATGCTGTGAATTTGTGCAGAAACATTTTTTTTTACAAACCATAATATGCATCGACTAAAGGGACAAAATTGTTAGCTCAGGTCTCAGTTCACTTGAGTTTATTTCTGTTTTCTGTATTGTACTATAGCGTGACAGTCATTTCAAGGTGCTTTAAATTGCTAAGGTGATGTAAGGAAATTCTACTAACTTAGATTTTAGCATCATCTTTTGCTCACAAGGTGAACTGCAGTTTGTTTTTTTGGTTACTAAAAATGTTTCATCCTCCAGTGCCTTTCCATTGAGAGTAAAAATGTTAATTTCCGACCTTTCAAACACCACTGAATTCATACTGTAAAGCTGCACTCTTTCATTACACAGTCTGACCTCGCTCTGTCTCAACAAAATGCTCATAGTTGTATTTTTCAAGGTTTCCGTAGGGGTAGAAATTCAGCAAACACACAGAGTTTAACCACAATATTGATTGCAGTCATGATTAATGTCCCTCAGTGAGCCAGCAGTGACGTGAGATCTGTGACAGGAAGACTGATTCCACAGTGAAGGACATAGAGTGGGACAATAAAATGGAATAAAGAGAATCTCACTGTTGGTTCCAATTTGTCCAATTAATGTTATTCCCTTTGTGGGTTTTTTTACATACATTTGTTGGATTTTTGTTGTCTTATCTGGCTGGTTAGCTGTTTTCCAAAAACATATTTATTTAAGATTAGCCAGCTGAAACAGTACTGTAATGCATGTTTCAGTTCAAGTCACATTTGACCTGTCCTCCCACACCGATGTCTGGACTTGTGCAGGTCTTGGAGCTTCAAAGTCCTCCCAGAGCTGCCAGTGTGGTGCGGGACTGTGTCAAGGCATGTCTGAACTCCACCTACGAGTACATCTTCAACAACTGCGTGGAGCTCTTCAACCGCCAATTTCAACCCGCTGACAAACCCGTGAGTTTCTGTGTGCTTTGAGTTTCCAGGATGGATGCTCTGGAGAATTTATGCCTGAAAGGAAACAATAATACTAGAGATCACAGTGCAAGATCTTTTCTTTTGTATATTTTGGTGGTGTTACAAACTTGTGCTCATTATTTAAAAGAAGAGCCTAAGCAGATTGCTTTGATTTTTATTTCAGGGGGCAGTGTTAATATTTATCCTGTTACTCTTTCTCTTAATAGTTCTGTGAGGAACTTTGGAGTTATTTTTGATCAAGATCTGTTTTTCAATTCACATATTAAATTTGTTTCTAAGGCTGCCTTCTATCATTTGCGTAATATTGCCAAGATTAGGAGCATCTTGTCTCAGAGTGATGCTGAGAAACTGATCCACACTTTTATTAGCTCTAGATTAGATTATTGTAACTCTTTATTATCAGGTTGTCCTAAAATATCTTTAAAAAGCCTTCAGTTGATCCAAAATGCTGCTGCAAGAGTTTTAACAGGTGCTAGAAAGAGAGATCATATCTCTCCGGTTTTGGCCTCCCTTCATTGGCTTCCCATAGAGTTCAGAATTAAGTTTAAAATCCTTCTTCTCACTTACAAAGCTCTTAACAGTCACGCCCCTTTTTATTTAAAAGATCTGATACTACCCTATCATCCTAATAGAGCATTACGCTCCCAAAATGCTGGATTACTTGTAATACCTAGAATCTCCAAAAGTACAATGGGAGGAGGTAACTGGTTCCTTTCCTGTGGAACCAGTTCCCAATCTGGATTCGGGAGTCTGACTCAATCTCTGTTTTTAAGAATAGGGTAAAAACCTTCCTTTTCAATATAGCCTACAATTAGGAGGGATCGCGTGTCTCTTAACCCTCCGTTAGTTATGCTGCTAATAGATTTAGACAGCCGGGGGACCTCCAATAATGTACTGGGCTTCTCCTCTTTAATGTTTGCTCTCTACATGTCTGTTCTTCTCATCTTCTCTATCCCCTCACCCCCCAGCCAGTCGCAGCAGATGACTGCCCCTCCCTGAGCCTGGCTCTGCTAGAGGTTTCTTCCTGTTAAAAGGGAGTTTTTCCTCTCCACCGTCGCCAAGCGCTTGCTCACAGGGGATCGCCTGATTGCTGGGGTCTTTCTGCAATTATGGGGGTTTCCCCTACATTTGAAAGTCCTATGAGAAGAATCAGAATCAGAATCAGATTTATTGCCATTGTTCATGTAGTACACAAACTAGGAATTTGTCTCGGTGCAATGCTGCAACATTAAACATGATAAAATAAAAGAAATAAACTATACATGCAATAAAATGTAGAATAAGAGAGTAATACTGGTCAGCAGTTAAAATATATTAGCGAGCAGCAGATAATGTGGAGAACCATATAGTGCAGTCGGTAATGCAGGAAGAAAACAGTGATGATTGACATGAGTCTGGTTGAGCTGCTGTACATAGTGCACGAGCGTCAATAAGTCACTTAGTGTTCAGCAGTCTGATGGCAGAGGGGAAGAAGCTGTTCATGTGACGGGAGGTTTTAGTCTGGATGGACCGAAGTCTTCTACCTGAGGGGAGGGGGGCAAACAGTACGTGACCAGGGTGTGAGGGATCGGCTATGATCCGGCCAGCACGCCTCCGGGTCCTGGAGATGTACAGATCCTGGAGAGATGGGAGCTTGCAGCCGATCACCTTCTCAGCAGTGCGCACGACGCGCTGCAGCCTTAGTCTGTCCCTGGCAGTGGCTCCTGCGTACCACACGGTTATGGAGGTGGTGAGGATGGACTCGATGATGGCTGTGTAGAACTGCACTAACATCTTGGTGGGTAGCTTGAGCTTCCTCAGCTGCCGCAGGAAGAACATCCTCTGCTGGGCCTTTTTGATGAGGGAGCTGATGGTCGGCTCCCACTTGAGGTCCCTGGTGATGGTGGTGCCTAGGAAGCGGAAGGAATCAGCAGTGGTGATGGGAGAGCCTGTGAGGGTGAGGGGGGGCAGAGGGGTTGTGACTTTCCTGAAGTCCACAATCATCTCCACTGTCTTCAGAGCGTTCAGCTGCAGGTTGTTGTTGTTGCACCAGGACGCCAGCTGGGCCACCTCTCTCCTGTAGGCGGACTCGTCGCCGTTGGAGATGAGCCCGATGAGGGTGGTGTCGTCCGCAAACTTGATCAACTTGACAGACTGGTGGCTGGAGGTGCAGGAGTTGGTATAAAGGGAGAAGAGTAGGGGGGAAAGTACACAGCCCTGGGGTGATCTGGTGCTGATGCTAGCAGAGTCTGAGACAGTCTTTCCCAGCCGCACATGCTGCCTCCGGTCCGTCAGGAAGTCGGTGATCCACCTGCAGAGGGAGTCAGGCACGTTGAGCAGGGACAGCTTGTCCCGGAGCAGAGCGGGGTGGATGGTGTTGAATGCGGAGCTGAAGTCCACAAACAGGATCCTGGCATAGGTTCCCGGGGAGTCCAGGTGCTGCAGGATGGAGTGGAGGGCCAGGTTGACTGCGTCGTCTACAGACCTGTTGGCTCGGTAGGCAAACTGCAGCGGGTCCAGGAGGGGGGTGGTGATGGACTTGAGGTGGGGCAGGACCAGGCGCTCAAAGGACTTCATGACTACAGAGGTGAGCGCTACAGGTCTGTAGTCGTTAAGTCCAGTGATCCGTGGCTTCTTGGGGACAGGGATGATGGTGGAGGATTTGAGGCAGGACGGCACGTGGCATAGCTTAAGGGAGGTGTTAAAAATGTCTGTGAAGACAGGAGCCAGCTCTTTCGCACAGTGTCTCAGGGTGGAGGGAGACACGCCGTCCGGACCGGGGGCCTTGCGCGGGTTCAGTCTGGAAAACTGTTTGAGCACGTCCTGCTCACTGATGACAAGGGCAGGGGGGGAGGAGGGGGGGCGCCTTTGATGAAGTAGGGATCGTGGAGGCTGTGGAGCTGGAGGGAGGGGGGGAGTTGGACACAGATGACGGGGTGTCAAAACGGGCATAGTGTTGGGACAGTCTTTGACAAAGGGCTTTGTCATCCTGACCTTTAGGAGCCTGAGGCCGATAATTGGTGATTTGCCTCAGTCCTCTCCACACAGAAGCCGAGTCATTAGCAGTGAACTGCTGCTGGAGTCTCTCAGAATACACAGATTTAGCTCTCCTCAGCTCTCTGTTAAACCAATATTTAACCTCCCTGTAGCAGCCCCTGTCTCCACTTTTCAACGCTGCTTCCTTCTCCTTCCTGATCTGTCTGAGCTTAGCTGTGAACCAGGGCTTATCATTAGAGTACCTCACCCTGGTGCGCGATGGAAGAATGCTCTCCTCACAAAAGTGGATATAAGAGTTCACAGTGTCCGTGTATTCATCCAGATCATGCGTGGCTCCTTTAAACATGCCCCAATCAGTTATTTCCATGCACGTTTCCAGCTTCTCCTCAGCTTCACTGGTCCGTTTCTTTGTAGTGCTCACAACAGGTTTAGTGAGCTTCAATCTCTGTCTGTATGTGGGAATGAGGTGGACCATCACGTGATCAGATAATCCGAGCGCAGCGCGGGGAACAGCGCGATATGCGTCTTTCACTGTGGTGTAACAGTGATCCAGCGTGTTTATTCCTCTGGTGGGGCATTTAATAAACTGTTTGTAGCGGGGGAGATCGTGGCTCAGATTGCTCTGGTTAAAGTCGCCAACCACAATAACCAGAGAGTCTGGAAAAATCCGCTCCGTGTGTTGGATGTGATCCGCGAGCACGTGCTGAGCTTCGCGCGTGTCCGCGTCGGGAGGGACGTACACAGCGGCGAGGATGAATGAGGCGAACTCCCGTGGGGAATAAAATGGCTTGCATTTAATAAAAAGAAATTCCAGGGCGGGAGAACAGTGTTTGGAAATTACCGTTACATCAGAGCACCAGCTGCTGTTGATGTAAAAGCAGACTCCGCCTCCTGTGGTCTTGCCGGAGAGCTGTGTGTCACGATCAGCACGAAACAGCTGAAATCCCTCGAGGCGCAGCGCGCTGTCCGGTGTGTTTTCCCTGAGCCAGGTCTCGGTAAAACAGAGGGCAGCTGAGGAAGAGAGGCCCTTAAAACGCATCAGCAGTCTCAGTTCATCTACCTTGTTAGAGAGAGAGTTGGTATTGGACAGAAATATGCCAGGCAACGCCGTGCGCGTGCCTCTCCTGCGAAGCCGGACGAGAGCGCCCGCTCACCTTCCTCTCTTTGGCCGTCTCACTTTTCGAGCCAAGCAATGAACCAGATCGGCGGCAGGAGCTAAAAAAAATTGGGAGTAGGTCCGTGGGAGTGAAAGTCCTGATATTTAGAAGTTCTTCACAGGTATAAGAGCTTGCAGACACACAATTGACAAACAAAAACAAACAAAGGGCGCAGCGAAGCACCATGGCGACCACTGTGGGCGCCATCTTGCGCAAGAAAAGATGACTGTTGTTGTGAAATGGCGCTATATAAATGAAGTTGAATTGAATTGAATAAAGTGATACAAACAAGGAGCATAACACAGAATAGGGTAGCTTTGTCATTTTACACATATGTTCAACCAAATTTGCTGTTGTCCACCAGCCGTCATTTATTGTATATTTACATACTTTTCCAGAATCCATTGCTTTAGTGAGTTTGACCAAGCAGCCTGCTAGCTTCTGATCGTCACTAATCTTTTTTTACTATCACACAACGAGTCCGAGGGGCTGACCGGGATGATAAATTCAAACCCAACTCATTCATCTTGTCTGCAAAAGACCAAAGGTTTGCAACAAAATGACTAATTCTGTTTTAATGGGTTCATCCTTGGCCCTGATGAAAACTTTACCAAAATCCATCCAGTACTTTTTTGCATAGCCAAACAAAACAAACAGCAATGAAAACATGATTGTCTTAGTAGCTCTGATTAGTAAACTGCTAAACTTTTAGCCATGTGCAAAATAAAGTCATTGTCCAGCATAATCTAACTCTACAACCCAGTCAGTCAATACAAGGTCAAGTCAAGGTTAGTAGTCTGGATCAAACTTTAGGCAGATGGAATCACTTTGTCACTGCTGTAACTGGTGTCAGTGATCTCACATCCATATACATGGAAGAGATTTTGTCAAATTCAGACCCTTAACATTTAACATCCTTTACATGAATTTTGAGCTTAACGTTTTTGTATAGAACTTGACGAGATTCAGTGATAAGTTGCAGTCAGTACGTGAATTGTAGCTCCATTCACTCTATTAATTTCTGGTCTGTGAGTTTTTATCACCACCAAACAGCTGTGGCTGACATATGAATTGAATGAATGGGGCTGCAGTTCACTTACTGACCAGTAGAAGTCACTAATACCAGAGTTTCCAAAAGATCAACACGGTGGCCTTCATTTATCAAAAGGGTGTAGAAATCGGTGGGTGTTAATATGATCACACGAAAAGGTCTACATGGTATTTCTGAAACCATGCGTATCTGTTCAGTCTCATCGTGCAATCATTCACTCATTGATAAATCTGACAGATGGATCCAAACGTCATTTGAATTCCATGCCCACATCTCACCCCCACAATTTACGACACAGAGGAACATAACACGGCAAAAAGAGAAACTTTACAGAAGGGGAAATTGATTATATTCATCCATCCATCCATCTTCTGCCGCTTTTCCAGAGGTCCAGGTCGTGGAGGCAGCAGTTCAAGCAGAGAAGCCCAGACTTCCCTCTCCCCAGCCACCTGCTCCAGCTCTTCAGAGAGGATACCAAGGTGTTCCCAGACCAACTGGGAGACAAGACTATGAATATATATTGACTATATTAACCCCTTGCACTCTGGTCAATTTCCCTAAAAACGCCTAAAAATAACATACCCAAAGTAAATCAAAAGCTGTTCTTCAACCCTTTGCGGCATCTTCATGGGGTTGGTCTCATTTAAAAGAAAAAAACTCTGAATTTTTTGGCAAAACAGTCATAATCTTTCTAAGTGCTCGGGCCACTGAGTAACAGTCATCTAAACATACTGAATCTGAAGAAAATAAAGTTCGCCTGGGTGTTTTTTTAGATACAAATGCTTGCAAATAACACACAGCTGTCAGATACTGGCTGGAAGATGCAACAGAAATGTAGAACCAAGTGTTATCAAGCTGAGGTCAAAATTTTGTAACAATACCACAAAAAATGAATATATTACACAGCTTTTTTTCTCAGGTTGTTCCCAGGTGTTTTTGAACTGTGCCAAATTGTGCCAAATGGCACAGTTTGGAAAAATGTCTATAACTTTTGAAAGTTGAAACATAGAAGCTTGATCTTGGTGTCATGCGGTGACCCTCGCGGATCACCATAAGACGCCAAAAGTCCACCAGTGAGTTTTGCGAAGATGGTGATTTATTAACAAAACGAGACAGGACAAGACTGTGAGCCGCTCTCGGCAAAAACACACATAAATCAATACACAAGCTCGCAGGGCGAACCCCAGCCACTACGAGCTAAACTGTGACATAGCATGAGATAACGAACCTGACATGAAGGTCTAATGACGCGTTGACAAGGCTTGACAAGGTGTTGACAATATCTGACAGTACTCCTGCAACTTTACTGCCGCTAGTGCTCACTTAATAAAGGCGAGCACTAACGAGCAGTAATGACACACAGCTTACCAGCCTTGACAGGCGGAAGCCCCACCGAGCACCTTCACAATAAGAGCCCAGTGAGGCCAGAATACAACCCACAGCTGTCAAGGCCGGCAGTGAGTAGAGCTTAGCCCGAGTGCGAACAGAACCCAGCGCTCGGGTCGTAACAGTACCCTCCCTCCGAGGGCGGGCTCAGAACGCCCCAAGGACCACCCTGCCCCCCCACCTCCCAGGGTGGGTGGCTGGGGGTAGGTGCGGAGGGAGAGAGACCAAACCCAGAAACAAAACAGCGACAAGAACAACTACATACAGGACAGTGACAAGACTAACTACTCAGAATAAATCAAAAAATGCACATGGAGAAAGCAAAAAACCAGAACTACTGGGTCAGAACTACTAAACACAAGACTATGACAAAATACCAAATATTCAAAATTCAGACAAAATACACAGAGAATAACAAGGCAACAGTTGAACATAACACATACTAGGGCAACTGCAAGACATAACCAAAACACAAAATGCACAGGACAGCAAGGACAAGGAAAAAAAAAGACAGAACAATCATTGTGACGGATTAATCCAGAAAAACCACTACCCTCCCGACAGTCTATGCCGACCGGCGGAGACCAAGCACCACAGGAACAGTTCAGGTGGTCTCCCCGCGTCCAACTGCCGGCAGGTGGTCATAGGATTCGGAACATGACCAGGCGGCTCACCAGAGTCCAACGCCCAGCACGTCCGCTCCTCTGGTGGTCGAACCAGGTCACCCGAAAACACACACAACACGTCGGGTGGCCGACCCAAGGCGCCGAACCGGCGAAACAGTTCCTCAGGCGGTCGACCCGTGTCCTTCAGCCACCAGTCCCAGGGAAAAACAGCCCGCGGCGGCCTCCCTGACGAGGACAAAACTCGGGAGAGCCGGGGCGAGCAAACAGGAGCCCCCACGGCCCCTGGCGATGATGCACAGGGACGGTGACTCAGTAGAGGGGACAGATGACCAGGATGAGTCTGTAATCCGTTCGACGATGAAAGGTCTGCAGCTCCTCCCCCGTCCGCGGACCACGCTGGCGCTGCACCTCTGCTGGACCCAGATTGGGTCCCAGCTGCACCCACGTCGGGCCCCGATTGGGCCAGAACCGCACCCGCGGTGGACCCCGATCGAGCCTCTGGTGCACCCACGTCGGACCCCGATTGGGCCAGATCCGCACCCGCGGTGGACCCCAATTGGGCCTCCGGTGCACCCGCGGTGGACCCTGATTGGGCCAGAACTACACCCGCGGTGGACCCCGATTGGGCCTCTGGTGCACCCACGTCGGACCCTGATTGGGCCTCTGGTGCACCCACGTCGGACCCCGATTGGGCCACAGCAGCCTCCACAACGGACCCCGACTGGGTCGGTGCAGCTTCGCTGCCGATCTCCACCCCCGAACCTGGGACCTCAAACCCAGTGACTCCGACTCGTTCCACGCCGGCGACGCTGCAACAAGGCTCAGAAACAAGAAAACCGGGATCAGAATCACCGGTAGCAACAGAACCCAGCGAGACGAGCTCGGGCGCAGCAGGCGGCTGGTCCTCACTCGCCTCCCCAAGAGGCAGGCAAAAATGCTCCAACACAAGGGACAGAGACACAAGAGGGAGCACTTGCCTGCACTCGGGTTCTGTTGCCACCCAGGACTCCGACAATCCAGGTTCAGGGCGGCGACTCTCGTCAGGCTCGAACTCAGCTGCGTTGGGCTCCGCAGCTGGCAGGATGGCATCTGCAGCCTGAGGTTCCTCCCACGCTGCTGTCCACGCCGATGACCCATATGGCGTGGGGGCAGGGGACCCTCAGCCCACTGGCTTGGACCGCTCCGGCGAGGAGACCCGGGGACGCTTCATCGTCGGCTCAGGCTCCGGGCCGCAGTCTGCTCTTCTCCTCCGTCCACGACATGGCTGCAGGGCCGGATCCAAGCTTTCCAGCACTGCAGGCCCCCTCGTCGTCCGACGACATTGGCCTGGCGTCGCGGACCGCTCAGCAGGGGGGGACACAGAGGCAGCAGGTTTAGTAATTTTTTCTACAGCAGGTGGAGGAAGCTCAGTGGGCTGCGAACCCCGAACTCCGCCCCCAGGAGTCAGACAAGGCAGATTATAATCATGATGTAATAAGTTATCATGCACTTGCCTTTCTCCCAGGGAAGAGATGGTTCCTGCTGTAGGGGACGTTGTTCCTCCTTCTCCCTGCTGGATGGCGACAGAGGGCCCCCTGGATGGGCGAGGTGGGGCCGCTCTCAGCGATTCGCTGACGGACTTCGTCGGCAGCAGGTCCAGCCGGGGATTCTGCTGAGGGTGACCTGGGCTGTTGCGCCGACATCGTCGTCGGCTCCCAGATGGCATGCACTCCTGGACCAGTTCCGGGACAGGAACGGGACTCCAACGCGGGGAGCGAGGATGCCTCCTCCTCTGCTTCCTGCACTCTTCCTCCTCCAGCCCACGAAGTATCTCGCGCTGCGTAGCGAGTTCTTCTGTCCTCATAATCACCTCTGGGTGATCGTCATAATGGAGGGGAAGATTGTCCAGGAGATCCTCAGCGCAGTCTAGGTGCCAGCGCATATAGCTGGAGTTGACATCGAAGGTAGTGGCGAGGAATGCCCCGTCGACATACTCCAGCGCGCTCACTAGCTCCTTGCCCAGGCGCCGACCGCGGCCCCTGGATGGCGGCATTCTCCCAGACGTTGACACCCAAACAGGAAATAACAATTGTCCAATTACTGCAAAAACTCACGGTGAAAGGCGTCTCGGTGTGGTGTCTCCGTTTAGACGTCCTGGCAGGAGTATACTGTCATGCGGTGACCCTCGCGGATCACCATAAGACGCCAAGAGTCCACCAGTGAGTTTTGCGAAGATGGTGATTTATTAACAAAACGAGACAGGACAAGACTGTGAGCCGCTCTCGGCAAAAACACACATAAATCAATACACAAGCTCGCAGGGCAAACCCCAGCCACTACGAGCTAAACTGTGACATAGCATGAGATAACGAACCTGACATGAAGGTCTAATGACGCGTTGACAAGGCTTGACAAGGTGTTGACAATATCTGACAATACTCCTGCAACCTTACTGCCGCTAGTGCTCGCTTAATAAAGGCGAGCACTAACAAGCAGTAATGACGCACAACTGACCAGCCTTGACAGGCGGAAGCCCCACCGAGCACCTTCATAATAAGAGCCCGGTGAGGCCACAATACAACCCACAGCTGTCAAGGCCGGCAGCGAGTAGAGCTTAGCCCGAGCCCAAACAGAACCCAGTGCTCGGGTCGTAACACTTGGGCTCTAATGAAAGGTGACGCTCAGGGCTGTGTGTGTGTGTGTGTGGGGGGGGGGGGGTGTTGTTTGTTCATTCATGAATGAATGAATGAATAAACAAGCCCCCCACACACAAAGAAGCATGCCACGTAAAAAATGTGTGGCTTTTTTTTTTTTACAAGAAAAAATAACCTACAGTACAATAAAAATTATACTAAAATATCTGCAATGTAGAGGATAACAACCCCCCCCCTCCCCCCGCTACAGAGGAGCTCGGCGCACAAAAAACGGTCCGTCAACGGTCCGTCATGTGGCCATGACGCACTGTTGTAATTACCAATTGGTCAAAAGTCATTTTTATTACTATTTTCATTGATAAAGAATAATTTAGCTTATAACACTTACCTGTCCACAACAGCAGTGTCGTTGGCGAACATCTGTTCCTCATTGTCAGATGAACATGAAGCTGGTCCGCTTGTTACGGACTCGTGGTTCTGGTCACCCGACCCGGTCAAACCATGATTCCATTATTGCGGTTTTGCGCTTCCATGATTGCGGTTTTGACGAACGATTTTTCAAAACAAATAAGAACAGGAGTAATAAAAAAAGACTGGCTAATGCTACCGTTACACACAGCAGCTTAGACGAAACAGATTTTACGCACGGGACGCACACGTTTCAATCGTCGAACTTCTCTGCTTCAATTGGCTCGTTGTATTCGCAGCCGTTGGTAGGCAGGTCCTTCTTGCTAGGTTTTCAGTCATTGGTTCTTCAAGGTTTCAGAAACCCAATTCAAGGCTCTTATTAGTTAAATGAGAGGTCAATCAAATCTAAACCAATCAAAACACTCCTTTGGCTTTCTGTTCGCGGCTGTGTCTGTACTGGAAGAATGGAAATGCAGCTTTTTTTTTTTCAGTGCGCACTGAGACGCACTATGACGCAGAGACGTGACCGCCTGCGGTATCCCGGAGTGCAACAGGTTAATATAAATAACAGAACTGACTATAAGAGAAGTGAAAAATAATTATATAGTATTGTCTGTTAATAGTCTGTTAGTCTCAAAACTTACTTTAAATGCAAAAGAACCATGTTATGGAGGATACTGGTGGTGCGTAATGCTGTTGATTTGACTCTGATCTACAGCTGAAGATTATAATATATATCTGTAACCTATTGTTTGATTTAGATGACTGTTGTCAATTTTGTCATTTTAAAACACACATGTCAAACATGAGAATTTATAACCATTTAGAAGTGCAGAAAGCCGTCCCATATCTGGAACAGCTGTCTGATATGCTCCTGTGCTCTCTGGCTCAGCTCAGCCACAGCTCTTTGTCATCTCTCAGTAATGTGTAGAAATGCACAGGGCAAAATCAAATAATCTTCTCTGCTATTCTGAATCTCTCTTGCTAATCCGGAGCAGTTTTTTTTTTTTTTTTTAACCCAGATGCAGTGGATTACCTCGACGGGGCACTTCTGTGTGTAAAGCTGTGTTGTGGATTAGTTAATTTGTAAGGGATAACTGTTATGAGATACCACACTACATAACAGAAAACTTAGTCAAAGAAATACTTTTCAGAATATTATTTTAACACAGTGTTCACACAGGAGCCTCCTTACAGTACACATATACAGTATAAATACAGTAATAAAGCAACAAGTGAAAAAACCCTGCAGCTCAACTGCAACAGTAAAGAATATTTCGGAAACTAAATTCAGTTTTATACATTACATCAAATTACTATTTTTTAAAATTCTGCTTAAATCTGTTTTAATATTGGCTGCTGTAACATAAATATGGATAAAATGTTTATAGTTACTAACAGCAGCCTCTTTTATCTTTAAAGTAAATTGTCAAATCTCTCATCTAAATATAACACAAGGCAAAGATATCTGCTGAAAGGTTTCACTGCTCATTATAATTTGATATGATGAAATAATTCTCCCACACAGCAGGTTTCTCTGCTGAACGGGAGTCTACAAAGACTTGAAAACTGCATACCCCACCTCAGAGCTGATGTGAGATTTCAGCGCACTGTGCAATCGTGTTCAGACTGATAAGTACTGATCTGCACGTTGAAATGATCGTACGACCATTTTTCTGTCTTGCGTGCATTTGATAAATGAGGGCCAGTACTTTTAAACACATTTAATTTCTTAAAAATTGTAATTTTTTTCTGCATTTCTTTGCTCTTAACTTTCTCCTTTGCTGTTATTAATATAGTCTTAAATTTCAACTCCTCGTATTAGGGCTGCAGCTGTCACCATGGGGTGAGACGCCGGCTCGGCGCTCAGCCCATGCTCCTTTTATCCCTGCCTCTCATTGGGCAGTGCCTCAGCTGGTTCCCAGCTGTCAGTGTCACGGGACAGCTGGGGCCAATTAATCCTCATCAGCTGGGGCGCTGTTAATGAGTATAAAGAGGAGCAGCTTCGATCATTCGGGGCTGCGACATAAGCACTGCTAGGCTGAAGCCCCTTCGTCTGGTGTCAGCCTCAACTCCCCTTGCAGCATTCCGGTGTTTGTATCCCGCTGTGAGTATGCACGTCTTGTTACCCCCACGTCCGGTACAAGCTACCTACCCCTGCGCTGTGCAGCCTGAGAATGTACGTCTGTATGAGTGTCTGTGCTCTCCTCATCCCTTATCCCTTACCCAGAATAAAACATCACGACTCACTGGCTTGTCCCTGGCTCTGATTGCCCGGCTCCCTAGAGCCGGATATGACAGTAGCTAACGACTATTTTACAGCTCGGGTAGTCACCCACTCTAATCGAAGATTACTTAAGTAATCTGATACTTTAAAAAAAAAAAACTTGCATTGACCAATATTTGCGGAACTTTCTTTCCAAAAGAGTGGTAGTAATTGTACCAAATACTCAATAAAACAGGTATACATTTATTGCAATGTTTATTGCATGGAACATAACTTTAAATGTTACGTTACACCATAAAGGTCCTTTCGCTAGCTGTTAGCATTCGTTAGCATCTGCTAGCAGACGCTGTTAGCATCTGGATGCTAATGGTGGTGGCTATATGTACTTTGGTCATATAAGCATAATTAGCGTAGTGCCTACATTCTATTCATCTTAATTTTAAATCTCGATCACATACTTTGTCTCAGGTGCTCTGGCTGTGCGTGATGTGGGATGTTTTCTGCCAAGACACTGTAACATCCAACGTTGTAGCATGCTAGCTCACCGCTCAGCTTTACCATGTACACACTGCACAATGTTTTCCTTCAATGTGAGCTTGAAGGAAACTTTTAGGAAACTTTTAGGAAACTTGATACTTTTGTCCTTTTTTAAAATTTTCTTTAAATTTGCCGGCGTCACTATGTCACTCTGACATGGTGCCGTTAAACAAATCTGCATTTTGTTTAGGTAGCGTGACTGGAAGAAGGTCGCACCGGAAGAAGGTCATATAGACCGGAAGTGCTACATTAAACGACACGTCGACACATAAATTTTGAATCAAGAATTTTTTGTAACGGAATTATTTGAGTAATCGTCGCAGCCCTACCTCATATATTTACCCACCCAGTTTTCATCTTTAATTTTTCATCCCAGTCTCATCCATGTTTAGTGAACCTTAACAGTTGTGTCCTTCAGTTTCTACTAGGTTTATCTGCACACTTGTTAGAAACCACTGTGGTCCACTGTCACAAAGAAGAAGAGCTATAATAAATTACTTTTGTATTTTGTACTAATTAAGTCACATAAAAACAGACCAAAATCTTCAGCTCTCTGAATTGTTTAATTAGTCTAGCTACAGTGCATGCTGACTTAATAGATGTTCTAATGAACCCAGTTCCCAATACTTGAGATAATTCATCAACACCCAATGTTTTTTTACCATGCCAATAAGATTCATTGCTTTCTAAGTCAAAGAAGTTATTAGAACAGTCTGGTTTTGACATAAATTTGAAATACTTTGCATGGAAATCAAGAAAAAAAGTCATTTTCATCTATATGGAGCGTACAGATCCATATCAAATCAATGTGGAGCAATGTGGATTTTTTAAATAAATCATTTCATTACACTGCAAGAATAATGTTGTAATGAATTATTCACTGTAGTGAAAACTATTGAACCCATTTTGCTCTGTGCCATAAGGCTCCCTGTGTGTGCGTAGAATCTGTAACAGGAATAACTTCTTACATCTTTTGTCTGTTTTCACTGTTGCAGCCTGAGCCAAAAAAGAAGAAGAAGAAGAAGAAGAAGAAGGAAAGAGCAGAGGGAGAGGCAGAGGAGGGTGAAGAAGAAGAGGAAGAAGAAGAAGATGAAGAAGAGCAGGAGGACAAGGAGGAGAAGAAGGAGGAGAGCCAGCCAGAGGAGCAGGGCCCAAGCATCCAGAATCTGGAGTTTTGGCCTAAACTCATCACACTCATCGTGTCCATCATTGAAGAGGATAAGAACGCGTACACGCCCATCATTAACCAGTGTGTATCTAAGACATTCGTCTTTGATTTTCTATGTTGTCCAGTGCTTTTTAAATGCCTAAACTTGTGAACTGTGATTGCAGATGGAAATATCTGTAAAGTCACATTCATTTGAGCTGTTTTTTTATTAGCTCATTCCAGTGAATCCAAAAGGAGTTAATGCAATGATGCTGCATCCATTGTCCGTCAGTCTGTCCGTCTGTCCACATTTCACAAAAATCACTACTGCTCCTAGACAATTGCCCCAGTGCGCTCCAAACTCACAGACAATGATCCTCAGATGGGTCTGCATCCAGGCTGTGCTCAAGGTCAGAAGATCTGGGCACTCTCCCAATGGTTTCATCAGACTGGAATGAGCTACTTCTTCATTGAATGTCTGGGGTTTTTTTGAACACTCACATAATATTGACTTTAAATCACAATTGCTTATTGTAAAGAAAAATACAGCAGCTTTGAAGTCCTTTATTGGCGTTCCATTAAAACTAGGAAGAAACTCAGTTTGGATAAACTTTTAAAGAGGCAGGTGATACTTAAACATCCATATTTGAATTAATTTTTTTGAAACATGATTAGTGCTGGGTGGTACACCTGTTCATCCGGTGCACCAGTCGCAAAGCAAATTTTTCACATAGCACGATTCCATACAAAGTCAATGGAAAAACAGGAATAGAAGCAAATTTACTCCAGACGACGTGAACACAAGTGAGCGTGTGGTTGCACAAGTTGGAATTTGCTCAACTCAGACAGAAAATAATCTTAAAGGTTGCTGACAATATCCAGTCAGCATCGAGATTCTGCCATCCCCCAGAGATGGATGCAGTGCCTATAGTTTGTATCCATCCATGAAAACCTGCCATCGATCCTTGTTAGCAGCTCATCAAACTCAGCACCGGTTAGCCTTGGGTAATGCTGAAAATGGGCGACATCAAAATTCACTTCCTACAGGAGGCAGTAAAATTCTCCTGTGTGCAGATAATGTTGTGAACCCAAACAGGCTGGTGTTTTGAGATTACCACAGCAGGTACTAGGCAGCGACAGTTTTCTCGCTCACTGTTGATAGTGGAAACAAGCGTTGATAAGAAATGTGGTAACTACGGAGGTAATCCCACCCCTCCATGGGAAAAATTTTCAGCTGCTGCTCTTAACTCTGTGGAATTTGTTTTCAAAGGGAATTCTTTTTTTTCAGCATGTTTTTCAATGCTGCATTTTACACCGTTAAAATTCTTTACCGGCTTTAACTGTTGCTTATATTGATTCCTTCATATATCGTGTCAGTTGTGGAGCAAAGAAAATCAAAGCCATCATATCCTGAACGTGAGGAAATATTTGTATGTATCATATTTCTAATGAAAGGGCATGCCATGCCAACAGAAGGGAAATAATGAAAGAAAACAATACCACAATGTACCATGAACCTGCCAGAATCTCAAATGCAGTGATACGAATCATTGGTCATACTGTGCAGCACTGCCAGTAAGATTTTTCACACCTATTTTACAAGCACATTATGATGAAATAAGCATTCAGAGCTGATGGCTATAAAATTTGCTTTCATTCATTCAGTTTTCCCTCCATACCAACCAGTGTAAACATATGACATCATGCACACTGACTTCCTGATAAGAGCAGTGTTAGACAGGGCTTGACATTAACATCCGCCCACCTACCACTGGAGGGTAGATTTCGGCTGTGGCAGCTAAGACAGCGACTCCCACTAGCCACTTTGATGGGTGTAGTTTTCTCAAATGACATCTAAATAATAAACTTATTACAAAATAAGACCGCAAACCTACAACTCCCATAAGCACTATCTGTGCACACACAGTGTATTCTCATTGGTCCGCTTTCAGCCAGCTGCAGCCCAGGATTCTGGCTCCACAGGTCGGCTCATTTTATTTCCAGTCTGGAGAAACGGCGATGACCAGACAGCAGCTGCTCTCAGTGGTCAGATCAGGGGAACAGCTGCCCCTGATCTCCTGTTGTCCCAGTAGTGAGAATAACCTGTGCTCTCCCCTCACATCAGCTCCTACCTCTGTGGTTAAATTTGATTATTTTTAGAGCAAGAACTTCCCGTTTACTGTCTGCAATTGTGCAAATTTAAGTTTTCTTATGACGGAGAGAAAAAATGAATAAACTTTGTTGCTGTAAAGAGCAAATGAAGCTTCTTCTGAGGTGAACTTTTATTTATCTGTGATTATCTATGATGCCTGTGATATACAGCTATTTCATGGAAGTAAAAGCTCTAATTATGTATTTTTAATGTGCTGGTCCAGGGGTGTCAAGCATGTGGCCCGCGGGGGGGGGGGGGGGGAACGCCTGCCAGGGGGCCCAGGTTTTTCTTCTGAATTTACAGCTTTCTTTCTAGTAAATTTCTGATTTTTTTTCTACTGATTAGAATTGTTCATGTAAGTTTGAGACATTTTTCTCCTGAAGATGAGACTTTTTTTCTCATTAGTTTTCTTTTTCTTCTTTTTTTTTGGTGAAAACAGCTAGTGTCCATTTAGATTACATGCATCAGCAATTACTGAAGGGCTGTCCTAATTCATAGGGGTCATTTTCAACCCCTACCCCTTGGTCTTTGATTTCAAGGGCCAAGGGGTGGGGGTAGGCAAAGGGAAAGAGATACAAATGAGAATTGGGACAGACCCAATATCTACCTGTACTTCACTATCATATTGCAGATACTTTTCTTGACTGTTTTACAGTCTTTACTGCTGTTAATAATAATTCAACAGTGTTTCTCTTGCTGTTTTTATGTATGGATAAGGGTCATTTACATTTAAAAAGGTTGTAAATTTCATTCAAAGTAAAATTTAGCATGCAATAGTCAAATTTGATCATCTTAAACATAATTTTCCAACCATAAAATTGTGGCTAGTGAAAAGGCTGAGTGGCTAGTAACTGTGGAAAATCACTAGCCACAGTGACTGGTGAGCGAAAAAAGTTAATGTGAAGCCCTGGTGTTAGAGCATCTGAAAAGATAAGGATAAGGGCCTTTACTTACAGTCATGTGAAAAAATTTGGACACCCCTTTAAATATTCAGTTCTTTATTAAGATATGTTCACATATCTATGTCTAACCTTGTCTTTGTTTTTTTTGCATTTTTTAACACTTATTTTTGCCATTTTAAGTGGGAATGAATGTGGTGGTGTCCTAATTTATTCCTCACTATTTGTTTAGAATTTTACAGAAAATTTGAAAAAAAAGTCTTTAATTCATTTTTAATTGTTTAGTTGTATTCCATGAATCTTCCAGTATTTTAAACACTGATATTAAATATCCATATGTACAAATATGTTAAAAAAAACACACACACACACTCAGGCTTATAGAGGGTGTCCTAATTTTTTCACATGACTGTACTTGTCACAAAGACTCACTCAAAGCACTTCAGTAGCAGCTACACGAACCCTCTATTGCAGGGGTCAGCAACCTCGATCAGGAAAAGAGCCGTTTTAACCAAATTATGTCCCCCCAAAAATCTGCATGGAGCCACAAAATTTATTGAGCCTTAAAATAAAGAAACAAGAGCCAAATAAACTGAAACATTGCTCACTCATAAACACGGTTTTTCTATTGGTTTTGTTTTGTAATTTGCACCTTTTTTTTACCAGTTTACAACATTTTAAAGATATATTTTTTTTTTTTTGGCTTAAATTTGCAACTCATCTCTTAAATGTGAGGTCTTTTTCCTCAGAACTTCTGATTTATGAATAAGTTTGCAACTAATTTCCTAGAAACTGGCAACTTTTTTCATGCACATTTTAGTGGTGTCATTTTAATTGCGATTAATTGTGATTCAAACTGTCGACGCCACCCATTGCACAGAGTGATGTGTCTCCAGTAGGGTTGGTTTTGATACCGATTAATCACAGTCAAAATGCTCACCAAGGCTGCACTTTAATCATGATTAATCATGGTTAATTGTGAATAAGCTCATCAAGGTGTGTTAAATGCATAAAGTGTGATGCGGTGTCATGCGATTAACGCACCTTCATGACATTAATTGCACTCAGCCACTATTAACCGTGATTAAAGTGACTATTACATTTGCAACTTTTTCTTCTATATTTATGGAGGTTTTATTCCCACAAGTGTGCAACTGTTTTCTTGAAAATGTAAAACTCCTTTCACAAAAGTCTGTAGTTTTTCTCTTTGATTTGCAGCTTTTTTTCCCCTGGTAAATTTGCATGGTCTTTCTCTCATAAATTTGCAGATTTTTTTCAAATAAATATGTATTTTTTTCTCTCACTAATTTGTGACCTTTTCCTCTTTGATTTGCATTTTAGTTATTGTAAATTCACATTTTCCCCACATAAATTTTCATTTTTTTTTGTTAAATTTGCAACTTTTATCATAAATATGGGACTTTTTTGGTATATTGTACATAGCTTTTTTTCCATTATTTTGCACCTTTTTAAAAAACAAACAAAAAAAATTACTGCTCCTTTGCATAAATTTGCAAAATTTTTCTCTTTAATTTGGAACTTTTTCTTATAAATCCACAACTTTGTGCTTATAAATAAGCAACATAGTCTCATATTTTTCTCTCTTATTTGAGAGCTTTTCTTTAATTTGTAGCTTATTATTGTACGTCAATGAATTTGTTTTGTCGTAAATTTGTGACCCTTTTTCTGCAAGTTTGTGAGTTTTTTTCAAGCCACAAGGAGCTGCTCAATGTGGACTAAAGAGCCACAGGTTGCAGACCCCCGCTCTGTTCTCAGGTGTATCAGAGACAGATACCCAGGGACAATTTAGAGTCACCAGTTAACCTAGCGTGCGTGTCTGTGGGTTGTGGGAGGAAACCGGAGCCCCCGGAGTGAACCCACGCAGCACAGGGAGAACATGCAAACGCCACACAGAAAGGTTCCCACCCCTGCCAGCCTGGGGATTCAAACCTTGAACTTTCTAGCTGTGAGGCAACAGTGCTCACCCCTGTACCACGATACCTGTGGTGAGTTAAGCAGAATGTTTGCTTGCTGGAATGGAGGTAGAAGGAGGTGCTATAGCAGCCATATCAGGGAAAATAAAAAGAGAAAATCTCATTCTTGCCTTATTGATAACAACAATCTCAAAAGAAAGTTAGCCACACGTTAGTCAGAGGAGCTGGACCAGGATGAAATAATAATAAAAAACATCAATGTTTTAACCCCAAGTGCACACTATTAAATTAAAGACGTAAAGCTTAATGGAAACATGACGCAGCGTCCAGCATTAAGCATTCAAGACTCACCAGCTAGTTTTGCAGTCAGTGGGATAAATTGGCACCCGCTGAATCTTTTCTTCAGAAATGTCACGGTTGGCACAAAAAAAACGTGCACCCTAAGGGCCGACAGAGCTGTAGTAACCCAGAGTTTTAGCACAGTATTAGACCCAAACGTTGGCAGAAGGACTAAAACTTTGACTCTCTTCTTGTTTTTATTTCCTTTACTGCCTGTCAGGTTTCCTCAGGAGCTGAATGTGGGTAAAGTCAGCGCTGAGGTCATGTGGATGCTCTTCGCCCAGGACATGAAATACGCCCTGGAGGGTAAGACTTCATGTGTCCATACAGTGGGTGTGTGGCTGTGTGTTGTCTGCTCCTTCCTCCTCCCGGCCTCCAGTTTGGTTTTTCTTCAGCCCATCACTTCTGCTCTCTTCTCTTTGTCCATCATTTTCTCTTCCAGTTTTGGATAAAATTGACCACCGCTGCTGGAAAAATGGTGAGGTTATGGACAAATAAATGAAGCTGTGGAAAGATGCAGTCAAAAAAGTTGTATGTTTTTGCCTGTATTCAGCTCCAGTAGAGCTACAGATTAGGGTTTTCTGTTTCTGTTGCTCTGAGCTTCCATGGACCATCAGTCTCCTCGTAAACAACTGTGGAGCTGATGCCCTTTGGCAGCACAGCTCAAAGCAGAGCAGAGCTCATCTTTAGTCATTTCATCATCCGCTGGTAAATTTAGTGCTAAATAGCCAAAGCACTGGACATTTTAACCCATTGAGAAGTTTTAGATCTTAAAGCAAATGCGTCATTTTTATTCTGTGCATTCAAGATACAAAGGCTGCATTCAGACTGCAGGTCAGTGCTCGATTCAGAATTGTTTGATCAGATCTGGAGGTTTTTTTTGTTGTAGTTGGCTGTTCACATTATTGTTTAAATGAGACTGATGTCAGACTGCAGCGTGAACTGGGCATGGTCCCAACGGGACTCACTTGGCAGAAGGAAAATGACAAGACGTCACACGCATGTGCAGCATGATGTGAATCCAGAAGTGAAGGAGAAGGTTCTGGCTGCGGACTCATGGAGAAGTGGAGCTTCATTACCCACGTCACCTTCATTTCCAGTCCACCTGCAAATTTTTTTTTTTTTAAATTGCACATTTAAATGTCACAAATTTACCACAAAAAGGTGCAAGCTTAAGAGAAATAAATTTTATGTATATTTTAAAAAATGAAATCAAATTTGCACAAAAATGTTGATAATTTGTTTAGAAAAGTTCCAGATTTTGCAGGGAAAAAGATAGAAGACTTTGAAAAAAATAAATGAATGAAAAGTCGTTAGAAGAAAAAGTCACAAATTTACAATGAAAAAGTAGAAAGTCTGCCAGAAAATAAGTCAGATGTTTACGAGAAGAAAACTTACAAATATATAAAGAAAAGGATGAAAATTTACAAGAAAAAAAAAGTTCAGATTTTATGAAGTAAAAGTTTGTTTTGTACTAAAAAAGTCACACAGACTGTCAGACAGACTGGCGTGACATGCGAGGTCACAGTGTGAAACGTGCCTGGTTTAGGAGAGCGCATTAAACTGGCCCACGTCATAGCTGAAAAATTCAGATTTCGTGTCAGTTTGTGCTGGTCAGACTGTCATTAAAAATCAGATACAGGCCCCCCCAAAAAATCTGATCTGTGTCTCCCATGTCTGGAGTCTGAATGTAGCCTCGAGAAGACACATTTAAGATTTTCATATCCTGGGAGTCAGTTTGGCTACTTCCTAATCTGCTTAACCGCTCAGTATTCTGGTTTTTCACCGTGTCTCATATTAGACTTGTAGATCAAAGTGTAGAAAGTAGCGTCAACATTATCAGGCTCATTGGTACATGTCCACAGATTCATTTTTCTTCACAGCTCTGAACACTTGATGGATGAACAGCGTTACACTAGATGAGGCATGAATCCTCCAGTATAGATATGTGAAGAGACAGACGTACGGACTGTATATCTTGTCTGAGCATTTTGCTCTCAGATTTCAAATTTGTGCTGACATGGATCCTTTCCTGTAAACCATCCTTTATACAGCAGCATAAAAAATGAATTGTTTAGGTTTATTTATGGATACAGCACCTTCCACAGTACAAAGGCACAAACCGCTTAACAAAGAAGAACAATATAGGATTATAAAAACAGCAGCAATGAGAAAAATAAAAAGGAAACAAAGCTACAGTAGAACCAAGATAAAAGAATAAGAAACAGACACCGTCCATATATCCATAGATATGGGGAATAAAGCCTAAATCACAGAGCAGATAAGATATTCAGTTGAAAGAAGACAGTTAGAGACAGCAGACTCCACTTCCTTCTGGACCCCATTTTTTTTTTAACGTGTGGAAACACAAATAGAGATTTCGACAGACTGATCACAACACTGCGTGGTCTGTCCTGGGGACGATGTAATTTGTAATTCTTAATGTACTTTTTAAAAGCGTCAGCTGAGACCCCCAGTCATAAGCCCCAATTTATACAACAGCAGATCCAGCCCAAACCGGCAAAGTTTTGTTACCATCAGGCTCGGGCTGAGCGATATCTTGATACTTTAAAATGTATTGATATACTGTATTCTCACCCGCGACACAGGATGACCCATTATCCGTCTGTTTTCTCCTTTTCATCCGCCCCATAACTTCACCGTACTCCGCTCGCTTGCGCCAAATTCTTTGAACACACAACAGCACCTTCCCCACCCACTCTCTTTCCACCTGCGTCCAGATAATAGCTGCCACCCCACCCCCCTAAAAAAAAAAATCTCTTAGAAGAGCAGTCCCCAACCTTTATTTTTGTTGCTTCACGGACCAGTAAGAAGTTAAGAAAAAGCTGGGGGGTAAAAAAAATGAACGAAATAAACCCACGAGTAGACCCAAATAGACCCCGGAGCTATCCCACACTGGCTGCCAGGTGGAGGAGGCCATGGTCAGGGAGCATCTCAGCGGGCAGGAAAGCCTGCGCAGTAAACACTTCCAGCAGGGGTGTCAAACATGCGGACCGCCGGCCCAAACTTGCCCATGGAAGTGTGAAAAGATAGACTGCCATTGTTAAAAAAAGCAACTGGTATTCCCAATTTGTACACTGGGGTCACACTGTTGTTAAGAGTACCAGACAATTATTTTACTGCTCCGGCCCACTTGAGATTGAATCGGGCTGTATGTGGCCCCCTGGACTGAAATGAGTTTGACACTCCTTGGTTTACAGTACGAATAACTTTCAGGGCTAATATGCTAATATTGTCCACAAGATGAAGCATTAGAAATGTGCAATCATGTACAGAGACCACTGTTGAAACTAAAAGTTAGTTCCATAAACTATCAGGTCTATTAATCCGTGTGTGTGCGTGAGATGATATGTGCGCTACCTACTGTATACATTTACATACTGTATGTATACAGCTGTTTTAGTTATTTGCTAGTGATTTTTTACCAAAATAATTTATTCAGCATCATTTGTAGTTTACATCACACATACAGTTTTTAAATCAAGATATATAGAGAGTATCAAGATACTGAATAATTATTTTGAGGAATGATTTTTGGCCCATATCACCCAGCTCTAGATCATGCCATTTGTTTACGTGACACCGGGGTTTGGCAGGTGCAAAAACATAAACATTTGTAAATTAAGTCTTTCTGATCGACCTCCCACTTTGGCACTACAGAGACGCAGTGTCAGGAGCGACAGTGACCTCACAGCCCCAGTTCACACAAATGACATAATAATAATAATAATAAGTTTATTTATAGAGTACTTTTCACAGACAGAGTCACAAAGTGCTTAACATGGTAGAAAGTAAAGCAAATAAAAATACAGGCGCATAAAGCAGTCAACAATTCTGACCCTTGTCCTTTTTTAAGCTTTAAACTTTGAAGTCCACACTGACTTGAAGACATGAGCTGAGACTGGTCCTGGGATTTGAACGTACCATACAGTTACATTCGGATTGATAAAAAATGATCTTCAAGATGAAATGCTTGTATGATCAGTTTTCTATCTTATACACATTTGATAAATAAGGGCCATGGACCGATGCAGTGAGTCACTTTAGAGGCAATCTTTTCAGGATCAGCAGTAAGAGCCTCTGCTTTGTCTAAAAAAACTGACAGAAGTGTCCTGAAAGGATGGATTTGTGGAATCTTTCTTAATGTGAGACTTAACTCAGCTAGTTTTGAGTCTCACCTGATGCTCCTGATTTGCACACAGTAGTACTAGCTAGAGTCACTCCAAACACAACACCTCACATCCAGAGTGCGTTTTCATGGTGAACAAGGGCAATGAACAGGAAGTGTGAAAATGAGGAATCCTGTGGACATGTATCAGGAAGCTTGTGATACTCAGCTGTAACCTTATAGAGTTGTAGTCAAGACCCAGTCGAGAACAGAGTCTACCAAGGCCAAGATAAGACCAGACAAGACCAAGATGAGGTTGAAACAAAGTCAAGCCCAAGACTTACATACAGTGGTCTTGGTCTCGACTTGATCTCTGCCTGGCATGGTCTTGGTCTTGACTTGGTCTCGACCCCTTTAAGTCTTGGGGTCCTACAGTACGTATTACAACAATCTAATGGCCCTTTTCCACTAGTACCTACTCAGCCCTGCTCACCTCGCCTCTACTCAGTTTGTAGGGTTTTCCATTAGTACCTGGTACTTTTTCGGGACCTACTTCAGTGAGGTTCCAACTGTGCTGAGTCGAGCTGAAAATGTGACGTCAACGGTTTGCAGGCCACTGATTGGCCAGGGTGTAACGTCAGTGGATGAGAGCAACGTCTTCACAAGATTCAAAACCGCCATTTGTAAATTTGCTCGTGAGTTTTTATTATTTCTGTGATATCAACCCCGTCACAAAACACTCATCGTCTTCCCCACGAGCAGCCGTCAGCTTGGAGACCTCCTGGTATTTCATTTCGGAACTTTCCACTGGCCTGGGCTGAAAAGTTCATAGGCTGAAATTTCATATAGTGGTCAAATTTGACCAAATGTGGTTATTTTTCAACAGTCTCCCTGTCGGTGCACACAGTTCTACCATCAGTGTTGCAGCACTTGGATCCCTGTGCTTGAAAAATAAACTACATTTGGTCAGATTTAACAACTATGAACTTTTCAGCCCCGTCGGCCCTGCTGTGGCGGAGCAACCCAAAATGAAAAAGTACACCAAGAGGTCTCTGAGCTGATGGCTGCTCACGGGAGAGATGATCAGTGTTTTATGATTTTAACTCTTTAACTGCCCGCATAGTATGGGCGGGTTGCGCGCCCCCAGTGGCACAGCGCAGCAACTGCACCGGTCAACTTATTGACGTCCCTCGGCTATACAGTGGCACCTCTACTTACGAAATTAATTCGTTCCGGAAGTATTCTCGTAATGTGAAAATTCCATAAGTAGAGGCGCGTTTTACATGTAAATGCCATAATCCGTTCCAAGCCCCCCAAAATTCGGGCATAAATTTTTTATAAATCATAAAAACGCATCAAAACATGTAACAAATACATGTTACAATTAGATTACTGCACAATAAACATAAAATGAGAGTTTAAAATGAGAGAAAGAATAATAAAAGAGAAAGAATAATAAAAATTATGTTCATTTACCTTTTAACTGCTATCGTCGTCGTCACCTTTTGCCTTCTTTGGTTCATGTTCTGTCTCATCAGTGGTTTTTGCCTGACGTTTTGTGAAGAAACGATCCAAGGACGTTTGCTTTTGTCGGCTTGTAAGTGCTTCCTTTTGTTTTAATACCGTGCTGATCGTTGATGTATTACGGCCATATTCTTTGGCGAGATCAACCAAACGCATCCCCTTTTCATACCTTTCGATTATCTCCTTCTTTGTTTGTATGGACAAAAAAACTCTCTTCTTCTTTTCTCCTTTTCTACTTATCTCCGTCACTTTCTTGGGGCCCATAGCGAATAAATGTTAATTCTGTACTGTACACACACGTAAAACTTTCACCTTGTTCTTAATAAAGTTTTGGAAAAAAAAAAAAAAAAAAACTTCGTGGCCAATGGGATACCAGGAAGATGCTAGGCGATAGCCAATGGCAGAGCAGCTACAGGTATGTTTACGTTCGGTAAACTACGGCAGCTGCGAGGAGCGCGTACTTTTTTGCCTTTCGTATCCTGAAATTTCGTTCGTAACAAGAGGCAATATTTTCCCGTTGAGGCGTGTCGTAACCTGAAAATTCCGTATGTAGAGACGTTCGTAAGTAGAGGTACCACTGTACTGAGAATTTGTACTGATCTGTATTGATCTGACAGTTCAGAAGGTGGCAGACACGTGCCGGAGGAATCATGGCTGACATAGAATACAGCAAAGAAGAAGAAATCCTCATTATTCTTTTTCCACTTTGAGCTGACAACACCAATGTGGATGCTGCCATGTTTGGTCATGGCTGCCGCGTTTCTGACTGAAACTGCATGATACGGGAAAAATAGCCGCGTAATACAAACGAAATTCACGTGGAATAATCATAAGAGTTTGTAGATGTGGAAGCAGGTGTAAATGGCTGAGCAAACGCAAAACATCAACCACAATGGACAAAAAACTGAGCTCCCAGCACTAAGATGGCAGCGCCCACGATCGGCATGGATTCTCACAGGAAAAATGCACCAAACAGGAATAATAGCTGCGTAATACAAACGAAATTCACATGGGATAATCATAAGAGTTTGTAGATGTGGAAGCGGGTGTAAATGACTGAGCAAACGCAAAACGCGACCACGATGGACGAAAATGGACCGGTCACGTGAGCGAGCGAGCCCCCCCCACCCCCCACCCCGGCAACAGGTAAGAGAGGAATATATGTTTTTTTGACATTTTATTGATTTTCTGGTTCATATACTGTGAAGATTAGATAAAAACATATCCCTGTAGACAAAATGACATCAAAAAAGGACCATTCTTTGTGTAAATATGTCCAAAGTCCACTTTTGACTGAGTTATGTAATTTATATAGCTGCCGTGACATTATGCAAATTAGATGTGTAAATTTATTCTTATCTGAAACTTTGGATCATATCCTACATCTTTCTAATTGACAGTAAGCCATTATCTCTTGTAACTTTCAAGTTATAGCCTTGGAAATCTGAACTATTTTATTGACAAAATTTTTTTACCACTCTTGACCACTAGGGCCCTTGACCACCCTTTAACCGTTCCTGTCGCCATATGGTGACTGGGGCAGTTAAAGGGTTAAGTATCTTTTATGTTATTTATCAGTGAAAACGTCAGCATGTAAACATAACAGGATAACAGGATGCCTTCCTGTAATGAACCCAACCCCACCCACTTGAGGTAGTACTCAGTTGAAATGGAAAACCAACCACACCGCGTGGAGCCGAGTAGAGTCAAGGCGAGTCGGGCTGAGTAGGTACTAGTTGAAAAGGGGCTTTAGGCACACATGTGCCCCATGCTTCCTGTGTCACGCTGGTGGATTTGTTAGTTTATGACAGCACATAGTCTGGTTTTCAGGCTTTGTGTCATGCCATCTCAGGGTCTGAGGACAGTGCATCCTCTTTAAGCTACAAGATGGAGACTCATTTAAAAGAGGTGTGGCACCAGCGCAATCTCGGCGCATTTATATTTTAGTGCATTTCATGTCAGTGCCCTTTTTTGTCCCCAAAACAGGTCTGTTTCCTTTATTTTACTAGACAGAATTATAACAGCTACAATCTAATTAAAGTATTGTTACTCATCCACATTTTCATTTCATCCTGAACTTACAAGAGGAGTAAGTGTCTATAGATTAGACATCCATTTGTTGTTTTTTTGGGGGGGTGGGTGAATGAATGAACAGAAGTGCGCGTGTTTTTTTCACCACAAGCTATAATATTCAGGAGAGGTGTGAAGACACTCTCCACTGAGCCTCAGCTGTGTTGTGCGGGCTCTGTGACCAGTTTTGACAGAACAGTACCAGAAGCTCTGTGGCTTCTGTGGCCATTGTAGATCCTGTAAACAGAGGCGGCGATGTCTAAAATCCATGGGATGCTGTCAATTTGAAGATTTCAAACTATAAACCTCTCCACTGTGACAAAGTATTCTGTCCACATACATCATGTCTCATTCTTGTGTCTGTTCGTACATGCATGTGTCCTGTCTGGGTTAATGAAAAATACACACACTCAGCTATTGTTTTTCTGTTAACTTTATTAATCTGAGGACAGTTAATTCATTTGAAGAAACAGAAGACAGAGGTTTTCATTTTCACTGCTCAGAGGAAAAAAAGCAGTGCATGGGCTGCAATGAGGTGAGCATTCATTTGTGCTATGTTAAACCTAAATTAATTTAAATTTAGCTGAATGTTCAACCCATTTGTTCAATTATATCCTTCTCTTCCTTCAGAAGTAACTGAGCACTAGGGGTGGGGAGAAAAAAATCAATGCATCATAGTATTGAGATAATTTGTGGTGGTGATACTGTTTCGATTCAGAGACGCAGTATCGTGATACTTTATTAAAAATTATTAATAAGTGTTGCCAATACAAACTTACCAATTTAGGTATTGGAGCAATAAAGACTAATTGACTTTTCAGTCCATTAGACAGCCACCAAAACAAAAGCAACCATGGTGAGTTGAAAAGACTGAAAACTTATATGAAACAGATATTGACAGTTGTACTTTGGGGACAAAGTTTGACATTGAATGGGGGGGTATATTGTATCGCAATACTTAAAGAATTGTAGTATCATGACAGTACTGGTCCTTCATGATTCCCATCCCTATTGGGCACTGACTGTGATTAATGCCTGGCTTAATGCCAAGCAGCATACTCTTGCATGAATTTACACTCACGCGCACACCCGTTGACCAACTCAAAACCTGTCTTCTAAACAAGCCATCATGACCACAGTTCACTTCAGATCATGTGCCTCTGTTCATTAAGGGAAGAGCAAGAAAGCTTTTGGATTAGATTACCCAAAACACACCTCATAATTAGACTTGCCTCTTACGGCTTTTGGCCAGGGGCAAAATTTGTTTTTGCGCTGCCCTGATAACAAAATGGCTTTTTAAACACTTATGTACTCGGCGCATTAGACAATGGACTATTGACTAGATCATCGTAATATGGCCCTTAGTCTTTTTGCACTCTGTTCTCCTTCTGGTCTTGACTACAACATTACTTATAGAGCTGTACAAGATGAGTTGATTTCTTTTAGTTTTAGTGAAAGTGTCCAACCGTCAAATAAAACAAAGAGGAAGACAGCTTTTTCTTTTCACTCAGTCATTGTTGCTTTTCTGTTTTGTTTTTTTGTTTTTGTTTTGTCATCTGTTTTCTTATACTGTTGCCATAATTGTGTTGCCATCTCAGCCCCGACTACATTCCGTGTCCGCAGAGTTGTCTTCTATGCTGGTAAGAGTGTGCGTGTTTCTGTGTGATGGGTGTGTAGTTTTCTACTGTCGTCTAGAGTGTCCAGTCATTAGATTGATGGATAGATCTTTTAGGCACACATTTGTCGTGTTCACGTGATGCTACCACAAAAATGAACCCAAAAGTCTCACATCTCTTTTCATTACCATACCTTAATCTTTCTCTGCCAGGGCATTATGTTTAGGTTTCCAGCCAGACCTTGAATTTTCACCAAATTTGCTTCAAGATGTGCAGAATGTTTTTTTAGGGAATATATTAACACTGAACATATCAAAAGAAAGAATAGAGATTCTACTTTACACCCCAAAACATTTTATTCTAGCTTCATTTTGTCACTTTTTATCAATACTTGAAAGTTGGCCATTGTCATTAAAAAGAACATTCCAGACAAAAATCTGAGAAAACTGCATTTTTGTCTCAAAAATAGTCGGTCATGGGAAATACCCGTTATATACACATTTTTTTCTGTTTTTTTTCCCCACTGCCAGGCAGTATCATCAGCTGAATAAAAATAATGATAAGCAAAAATAATCACTTTCCCTTTACTGATTCACAATACTGATGAAAAATTTCTATGTCAACACGACTTTTGTTACCAACACATCTGAGAGTTCCAGTGTTTTCTCAACTGTGATCCTTATTTGACCCTTTGGCTTATTTTCCTTTATTCACATCAGATTTAGAATGATCCAAATCTGGACAGAGTCTGAGTCCATTAGTGCTTGAAAGCTTCTGTAACCATATATTTTTTCCCTGATGCACACCATTGTTTCCTGTCTTACTATCGTTACTTCTGGTTTCCAGTGGAGCTTCTTCTTGCTTGTTTTTTTACCTCAACATGCTGCACTATTTCACAAGACCCCACCAAAATATAATAGTGAAAACACAGATTAATGGATTGTCTTGTCAATGGTGGGACGCATCGGATTATAAATGAAGGAATAACTTGGCATTGGCAGGGAAAGGGTTAAGCATGGTCTTCAGCCTAATTAGTGACAACAATTAGTGTTTCTGGAAGGCCCACCTCTGGTGTTTTAAGTTAAGAGCATAAATATTTGTTGAGAGCTGTATTTAAGGTCAAATTAACATCCTGATCCTAAAGAACACAACATGACTGATAACACAACATAACAAAAATAATTTTTTTGTAAGTTGTCTGTGTTTTTTCAACTGATTTAAGACAATTTTTCAAAGCTGAATCCGAAAATGACATCCGTTTCTCTTGATCAGGTCAGGTTTTTATGTTAAGTTATAAGCAGTTGTACAGCAGTTGTTGTATAGTTGTAGTATAGTTGTACTGTAAATTGAATAGTAGACATTGATAAAGGTAAGTACATGTAAATTGAATGTTACATCATCATTGTTCAAAATTCAGAGAATTTCAAGAAATAACAAAGAATTTTGCATCATATAAAGTGAAAATACCCGTACATGTAAACAAAAACGTAAGAAAACATGTAGCCATAGTTCAAAAAGTTGACCTGATTGAGCAAAACCAATGTGATTTTTGGATTCATCTGATCAAAATTGTCCTAACTCAGCTAAAAAAAAAACCAGACAGTAAATTTGGTGTTGACCAGTGTAATGAATAATAATAAATACAGAGAATTCCCAAAAACCAACTGAACTGAGGCAGGGGAACACAGAATAGCAAAGTGGGAGCATGGTCCCCAACCCATGCTCAGACCCTGACATAGCCCCCCCTCCTCCACACACACACACACACACACACACACACACACACACACACACACACACACACCTTAAGGGGTGGGTTCCAGACACCCCAGACATTACCACAAAAAAGGGGAAAAACACCCTCCAGGAAGGGGGTGGTTGTGGGGGCACAGGTCAGGACGGGTCGCAGGACAGGTCGGGTTCACTTCCATCGACCCACGGCCATCGGACCAGGGAACAAGGCGGATCCGGGGCCCACCCAAGTCCATGGGTCCCCAGACTGGAGTACATGATGGGTCTGGCAGCCTATCAAAGTCCACAGACCAACAGACGAATGAACACAGCACGTTGGGTGGCCTACTAAAGTTCAAGTGCCACCGGACGGATGAACACGGCACCATGGGGGCGTTGACCTCCGGAGCTTTTAACACAGTGGCTAACATAGGAACTTTATGCTTAGGAGGTGACAACAAAGACCCTTTAAACTCAAAAGATGACAACATAAACCCCTTAATCTCAGGAGGTGACATGGGAGCTTTTTGCTCTGGAGACCACAGAAGAGCTCTTTGCTCCGGGGACAACATCAAAGGAGTTTTAAACATCATAAGAGCTTCTGGCTCTGGCAGCAACACAGGAGCCTTATGCACTGGAAATAACACAGAAATTTTAAGCTCAGTGAATACCAGCATGTGGGAGGAAACCGGAGAAATCCCGGAGTAAACCCACTCAGACACGGGGAGAACATGCAAACTCCACACAGATCACTGTTGATCGGGGGCTGGGATTGAACCCCACATGCCAAAAACATGTAAGTTAGGTTAATTGGCATCAAACTGGGGATTCTAAATTGTCGTTAGGTATGAATGTGAGAGTGAACGGTTGTCTGTCTCTCTGTGTTGGCCCTGCAATGGACTGGCGATCTGTCCAGGGTGTACCCTGCCTCTCGCCCAAAGATGCTGGGATAGGCTCCAGCCCCCCCCCACCCCCCACCCCCACGCGACCCAAAAAGGATTAAGCAAAAGAAGATGGATGGATGGGATGGATACCAGCATAGAAGCTCCAGACTCTGGAGAAAACAACACAGGAGGTCTTTGCTCAGAAGAAAACAACAAGGGGGTCTCAAACTCAGAAAATAACATTGGAGTCTCCTGCGCAGGAGCTAATAACAGAAGTTTCCAGCTCTGGAGTTACCAACACAGGAATTTTTGCTTCAGAAACTGATAACCAGGAAGTTTTTAGCTCAAGAGACAGCGATATAGGAACTCTTGGCTCTGGAGACAATGATACAAAAGTTTATAATTCACAAACTGATGACAGGTGAGTTGTTAATTCCGTAGCCGGTGATGAAGGCACTTTTAGCTCCGTAGCAGGTGGCTGAGGTGCGCAGCCCTCCGAAACAGCTGACAGGAGCGCGCTGAACTCAGAAACAGACAATTGTTGCGCACTAACCTCAGGTATTGGTGACAAGGGCGCACTGACTTCAGGGACAGATGACAGCAGCACGCAGTCCTC
The DNA here is from genome assembly GCA_020510985.1 of Pholidichthys leucotaenia. Lineage (NCBI taxonomy): Eukaryota > Metazoa > Chordata > Actinopteri > Cichliformes > Pholidichthyidae > Pholidichthys > Pholidichthys leucotaenia. Next base: position 438,290,927 of record CM035838.1, read on the forward strand.
CGGGGCGGGTGTCAGCAGTGCACTGAACTCAAGAACAGACAGTTGAAACACATTGCTCTCAGGAGCAGATGACAGCGCAGGGCTCAGGAGCAGGTGTCGGTGGCACGCTGAATACAGGAACACAAGGTAAAGGCACAGCATCCTCTGGAACAAACAGCGGGTGCACCCCAGCCTCTGGAACAGATGATGGATGCGCCCCAGCCTCTGGAACAAACAAATCATGGATGCGCACTAACCTCTGGAACAGATGATGGCTCCTCCTCCTCTGGCGCGAAGGCGAACTCGTCAGACCACAGGAAATCATTGAGGAAGGCAGGAATGCCCTCCCTCAGATGGGGCTTCGCAGCAACGATCTGAAGAGTGTGCTTCCACACTGCATCTCTCCATGCCGGGTCCACCCACCCATCTAGGTGCAGACAGAGAGTGTAGCACTCTCCCCCATCCCTGATGAGGTCCTGCAGCTCCCGGCGGCAGACAACGTCCACAGTCGTGAAGCTCAGAGAGGAGGAGAGAGGAAAGGCAGCAGCTGTCTGGGGAAGAGTCAGAACCGATGGTGGTACACAGTGTCGAGACTAGTGGTGTCTCCTGGTGCCCTCCTTCCACCCCAAATGCCAGCCGAGAGCCATGAAATTCCCTCTCGGCGACAGATCTCTCCCAAGGGACCTGTGGTGCTGCAGGCTCCGCAGGAGGTAACTGTGACAGGAGGGTGGCTGACTCTGGCAAGGAGGAGAAGGTGGAAAATGATGGTCGTGGAGGGAGGGAGAGGTTCTGCACCCGGGGGTGAGAGCACACACTCGGTCTGGCTGCAAGCAGATCTGCAACTCCACCCCAGCAAAGCATCTCATCCTCACAGGAAGAGCAGCTCCAAGCACCGGTCGCCATGTCCTCAATCCATGACACCACCTCCAGCTCTCCCCAACTCCATTTCTTCCTTCTCCTTTGTTCGCCCGCTGGGTGCTGGACTGGCGATGTCCAGGACCCAACAAAGAAGGAGGGCCCATATGTGAGGTGAATTTCATACACCATGGTTTATTTACAGACAGAACAGAAACCAGAAAATAAAGCAGCGCGTGGGCTGAAACAAGGGCAAAACCACAGCTGACTTCTGGCAGGCAGTTTCATTCAGGACAAGGCAAAAACAGACTAGACGGAAGCGTGGGGAACACACTGACATGAGACAAGGACACCGCACAGGACACAGACTGAGACCGGTATATATGGACAGGGGAGTAATCAAGACAACACGAGACAGGTGGGAGCAATCGGGGCAATCAGAGACAGCAGGTAGTGGTGATAGGCACGGAAAACATGAGGGACTGAGACAAAAAGTAAACCAGAGACATGAATACAGGTCCAAAGAATACACGACCATGGCAAATGATGATAATAATAATAAACAGAGAATCATGCAACACTAAACTCAAACCCCAGATCAGAATAAAGAACATAACATGACTATGATATTGGATAATAATAAGCACAGAGAATTCAAACAAACCAACTGAACTGAGGCAGGGGAAACACTGAAGAGCAAAAACAAACCTAAAGTGGGAGCATGGTCCCCAACCCATGCTCAGACCCTGACAAACCCACCCGGTAGTTTTTGTGTAATCCTGCTGCACAAATACAAACAAGGCCCTTGGTGGAGGTATGTACTCTCAGATCATCACCAAATTCTAATGGGTTCATCATTAGGCCAAGGGCCACCTTTGGTGAAGATTTCATCCAAATCCATCCAGCAGTTTTTGCGTAATCTTGTTTGACATACAAACAAACATAGATGAAAACATTACCTCCTTGGCAGAGGTAATAACTAGTGTTGCAACAAATTTGAGTTCATTGTTAAGCAGAGGGATTCAGCTGTTTCACTCTTTGCCATTCAAACAAAAAAGGCACCTCATTGCCTCTCCTCTCTCATTGCTTCTCCAGACATTAGTAATCATGGTTGAAAATGGCCTTTCTGTATATTTTGATTGAACTTACTGAGAGGAATCACAATGAGTTTTAAAAACTAGTAAGGGTGGTTCAGTATTTACATAAGTAAGATGAGCTTCTGTTTTTCCTTTTTTTTAAATGGAGTGAATTGAGTGAACTAGTTTTAAACGTACCTGGCTACACTACAGCCTGTAGAAGAGGACGGGATTCAGGGCGTACTCTCACTGTAGTGGCGGTTCTGTACTGACCGAGGTTTGACCCCTAAATTATAGAACCTCTGTCAGTGTGATCGCTCCCTGCCATTCTGCAGAATGACATCTTCCCCCAGCTTTGGAATGTTGGAAGAGGTGTTTTGTGGAACAGAACAAATGCAAATGTTTGCTCATGTAGGAGCACGTGCATGTGCATGTATAGGGCTGTCACTATAACCTCGCTGTTGACAAGCTGACCAGAAGTTGCCAAGCAACCCCAATAGTTGCAGTTGGCGTGTCTGGAATTTCCCCATTGTGGGACTAATAAAGGCTTATCTTGTCCATTTTTTTTGTGTAAATGTGCGTTTTCCCCCCACATATTTTTTTTTGGGGGGGGCAAATCTGGAGCTCTTTAGCAAGCTGTTCCTGACACTGTGGCCTCAGCCGGTGATGAGACTGGGTTCCGTTTATTGTGCCTGTATTTTAAATAAATTATCAACTAAAAAAGATGACAGGTTTGGGTTTTTTTCGACCGCTGTTTGCTTGCCACCGCAGAGGCTGTTTGTATCTTTGCAATAAATGTAGGATATTTTCCTGTGGATGAGTTGAAAACAACAGAGCTCTGTACTGGAACCTCTGCACACAGGCTGTTTCTCTCCCAACAACCCGGGTGATGAGCTCCAGTGGCCGGTGTTATGCTGCATAGCACCGGCTGCATGAAACTAGTGGAGGCATCTGCCCTGGCTTCACGCAGCCCCATCGCTGTAGTGTGGGAAGTGATTTCAGCTATTCAAATGTAGGCTACATTAATTTGAAGATGTTTTCCATACTATTTATTTTACTGCCACTCTTCCCCAATTAACTACAAACCTTTAATTAATTTTTAACATGGGTGCTTCCGATGGCAGGCTGCTGCAGCTGTAGGAATGTTGGTGACAGAAAAAAATTAATATTTGAAATAAATTTAAATCAAACTCACCACTGCTGCCAAAAATAGTCTCCGTGCTGATTTAATGTGACCCCCCCCACACACACACACGTAAATTTAATATGTTTTCCACAAATTTACAGCTTTGTTTCTAGTAAATTTCTGACTTTTTCCACTTACAGCTATAATTGACTTTTTTCTTGTAAATATGAGACTTCTTCAGGTAAATCTGAGACTTTTTCCTGGAAAATTTGAGGCTTTTTTCTCATCAATTTTATTTTTCTTTCTGGCGGAAGGTCAGGGGGGCACAAACTTCCTCATGCACAGACTGAGTCATGGCTCCAAGGTCAGCTGCTGTTTCACTTTAAAAAAGCATCAAGGTTAACTTCAGAATGGTACAGTTTGGAGCGGTAACCCCTGATCAGGCTTGCATTTTCACTAATGGCTGTGTGGGTGGATGGTGGCAGCTGTCATTCAGCTCATGAGCAGGTTCTGTGCATTTTAAAAATTTAATTAAAAGTTTCTAGTCAACAGTTCAAAAACAGGAACAAAATATGTATAGAAATCGATAGTCTGTTCATTAAATTTTGGCAGTTTTTCTATTGAATAGTTGGGGGGTTCATTTGCTGGAAGCCAGGTGCAGATGGGCTGTTTCACTGTCAAATATACAGGGAAGAGAAACTGAATTCCTTTGCTATTCAGCTCTATGTGGGATCAAATCGGAGCCTGTGGATAGGTCTGGTCTGAATGGTCTGCAGGCTCCAGCTGTATGATAGCGCTGCGGACGTACTCCGCTGACAGTCCACGGCGGCGGTTAGCCATCAGTGTGGAGGAGGAAAAAGTGAGACCCAGGGACCGCTCACTGACACATCTGAATATGTGTTGGGGAAACCCGGTGGAGTTGTTGATACTTCACTGCCTCGACTGTCTCCACTGACTTAGAAAAAAACATTCTGCCAACTTTTTTAGTTGATAACTTACTTAAAGTAAAGATACATACAGTCATATGAAAAAAATTAGGACACCCTGTGAAAGCCTGTGTTTTTCAACATATTTGGATATGGATATTTAACAATACTCAGAGATTCAAGTAATATAACTAAACAAAACTGAAGAAAAGACTTTAAATTTTTCTGTAAAATGTAATTCTAAAAACCTGCAATTTCTGGTGAGGAATAAATTATGGCACCCCCCACATTTGTTCCCACTCAGAATGGCTGAAATCACACACAGGTGTATCATATCAGGTGCACATGATTAGAACATCGTTACTCAGCATTTTGAAGGAGGCTTGTTCTATTTAAAACTCAGACATTTAGTTTGGTGTCCTGACTGTTGAAGTGAGAATGAACACCATGATGAGATTGAAAGAGCTGTCTGAGGCCTTCAGAAAGAAGATTGTAGCAGTTTATGAGTCTGGTAAGGGATATAAAAAGATCTCAGAAAAATTTGAAATCAGCCATTCCACTGTCCAGAAAATAGTCTACAAGGGGAGGACATTCAAAACAATTGCCAACATGCCCAGGTCTAGCTGTCCAAGCAAGTTCACCCCGAGAGCAGACCGCAAGATGCTAAAAGAAGTCTCCAAAAACCCTAAAATGTCATCACGGGACCTACAGCAGACTTGTGCTACTGTTGATGTGAAAGTGCATGCCTCTACACTCAGAAAGAGACTGCACAAGTTTAACTTGCGTGGAAGGCATGCAAGGAGGAACCCTTTGCTCTCTAAGAGAAACATGAAGGCCAGACTGAAGTTTGCCAGAGAGAACGTAGACAAAGACCAGGACTTCTGGAATAATGTTCTTTGGACAATTAACCTAACTTGCATGTTTTTGGCCTGCGGGAGGAAACCAGAGTACCCGGGGTAAACCCACGCAGACACGAAGAGAACATGCAAGATCCACACAGAAGAGTCATTGATGGTCAGGGACTGACCAGCTCACCATCATAGAATCCACCATGAATTCTACCGTGTATCAGGTGTACCGGGTGCTTGAGGACCACGTGAGACCATCTGTAAAAAAATTAAAGCTGAAGCGGAACTGAACCCTGCAACATGACAATAACCCAAAACATACCAGTAAATCCACCAAGGACTGGCTAAAAACTAAGAAATGGTGGGTCCTGGAATGGCCGAGTCAAAGCCCAGATCTTAATCTCATTGAGATGCTGTGGGGTGACTTGAAACAGGCTGTACATGCAAGAAACCCCTCAAAACAACATCTCACAGCTGAGCGAATTCTGCATTGAGGAGAGAGGAAAACTTCTCACTTAAGTTATTTCAGCCAAAGAGGGTAACACTAGGTATTAGTTGGTACGGTGTCCTTTTTCCTCAGTTAGAATCAGTGTTGATCAAGTTACTAAAAAATAGTAACTAGTTACAGTTACTAGTTACTTCTTTTCGAAAGTAACTGAGTTACTTTTGAGTTACTGCATGATTAAAGTTACCAGTTACTTGGAAAAGTAACTTTCACGTTACTTTTAAATGCATCTTAAATCATCTTGCACACACAGCAAGATCAAGGGACCCTTGTTCTCATCAGAAAAAAGAAGAAAAAGAAAACTGATGAGAAAAAAAGTCCATTAAAAATGCATATTTAGAGGATTTACTTCCATAAAATAGTTGTATATCACAACAGCATGTAAATGAATGAGATAAAATAAAACAGAAAGCACAGATAAATGAAAGGTCACCACTTAGAAGAAGCTGTTCTTTACTGCAACAAATCACAGTCACTTTTTCTCTGTGCGTAAGAAAACTTTAAATGCATTTAATGCGGACATTAAATGCGAGCTTCTTGCTCAAAAAATACTCATGTTTAGCCACAGAGGTAGGAGCAGTTAGGGTCTATTCACCACTCGGACAACAGGTGATCAGGGCTCGATATGAGAAGTTACCACTGCCACAGTATTTCTTCCTACTGGCTCGCGGTGTGAGCAAGACAGGAAACCGACCCGCAGAGGAGACTGATGTCTGCGCCAGCTATGTAAAATGAGTTTATATTTATTTGCACTAAAGATATCTTATCAGTATTAACTAGAAAAGCACTCGGAGAGCGCAGACCTCCGCCAAGTGCCACAGTTCCCCCCATACAGTGTTTGTGTGTACGTTTTCAGATTCCTTGACCATGAAAACATATGCCTAGCAATTGGATTCACAATGATAGGATTAGTGGTTCAGTAGTTATTGACGAAAATGGCATTTTCCGTAATGGCGGTTTAGCGCCACAGTTCCCCCCATACAGTGTTTGTGTGTACGTTTTCAGATTCCTTGACCATGAAAACATATGACTAGCAATTGGATTCACAATGATAGGATTAGCTTGTTCAGTAGTTATTGACGAAAATGGCATTTTCCGTAATGGCGGTTTTCTTCTGGACGGTGATCCGGATCACCACCAAAATCTAATCATCTGTAGGATACCCCATTTCTGACAATCTGTGAAAATTTAATGAAAATCCGTCCATAACTTTTTGAATTATCTTGCTAACAAACAGACAGACAGACAGACAGACAGACAGACAAACCAATGCCGATGAAAACATAACCTCCTTGGCGGAGGTAATAAAATGAGTAATGCGAGTAACACATCTGATCAAATTTCAGTAACTGTAACGCATTACTGAATTTTTAAACAGTAATTTTGTTACACAGCATATTTCTACAAAAGTAGTGGCATTACAGTAATGCGTTACTTTGCAACTTTGTAACACGTTACTCCCAACACTGGTTAGAATACGCATTTTTGTTGATATTTTTTGTTTAATGAGTAAAACAAGGTTAATTTTTATTTACCTGTAATTAAACCACCTTCTTTTCCAGAGGTAAATAACAACATGATTACACATCAATATGTGAACATTTCTTAATAAAGAACTGAATATTTAATGGGGTGTCCTATTTTTTTCACATGACTGTAAATATAAACTTAAGGTGAAAAAATGCACATGTGCTATAAGTTCACATACTTCTAGAGTATGTAAACTTGTTACATGAGTGAACATTCATTATATTCCAGAGACTACCCCTACCAACCATTCCAAAGCTGGGGAAATGTGTTCTGCACAACAGTAGTGAGCAATCATGCTTATCAAACGTTCCAGACTTTAGGGGTCATACCTTGGTCAGTATGGAACAAGCACTACAGTGTGAGTGCACCCTAAGTTTTAATGTGTACCGGTACGCTGTTCTCAATTCCCTAATGTAAGTCTCTATGCCCTAACACTCACACTAAAGCTACGGTCACAAAGATTCTTACGAACGATGGGTTCGTAACAATCTCCCAGTTCCTATGAATTCTGGAGTTCGCAGGCATTTGTGGAGGGGGCATAGTTTCTTAGGGCTGCTGTTCAATTCGCAAGAGTAACTTGAGGCATTTTTGAAAAATGAGGTGCTTTTCTGTCATACGATGGTCATAGAGTTCTTACGTTTTTTTTGTAAGGGTGCCTTGGGATCTTCCTACGGCATACTTACTGCCATTTTACGAAAAAAAAAATTTGCAACTCACAGCACTCTTAAGTCATTGGTAAGAAGATCTTACAGCTATTTACCTTTTGTTCTTATTAAAGACAAAAATAGAAAGGAGATGTCTTTAAAGAGCTCTTACAGCTTTTGATACATTTTGTCAGCTCAAATGTTGCACGAACTGTCTTATGAGTGCCTCACTACTGCCTTACACACACTGTACAGATTGGCACGTCTTACAACCGCTGTAAGGTGTTCTCAAGGCATAGTTACGGCCAACATCTTGCGTAGTTTGTACGTTGTTCCTAAGGCATTTGTTCGGCCGCCCTATGATGAGGGGCTTTTGTGGGGCATTCTTGGAAATCTTGGACAAGACCATCAACCTGGCCACGAACTTACAAACAGTCTAGGAACACTGGATTGTCCTACGGCTGCCTTAAGAAGGCTGTACAAAATGGTCCAAAAATTATTTGTATGGTGTTTGCAGCCGTTCATAAGGGTATTTGTGACCATAGCTTAACCCAATGCCTACTAGTATGCCATTTTCAGTATACTTAATCCTGCACAAAACCAAGACCCTACCAAACACAGTTGTCATTTAACCCCACCCAAATGATGGAAATGTCAAAAGCATGTCATTGTGATCACTGGGAAATGTGTCAATATGTGGAAAAAAATGTCCTCCTTTCATGATTAAATATTCAAAAGTGAACTTTTAAAGATGGGTGCATTATTTCTTCTTGTGAATGTGTTTTTTTTTCTCTGTATTTATTTATTGTCTTATAGAACATGAGAACCATAAACTCTGTAAGGCTACCGACTACATGAACCTGCACTTCAAGGTCAAATCGCTTTATGACGAACATGTGAAGGAGCTGCCTGCCTTCAAAGACGCTGTGCCTGAGTACCCTGCGTAAGACATCAGTGTTTTTTTTTTTACCTCACTCTCATTAGTTCCCTCATCACCATCTCCCCCAGACAGAAGAGAGCTTGTTTTGATTGATTTTTGTCTGCCTTTCCAATGAGGTTTTTTCATTTACTACGCACATGCTTAAAAACACACACAGCCACAACTCAAAGCACAAATAAAACTATCGATCACTGAGGACAAGGCTGTGGGTCCTTTCAAAGTTTTCAATAAGGATCTTACGTCAAAGGCCTTTAAAGGGGATTTTAAAGGTGAATATTCATAGTCATATTTTTATGAAAACTAATATTTTAAAAAATAATACATCAAAAATGTTTAGAAAGGTGCAGAAGCTTTGTATTCTTCAAAAAAAGTTATATATTGAGGAAATAATATTTTAATCATTTTTACGGGACTGAAATAATCTTAATATGTACGTCTGAGCAGTTGCCTGATGAGATGACGGGTGTCCGATAATATAGATATATGATATCCTAGATAGGTGTGACAAGAGAATTGAGTGACAAGAAAAATAACCAATCCCCTTCAGTGTAGGGACACAGGGGAAGAATAAAGACAGAATCCTAGCCAGTCAGATGAGGTTTCTTTGTTTGAGACTAGAGTTATAAAAGTTCTTATACAGAAAATTTCCTAATATTGACAGAGGATTGGTCAGCTCTAAGTCATGTGACTTGATATTCCCTAGTGGCAGTAAAGCAATACATTCAACACAAAAAGGAAACATCCCCCAAAACATGAACTAACGTATTTAAAGTGCACAATTTTAATCATAAGTGAAGGAATTTTTTTCAGCGTCTGAACATGCATAATAATAGTGGCAATAAAGTACATATCAAACCCATGAAAGCGGAACAATTGGGACATGGCTAACATTTTCATGGCAAACAAAGGTGCCATATTCTGTAGGTAGTTATAATGGTGGACAGCACCTGCAGTATTCTGATAACAGGATACACAAATAATTATTGTTATCATATAACTAAGCTTTGTATATGAAACAAAGTTAGCCATGTTCGCGGCTAGCCATGTTCTATCTAATGTTTACATACTGCAGCTGTGGCTGGTAAAGATATCGCAGCCTGGATTGATGTCACATGTCTCTGCCAAGCAGTTAGTGCAAGAGTAAGTGTGACACTTACTGGCCAGGAGGCCAGAATCTTGTCTCCAGCACCATTAAACTCTTAACTGAGGATCGCTGAAGCACATCTTTAACCCTTACTGGTTCACTGTCAGTATTCAAAAGAGAATTTTCAAGATTTGAGGCCGAAATAGTAAGCGCTTCCATTTTTTCCAGTGCCAAGTCTTTTAATCGTTTAATAAATCTTAAAGGTGTCACTGACTGCCTTTTGGGTTAATTTCAAATTCTAAACATCATCATGAACATATATCTGTATTATGAATAACAGAAAATCCTTTCTGTGTCGTTTTATATATTCGCGGTACTCCAGGCCGGCAAAAAAACAGCAAAACTGCTCCTGGGAGCCTGCCAGGAGCAGTTTTGACTTGTACTTGCAGATGTAGTGGCAAACTGTGTTAACTGACAGTGGTTTTCCGAAGTATTCCTGAGCCCACGTGATATCATTTTCAGAATGATGTTGGTTTTTAATGCAGTGCCACTTGAGGGATTGAAGGTCACAAGCATTTAATGTTGGTTTTCAGCTTTGCTGCTTACTTGCAGAAATTTCTCCAGATTCTCTGAATCTTTAGGTGATATTATGGACTGTAGATGATGAAATCTCTAAATTCCTTGCAGTTGTACATTCAGAAATGTTCTTAAACTACCCACACAGTTGTTCACAAAGTGTTGAACCTCACCCCATCCTTGCTTGTGAACGACTGAACCTTTCAGGAATGCTCCTTTTATCGCCAATCATGACACTCACCTGTTTCCAATTAACCTGTTCACCTGTGGAATGTTCCACAAAGGTGTTTTTGAGCATTCCTCAACTTTCCCAGTCGTTTGTTGCCCCCGTCCCAGCATTTTTGAAAGTGTTGCAGACATCAAATTCAAAATGAGTGAATACTGTATTTGCATTAAAAAAATAACATTTATTAGTTTGCGCATTAAATACATTGTGTTTGTAGTGTATTTAATTGCATATACGTTGAGAATGATTTGCAAATCATTGCATTCTGTTTTTATTTATGATTTACACAACGTCCCAGCTTCATATGAATTGGGGTTTTTAACTGTTTAACTGTTAACTGACATGTTTATTAAAAAATTACCAAATTTGATATATTAATATTTAAAATCTTCAGAAGTTCGTTATTTAGGCTGCAAACAGCTTGGTGGAACAGTGATCAGCACTGTTGCCTCACAGCAAGGGAGCCTAAGTTTGAATCTGACTAGGGTCCTTCTGTGAGGAGTTTGCCAGTTCCTCCCATGTTCTCTGGTATTAATCCACAAACCCACTGAAACTAGGAGGAAGCTTCTTTTGTTCTGACAATAGAGTTCTTCTTTCTAATGCTTACACAACAAACCAGTTTCTTATGTTTCATTTTAAAAAACACTAAGATAACCATAAACAAGTGTCCTCTGCTGCAATGTTTCTTATGCTTAATATGTTTCAGTTGTACAGCTTCTGTTTATTGATGTGACTGAGCATGTGCTCCTCTCATTGCATTGTTTGAGTCAAGAAATTTTGAGGTCCAGTCTGCAAAAAGTGAATTGTAGAAAAAAAAAACGACTTGCTTTCCTTAACTTGTGATTCTTCTTTAAAGACAAGATTACATCTTGCTGAGTTTTACCCGTGTCTCATTATTGTTTTCAGATGGTTCCTCCAGTTTGTCCTCACCTGGCTGGCTGAGAACGAGGAGATGTCGATGGAATTTATGCAAGGAGCGCTGGAGAGAGACAAGAGAGAAGGGGTGAGTCAGAAGAAATAACAAGATCGTGAGGGGGTTCTGCTCTTCAACAAATACTTATTATAGAAGTGACATTGTTCAACCTATGTTATAAACCTCGGCTTGGTCATTGCACAGAGGTAACACCAAAAGAAAGGCAGCTTTTCACACCTGTAAAATAATTGCAATTAAATTTAACTGAATAATACAAAAACAAAACCTCTACATTGAAAGGAGCCAGTTGAGGTGGTTTCAGAATCAGAATCAGAATCAGATTTATTGCCATTGTTCATGTAGTACACAAACTAGGAATTTGTCTCGGTGCAATGCTGCAACATTAAACATGATAAAATAAAAGAATAAACTATACATGCAATAAAGTGTAGAATAAGAGTGAGTAATACTAGTCAGCAGTTTAAATATATTAGCGAGCAGCAGATAATGTGGAGAACCATATAGTGCAGTCGGTAATGCAGGAAGAAAACAGTGATGATTGACATGAGTCTGGTTGAGCTGCTGTACATAGTGCACGAGAGTCAATAAGTCACTTAGTGTTCAGCAGTCTGATGGCAGAGGGGGAAGAAGCTGTTCATGTGACGGGAGGTTTTAGTCTGGATGGACCGAAGTCTTCTACCTGAGGGGAGAGGGGCAAACAGAACGTGACCAGGGTGTGAGGGATCGGCTATGATCCGGCCAGCACGCCTCCGGGTCCTGGAGATGTACAGATCCTGGAGAGATGGGAGCTTGCAGCCGATCACCTTCTCAGCAGTGCGCACGACGCGCTGCAGCCTTAGTCTGTCCCTGGCAGTGGCTCCTGCGTACCACACGGTTATGGAGGTGGTGAGGATGGACTCGATGATGGCTGTGTAGAACTGCACTAACATCTTGGTGGGTAGCTTGAGCTTCCTCAGCTGCTGCAGGAAGAACATCCTCTGCTGGGCCTTTTTGATGAGGGAGCTGATGGTCGGCTCCCACTTGAGGTCCCTGGTGATGGTGGTGCCTAGGAAGCGGAAGGAATCAGCAGTGGTGATGGGAGAGCCTGTGAGGGTGGGGGGGGGCAGAGGGGTTGTGACTTTCCTGAAGTCCACAATCATCTCCACTGTCTTCAGAGCGTTCAGCTGCAGGTTGTTGTTGTTGCACCAGGACGCCAGCTGGGCCACCTCTCTCCTGTAGGCGGACTCGTCGCCGTTGGAGATGAGCCCGATGAGGGTGGTGTCGTCCACAAACTTGATCAACTTGACAGACTGGTGGACTTCCGGTTATGGCTGCCACGTAGGACGGACGTGTCTCGCTCTGCTCTGCTCCTGGAGAAAAAAAATCGGCAAATAACTCTCTCATTTGGGACAGAACGTATCCCAGCATTTGGGCGAGGATATGTCGGCGAAGCCTAAGGCTGGAAAACTAGGAAAAGGAAAAAGCGAGCCGCCGAAACAGTCCAAATTAACGGACTTTCAGGTCTGTGACGCAGCAAACAAAACTCCATATATGGCGGAGGAGGCTGGCAACGGTGCGATATCTGCGGGGAATGGCGCAGATGCGCTGATGGCTGCCATGAGTTCAATGAGAGCGGACTTTTCCTCTAGATTTGATGGGATTATGACAGCGTTGGAAGGAATAAGAAAGGAATTGGGTGACTGTGTAGAACGAACGGCGCAGATGGAGCTCCGTCTCGCTAGTGCTGAAGATGACGTCACCCGTCTTCAATTAAAGGTGCGCACTTTGGAAAAAAAAAATAAATCTCTGGAAGATAATATTTTGGATTTGGAATCTCGGTCGAGACAGAATAATTTGAGGCTGGTGGGTCTTCCAGAGGAATCAGAAGGTCGGGACGTATGTTCCTTTCTGGAAAAGTGGATTCCGGAGGTGCTGGGCAGCGAGGAGTTGCAATCAGCAGTGGTTCTGGAAAAAGCACATCGCATTGGCCCACGGAGAGATAAGGGACCGCCGAGGACCTTAATTATGAAGTTTCTTAGCAACAGAGACAGGATGAAGATCTTCAACGCTGCACGAGCTAAGGGGGAGATTAAACACCAGGACCAGCAGGTGCGGTTCTACCCAGATTTGCCCACAGGAATCCAGCAATTGAGGAAGCAGTTTGATCCCGTACGTGAGGAGCTGCGCAACCTTGGGATTCGTCATGGTGTGATCTATCCTGCGAGACTGCTGACCACGTATGAGGGCAGAACCCACATCTTCAAGACCCCAGAGGAGGCGCAGGAGTTCATCAAGAAGATCAAAGAAGAAGAAGAGACTGGTGGGAGCTAAGCATGAACAAAATATAAGGTAGAATAATTAAGCATTTGCACAGGCATCTGACTGACTTGAAGTAAATAGTAAGGTTACAAAATATAGATTGTATTATATATTAAAAAAACAAAACAAAAACAAAACAAAAAAAAACAAAACTATGATGTACAAAGTTGTTAAAAATTTTGGAGTTAAGTTGGAAAACTACAGAGGAGAGTTAATGTTACGTTATTAAAAGCAGTAGAGTTAGGGTGATTGGGAGGATGAAGAAGGAGTGGCTTAGGCTGTTCCCCGTGGGTGTGGAACGGTCGATGGCTATATCGGGAGACAGAATTTTTCTTTTGATTTTGGGGGGTTTGCCACAAGTGTGGGAAGGGGAAATTTGTTTGTGTGTAGTTTGTAGGATGAATGTTCAACCACTCATGTTTTTGCTTCTCTGTATGAGCATGTTTACACTGCAAGGTAATCCCAAACTCTCTATTGATCATGGACCAAAGTGTTAATCTTAATTTAACTTCATGGAATTGCAGAGGTCTACAAAATTTAAAAAAACTTAAACAAGTTATGAATAAAATAAAGGACATGGGTTCAAGAATTGTGTTTTTACAAGAAACTCATCTGATAGAGGAGGATGTTAAAAGAATTAGGAGTAGATGGCAGGGAAGTGTATTCACCTCTTCATTTTCATCCCGAGCCAGGGGAGTTATGACTCTCATACATAAATCAGTTCCTTTTCAAGTGAAAAATGTAATTGGAGACAAATTTGGAAGATATGTAATCATTCAAGGTTCTTTGCTATTAGAAAATATAAATCTTGTGAACTTATATGGTCCCAATATAGATGATCAGAAGTTCTTTGCTAATTTATTTCTCATCTTATCATCACTTACAGGGCAACATATAATAGCAGGGGATTTTAATTGTACATTGAATCCAGGTGTGGATAGATCAACAGGACTGGATTGTACGCACATTGGATGTAGGATGACTATTAATCATTTTATGAAAGAATTGAGATTGTTAGATATATGGAGAGAAATGAAACCACAAGTTAAAGCCTATTCTTGTTATTCCAGTACCTACAAGACATTCTCACGTATTGATTATTTTTTGATTTCCACAGAATTAAGGTCCAAGATTCAAAACTGCTTTTATGATAACATCGTGATCTCTGATCATGCACCCTGTTGTCTAATATATGTAGATAAAAAATTGACAAAGGAATCAGGTAGATGGCAATTTCAGCATAAATGGCTTCAGGATGAGGAATTTGTCAAGTATATAGAAAAACAGATAGACGAGTTCTTTGACATCAATACTACACAAACATCAGCATGTGTAAAGTGGGAGGCTTTCAAAGCTTTTATTAGGGGACATATTATTAGTTATACAGGATCAAAATCTAAGAAGACTCGAGAGGAGAGAGCTAAATTGGAACATAAAATAAAAAGTCTTCAGGAAAAAGTGTATGCAGGAAGTGACCTAAGGTTGGAGAATGAATTACTGATTTTGAGAGCTGAATACGACAAAAAATCAGCGAATAGAGCTGCCTCGAGTCTTCTAAGATTGAAACAATCTTTTTATGAACAAGGTGAAAAATCAGGAAAATTATTAGCATGGCAGATTAAACAATTGGAAATTAAAACACCAATTACCAGTATTATAAGTAATGGACAGGTAGTTATAGATCCTTTAGAAATTAATAGAGCCTTTAGAGATTACTATGAAAAATTATATGATACCAAAAATGAACCTGATTTAACAAAACTAAATGGGTTTTTGAACGAACTATCTATACCGTGTATTCCAAATGAAAACAGGGAGATATTGGAGTCTAAAATTAGTCAAGAAGAAGTTGGGCTAGCCATTGATAATATGAAATCAGGAAAAAGTGCAGGACCAGATGGTCTTCCAGTTGACCTTTATAAAAAATTTAAGAATAAATTAATAAAACCTTTTTTGGAAATGGTTTTAGAAGCATTTCAAAATAATAATTTACCATCATACATAAATAATGCCTTAATTATACTGCTGCCAAAACCAGGTAAGCCCTCTAATAAATGTGAAAATATGAGACCAATAAGCCTATTAAACGCCGACCTTAAGATAATCTGTAAAATTTTAGCAAGACGAATACAAGAAATTTTACCAAATATTATTAATCGAGATCAGAATGGCTTTATAAAGGGTAGACAAGGCTTCCATAATGTAAGAAGACTATTTAATATTATTTATTTTAATAAAGAAGCACCGGATACAGCTCTCCTATCATTGGACGCCGAAAAGGCCTTTGATAGAGTTGAATGGCCCTTTCTTTTTGAAGTCCTACAAAGGTTTGGACTTGGAAATAATTTCATAAAATGGGTTCAAATAATATACAATAATGCTACAGCAGAAATCCTAACAAATAACAATATTTCAAAACCAATAAAAATCAATAGAGGAAAATTATATGATACCAAAAATGAACCTGATTTAACAAAACTAAATGGGTTTTTGAACGAACTATCTATACCGTGTATTCCAAATGAAAACAGGGAGATATTGGAGTCTAAAATTAGTCAAGAAGAAGTTGGGCTAGCCATTGATAATATGAAATCAGGAAAAAGTACAGGACCAGATGGTCTTCCAGTTGACCTTTATAAAAAATTTAAGAATAAATTAATAAAACCTTTTTTGGAAATGGTTTTAGAAGCATTTCAAAATAATAATTTACCATCATACATAAATAATGCCTTAATTATACTACTGCCAAAACCAGGTAAGCCCTCTAATAAATGTGAAAATATGAGACCAATAAGCCTATTAAACGCCGACCTTAAGATAATCTGTAAAATTTTAGCAAGACGAATACAAGAAATTTTACCAAATATTATTAATCGAGATCAGAATGGCTTTATAAAGGGTAGACAAGGCTTCCATAATGTAAGAAGACTATTTAATATTATTTATTTTAATAAAGAAGCACCGGATACAGCTCTCCTATCATTGGACGCCGAAAAGGCCTTTGATAGAGTTGAATGGCCCTTTCTTTTTGAAGTCCTACAAAGGTTTGGACTTGGAAATAATTTCATAAAATGGGTTCAAATAATATACAATAATGCTACAGCAGAAATCCTAACAAATAACAATATTTCAAAACCAATAAAAATCAATAGAGGATGTCGACAAGGCTGTCCACTTTCACCTTTACTGTTTACTATGGCAATTGAACCTTTAGCAATAGCGATACGTTTACATTCACAAATATATGGAATTAAAGTTGGACCAACAGAACATAAAATCTCCCTGTACGCCGATGATATAATTTTGTTTATGTCGAATCTAAAAAAATCAATTCCAACCTTGTTGAATTTAATAAAGAATTTTGGGGAAATATCAGGATATAAAATAAGTAAAACTAAATCTTCAATATTAATGCTAAATGAGACCCAGAGAAATTACCCAGCCCCTGAGGTAAATCAATTCAATGTTGTAAATCAGTTTAAATATTTAGGAATCCAAATTATGCCTAAGCTAGAATCAGTCGCCAGCGTCAACTATGAAGCCTTAATGTCAGATATCAATGAGTTAACTCAGAGATGGATGTCACTACCAATGTCGATGATCGGGAGAATCAATATACTTAAAAGTAATATTTTACCTAAAATACTTTATTTATTTCAATACATTCCCTTATCACCACCTTTAGATCTATTCTCAAGAATAAAAAAAAAGTTAGTGGAATTTATATGGAACAACAGGAGGGCTAGATTACGTTTGTCTTTATTATATTTACCATTTGATCGTGGAGGTCTGAAATGTCCAAATTTTATGTTGTATTATTGGTCGGCACAACTGAGGTCTATGACATATTATTTTTCATCAAATGATCTCCCTCACTGGACTGAAATGGAATCATACAATTTACCTTTACCTCTTCCCATATTCATATACTCAGATTCGGCAAAAAAATTACAAAAACAAGTTAAAAATCCATTTGTAAAGCATATGATCAAAATATGGTGTGAAGCTAAAAACTATTTAAAAGAACCACAGTTATTGTCACAATTTAGTCCAATATGGGGTAATCAATATTTTAAACCAGGGAGAGCGGACGCTGTATTTAAAGTATGGAATTTAAAAGGGATACAAAAGATTCAGGATTTATATTTGCCATGTGCAGACAACATAATGTCTTTTGAAGAGCTGAGGATCAAATTTAATCTCAATAGAACACATTTTTTTAAATATCTTCAACTTAGAAACTTTATTCGATCAAATCAAAATAAAGCTCTCACTCGACCTATTTATTCATCCTTGGAAAAAATGATGATGAAAGATAGTAAAAGAAAGGGTATTATTTCAGAGTTTTATAACTCATTGACACTATCTTCAAGTGAAAATTCACTGAAAAGATTAAACTACTGGAAAGAAGATCTGCAAATTGAAATTTCAGAGGAACAATGGGAATTGGCTTGTACAGAAGCTCAAACCAAATCAATAAATGCACGCCTTAAATTGATACATTTCAAATGGTTAATGCGGATGTATGTTACACCGGAGGAGTTAAATAGATATAACAAAAATATACCAGATACATGCACAAAATGCATGGAAAGTAAAGGAACCCTATTTCATTGTTTATGGGAATGTAGATTAATAAGAATGTTTTGGGAAGAGGTGAGGGTAACAATTGAAAAAATAATCTCAAAACAAATCATATTGAATCCTAAACTGTTTTTGTTGGGTCTGTACCCAGAAAAGCATAATTTTAATAAAAGTGAAAGAACATTCATAGACCTCAGTTTGCTTAATGCCAAAAAATGTATTGCACTATTATGGAAAAAGACTCATAGACCAGATGTGACTCAGTGGTTAAGACAGATGTTAACAAACCTTCCATTAGAAAGAATAACATATATACTGAAATCAAAGGAAATTGTGTTTGAGAATACTGTATATGGAGACCTTTTATTGATTATGTAAAAAATTTAAACATAACTCTTGAAGAAGAAGGTGAATGATGTGTGTGGACCTTGTAAATTCCAAACTGGTGAACATAATATGTATACTTATGTATTGGATTGTCTAGACTAAACAGAGGAGCATTGTTAAAGACTTGATTTTGTTGGTGGTTGTTGGTGTTTTTAGTGCATTTTTTTCTTTTTTTGTAGTACTTTAGTGTTAGTGTTTGATTGTTTGTATCATGTTTGTTAAAAAAAAAAAAAAAGGTTCAATAAAGATATTGTGGAAAAAAAAAACTTGACAGACTGGTGGCTGGAGGTGCAGGAGTTGGTATAAAGGGAGAAGAGTAGGGGGGAAAGTACACAGCCCTGGGGTGATCCGGTGCTGATGCTAGCAGAGTCTGAGACAGTCTTTCCCAGCCGCACATGCTGCCTCCGGTCCGTCAGGAAGTCGGTGATCCACCTGCAGAGGGAGTCAGGCACGTTGAGCAGGGACAGCTTGTCCCGGAGCAGATCGGGGCGGATGGTGTTGAATGCGGAGCTGAAGTCCACAAACAGGATCCTGGCGTAGGTTCCCGGGGAGTCCAGGTGCTGCAGGATGGAGTGGAGGGCCAGGTTGACTGCGTCGTCTACAGACCTGTTGGCTCGGTAGGCAAACTGCAGCGGATCCAGGAGGGGGGTGGTGATGGACTTGAGGTGGGGCAGGACCAGGCGCTCAAAGGACTTCATGACTACAGAGGTGAGCGCTACAGGTCTGTAGTCGTTAAGTCCAGTGATCCGTGGCTTCTTGGGGACAGGGATGATGGTGGAGGATTTGAGGCAGGACGGCACGTGGCATAGCTTAAGGGAGGTGTTAAAAATGTCTGTGAAGACAGGAGCCAGCTCTTTCGCACAGTGTCTCAGGGTGGAGGGAGACACGCCATCTGGACCGGGGGCCTTGCGCGGGTTCAGTCTGGAGAACTGTTTGAGCACGTCCTGCTCACTGACGACAAGGGCAGGTGGGGGAGGAGGGGGGGGGCCTTTGATGAAGTAGGGATCGTGGAGGCAGTGGAGCTGGAGGGAGCGGGGGAGTTGGACACAGATGACGGGGTGTCAAAACGGGCATAGTGTTGGGACAATCTTTGACAAAGGGCTTTGTCATCCTGACCTTTAGGAGCCTGAGGCCGATAATTGGTGATTTGCCTCAGTCCTCTCCACACAGAAGCCGAGTCATTAGCAGTGAACTGCTGCTGGAGTTTGTTTGTTTGTTTGCTGGAGTTTGTTTTGTTTGTTTGTTTGGTTTGTGCATCTGATTAGGATGCCTCCTGGACGCCTCCCACTTGAGGTGTTTCAGGCATGTCCCACTGGGAGGAGACCCTGGGGTAGACCCAGGACTTGCTAGAGAAACTACATCTCCCAGTTGGTCTGGGAACGCCTTGGTATCCTCTCAGAAGAGCTGGAACAGGTGGCTGGGGAGGGGGAAGTCTGAGCTTCTCTGCTTGAACTGCTGCCTCCGTGACCCGGA
The DNA here is from genome assembly GCA_020510985.1 of Pholidichthys leucotaenia. Taxonomy (NCBI): domain Eukaryota; kingdom Metazoa; phylum Chordata; class Actinopteri; order Cichliformes; family Pholidichthyidae; genus Pholidichthys; species Pholidichthys leucotaenia. Next base: position 438,310,918 of record CM035838.1, read on the forward strand.
CCTCCAGAAAGGCAGTAGAAGATGGACGGATGGATGGATAAACCAAACCAGAAAGGAAAAAAAAAACATGCACTGATCTGCACCATTTCCAGCCTTTGTACAGTGCAACAATTCTAATGCTTTATATTTGATATTACCTTTCAAAAACAGTAAAAACTGACCTCTTCATTAGGGTGTCATTTTCAGACAGTTGGGTCTTGTGTTCCTCTGTGAGAAAATCTTGTTAATGATCATCTGCCTTGGGCGTATAGACAAAACCCCAGATCCAAATGGGTAGACCCCTGAAATATAAATTATGGTTGATACGGTTGATGAATGAGTGACTTCAGTTCAGAATAGGGCTGGTGATATACCGAATATATTCATTGTACTGGTACATTTGGCCACCCATGATACATAAAATGGTTGTATCACGCATATTCAAGTATTTATCATTAAAATGAGGTGCCACTGCTGAAGTCTGAACACCCCCTGCGTGCTCAGGAAAAAAAACTCTACAGTGCAGCAAGCACAGATGAAAAATGAAGCACAGGAAATGGGAGGGAGCCAGGAGAAGATAAACATTTCCAGTCGGAACTCTGCACATGTAAAATCATGCTCACTTAGCGAACGAACTTTCAAAATAAGAGCTCCTAAGACATCCTACCCCTGATGGAATGTAGACATAAAAAAAAACAAAAATAGCACCAAATTGTGTTTCTGTCACTTAATAGACCGCCAACTAGTAACTATGTGTGGTAAACTGAAACATTTCTACCCATGTGGATAAACTTGATTACTTCATAATGTGAGTTCTATTACACAAAGGAAAAAAGACACTTTGCTCAGTTACATATTGTTGTCTTTTTCCACCATTAATGTGACCTATAACCTGTACAACCCAGTTGATAAACAAACTGAAATCTTATAAGGGGAAAAATAAAAAATTTACAATAACCCGGTTGCATAAATATGCCCACCCTTAAACAAATACTTTGTTACAGCACCTTTGGCTTTTATTACAGCCCTCAGTCTTCTTGGGTAGGAGTCTATCAGTGTGGCACATCTTAATGTGGCATTATTTGCCCACTCTTCTTTGCAAAAATGTTCCAAATCTGTCAGATTGTGAGGGCATCTCCTGTGCACAGCCCTCTTCAGATCATCCCACAGATGTTCGATCGGATTCAGGTCGGGACTCTGGCTGGGCCATTCCAAAACCTTAATCTTCTTCGGGTGAAGACATTCTTTTGTTGATTTAGATGTGTGTTTTGGGTCATTGTCGTGCTGAAAGATGAAGTTCCTCTTCATCTTCAGCTTTCTAGCAGAAGCCTGACGGTTTTGTGCCAACACTGATTGATACAGTGGTACCTCTACTTACGAATTTAATTCGTTCCGGAAGAATTCTCGTAACGTGAAAAATTCGTAAGTAGAGGTGCGTTTTTACATGTAAATGCCGTAATCCGTTCCAAGCCCCCAAAATTCTGGCATAAATTTTTTATAAATCGTAAAAACACATCAAAACATGTAACAAATACATGTTACAATTAGATTACTGCACAATAAACATAAAATGAGAGTTTAAAATGAGAGAAAGAATAATAAAAGAGAATAATAAAAGAGAAAGAATAATAAAAATTATGTTCATTTACCCTTTAACTGCTATCGTCGTCGACGTCGTCACCTTTTGCCTTCTTTGGTTCATGTTCTGATCCAAGGACGTTTGCTTTTGTCGGCTTGTAAGTGCTTCGTTTTGTTTTAATACCGTGCTGATCGTTGATGTATTACGGCCATATTCTTTGGCGAGATCAACCAAACGCATAAAGTTTTGGAAAAAAAAAAAAAACTTTGTGGCCAATGGGATACCAGGAAGATGCTAGGCGATAGCCAATGGCAGAGCAGCTACAGGTATGTTTACGTTCGGTAAACTACGGAAGCTGCGAGGAGCGCGTACTTTTTTGCCTTTTGTATCCTGAAATTTCGTTCGTAACTAGAGGCAATATTTTCCCGTTGAGGCGTCTCGTAACCTGAAAATTCCGTATGTAGAGACGTTCGTAAGTAGAGGTACCACTGTATTTGGAACTGTTCATAATTGCCTCCACCTTGACTAAGGCCCCAGTTCCAGCTGAAGAAAAACGGCCCCAAAGCATGATGCTGGCACCACCATGCTTTATTGTAGGTATGGTGTTCTTTTGGTGATGAGCAGTGTTGTGTTTGTGCCAAATATACCTTTTGGAATTATATCCAAAAAGTTTAACCTTGGTTCCATCAGACCATAACACATTTTCCCACATGTGTTTGGGAGATTTCAAATGTGTTTTTGCAAAATGTAGCCGGGCTTGGATGTTTTTCTTTCTAAGATAAGGCTTCTGTCTTGCTGCCCTAGACGGGAGATTGTTGTCACATGTACTAAACAGCCAGTACTTGCCAGAAATTCCTGCAGCTCCTTCAGTGTTGCTGTCGGCCTCTTGGCAGCCTCCCTAACCAGCTTTCTTCTTGTCTTTTCATCAGTTTTGGAGGGATGTCCAGTTCTTGGTAATATCACTGATGTGTCATATTTTCTCCACTTGATGACTGTCTTTACTGTGTTCCATGGTATATTTAATGCCTTGGAAATTCTTTTCTACCCTTCTCCTGACTGATACCTTTGAACAATGAGATCCACTGTATATAATTTCTGATAAAAATGTAAGTAAAACCAAATTTTAAAGGACATTCATTACACAAAATACATGTCGTCATATGTGCCGTGTATCGCGATAGAGAAATTATATTGTGATACATTTTTTTGAGCTATATCGCCCAACCCTAGTTCAGAACAACTTTTAAAAAAATAGTGTTAGCATTTTATATTCAGTTGATTTAATTTTGGTGATTCATTTACATAAAAAGAAGCATGTAAATCATTTCAGTTCAAACAAAAAAGAACCACCTGTTTATACGTAGTATTATTTTAAGCTATCTAGTCCAAAAGCTGGAGTATTTGAGTCTAGTGAGTTCATCTAAACTGCTCTACATTAAATAATTACTATGGCCAACACCACTGACAAATTCTACACCTTTGGTCTGATCTTACCGATCTTGGTACAAATTCATCAGTCAAGTGATTCTGATCCAGTCTGGAGGTAGTGTGGTCATTATAGCGCAGTCTTGTGTGTATGCAGATTCTTTTTTAAAAATTATTTTCATTGAATTCGTCAGGAAAGGCGGGACCTAAGTCAAGTGTCACTATGGTTGACACTATGGCACAAGGCTGAATTCATGTACTATTCATCTACTTTTGCAGTAGCTACACCTGCTGATTGGTGAAGGCAGGTAGATTTGAGATTTTTTGGATTATCAGAACTGATTGATTCTAAACGTCATCAAAAGAGTGTGTGTGTGTGTGTGTGTGTGTGTGTGTGTGTGTGTGTGTGTGTGTGTGTGTCCTTCATCTAAAGATTCCTGTTTGACATGGCAATGTTTGAGTGCACATTTGTTTCATGACGTAATAGTGTTTAGTTTTCAGTTGGCTTATTCTATGAAAAAAAAAACTGCCTCCAACCTGTCCCCCTTGAAAGCTGTACAAAAACTTTGGACCTTAATTTCGTCAAAGTTTTATCATTGTGCTGTAAATGTCTTTGGTATTTGTGGCCCATAGAATACATGGGGGTAAGTTAGTGTAAGTCACTTTTTTATCTGGGGAATTTCAGCCATCGTTTTTGAGCCCTCAAAAGAGACGGTCACTTGAAATTATGAAATATCAGAAAACTGATGTACAGTGCATCTGGAAAGTATTCACAGCACTTCACTTTTTCCACATTTTATGTTACAGCCTTATTCCAAAAGGGATTAAGTTCATTTTTTCCCTCAAAATTCTACACACAATACCCCATAATGACAACGTGAAAAGTTTTTTTGAGATTTTTGCAAATTTATTAAAAATAAAAAACTAAGAACTCACATGTACATAAGTATTCACAGCCTTTGCTCAATACTTTGTTGATGCACCTTTGGCAGCAATTACAGCCTCAAGTTTTTTTCAATATGATGCCACAAGCTTGGCACACCTATCTTTGAGCAGTTTCGCCCATTCCTCTTTGCAGCACCTCTCAAGCTCCATCAGGTTTATTAAAAATGTATTAACAATAAAAAACTAAGAAATTACATGTACATACTGTAAGTATTCACAGCCTTTGCCATGAAGCTCAAAATTGAGCTCAGGTACATCCTGTTTCCACTGATCATCCTTGAGATGTTTCTACAGTTTAACTGGAGTCCACCTGTGGTAAATTCAGTTGATTGGACATGATTTGGAAAGGCACACACCTGTCTATATAAGGTCCCACAGTTGACAGTGCATGTCAGAGCACAAACCAAGCATGAAGTCAAAGGAAGTGTCTGTAGAACTCCGAGACAGGATTGTCTCAAGGCACAAATCTGGGGAAGGGTACAGAAAAATTTCTGCTGCTTTGAAGGTCCCAATCAGGCCTATATTGTAGAGTGGCCAGACAGAAGCCACTCCTTAGTAAAAGGCACACGGCAGCCCGCCTGGAGTTTGCCAAAAGGCACCTGAAGGACTCTCAGACCATGAGCAACAAAAATTTTCTGGTCTGATGAGACAAAGATTGAACTCTTTGGCGTGAATGCCAGACGTCATGTTTGGAGGAAACCAGGCACCGCTCATAACCACACCAATGGTGGTGGCAGCATCATGCTGTGGGGATATTTTTCAGAGGCAGGAACTGGGAGACTAGTCAGGATAGAGGGAAAGATGAATACAGCAATGTACAGAGATATCCTGGATGAAAACCTGCTCCAGAGCGTTCTTGACCTCAGACTGGGGCGACGGTTCGTCTTTCAGCAGGACAACGACCCTAAGCACACAGCCAAGATTTCAAAGGAGTGGCTTCAGGAGATCTCTGTGAATGTCCTTGAGTGGCCCAGCCAGAGCCCAGACTTGAATCCAATTGAACATCTCTGGAGAGATCTGAAAATGGCTGTGCACCGACGCTTCCCATCCAACCTGATGGAGCTTGAGAGGTTCTGCAAAGAGGAATGGGCGAAACTGCCCAAAGATAGGTGTGCCAAGCTTGTGGCATCATATTCAAAAACACTTGAGGCTGTAATTGTTGCCAAAGGTGCATCAACAAAGTATTGAGCAAAGGCTGTGAATACTTATGTACATGTGATTTCTTAGTTTTTTATTTTTTAATAAATTTGCAAAAATCTTAAAAAAAAACTTTTTTCACATTGCCATTATGGGGTTTTGTGTGTGGAATTTTGAGGAAAAAATTAATTTAATCCATTTTGGAATAAGTCTGTAACATAAAAATGTGGAGAAATTGAAGCGCTGTGAACACTTTCCAGATGCACTGTACTTCTGGGCTGCCAATGTTTGGTAATATTACTGTTTCAAAGACATTAAACTGGTGCAGTTTTGCTTTTGAAACAATATACCCCAAAATATTGATCCTCCAAGTTGGTTACAGAACATGCTAATTAGAAAGGAGATTTTAGCTTTACATTGTGACACCTGGAGTGGATATAACATTAACATGGTTGCAGTTATGAGCTCTGTTGAGTATTACTTATTTATGTCCTTTTGTGTTACGGTATCAGCAGTAATGTTGTTTCTAAGGTTACAGCATGTAGGGGTGTCACGTCACCACGTATTCTAGTTTTTCAGTTCCTTCAGCAGCATTGTTTAGCTGCAGAGAGAGCAGACATGAGTATAGCTCTGAACTGAGCGCAAATGCAGATGTCTGTATGCTGCTGACCCAGTCGAGGCTTTGCTTATCCTCTTCACACCAGAAGAAGACACTACAACTCAGCTTTTAACTGGTCCAGTACATTTTGCAGCCCTGAAAATTGCATATGGCTTTTCATTATTATGCCGTGCATAGGGTATAATGTTTCTGACTCGTCTGTTCACTCATCTGTCCGTTCATTTGACAACAAACTGTCGGTACTCTAGCTTCTATATTTTTTATCAGACTGACTTCACATTTATGCAGACGCTTTAACTCATCAATACCTGGGACTCATTTGATTTTCAGACACATGTACTGAGAGGTTTCATGCATTTTGGTGAGGGGTCCTGTTTTGTTGTCACCACATAGCCTTTACATTACTGATTAGATTGATTTCAAATTTATACAGAAGGTTTAACTCATCAGTACCTTGAACACAGGTCACATCCAAGGTATTGATGAAACCTTTCTGTGGAAAGCCACCCTTTACAGCTCTAACAGCTTCAACTCTTCAGGGGAGACTTTTCACAAGGTTTAGGAGAGTGTTTATGGGAATTTTTGACCATTCTTTTGCTGATGTTGGATGAGAATGCCTGGCTCGCAGTCACCGCTCTAATTCGTCCCAGAGGTGTTCTGTCAGGTTGAAGTCAGGGCTCTGAGCAGGCCAGCCAAGGTCCTCCACACCAGACTCACTAATCCACGTCTTAATGGGCCTTGCTTTGTACATTGGTGCCCATTCATTTGGAGGGGTGTCCGGATACTTTTGGCAATATAGTGTATATCAATGTACCATGTGTAACGTAGGATACTGTTAGGTGGTGGACTGGGCCCCATGTCCTCACCTTGATTTATAATTTATATTCCTTGTCTTCAGGACATGAGCCCATGTCCTCACTTTAAGTTGTATTTTGGGTTTTTTCAGCATTTATGATTATTTTTTCGTATGTCTGCATTCTTGTCCGTAGGTCTTGTCCCTGCCCGGTTCTCAGTTTATTATTATTATTAGTAGTAGTAGTATTGTCATGATGGCCATGGTCTTGTCCCCCCGTTCCTCTGTGCATGTTTCACGTACACCCCCTGTCTGTCAATGACCATGTTTACATGGTCACGAGTAAACTGATTACTGGAGTAAACCGATAAAGGTAATAAACAGCTTATGGTGTTTACATGCACTGAGTAAACGGTTTACGGGGCAAATAAACTCGGTATCATGATTGGCCCCTCTGAGGGCAGAAAGGCAGACCACCGCGCTAAATTGCAGTAGTGACATTTATTCAAAAAATAACGAACAGAAATCCAAAACTGTGCAAGACACACAAAAATGCAAACTCAAAGTAACTTACAGAGAAGAAGCACCAGAGCAGGGAACACTCTGGAGGGGATGAGGAGAGGAGTAGTCCATAAGACACTAGGCATTTATTCAATGCTGCCACAGAAAAACAGTGAACTAGCAAAGCTTAAGTACTGGGCAGATGAATGAGCAGCAGGTGTGGGCTGAGCAGGCAGGTGAGCTAATTAGCCTAACTGTCCACAGCTGAGATGGCAGGAGAACAGTTAGTGGGAGTGTCTGAGAGAGGAGAGCACAAAAGAGACAATAAACCAAAATATATACAGAGAACTGACAACAAAATAATGACACACATACAAAACTCAGAAATAAATTGAGTCTGAGTTCAGAAGGAATATTTGAGCTCAGACTCGTGACACTAGGTGTGTTAATCTGTTTTCTCATAAACCGATAATGGCCTTTAACTGATAAAGATGATTGGATTACTCTGTTTACATGACAGTTTGAATAATAAGGTACCTCCAGAAAACTGATTATAATCGGTTTACTCGTGACCATGTAAACAGAGTCATTGTCTGTGCAGCCCCGCCCGTCCTGTTCTCCACAGCTGCAGCCACTTCCCCGCTGTCTCCGTTTGTCCCTGATTGTATCCACCTGTTCTGTGTTGTGTTGATTACTCATTGTCTATATATGCTTGCATCAGTCTTCGTCTGTTGTGGTGTCCTTGTCAGTGTTTTGCACGTTACAGCGCTTCCTGCCTTGTATTATCCTGTAAATTCCTGTCGTACCTAATCCTACCCTGCCAAGTCCAGTGTTATTTTGTGTTTCCAGCATATGAGCTGCGCCTTTATTTTGTGTTTAAATAAATCCTTGCAAACTGTCACAACCAACTTTTGGGTCCTGAATTCCGCCCCTGAGGGGCTCAACTTTGACAGATACAACTCCTGATTTGATTCTGACTTCCCAGTCATGGTTGAGTGCTGTTCCAGACGAGCTTCGGTATGCTTTGCCACCATATCTGGTCTATTTAGTAAGCATAAGGCATTGTTTTTGATACAAGAACATTATGACTGTGTTATTTTCAACCCTTGCATAGAAAACAAAGAATATATTTGTGTCAATTTGCAAACACAGCACTGACCACAGCACTGACAATGAAGAGGAATGAATATGAGTAATAGTAGAGATAAATGATCAGATTTGGATAAATGATTGCATGCAAGTATTACTTTTCGTATGACTAAAACTGATAATCACTTTATCTTTACATTAAAGCTAACCTGATCTATCACTGTATAGCAGCCTCTTCCTGACTGTTTGCTGTCGGTGTTTCCAGCAGCTGCAACCGCAGTGAAGCAAGTTGTTGATCATGTTGTTGTCATGGTTCCAGCGTGAACCAGCAGACCAAAAAAAGAAAGCGTCCCACAGCACTGACATCCACAACAACAGCTACAGCCTAATGACCTTTTGTTTACAGCCCCTCTCTTGTAGATGGTCCGATTGTTTCAGGATAAGTCCCAGACCAGCAGAATGATGTACTAGTGGTGTGTGTCTACGTTCTGTTGCTCTCAAAGCTGTATTTATCATCAGGGGGCTGTGACACCCTTTGTTCTTGTTTGTTTCTCTCTCTGACTAAAGTTGGGTATGTTTTTGTCCTTGAGGAGAGGCTTTATATGACCTCACGTGACTACACAGCAGCTCAGTAGTTATTAACAAAATTTAGTTTTGCTTAATTGACAATTATACCTAATTTCCAAACACAATATGGTGAAAGCAATGTGCAACCATAATTGCAGAAAAAAATGAGATCCCAGCCAGCATGCCCATGTGAGCCTCACTTTATTCTCCTTACCTTTGGAGACTAAACCTGCCATTTGCGGGCAAACAGATGGGGCCAACACGGAACCCACGGATGAACCCACATAGGAAACATTAAATGTTGAAAGTGATAAATTTTGTTATTTCATGAAAAAATTAGCTCATCTTGATTTTAATGACAGCAGAGTAGGGTCAGGCCATGTTTACCATGGTGCAGCATACTCTCTTCTTTTAACAACAGCTGTAAACATCAGGGAACTGAGGAGAACAGCTGCTGGACCTTTGTGAGAGGAGTGCTGTCCCTTTCTTGTCTGATATAGGATTCTAGCTGCTTAGTAGTCCTGGGTCTTTGTTGTATTTTGTGTTTCATGATGCCTTATCTTTTCAGCTGCTGAAAGACCTGGACTGCAGGAAGGCCAGTCCAGCACGTGGACACTTCCATTGCAATGCCATGCTGTTGTGATAGGTGCAGTATGTGGTTTAGCTTTATCCTGTTGAAGCATGCAGTACAAGGCCTTCCCAGGAAGACATCTGGATGAGAGCATACAGCTGAAACCAGAAGTTTACATACACTGTACAAAAAGACGCATAACCTTTTTTTCACTGTCTGGCATTAAATCAGACTAAACTTTTCCTGTTTTAGGTCAGTTAGGATTACCCAAATTATTTCTGTTTGCTAAATAATTTTTATATTAGCTAAATAATTTTTTGAGAATTTTTTTTTATTATTTCTTCAAAATCAGAAGTTTACATACATTTACTTAGTATTTGGTAGCATTACCTTTAAACTGTATGACTTTGGTTAAACATTTTGGATATCCTTCCAGAAGCTTCTGACAATAGTTTGCTGGAATTTTGGCCCATTCCTCCTGACAGAACTGGTGGAACTGAGTCAAGTTTGTTGGCCGCCTTTGCACGCACACGTCTTTTTCTATGGGACTTTTTCTTTAATTTTCTATGGGGCTGAGATCAGGGATTTGTGATAGCCGCTCCAAAACATTGACTTTGTTGTACTTCGGCCACTTTGTAACTAATTTGGCAGTATGCTTAGGGTCATTGTCCATTTGGAAGACCCATTTGTGCCCAAGGTTTAACTTCCTGGCTGATGTCTTGAGGTGCTGCTTCAACATAATGTTCTTTCCTCATGATGCCATCTATTTTGAGAAGTGCACCATTCCCTCCTGCGGCAAAACACCCCCACAGCATGATGCTGTGCCGTCCATACTTCACACTTGAGATGGTGTTCTCAGGGCTTAAAGTTTTCCGGCACCGTGCCGGATTTCCGGCATGTGCTGTTTTTTTGTTGTTTGGGTTTTTTGGGGGGGCTGCGGGGAAATTTACTTCCTATTTCTATATGCAGAAACACTTTTTGTCCAAGCAGAGTTGCTATATCTAGCGATCCAAATGGTAAATGACGTTCACTTATACAGTGCTTTTTTTCTCATCTCTGGATGACCGAAGCACTTCACAGATCCTGCTATCCACCCATTCACACACCCATTCACACACTGATGGTGGTTGAGCTGCCATACACAGATACTGGCCTGACCCAGGTTCAATGTCTTGGTCAAGGACACTTCGGCATGCAGACTGCAGACAGAATGGGAATTGAACCCCTGACCCTCCGATCAGTAGTCGGCCACACTTCACCTGCACCACAGCACCCCCCCCCCCCCCCAGTCAAGATGGCGGAACATATTGAGTGGTATTGAGCTTGCGGGCTCCACTGATCTCTAGAGAAAACCTGGATAGCTCACGCCCTATTAGCGAGTACAGAGCAGAGTGAAGCCACTTGACCGCCATATCAGTTCACTCAAAACACTCAGTACTAATATGGTGACCGGGTGGCTTCACTTCTGGTGGCCAATAATTCATCCAGTTTATCTATAGAGATCAGTGATGCGCTCCTAATTGGATAGTGACAGCAAGAGTGAGTGATTGGAGAGTGTTTCATCCTAAAACATACACAAAACTTTTCATACATTCTGTAGGATGGAGAGCAAGGGGCAGTCTCTCCAGGGTCTTCATCAGGTGAGACGTCAGGGCCACTGGCCTGTAGCTGTTCAGGTCTCTGGGGTGGGAAGTCTTTGGTACGGGTACCACACAAGATGTTTTCCACAACTATGGTACCCTCCCCAGCTTCAGGCTCAGGTTGAAGATGTGCTCCACAATCCCGCACAGTTGGTCTGGGCAGGACTTGAGGCGCTCCACGCTGATGCCGTCCGGTCCCGAGGCCTTCCTCGCCTTGATCTTCCTCAGCTCTGTCCTCACCTGGGTCTTAGTGAGGGTCAGGTTGAGGGCCTGTGTGCTGGGAGTGGGGGGTGTTGGTGGAGGGGGGTGTGGGCAGCAGGTCTCAATGACTGTAGAGGCATCAGTGGTTGGTGTGCAGGCGGGGGGGGGGGGGGGCGGTTGGTCAAACCTATTAAAAAACAGGTTCAGATTGTTCACCCACTCCTTGACCCCCGTGGCCTGGGAGGAGGCATTCTGGAGCCCACTGATGTCGCTTCATTGCAGCTTGTCCTCCATCTTCTTCCTGAAGCTGTCCTTGCCTTCTCTTATCTTCCTCCTTAGCTCCCTCTGTACGGACTTCAGCATCTCCCTGTTTCCCCAACCTGAAGATCCTCTTCTTCTCGCTCAGAAGTGTTTTTATCTCGGGGTTGAGCCAGGGTTTGTTGTTCGAGCAACACCATATAATCTTGGTGGGTATGGTGTTGTCCACACAGAAGTTGATGTAGTCTGTGATGGTGTGAGTGAGGCAGTCGATGTCCTCACCATGTGGATCACGGAGCTGCTCTCAGGCAGTGATTTCAAAACAGTCCTTTAGCGTGTCGATTGCCTCCTCAGACCATATCTTCACTGTGCACATAACCAGAGGTTGTCTGTGTACTAGGGTTTTGTACACCGGCCAGAGATGAACCAAGTTGTGATCTGATCTCCCGAATGGGGGGAGTGGGGATGAGGTGTATGCCTCCTTAGTTCTTGCGTAGAATAAGTCCAGTGTTTTATTGTCTCTGGTGTGGCATGTGACATACTGGGTGAATCTGGGCAGAATGGGGGCCAGTGAAATATGGTTGAAATCACGGGAGATGAGGAGGAGAGCATCTGGGTGTTGTGTCAGCAGCATGCCAGTTACTGAGTTATTTTTCCATTCCTTATTATTGTGGTTGACAGCTGTCAGGGTTCCTGGTTGGTGCTCCATGTGGGCGTAGCCCTGTCAGCTGTCAGCCGGGCGCTCTCCTGTCATTACTTTGCAGCTGGTCCTAATCATTAATCATTGTTACCTTTTTGCCCCCTCATGTGACCCCACACCTGTCATCACTTGTGTTATTTGTTCTGACCCTATTTAAGGACTGCATCTTCATTTCATTTTTGCGACAGTCTTAATGATTCTTCCTCCTCGCCACCAGAACCCCTTCCCCATTCTGGTGAGTTGTTCTGCTACTCCATTTGTAAGTCTACCTTGTTCTCTGTTTGGACCTTACATTTATACACTTTGGAATTTTGTGTTTGGTTAATAAATGCCACAAACTGCAGTTGGTGTCTGGGTCTGTCTCTCTCTGCCCTGAGGGGCAAATCATGACAGAAGACTGCCGCCAGTAAAAGACCCAGCCGCTGCAGCTTGTGGATTTTTGCCTTTTTTTTTTGGTTTCACTCACCTGTTTCCCTGGAGTGTATGATGTCGGACTCTGCAGGTGGGCGCAGTTACCCCATGAGCCTGGGGTGGGAGTGCTGCAAAGCCCTCATGGAGATCGAGGGGCTAATCTCCGCAGCTCACACCAGCTTTGCCCCAAAGGGCACATTATGGTACCTGGGCCTTGTGGAGGCAGCTGCTCGCTGGTGCTCCCAGCTTCTGGAGCATGCTGAAGGGGTGGAGAGGATTTCTCTGGTGGCGGCACTGCAACAAGAGAACAGAGAGATGGTGGGGAACTCCAAGAGGAAATCTGGGGCCACGCCGAAGGGGAGGCGTTCCCGGGCCTCTGAAGTATCGGTGCCTCACCAGCCTCCGGTACCCATTCTCACTCCCGCTTCACCTGCTCCAGAACGCCACCATCCAGGGAAATTTCACCGAAGGAACACCTCTACCTCTCAGGGAGCAGTTTCTTCTTCACTGAGGAAGAAGACTCCCGCAGCAGTGCACCCCCTGTGCCTTTTTCTCTGGCTGAATTGTCAGCTCCCTCCCTCGCCGCAGCTGCTGTTCCCCGCTTCCCCTTGGCAATTCCTCTCGCTGCTGAGAGGCCTGCTGCGTGCTTCCTGGCTCCACCTGTATCTGTGTCGACATGGGCAGCTCCTCCATGGTCCACTGAGGGGTCCATGTCCACCGTAGCCACTGAGAGGGGTGACTTCAGACCGTCTCCAGCAGGAAACATTGTACTCCGGGAAAACAGGCAAGTGTCTTTTCATTTTACAACATCTTATGATAATGTGCCTTGCCTGATTCCCGGTAGTGAGGCTCAGGGTTTGCAGTCCCCTGAGCCCTCACCGCCTGCTGCAGCTATTAATTTCTCACTTGCCCTGTCCGTGTCTCCTCCTATCATCCCTGAGTGTCCGCCGGCCCCTGAATTGAGCCACCAGATGATGGAGGAACCTGTGGCCCTGGAGGACCTGGCTCCAGCCCCTCAGCCACAGTCTGGACAGAGGGAGAGCACTTCCAGCTACCCAAAGCCTGTGCTGACGGCAGAGCGTCCCCTGGCTTCAGCTACGTGGAATCCAGCGCCAGCGGTGAGCCAACCCCCAGCTGCCACGCCAGAAGAGCCATCTGCATGGGTCACTTTGCCTGGGAGTCCCGAGACTGCATCGACCATCATACCTGCTGCTGCGGCCGCTACAGCAGAGTTTCAGCTGGACCACCAGAGGACCGGACCCGAAACATCATTGCCTGGATCGACGGAGTCCTGGACGGTGTGGAGCTTGAGATCAGGCAAGTGCTCTCCTTTTGTCTTTGTTGTTTCTATTTTGGAGAGATCTTGCCTGGCTCTTGATGGGGGGAGCCACCGGCAAGGTGAGCAGTGGAGCTCACCTTGCCGCGCTCCACTGCCGCTGGTGACCCTGACCCTGTGTCTCTGTTCCTTTTGTCTGAGCCTTCCCCAGGGTCACTGAGGTTTGTCCAGCTTCACCAGAGGTCTCCGTGGGTCCGGCCTCACCACTTGAGATCACCATGTGTCCAGCTTCTCCCGCTGAGGCTGTCACGGGCATTCTGTCTCAGCCTGGGACCTCCGTGGGTGCAGCTCCTCCTCAGTTTGGGTCTCCATGGATGCTGTGTCCCAGTCGGGGACCGTCGTGGGTGCTGCGCCCCAGCCTAAAACCAACTTGGGTGCTGTGCTCCAGTGTGGACCCACCATAGGCTTTACTCTTCAGCCCAGGGGCCACCATGGGTGCAGCTTTGGCCCAGTCTAGGTCCACCAAGGGTGCAGCTCCGCTCCAGCCCGGAGCCACCACGGGTGCAGCTCCACTCCAGCCCAGAGCCACCACGGGTGCAGCTCTGTTCCAGCTCAGAGCGACCGCGGGTGCAGCTCCGCTCCAGCTCAGAGCCACTGCGGGCGCTGCTTTGCTCCAGCTCAGAGTCACCACAGGTGCTGCTTTGCTCCAGCCTGGAGCCACTGTGGGTGCAACCTTATCCCAATCTGAGACCACCGCGGGTGCAACCTCGCTCCATCCGGAGCCTCCACGGGTGCAACCATGTCCCAGTCCGGAGCCACCGCGGGGGCTACTATGTCCCAGTCTGGGAAAACTGAGGGTGCTGCTGGCCAGTCCGAGGGCGTCATGGTTCCCTCTCCTTCGCCAGACACTGTTGTGGTTCCCCTCTCTTCTGCCAGATGCTGTCGTGGTCCCGTTTCTTCTGCCAGATGTTGTCGTGGTTCCCCGTCCTGTGCCAGACGCCATCGTGGTTCCCCCTCCTGTGCCAGACGCTGTTGTGGGTTCCCCTGCTCTGTTGTCCTTCCCTCCATTGGGCCTCCCCATGGGGGAGCCGCCTCTTGGGCCACCGCTTCGGTTTAGGTACTAAAAAACTCTGGTTGACCGCCTGACAGACTGAACCGTTGGGTTGGGTGGCCCATATTCTCTGGCAGGCCGTACCACCTTGCCATCTGTCAGGCCTGGGACTTTGGCCGGCCCCCTGAACTGTTTAGTTCTTTGGCCTAGGGGGTCTGGTTTTGCCTAGTGTGGGTTCTAAGCGGGGTTGCTTCGTTCTGCCTGTCCCTCCCCCACCATCTACCCTGGGTGGGTTATTGTTGTGCTCCTGTTGGCTGTGTGTGTGTGTGTGTGTGGGGGGGTTCTTTTGTTTTTCTTTTGAGAGGGGGGGCTCTGTCACGAGCTGAGCACTGGAGGTTCCGCCATGCTCAGTCTTGTGGCTTTTTCTCTGTATTTATATATTTGTTGTATTTTTGTGCCTTTTGGTTTCTGTTATCCCTGCAGTGTTTTTTATTTTCCTGTTTATGTCCTAGCTTTACTATGTTCAGATTCTGCATCAGTTGGCATTTATTTCTCAATTTGTACTTGTTTATATTTTATTCTTCCATTCCTTATTATTGTGGTTGACAGCTGTCAGGGCTTTTCCTGGTTGGTGCGCCGTATGGCTGTTGCCTGCTCATGTGACCCCATACCCGTCATCACTTGTGTTATTTGTTCTGACCCTGTTTAAGGACTGTATTTTAATTTCATTTTTGCGGCAGTCTTAATGAGTCTTCCTCCTCGCTACCAGAACCCCTTCCCCGTTCTGGTGAGTTAGTCTGCTACTCCATTTGTACGTCTACCTTGTTCTCTGTTTGGACTTTACGTTTATACACTTTGGAACTTTGTGTTTGGTTAATAAATGCCACAAACTGCAGTCGGCGTCTGGGTCTGTCTCTCTTTGCCCTGAGGGGCAAATCATGACACTTTGTGCATTTCATTTTTTATGTTTTATAGTATTTAATTTACTATTATTTTGTTTGAACAGCACAATTATGGAAATAATGCAACTTAGAGTATTGTATACAATTCACTGTTGCCGTTTATAGTTTATTAAAAATACACGGTGCAAATGTTGCACATTTCATTACAAAGTAGTAAATCAATGGCCTTTTCCATAAACCCTTTACTGAATGGTTTCTAATCAACTCTTATTCCACCAGTGAATTAGGTCGCTTGACTGAGTTTCACATACCCTTATTCATAAATTTCATGTTTTAGATTTGTCGGTCATTCTGTACATAATTTATACAACTTGATGGCAACCGCATCCTAAATGTTACATGTTCGCACCATATTAAAGAGAGATGGAGTACTATTGCCACCTACTGACCTTTCTTGGTATTGCTGTTTCAGACAGTCCACCACAATCTAGTCTGAATTTATCAGTGGATATGGCAGATGTGTTACGAGCTAGTTTCAAGGAAAATCATTTTCGTGTGTGTGTGTGTGTCCACCCCTGTGACCCTGCCCCTGGAAAAAAGTTCAGGCTCAGGATTTTTTGTTTTTGCTTTAAACCCTGTGTTCTCAGGCTTGCAAGCTTCCCCCTTTTCCCTTCAAATGTAACGATGGTCATTATGGCCAAACAATTCTGTTTTAGTTTCATCAGACCACAAGTCATTTCTCCAAAAATTAAGGTCTTTTCTTTGTCCATTTGTGCATTTGCAAGCTGTGATCTGGCTATTTTATGTTGTTTTTGGAGTAATGGCTTCTTCCCCCTCTGAGTGGCCTTTCAGCCCATGTCGGTACAGAACTCATCTCACTCTGGATAAGGATAGTCGTTTACCAGCTTCGGCCAGTATCTTCACAGAGTATTTTTTTCTTTTCTTCTGGGGTTGATACGCACATTTCACACCAAACACATTCATCTCTGGGACACAGAACCTGTTTCCGTGTGTTCACAGGAGCATATGCAAATAGGCTGTCCGAACTGCTTTTCCAACACAGCTATGAAAGGGAATATCATGCATGTACTGTACTAACATACTGTCAATATTTTATTGCTGTTTTAGGTAATTTTTATTCTCTCAATGGTCACCCACCCAATGATCTCTGTCTGTGTAAAGGGTTCCTTATCGTCACTGCTGTATTGTGGGCTCTGCCATCAACTTGAGGTAGTGCAATTTATGAAATAGTATATTTGTAGTTATCGTTATACTTCTTGGTGTGGAGGGCCCTTAATAGACACACTGCTGTGGCAGTTGAACCCAGTGGTGAACCTAATACTGGTGCACACAATAACAAAGAAGGAACACCACATTTCCAAAGAAGACCACTAGGTCCAATATGACAGGAAGTGCTGGCAAATGAAAAAGGAAACACTACCAGGTAGCAACAGAAGACACAGGAAAACCACTTTAATAAAAATATAAAAGAACATGAAACGGAACTGTCAGTATGGCAGGAACTGTAATAAACAGTTTAACCAGTACAGCTGTTTAATCATCTCACATATACAGTATGACAAGAGCAATCAGTACATTTTCTAGCTGTCAGTGTGAGGGAAAAACATCCTAATCTGTTCTACCACCACACTCCCTCTTGTGGAGCTTGTTAGTTTGTCCAATACTGTCACAGGTACTATTTTTATTGCCATACTGTATGAAAGATTGTGCTCCAGCAGCACATCCGCCTGGAAGGGCTGAGTCTATCTTCCTCTCAGCAGGGCAGCGCCACACTTCTGCTGTACTCAGCTTGATGTTTACATGGCTGCATCAAAGCTGTGCAGAGCACACATGCAGAGGCTGGACCACCTTGATCTGTGCTGCAGCTCATTTAATTATTTCAAAGTGTCAGCTGAATTAGATCAGCACACAACATGAAGACTCCGAAATAAGAGCCCTGGACACTATGGATTATTGTCCTTTTTGGACTAAGTTTGTTTGCTGAACATTTTACCACACACCTGAGTGGCGACATGGACATGTGCAGAATGGAGTCTTGAACAATATTTTCATAGAGCTGAAAGACCCTCCTAGAACTTCAATGCACATCAACACAGAAAGGCATCCCAGGCTTCCAGCATTCTTTTGAATCTGCGGTGTATCAGCAACAAAATCGACGTGATACTCACTTACACATGGCACTGGAATGACTTTCATGAGGCATCTCTGCGGTTTTATGTGGAGTTGGCTAACATCTGTGAGACCAGACTCCCTCTTTAAAGTACCTGGTTTTACACTTGTGAGAGCAGACAGGGACGCAGACACCAGAAAAACTACGGGAAGAGGTGTGTATCTGTGTGTATATACTAAATGATCCATGGTGCCCATTGCCCTCAGTAAGATATAAAATCAGCAGCCTGAATTTGGAATTCTTGGCATAATTTTAAGACCATTTTATTTGACTTGAAAATTTGGGTGCATTTTACTGTTCGCTGTCTCTGGTGGCAAGCACAATAGGTGACTGTGTTCATGATTTACAACTTGCATATTCTGATGCACTGACATTTGTGCTTGGTGACTTAATTCAGGACCACATGAAGACTTTGTTACCAGGCTTTGATCAGCAATCAAACCAGAAAATCTAATATTCTGGACAAATGTTTTGTGAACATCAACAGTGCTTACTGTATATCTCCAAATGTAGACCACAAATTCTGAACTCAGATCATAATGCTGTGCAGGTAATCAAAGTATATCCAGATAGTAAGTTATATGTGACAAAGAGAATTAAACAAGTCAGAAATACACATAAATTAACCTTCAAAAATGAAGATATTGGAGTACTTAAAAAAATGAGAAAGAGGTGAAAATCGGACTAGAAGAATCGAAGCAGGTGTACTGGTGTTAAGAAAATGACTTTAGAACAAACAACCTCAAAAAGGCATGGGACATAATGAAAGTGAGGACAGGTATGACATCACTAGTTAAACGCCACTTATGACAGACAACGAAATATGTCTCTCCAATGGTTTGAACATATTTTTCACCAGATTTGAATCTAGTGCTGCTTCAGATAAATGTGGTGAGATTCTTAAATCTGTTCAACCATCAGTTAAAGACAGGATTATTGTATTTGTAGAAGAGGTTAGGAAAAGTTTTAAATGTATAAACTCTAAAAAGGCTGCCAAGCCAGATGAATGTAATGCTCTTCCCCTAACCCTCATAATGTTCTCCCGATTGCCTAACACCTTTTGTGCTCTGGTGTCAAATATGATCACACCTGGT
The DNA here is from genome assembly GCA_020510985.1 of Pholidichthys leucotaenia. Lineage (NCBI taxonomy): Eukaryota > Metazoa > Chordata > Actinopteri > Cichliformes > Pholidichthyidae > Pholidichthys > Pholidichthys leucotaenia. Next base: position 438,329,847 of record CM035838.1, read on the forward strand.
TTGACTGTTATTTAAAGCATATCGTATAAACTGTCAGTCAATTCTGTTTTATACCTTCTGTCCAACCCATTACCACTAATTGTTTCCCTTTGTTTTGGAATTTAGTGCCAATAGACCTCGTTTCCATGAAAGTATACCCTGTTTTTGCGTTAAAATAAAATGAAACAATTAATTATTTTGACTATTTGACTTATCACAGAGTGGTATATGTCAAAATTTAGTGAGGATGCCATGCTGCCAACTCTTACTCTTTGGGAGTGAGTCTCACTCTTTTACCCTCTGTCTCATACCAGAAAACCATATTTGTCACTCCAAAATAAGGAAAATCCTGCCAATATCATGTTGACTTCCTTCAGATTTTTACACAAGAGCTGTCAAGGCTGATTGCCACGGCAAACAGACTGAACAGGTTCTAAAACTGTCATAAGCCTCCCCGTGTGCTTTTATACAGCGCACGGGGGAGGGGAAGGAAGAATGGATTTACACACAGGATTCACCACAGCACATTTATTGAACATAAAGACTGATCCCAAAAAGGTGAAGACTTACAAAAATAAACAGAAACACTTAAAGTTGGCGTGCGGGGCCGACATCGCCCAGCGAACGTATGGAGAGGAAACGTGTTAACCACGGTTGCGCCCCGGAGCTGACATCACTTCAAGGGTGCAACAGAACCACGACTATGTGGAGTGGCTAATACGTCGTGAATGTGCTGACAAAACTTGCTAATTGACAACACGGCAGAAAATGCAAACACACATATATGCTCGGGAGAACTGGGAGTCTTCCAGGAGGCTTGACTGTCTAAGGAGGACAACACTGGGCAACAGCCTAAGCGTAGCAGTTGTGCCGCATAGGGAAACACTACCAGTCAAGCGTAGCAGCACAGCTGCACAGAGAAACGCAACAGTTTACTCACTAAGCAGGAGCAGTACACACACACCTTTGTTGACTTAGACGGTCATACAGCGATTTATGACTGTATGAAGCGCACAATGGTCCAGCAGTGTTTGACTGCCAAGAGCCGCTTAAGTACAAACACTGCTGGCGTCACAAATTGGACACACCTGGGCGAAGTGCGGGAAAGATAATTACTGGGGGGAAACAACTGACTGTCAAAGAGAGAGGGGGCGTGGTCGGACCGGCGAATGTTAGACAGTGTCCACCTGAAAGTGGGTCAAAACGGCTGCCCAACAACGGCCGGCCAGAGCGGTGGCTGCAGGCATGGAAAAGAAAAGGAATACAGACATAAAAACAACAAGAACTCAAAAGATAACAAAACATAATAACCCGATGCCTGAGCCACAGAGAATGGTCAGAACCGAGCCTACAGGATAACACGGGCTCGGTTCGTGACAAAAACTTATTCTGAATTAAAGAAGTGTATGTACTGAAAAACATAACTCTGTATTATTCGCATGCACGCTCACCCCGCCCCTCCTTCCCCAGCTTCCCTCATGCATAGTTCCCTTTAAATCTTTTCTAAGCTTTTCTTTTAAGTCTGAAAACTCGATGGAAAGCAGTATAATATGATGATTTGCCCCACTGCACTACTTTGTGCTGTGGGATCTTTTTGACCCCAGAGGACAACAGAAGTTATTATATTTAATAAAACATCCATAATTCAATCCCATTACTTCAAATTCATTTTAATCATGAAGAGCAAGGTACCAAACAACCCCCATTATTTTCAGACCATTTGATGAATAAAAACATATTTTGATGGCAAAAGACTTTAATTTGGGGTCAGAATGATCCCAGGACATTGTGAGGGTTAAACAGCTTTGCTGATGAGCTTGCACCAGTGTGGCAACTCATTTTTCAGGAATCTGTAGATACATGCACTGTTCCTGTAAAATGGAAAACCTCCTACATAAAACCAATACCGAAAAAAGCCTGTTCAAAATAACACAAAGTATCATGATCTAGGCATGGTCTAGGACAGGGGTCACATGCCATGGAGGGCCAAGGCCCTGCAGGCTTTACCTCCAGTCAGTGTCTTCAACAGCAGATTCCACTGAATTTCTTCCCACTCATTGTTAATAAGTGAAAACACCTGCTGAAGAGACTGGGTAGAAGAGAAAACCTGCAGGATCTTGGCCCTCCATGGCACATGGGTGGACACCTCTGGTCTAGGACCGTGCCCATGTTTTCTGTTCATTGTGGTTTCTTTGTTTTCCCTTGTCATTATTATTTTCATTATTGCCTTCTGTGTTCCCCCTGGGTCCTCCATGATTGTCTTTTGTGTTCCCCTTAGTCTGGTGGAGGTCTTTAGTCTGTTGTGTCATCCCCTGTTTGTCCCTGTTATTGTCTTCTGTGTCTCCCCTGGGGTATTGCATACAACCAGGATAAGGGATTAAACCAGGATTTTCAAGTAATCCTGGCTTAATTTACAGTGCATACAGAAAGTATTCACAACGCTTCACTTTTTCCACATTTTGTTATGTTACAGCCTTATCCCAAAATGGATTAAATTAATTTTTTTCCTCAAAATTCTACACACAATACCAATAATGACAATGTGAAAAAAGTTTCAAGATTTTTGCAAATTTATTAAAAATAAAAAACTAAGAAATCGTGTGTACATAAGTACTCACAGCCTTTGCTCAATACTTTGTTGATGCACCTTTGGCAGCAATTACAGCCTCAAGTCTTTTTGAATATGATTCCACAAGCTTGGCACGCCTATCTTTGGGCAGTTTTGCCCATTCCTCTTTGCAGCACCTCTCAAGCTCCATCAGGTTGGATGGGAAGCGTCGGTGCACAGCCATTTTCAGATCTCTCCAGAGATGTTCAATTGAATTCAAGTATGGGCTCTGGCTGGGCCACTCGAGGACATTCACAGAAATCTCCTGAAGCCACTCCTTTGATATCTTGTCTGTGTGCTTAGGGTCGTTGTCCTGCTGAAAGATGAACCGTCGCCCCAGTCTGAGGTGAAGAGCGCTCTGAAGCAGGTTTTCATCCAGGATGTCTCTGTACATTGCTGCATTCATCTTTCCCTCTATCCTAACGAGTCTCCCAGTTCCTGCCGCTGAAAAACATCCCCACAGCATGATGCTGCTACCACCATTGGCATGGTTATGAACAGTGCCTGGTTTCCTCCAAACATGATGTCTGGCATTCACGCCAAAGAGTTCAATCTTTGTCTCATCAGACCAAAGAATTTTGTTTTTCATGGTCTGAGAGTCCTTCAGGTGCCTTTTGACAAACTCCAGGTGGGCTGCCATGTGCCTTTTTAAGGAGTGGCTTCCGTCTGACCACTCTACCATAGAAGCCTGATTGGTGGATTGCTGCAGAGATGGTTGTCCTTCTGGAAGGTTCTCCTCTCTCCACAGAGCAACACTGGAGCTCTGACAGAGTGACCATCGGGTTCTTGGTCACCTCCCTGACTAAGGCCCTTGTTCCCCGGTCACTCAGTTTAGATGGGCAGCCAGCTCTAGGAAGAGCCCTAGTGGTTCTGAACTTCTTCCATTTACAGATGATAGAGGCCACTGTGCTCACTGGGACCTTCAAAGCAGCAGAAATTTTTTTGTACCCTTCCCCAGATTTGTGCTTCGAGACAATCTTTTTTCAGAGGCCTACAGACAATTCCTTTGACTTCATGCTTGGTTTGTGCTCTGATATGCACTGTCAACTGTGGGACCTTATATAGACAGGTGTGTGCCTTTCCAAATCATGTCCAATCAACTGAATTTACCACAGGTGAACTCCAGTTAAGCTGTAGAAACATCTCAAGGATGATCAGTGGAAACAGGATGTACCTGAGCTCAATTTTGAGCTTCATGGCAAAGGCTGTAAATACTTATGTACATGTGATTTCTTATTTTTTTATTTTTAATAAATCTGCAAAAATCTCAAAAAAAATCTTTTTTCACGTTTATGGTAATAATAATGACAACGTGCCATACAACCATCTCTGCAGCAATCCACCAGTCAGGCCTGTATGGTAAAGTGGCCAGATGGAAGCCACTCCTTAGTAAAAGGCACATGGCAGCCCACCTGGAGTTTGCCAAAAGGCACCTGAAGGACTCTCAGACCATGAGCAACAAAATTCTCTGGTCTGATGAGACAAAGATTGTCATGTTTGGAGGAAACCAGGCATCACTCATCACCAGGCAATACCATCCTTACAGTGAAGCACGGTGGTGGCAGCATCATGGTGTGGGGATGTTTTTCAGTGGCAGGAGCTGGGAGACTAGTCAGGATAGAGGGAAAGATGAATGCAGCAATGTACAGAGACATCCTGGATGAAAACCTGCTCCAGAGCGCTCTTGACCTCAGACTGGGGCGACAGTTCATCTTTCAGCAGGACAACGACCCTAAGCACACAGCCAAGATATCAAAAGAGTGGCTTCAGAACAACTCTGTGAATGTTCTTGAGTGGCCCAGCCAGAGCTCAGACTTGAATCCAATTGAACATCTCTGGATAGATCTAAAAATTGCTGTGCACCAACACTTCCCATCCAACCTGATGGCGCTTGAGAGGTGCCGCAAAGAGGAATGGGCGAAACTGCCCAAAGATAGGTGTGCCAAGCTTGTGGCATCATATTCAAAAAGACCTGAGACTGTAATTGCTGCCAAAGGTGCATCAACAAAGTATTGAGCAAAGGCTGTGAATACTTATGTGCATGTGATTTCTTAGTTTTTTATTTTTAATAAAATTGCAAAAAATTCAAAAAAAAACTTTTTTCACATGGTCATTATGATGTATTGTGTGCAGAATTTTGAGGAAAAAAAATGAATTTAATCCCTTCTGGAATAAGGCTGTAACATAACAAAATGTGGAAAAAGTGAAGTGCCGTGAATACTTTCCGGATGCACTATATCTGACTAACCATTAATGCTTTGAGCAGTCCATGTATGTATCTCAAAGCTCTGAAAAAAAATCAAGAAGCTGGGGCATATACAAAGTTGGTTTCTGAAGGCCCAAACATGGTCGACCACGAAACCCGACTAATTTTTTTCCCATTTTTGAGGGGCTGGCATGCCTACCAGTCTATGATGTAGGACAGATCTTTTTTTATATTCTGAGAGAGTAGGTGGAGGTGTATTACCGTACCAAATTAGTGTAGTTCTTGAGATACTGACACCTCAAAATGGAGGAAAAATAAGGACGTGCAAAAATCGCGCCAAAATCGACACATACCCCCCACTAAATTGGCCGTATCTCAAAAAGTATCCATCCAAGCAAACTAAAACTTTAGTGTATCTATTGGATAAATAAGGAACAACTGGTGAAAATTTCAGAATTTTTTGAGATCCAAGTGCATTGGCCAGTTGTTGAAATGACATGGAATGACCCAGTATTCATTCAGTCACATTTTGGCATGTAGACATGATGAAAATGTTGCCCGCTCTGAGTCTCAGTTTTTGCTGCAACTTTCAGATTGGAAGGGTCAGAATTTGACGTGAACAACATGAGAGTGGCTGCATGCATGGAGCATTATGAATGTGCCGTCAACAAATCTGTGGGGACTATGTAACACTAGCACATCAATATGGACCAATATCTCTGCGGAATCTTTCCAGCACCTTGTTGAATCTATTCTATGAAGAATTAAGACACTTTTGAAGACAATAGGGATCTAGCACTGTCATTGCAAAATGTGCCTATTATAGTGGCCGTTGAGTGTGTTCTTGTCGTCTTCTTGTCTGGGTGACAGGACTCATGATGGCTTTAAAGAGGAATGCATTAGAGATACTTTCTACTGAGGAAGTGTTAAGTGCTTATTATTGCCTTCAGTCATGGATCAACTGCACTATAGGTTACTGAAAATGGGCCAGACATGATGACTGTAGACTAGAACATACAGTATCTACCTGATCCACTGGAATCACTTGGGAAATATGGGACAGAAACCACATGCGGAGCATTCACATTTCAGTGTGACATTCACAGCAGATCATACAGTTGATGAAACGGCACAATAAGAGCAATTTTTAGATGAGTAATGAGTAAGGATATATAGCCATTCAATAATTAACTAAAAATATTCTGATTAATTGAATGACTGATCAAAAATGTGCATACTTGTCTTCTTCTCTTTCCACCTGCAGTTTCAACAGACTTCTGAGCATGCTCTGTTCTCCAGCTCAGTTGTGGACATCTTCACTCAGCTCAACCAAAGCTTTGAGATAATCAAGAAACTGGACTGCCCTGACCCCACCGTGGTGGCTCATTATAACCAACGCTTTGCCAAGGTGGGATGACTGTATTTATTCGATGTTCTGTTCTCTGTGTTTCTGATTAATTTTTTACAGGTTCATCGCCGTGGTGTTACCACATGAAAAAGGCTGTTCCACAGTTTACAAAATTACTGCAATTACATTCTCTTCTCAGTCTCTAGTAATGCAATAATAGATGTGTGGGTACTGTAATTGTGTTTTACTTGCCCTTATTTTCAGATTTGTTATTGTCTTACAACAGTCATGGATTATAAAGTTAAACATTGTTACAATTATGCAAATATCACAGAATAAGAGTGAAAATGACAGACACATGTCACGTGACATTAATTTGGAGACAAAATAGCACAATTCAGAAGCCAGCTAAAACATGTTCCGATATACATTTTTTTTTATTAAGGCATATATAAACATACATAAAGATTTTCTCCATGAGCTGTTTTGGAACCGCAGAAAATACACTACTCACAAAAAGTTAGGGATATTCTGTTTTTGGATGAAATTTCAGGATGCACCTAAAATGCTTTATAACCTTTCCAGGTGAACTTAATTTGACCTTCTCTAACCTTTTGAATGCACATGTCCAACTGTTCAATATTTCAGTACTTTTTGTGTAACTTGCTATTCTCTAACAAGGTGCTTAACGGCAAAATTCACCACAGGTGTTTGAGCCATGACTCAACCAATAAATTGTCTGGTTCAATTAAAATTGGTATTTAAACAGTCCTCTTCATCATGCTGTTCACATTTTGATATCATGAGACCAAGACAACACCTAACAGTTGATCAACAGTACCTTGCCATTGCAAGGCTTCAAACAGGATGTTCTCAGAGGGAAGTGGCCACTGAGCTTAGAGTGTCACAGAGTGTCATCAGCAGGTTGCAACAGAGAGACTGGAAGAGCCACAGAAAGGCATAGAAGTGGACGTCCTTTGGCCACATCAGCTGATGACTGCTTCATTGTGAACAGTGCCCTGCAGAACCAGATGACGAATACCATTCAACTCCAGGCACATTTAAGGGAGGTGAGAGGCACCCAAGTGTCACGTCAGACCATTTGAAAGAGTTTCCATCAGCGTGGTCTGCATGCTAGATGATCTGTAAGGGTACCTGGCCACACCACCAGGCACAGGCATCATCATTTGCATGGGCCAGGGAGCATTTACACTGGACAAGGGACCAGTGGGCCTCAGTGCTGTTCTCTGATGAAAGTCAATTCACGTTGAGCAGAAATGATGGCCGCTAACGATGTTGGAGACGTCAAGGAGAGCGCTATGCATCAGCCGCTGTTGTCACCATATTACAGTCTGGGCAGGTGTGTCTAGTCAATACAGAACTGCCCTACACCTTGTGAATGGTACAGTGGCAAGCCGATAATACCTGAATAACATTAATCCAGTCATTGTGCCCCAGCATGAACAACACAGGCCCAATTTCATCTTCATGGACAATAATGTTCCAGCTCATTGAGGTCACGTCATTAGGGAATGGCTGCTGGAGGCTGGGGTACCTCCAATGGAGTGGCATGCACTTTCTCCAGACCTGAATCCCATAGAAAACCTATGGGATCAGCCAAGTCGCCATGTAGAGGCTCGTAACTCTGCACCCCACAACCTCAATGACCTGAGGGCCGCCCTTCAAGAAGAGTGGAATGCCATGCCTCAACAGACAATAAGTCAACTTGTGAACAGCATGAGACATTGTCGTCAAGCTGTAATTGATGCTCAACGGCACATGACAAGCTATTGAGACATTGACGTTTTTTGTTGTGGTATGCCCACCATTGTTGTTGGCTTTTGTTTCAGTAAATTGTTTGAGATGAGCAAATCACCATTGCATGCTTCTACTTAAATACCCTACTTTCATGACATAATATCACTGTAGTGTGAAGTTTTTACTTTTTCCATAAATTTCACCTGAAAGCCAAATATCCCTAACTTTTTGTGAGTAGTGTAGATTCCTTAGATGTGAATACATCCATACTTTACAAAGCAAGGTAATTTCAACATATTAAAGTATAATAAATACAGTTTCCAATGGTAGAATTACAGCTTGATTGCATCCAAAATCCAGGCAAAATAATGCAATTTACACTGAGGGTATCTTATAGGTAAACATGTAACCAGGCGAGTTAAAAGTGTTTCACTTTGAGCAAAAACTTGACAGCCATGTGAGTCTTTTGAGCCCTGGTTATTATTATTATTGTCTGTTGTTGATGAAAGTTATAATGATGTTGCACCCAAAACAAAACAAACAACAAAAAAAAAAACTCCTTGAGCTCTATGCACATCCCGGCAGCCTTATAGACCAACAGGCAGCATCATTTGCAGCACCAGCTATACATAAGCAATGGCTAAACAGCATCTATGGTTTGAATTTCATTCATGGCTGTTTGAAGAAATAAACTATGGGGTTAAAGCCCCTCCTTCCCTCTTACAACTATTTAGTAGTGTTTACTTGTATGTTGCAAAATGGTCTACCAGCAACTGTTTTTGTCATTAACATGGACATGTCACATTGATTTTGTCTGAGCACACCTTAAAATGTACTTTAGCCACAGACTTTATTTTACACATCAGGCCTAAAACTCAAAAAGTGGTACCAGCTCCTACAGAAAACAATGAAAAATGCAAAATTATTAAACAGAGGTTTTACAAAGGTAACACCAATTGGGCTGTCTATGCTTATATCACCGTGAACGAGCCCTAGCAGCAGAGTGAGGTATAAATGAGGCGCCACGAGACGGCTTTTGTTGTGATGTGGCGCATTATAAATAAAGCTGAATTGAATTGAACTGAATTGAATTAAACAAACGACATTCTCATTGTACTTCAATAGAAATGTTAGCTAAATTTAAACAAAGAAAATGCAGAAATGGTACCCAATTGGCTCATGTAGCCATCACCATCTTATGAAAGATGGCGATGACCATCAGAAATACGAGTTTTTTTGATTCCCACCGGCCAGCAGAGATTACCCAAGGAGGATATTGTGGGCTAATGTCTGCCGAAGGAGAATGCCTTTTCATAATAAAAGGGAGGCCAAGGGATGATATGACCCACATCTCCATCTGCTCTTACCATGTTATAACAGGTGTGTCTGTTTACCAAACTATGACTCTTATTTATCTTTAAAAGTAACTTGTCTACACGTAAAGTAAACGCGAACATGCAAAAACACACGAATTTGCATCCGAGGGAGTTAATAGCTAGACTGAGGCGGATGATATTTTAAAGGCAGCGAAGTGAGGGTTTTAAGCAGGTTTATTAAATCATACCGCCATCATAGGAACTCCGCTCCAGCCCTGTGTGAGCAGACTGGAGCGGGGTCCTCAGGCTCTTTAGCAAAGAGACACAGAGTGTGTGTGTCAGCAGCAGCAGTCGAAGAGAGAGTGAGTTACAGAATATGTGCGGTATTTATACCCAGTTACAGACAATGTATGAAAGGCCTTCACAGCAGTAGGTATGGCATTTGCATTTGAGAGACACAGTAGGGATAGGATGCATGAACACAATGCATGAATGGCGCATTAACATCACAGTAGTGAAACAATGCATGAATGGCACATTACATCACAGTAGTGCAGCGGAAAAAACCAGAAGTAGCGAGCTGTCTGTCCCAGTCTGTTGTGGGGGGTATCCCAAACCGCCACACGCTCCCCCCCAGAGGGCTCGGCAGGGGGCCGAGGCCTCGATAGTGCAGCTTTGGCAGCGAGCAGGGAAAGCTCTGTGCAGGCGGAGGGGGAGGGGGGTGGGGGGTAGTAAGTGCCGGCAGGAGACGGTGAAATCATCTGAGCCGCGCAAAAATTGCTTGTGGGTCCGCGATGTCGACGGGTTGTCCCGTTGAACGTGCAGAGGTCCACAAGAAGAAAAATTAGTCACTGACTCCTCCCGCGATTAAGTCCTGCAAGGATTAATAGTGGCCGTGAAGAAAAGCAGGGGCGGCTGTAAGAAAAAAACAAAGGCAAAGGGACTTGGCGTGTTGACTTTAGGTGCGGGCACAACCTTAAAGCCCTCAGGAACCGCACACTGTTGAATTCCCTATGTGTGCCGTGGCTGAGACCATTAGCAAATCCTTCGAGCATGCTGCGTGCCTCAGGTGTACGAGCAAGCCTGAAGGACCAGTGTGCAGCGGCGAAGGAGGAAGGCGGTCAGTGGAGCCGTATGTGTCCCGTGCGTGGTGCGCCGTCCTCGTAACTCCCCGGTGCGTGTGCCGGGGCTCCGTGCGTTGTTGGGCCAGCTGGAGAGGAGACAGGGTCAGGGAGCGTAATCCTCCCTGTTCAATGTGTTGGAGCGGTGAAAGGAAGTAGACGATCTTTGTCCCTCGCGCTCGTGCAGATGCGTTGGAGTGGTGAGAGGGAGGAGACGATCTTTGTCAATCGCTCGGCCATGGTGCGTTCAGGTCCACGCGCTGCATTCGCCGTCGGCCATGGAGGTCGCCGTCGTGGAGAGGGGACGAGGTGCATGCACTCTCGTGTGGAGGAGCTGTGAGCGCGGCCGGTCCAGCGTGGATGTGCCGATCTAGGCGTGCAGATCCCACCATGAAGTTTGCTGCGGCTTTCCCGGTTGTGGGTGATGTCCGGAGAGTTCCCAGAAGCAGAAGGGAACTGCTGTGTTCTCTTGTCGTCGGAGCATCACCGCCGGGCGCTGCGTTCGCCGGCAGCGTGGCTGTCCAAGCCAGAAGGTTGCGATGCACAAAGCGTGTGCATCTTCGGGGTCACCAGTGAGGCGGATGATAAAATAAAGGCAGCGAAGTGAGGGTTTTAAGCAGGTTTATTAAATCATACCGCCATCATAGGAACTCCGCTCCAGCCCTGTGTGAGCAGACTGGAGCGGGGTCCTCAGGCTCTTTAGCAAAGAGACACAGAGTGTGTGTGTCAGCAGCAGCAGTCGAAGAGAGAGTGAGTTACAGAATATGTGCGGTATTTATACCCAGTTACAGACAATGCATGAAAGGCCTTCACAGCAGTAGGTATGGCATTTGCATTTGAGAGACACAGTAGGGATAGGATGCATGAACACAATGCATGAATGGCGCATTAACATCACAGTAGTGAAACAATGCATGAATGGCACATTACATCACAGTAGTGCAGCGGAAAAAACCAGAAGTAGCGAGCTGTCTGTCCCAGTCTGTTGTGGGGGTTATCCCAAACCGCCACAAGACTAGCATTTGCATAGAAACGTGTCGGCTTGGTAGGAATATTCATTCTAGTTTGAGCCGCTAATCATCCTCATAGTAAACATATCAACACTGCAATTAAAATAATTTAAAAATAAGACTGACACTCATCTACTGACAAATTGACCAAAGCTCTGTAGAGCTGAAACAAAGTGTTGGGATTAAGGAGGGCTAACGAGTGTAGACAAACAATGTCTTGTGGTCTATGTGAAACGGCACAACGCACTACACTGCAGTAGCATGCACACACGTGTGACGTCATGGCACCTCAGGGTATATTAGACAGCTCCCCAGGGCCAGCTGCGCTCTTTGCTCTTCCCTGCTCTTCCCTGCTCTTCCTGCACTGTGTACTTTGCTGTGTTAAGTTCAATAAAGCTAACCTCAACACATGGTCATGTTCGCCCATATGTGACCTGTGCTGGCAAAATGAGTCAGAATGCGCACAGGGTAATTATGAGCTACAGGCACTAGAAGTCAAAAATCATGATTCTTTCTTTGCTCACTATAGCGCTAGTCACCGTGACGTCACGCGAGTATGTCACGTGATGTAAATACAGCGCTGGTGGGCAAGACGCCAAGCACGTGTTGCATGTTGAGCAGACGCTTCTGCCGATTCGGAGACGTTTTGCGGCAAAATGCCACAGTCTTGTGTTGTTAAAGACTGTACCAACAGATAGGAGAAGGGGGGGGGAATTGTCCTGGAATAGGATTCCTGCAGATCCAGAGCGCAGGCGAGTGTGGCTGGCAGCATTGAACCGCAAAGACTGGGTCCCAGGGGAGGATGTCCGCGTGTGTGGAGATCACTTCACGACTGGGTTGGTAAATTTTTTATCACCCAAGATGGTAGACTGTGCTGTATTAAATTCTGACTGATTCTGGGGTCAGTTTATTCCTAGAATGTCAGTTGTGGCCCATTTTTAATAGTTTGTTTTCCTTTTTTTGTTTCAGTATTTCCAGAAGTTTGCAGTGCTGTAGTCAGAGTCTACTCTAGTCTAGATAAGATGAACTGTGGCGCTGAGCGTGCAGGCACGGCATTTTCAGACTCAAAGCTGACCTCTGTTGAATGAAATAGTTGTTGTGTTCTGGTTTGTTCTCTGTAGATTCACTAGGTATATATGTCACCAAATGTGACATCCGGCCCCAACAGAGGATTGTCCTCCCAGTCCAAGTTGTCGAGGTATGGGTCAGGCAAGCTGGCAGTGCCTCTGTTGTATTGAAGCTTGTCTATGTAGCGAGTCTTTGCCACACTGTCCAAGGACTTGACATATGCAGAAAGCTGTGGCGACGGTGTTGTCACAGATGCCATGGTTTTGACAGACTTGTCATCACTGGAAAATATAATATGGGGTCAATTCCAACACTACTAGTCACTGACCAAACTGACACTCAGACACTGGCCTTTCAATGTTAGGCTGGGCATTTTTAATAAAAAAATAAATAGTTGGCCGCTCCGTACTGAAACCACAATAAAAAAAAAATTATTGTTGTTTAAGTCACTGAGTATTTATTTGCCAAAAATGCAAAAAAAATAGGCCTAGACGGGTCTAATTTAGGCCAAGTATAAATAGGCGACCAACTAGACTAAACCATGGCCCCAGCGGCCCAGGCCCAGGCCCAGGCCTAGCTTTGACTGCCTGACCCTGAGGCTGAGATGTTCTTTGCTTTAACTTCAATTCATCATTCAAGAATCAAGTTATTGCAATTGGACTTCAACTGTCACAAACTAGAATTGACTAGATGACTCACTGTCACTGACACTGACACAGTGACAGTGAGCGTGACTGTCAGGCCAGAGATGGAAACGTGCAGGCAGGTCAGTTTCATCCTTTTTCAGAGAGTGAACCGCAGGACTCAGGCATTGACAAGGAACCTCTGCGATGCCACGATATCTCATAATCTTTGTACAATAAATGCCAGTGTCTTATTATTTTGTTAACATAAGATATTGAGCAAAATATGAGTGTTTCTGTGGATTGTTTCGCTCACCAAACATGGCGCGGAGATCACGTCAAAACAGAGAAACAATATACTGAAGTACAGCGGATGCGTCCAGTCCACGCAAAAGGCGTTGCAACGCTGCAATGTTTTCTTGCTCACCAGCTGACTGCGCATGTGCTAGAATCAAGCTTTGTTTACCAACAATGAACAGCGCTATTGGCAAGTCCCGGAAGACGTAACTCAGGACCAATAGAATGCGAGTTTTCAAACCAGCCAAGACATAAACAAAATCAGCTTGTTGCTGGTCAGTTTTTGCCGAATTCCTACAAATTATATATAATTTTGAAGGTCTTTCAATACAGATTATAAAAATAACAATACCTCAGTTTTGAAAATGTCCTCATTGTGACTCATTTTTACAGCACAGATTACATATTTCCAGACATAACACTGGCGATGAGGATAATGGAGACTTTGCTAACACCACTACCACTGTTCCTTGCTCTGCCTGATGATCAACCTATTCCTTGGTCCCGCTGGTACGAGTCATTTGAAACATTTGTGTCCACCATCGACCTAGCTAAAGCTAGCAAAGCTAGGCTAAAAGCTATGCAAATTCATAGCACTGGCAACGAGGGACATGTTTTTTGGACGCTTGGACCTGCGGACACCTATGACGAGTGTGTTGCTTTATCAACTGAACATTTTGCCACCCCAGAAAGCGTTTTAGTCTGAAGAATTAAGTTTCGCCAGTGCCAACAGCGTACGGGGGAGTCGGGCCAGCAATACGTCGCTGACCTCCACTGTTTGGCTAGTACGTGCAGGTCTGGACACCTGGAAGACGAGATGGTGTGAGACCAGTTAGCACATGACAAATCTGAAGCTGCGGGAGAAGCTGCTAATGGCGCCAGACGATTTAACACTTGCCAGGGCAGTGGAAATGGCTTCCCAGCCAGAGGGAGCAGCCCAGTTAGCAACACAGCTAGGCGCCTCCAGCCCGCATTCCCCATATTCAGCTCTGCTAGCACAGCCTGGTACACTGGTTCTCAGCCCACCGACCCCACGTCTCCTCGCGAAGACACCGAGGTGAACATCACAGGACGACAAGGTACTACAGCACGCTGACCATGTGATAACTGTGGCTCATCCTCACACTGTACACTCACACCTGTCTGCCCAGCCACAGGACAGAGGTGCCAACACTGCGGTAAGCAAAACTACTTTGCCAGAGTGTGTCACTCGGTTCCTGCAAGCCCGCCGTCTCACTCGCCCAGTTGGCCCGGCCCAACCACCGTTCATTCTGTGGACTCCAGTAACAAGCCATATAAGTGGTTCACAGTGGAATTGGATGGCATCAGTCTACCGCTGCTGCTGGACACTGCTGCTATGAGGTTCCTGATGGATGAGGCCACGGTTAGGCTTTTTCCCCTACAACCAATTAATCCAGACAAGGTGGAACAGTTCGGGTATGGACACACGAAGATCGGCATGGTAGGAACCGTTACCTTTTTGGTTCACTACGGGTCAAGAATCCTCCTGGCATTCACATTCCAGGTGAAGCACCGCGGTGACAACATCCTGGGGTGTGATTTATTCCATGAACTGGGCGTTTCCATCACAGCCCAAATGGGATTCTGTTTGACCGACGATGGCCCGAGTCCACTCCACCTGGATGTAGATGCAGCCACTCCCTGCTTTGCACCACACAACAAACAAAGCACTGGAGACTTGGAGCCGATCCTCACACAGTGTGAGCATCCCCGAGCCACCACCTCACTACAGGAGCTCCAGTCCATGTTCATTCAGTACCTGGTGTATGTGAAACGGCACAACGCACTACGCTGCAGTAGCACGCACACACGTGTGACATCACGGTGCTTCAGGGTATATTAGACGGCTGCCCAAGGCCGGCCACACTCTTTGCTCTTCCCTGCTCTTCCTGCACTGTGTACTTTGCTGTGTTAAGTTCAGTAAAGCAGACCTCAACACGTGGTCATATTCGCCCATATTTCCAGACATAACATGTCTCCCATGTCCTGTGAGCTCCAGTGGATAAATTTTGCAAACCTAAACATGACGTTTTTTGGAGATTTCCACTGCATGGTACGATTTATTTTCTATTATTGGAGTGTTCCGCCAATGCAGCAAAGCTGGAGCATCTATCTGGTAGTTACAAATATCAATAAATGCTGTTTTTGGCCACTCCTGTGTCCAGGCGCCGAGATCGTGTGAAAACGGGCGGCCCAGTGGTGGTGATAAAGTGTTCCACCCTGTGTTTAGTGATGGCCACCGAAAACGTCGGGACCGTGAGTGCTGGGAACTGAGTGAGCAGTGTGTGGAACTTGCCGCCTGGAGCTGTGACGCTGGCTTATGTTATTGGCCCGGCCCCTCAAGCTGTACAGGGGAGAGAATCAAAAGACATTGCATTAACTAGGCGTCTGTTAGCAACATCGACTAGCAACCCGTGTGCACACAGAAAATCAGCTCCCAAGATTGGGAAACTCAGTGCCGCTATGACAAAAGTCCACTCGTACATACGGCCGTGTAGGGATAAAGTCAGTGTTCTCTCACCAAAAGTCCTAATGTCTGAGCCATTTACGGCTATCAGCTTGGGCCTGCTAGCTCCCACTAGCCTGTCGGCGTAGGACGGCAGGATGAGGCTCTTTTGGGAGCCGGTGTCTACAAGGAACCGTCTCGCCGAGCGCGAATCCGTCACGTAGAGCAGCTTGTTCTCTGCACCGGCGGTCGCAGCTGCTACTGACTGCTGGCCTTGGCGTTTCCCGAATGCTTGAATTGGCACTGTGGCATACAACTGCGTGCGTTCTCTCTAAAGCGGTGGTGGTAGAAGCAGAGCATGTCTCTCTGGCGCTTCCTGGCCCCCGCTGCCGCTACCATCGCCGGCTCTTCGCCTCCGCTGGTTGTCTTGCTGGGTTCCGCCGCTGCTGCGTTCACTGTGAGGGTTCTGGTGGTGAGGATGATCCGATCTGCCTCCTGGGCTAGCACACGGTAGTCACGCTCGGCCAGCAATGGCGAGTTGGCCAGGACCGCTCTTGCCTCTGTTGGGAGGTTCCGGAGGAAAAGGTGGGCAAACAGAAAATGCCCGTCGTCTGTGCCCATCAACGCCAACATCTTCTCCATCAGTTTGACCGCCGACCCATCTCCTAACTCGGAGCACCTCAGGAGCCTCTCTGCTCTCTCACAGTCCGAGAGCGTGTAGCGCCGGATCAGCGCGGCCTTGAGAGCCCCGTATTTATCGTGGGCTGGAGGTTGTTGGAGCAGGCTCGCTACTTGCTGAGATGTGCGAGCGTCCAGCGCTGCGACCACATAGTAATATCTGGTGTCATCTGCCGTTATTCCCCGGAGGGCGAACTGAGCCTCGGTGTGGTGGAACCAAGACCGTGGGTTGTGCAGCCAAAAGTCCGGTAGTTTGACCGAAACAGCGCACGCATTGCTGGGGCTTCCCGTCCGGGCCGACTCCGGGGTTCTTGCCTCGTGTTCCATAATTCGTCAAGGGTCACCAGTGTGGAGAGTGCAATAAGAAGACCAGACTAGACAGAATAACTTGAGGCTGGTGGGTCTTCCAGAGGAATCAGAAGGTCGGGACGTATGTTCCTTTCTGGAAAAGTGGATTCCGGAGGTGCTGGGCAGCGAGGAGTTGCAATCAGCAGTGGTTCTGGAAAAAGCACATCGTATTGGCCCACGGAGAGATAAGGGACCGCCGAGGACCTTAATTATGAAGTTTCTTAGCAACAGAGACAGGATGAAGATCTTCAACGCTGCACGAGCTAAAGGAGAGATTAAACACCAGGATCAGCAGGTGCGGTTCTACCCAGATTTGGCCACAGGAATCCAACAATTGAGGAAGCAGTTTGATCCCATACGTAAGGAGCTGCGCAACCTTGGGATTGGTCATGGTGTAATCTATCCTGCGAGACTGTTGACCACGTATGAGGGCAGAACCCACATCTTCAAGACCCCAGAGGAGGCGCAGGAGTTCATCAAGAAGATCAAAGAAGAAGAAGAGACTGGTGGGAGCTAAGCATGAACAAAATATAAGGTAGAATAATTAAGTATTTGCACAGGCATCTGACTGACTTGAAGTAAACAGCAAGTTTACAAAAAATAGATTGTATTATATATTAAAAAAAAACAAAAACAAAACAAACAAAAAAAACTATGATGTACAAAGTTGTTAAAAATTCTGGAGTTAAGTTGGAAAACTACAGAGGAGAGTTAATGTTACGTCATTAAAAGCAGTAGAGTTAGGGTGATTGGGAGGATGAAGAAGGAGTGGCTTAGGCTGTTCCCCGTGGATATGGAACGGTCGATGGCTATATCGGGAGACGGAATTTTTCTTTTGATTTTGGGGGGTTCGCCACAAGTGTGGGAAGGGGGAATTTGTTTGTGTGTAGTTTGTAGGATGAATGTTCAACCACTCATGTTTTTGCTTCTCTGTATGAGCATGTTTACACTGCAAGGTAATCCCAAACTCTCTATTGATCATAAACCAAAGTGTTAATCTTAATTTAACTTCATGGAATTGCAGAGGTCTACAAAAGTTAAAAAAAACTTAAACAAGTTATGAATAAAATAAAAGACATGGGTTCAAAAATTGTGTTTTTACAAGAAACTCATCTAATAGAGGAGGATATAAAAAGAATTAGGAGTAGATGGCAAGGAAGTGTATTCACCTCATCATTTTCATCCCGGGCCAGGGGAGTTATGACTCTCATACATAAATCAGTCCCTTTTCAAGTGAAAAATGTAATTGGAGACAAACTTGGAAGATATGTAATCATTCAAGGTTCTTTGCTATTAGAAAATATAAATCTTGTGAACTTATATGGTCCCAATATAGATGATCAAAAGTTCTTTGTTAATTTATTTCTTATTTTATCATCACTTACAGGGCAACATATAATAGCAGGGGATTTTAATTGTACATTGAATCCAGGTATAGATAGATCAACAGGACTGGATTGTACGCACAATGGATGTAGGATGACTATTAATCATTTTATGAAAGAATTGAGATTGTTAGATATATGGAGAGAAATGAAACCACAAGTTAAAGCCTATTCTTGTTATTCCAGTACCTACAAGACATTCTCACGTATTGATTATTTTTTGATTTCCACAGAATTAAGATCCAAGATTCAAAACTGCTTTTATGATAACATCGTGATCTCTGATCATGCACCCTGTTGTCTAATATATGTAGATAAAAAATTGACAAAGGAATCAGGTAGATGGCAATTTCAGCATAAATGGCTTCAGGATGAGGAATTTGTCAAGTATATAGAAAAACAGATAGACGAGTACTTTGACATCAATACTACACAAACATCAGCATGTGTAAAGTGGGAAGCTTTCAAAGCTTTTATTAGGGGACATATTATTAGTTATACAGGATCAAAATCTAAGAAGACTCGAGAGGAGAGAGCTAAATTGGAACATAAAATGAAAAGTCTTCAGGAAAAAGTGTATGCAGGAAGTGATCCAAGGTTGGAGAATGAATTACTGATTTTGAGAGCTGAATACGACAAAAAATCAGCGAATAGAGCTGCCTCGAGTCTTCTAAGATTGAAACAATCTTTTTATGAACAAGGTGAAAAATCAGGAAAATTACTGGCATGGCAGATTAAACAATTAGAAATTAAAACACCAATTACTAGTATTATAAGTAACGGACAGGTAGTTATAGATCCTTTAGAAATTAACAGAGCCTTTAGAGATTACTATGAAAAATTATATGATACTAAAAATGAATTTGATTTAACAAAACTAAATGGGTTTTTGAACGAACTATCTATACCGTGTATTCCAAATGAAAACAGGGAGATATTGGAGTCTAAAATTAGTCAAGAAGAAGTTGGGCTAGCCATTGATAATATGAAATCAGGAAAAAGTGCAGGACCAGATGGTCTTCCAGTTGACCTTTATAAGAAATTTAAGAATAAATTAATAAAACCTTTTTTGGAAATGGTTTTAGAAGCATTTCAAAATAATAATTTACCATCATACATAAATAATGCCTTAATTATACTGCTGCCAAAACCAGGTAAGCCCTCTAATAAATGTGAAAATATGAGACCAATAAGCCTATTAAACGCCGACCTTAAGATAATCTGTAAAATTTTAGCAAGACGAATACAAGAAATTTTACCAAATATTATTAATCGAGATCAGAATGGCTTTATAAAGGGAAGACAAGGCTTCCATAATGTAAGAAGACTATTTAATATTATTTATTTTAATAGAGAAGCACCGGATACAGCTCTCCTATCACTGGACGCCGAAAAGGCCTTTGATAGAGTTGAATGGCCCTTTCTTTTTGAAGTCCTACAAAGGTTTGGACTTGGAAATAATTTCATAAAATGGGTTCAAATAATATACAATAATGCTACAGCAGAAATCCTAACAAATAACAATATTTCAAAACCAATAAAAATCAATAGAGGATGTCGACAAGGCTGTCCACTTTCACCTTTACTGTTTACTATGGCAATTGAACCTTTAGCGATAGCGATACGTTTACATTCACAAATATATGGAATTAAAGTTGGACCAACAGAACATAAAATCTCCCTGTACGCCGATGACATAATTTTGTTTATGTCGAATCTAAAAAAATCAATTCCAACCTTGTTGAATTTAATAAAGAATTTTGGGGAAATATCAGGATATAAAATAAATAAAACTAAATCTTCAATATTAATGCTAAATGAGACCCAGAGAAATTACCCAGCCCCTGAGGTAAATCAATTCAATGTTGTAAATCAGTTTAAATATTTAGGAATCCAAATTGTGCCTAAGCTAGAATCAGTCGCCAGTGTCAACTATGAAGCCTTAATGACAGATATCAATGAGTTAACTCAGAGATGGATGTCACTACCAATGTCGATGATCGGGAGAATCAATATACTTAAAAGTAATATTTTACCTAAAATACTTTATTTATTTCAATACATTCCCTTATCACCACCTTTAGATTTATTCTCAAGAATAAAAAAAAAGTTAGTGGAATTTATATGGAACAACAGGAGGGCTAGATTACGTCTGTCTTTATTATATTTACCATTTGATCGTGGAGGTCTGAAATGTCCAAATTTTATGTTGTATTATTGGTCGGCACAACTGAGGTCTATGACATATTATTTTTCATCAAATGATCTCCCTCACTGGACTGAAATGGAATCATACAATTTACCTTTACCTCTTCCCATATTCATATACTCAGATTCGGCAAAAAAATTACAAAAACAAGTTAAAAATCCATTTGTAAAGCATATGATCAAAATATGGTGTGAAGCTAAAAACTATTTAAAAGAACCACAGTTACTGTCACAATTTAGTCCAATATGGGGTAATCAATATTTTAAACCAGGGAGAGCGGACGCTGTATTTAAAGTATGGAATTTAAAAGGGATACAAAAGATTCAGGATTTATATTTGCCATGTGCAGAAAACATAATGTCTTTTGAAGAGCTGAGGATCAAATTTAATCTCAATAGAACACATTTTTTTAAATATCTTCAACTTAGAAACTTTATTCGATCAAATCAAAATAAAGCTCTCACTCGACCTATTTATTCATCCTTGGAAAAAATGATGATGAAAGATAGTAAAAGAAAGGGTATTATTTCAGAGTTTTATAACTCATTGACACTATCTTCAAGTGAAAATTCACTGAAAAGATTAAACTACTGGAAAGAAGATCTGCAAACTGAAATTTCAGAGGAACAATGGGAATTGGCTTGTACAGAAGCTCAAACCAAATCAATAAATGTACGCCTTAAATTGATACATTTCAAATGGTTAATGCGGATGTATGTTACACCGGAGGAGTTAAATAAATATAACAAAAATATACCAGATACATGCACAAAATGCATGGAAAGTAAAGGAACTCTATTTCATTGTGTATGGGAATGTAGATTAATAAGAATGTTTTGGGAAGAGGTGAGGGTAACAATTGAAAAAATAATCTCAAAACAAATCATATTGAATCCTAAATTGTTTTTGTTGGGTCTGTACCCAGAAAAGCATAATTTTAATAAAAGTGAAAGAACATTCATAGACCTCAGTTTGCTTAATGCCAAAAAATGTATTGCACTATTATGGAAAAAGACTCATAGACCAGATGTGACTCAGTGGTTAAGACAGATGTTAACAAACCTTCCATTAGAAAGAATAACATATATACTGAAATCAAAGGAAATTGTGTTTGAGAATATATGGAGACCTTTTATTGATTATGTAAAAAAATTTAAGCATAACTTTTGAAGAAGAAGGTGAGTGATGTGTGTGGACCTTGTAAATTCCAAACTGGTGAACATAATATGTATACTTATGTATTGGATTGTCTAGACTAAACAGAGGAGCATTGTTGAAGATTTGATTTTGTTGGTGGTTGTTGGTGTTTTTTAGTGCATTTTTTTTTTGTAGTACTTTAGTGTTAGTGTTTGATTGTTTGTATCATGTTTGTTAAAAAAAAAAAAGGTTCAATAAAGATATTGTGGAAAAGAAGACCAGACTTGCGCAGCAGACGACTTTATTCACTCTCCTTCAGTCATACACAGAAAAGCATTTTCACAATACACCAGGGTCTCTCCTTTTATATCATCCCTCCATCTCCCATCTGCATGAAATCTCGCATTACAATACATTCAACCATTCTCCCCCCACTGCCCCCCAGCTGCGCCTTCCTGCTATATCACCATAATCTCTCCCATCTCAATACCTATTGTCCTCATCTGTTTACCCTCTGCATCCAGTCTGAGATGATTATCCCAGCGTCTACACCAGGGGTGGGCAATCATGTGCCATGGAGGGCCATTCCACTGCAGATTTTCTGTTCCACCCAGTGTCTTCAGCAGGTGTTTGCTATGATCAGCTTCAAGGATCGCTAATAATTGAAAACACCTGCTGAAGACACTGGGTGGAACAGAAAATCTGCGCTGGAATGGCCCTCACTGCCCACCCCTGGTCTACACCATGCCATATTATTTCAGTGATAAACTGCCATTTTTTAGCACCTTTCACGTTTCAGCTGTTTTCACATGCAAGTACCCGGATGTGTAGACAACCCTATTCCAAAAAAGGTTAGGATGCTATGTAAAATTTAAAATAAAAACAGTGTTTCCTCTGGCTTAAAGACCTTGGCACGGTGGCAACATATTTTTCCGGGGGGGGGGGGGGCAGAAAACACATGACACGATTGTAACCGGAATATGTTAATTTTACACTATTTTTTTTTTAAATTTTGCATAGTAACATTGCATAATGGAACTTACCATTTGAAGTATTTTACAACCAAGGCTTGAATGTTGGGATATTGGTCCAGTTGGGGTCCCACCCAGACGTTCTGTGTTTGGACGTTTTACTGGTGTATCCTTTCTCCTTCCTCTGCTCTTACTTCCTCAACTCCTTCCTGGACCCTCTGCCTGAACACTTTCCTCTCCTTGGCTCATCTTGTCTGTCTCATCTTTCCCTCTCTGAGCCCTGTCTAATTCAAGTTCTCTCTCTGTCTATGGTGGTATACAAACAGGTTAGAAAGTACCAAGTGTCACGTTTTGTCCTGCAAGATTTTTTATCATGGTTTACATAAATAACAAAAATGTATATTTTTTTGTATTTTTCTTCAAGTGTTTCTTTTTTTCCATTGACAGAGTAGGAAAGAGAAGGGAAAAAACATTCATAATAGTAATTTACTCGTGCATGTTTAAGTGATATGATCAGACATGGATATAGTTGTCAGAAATTCTACTCAAGTAAAACCAGTGCTTTGAAATTAATAATTAAATAGTAGACAACCAAAAATTTCTGGTTGAGTTAAGGGTACTAAAAGCACCTTCTTAAAAACTTGAGCAATGACTTCAGTCTTGAAGGTTTGGGTTTTTTCTTCAAAATTTATAACAGTTTTCTTAGTTTTCTACTTTTCTCTGTAAAATTATCAAAATTTGCAACCATTTCCTCAAATTTGTAATTTCTTCTTGTAAAAGTGACTTTTCTTGTACATTTGAGACTTTATTATACAGTGGTGTGAAAAAGTGTTTGCACCCTTTCTGGTTGGGCCACCCTTAGCAGCAACAACTGCAATCAAGCATTTGCGATAACTGGCAATGAGTCTTTTACAGTGCTGTGGAGGAATTTGGGCCCACTCATCTTTGCAGAATTGTTGTAATTCAGCCACACTGGAGGGTTTTCGAACATGAACCGCCTTTTTAAGGTCATGCCACAGCATCTCAATTGGATTCAGATCAGGACTTTGATTAGGCCACTCCAAAGTCTTCATTTGTTTTTCTTAAGCCATTCAGAGGTGAACTTGCTTGTGTGTTTTGGATCATTGTCCTGCTGCAGAACCCAAGTGTGCTTCAGCTTGAGGTCACGAACAGCAATTTTGGTCGGCCGGCCACTCCTGGGTAGCTTCACCACTGTTCAGTGTTTTCACCATTTGTGGATAATGGCTGTCACTGTGGTTGACTGGAGTCCCAAAGCTTTAAAAAATGGCTTTATAACCTTTTCCAGACTGATAGATCTCAATTACTTTGTTTCTCATTTGTTCCTGAATTTCTTTAGATCGCAGCATGATGCCTAGATTTTGAGGATCTTTTGGTCTACTTCACTTTGTCAGGCAGGTTCTATTTAAGTGATTTCTTGATTGAGAACAGGTGTGGCAGTAATCAGGCCTGGGTGTGGCTGTCGTGGTTCGAGCGCCGATTTCGTCCACGCTCGGGCCATGCAGTATTTTCCTCCCATCTGGTGTGTGTGTTCCCAATGGCTCTCCGAGCTCTTATTACCTCCGCCAGGCCGAAAAGGCCAGGAGGAGGTTATGTTTTTGCCAGGGTTTGTGTGTTTGTCTGTTTGTCTGTCTGTCTGTTTGTCTGTTGGTTAGCAAGATAACTCAAAAAGTCTTGGACGGATTTGCATGAAACTTTCAGGCGTTGTTGGAAATGGTACAAGGAAGAACTGATTAAATTTTGGGGGTGATCCGGTTCACCGTCTGGATACAGGAATTTTTTTAAAGCATTTTTCAACACTGTGACATAGGGCCATTTTCAACATGTGCGCAGGCGCAATGGAGGCCGCTGGGCGTCGTGTCTGACCAACACAAACTCCGCCTTCTTCAACATTTTAGCCACAAAAGCATGCGGAAAACACTGCTGCCCTCGGACCCCCAGCGTGCCTGTGCCAGTCATAGGCGCTGCGCACATTGCGCTGGTCGTCGTGTCTGACCAACACAAACTCCGCGTTCTTCAACGTTTTAGGCACAAAAGCACGCGGAAAACACTGCTGCCCTGGGCCCACCAGCGTGACTGCTTTTGCGCCACGCTGCAAAACCTGACACGGACACCTGTCCGCCGCCCCATTATTTGCCACAAATTCCCCGCCCAGCTATAGGCGCTGCGTAAAAACGACCTCTCTGCCGGGGAAGACTCTAAATTCTGTTTTGCCGCGGAGCGCAACCCCAATATAATATGAAACCCACGGCAACCTGTCTAACCAATCTGCATCCGTCAGTGGAGGAGATGGACACACCAACACTTCAGTTTATTACCTCCGCCAAGGAGGCAATGCTTTTACAACTGTAAAACGGGGCTATAAGGGACGGCGGGGTAATATGGGACACTTTTCTAAATGTAATTCTGCTTTTTTAATTTTGCTTCCGCCTAGATTTGATGAAGGATTCATGGATATTTGACAATAACAACACAACTCAGCGTCCTGCTCAAAATAAAAAAAGCAGAATTACATTTAAAACATTTCCCAGAAAAGTGTCCCTTATTAACCCGCCGTCCCTTATAGCCCCATTTTACACTACTGAACCACTAATCCTATCACTATCACATTGATTGTCATTCATTAATTGTCTGTTTATTGCACTGTCCATGTCAAATAAACAAATAATCATTGTGAATCCAATTGCTACTCATATCTTTTCATGCTGAGGGAATCTGAAAACGTACACACAAACACTCTATGGGGGGAACTGTGCCGCTTGGCGGAGGTCTGCGCTCTCCGAGTGCTTTTCTAGTTGTGATAGCGCTCGGAGGGGCTTCCGGCTGTCAGATCTGAGCCTCTGACAGCTGAGCTGCATTAGCGATTGCCTCATCAGCTGTTCCATCCTGAACCCTATTTAAGGGAGCAGCTGAGGGCTAAACGTTGCTGCAGTCTCGTCGGACATTCCTTGTCTGACATCGTCAGACATCCCGTTGTCCAACCTCCATGCTGATTTCTCCTTTCTCTGTAAGTGTGTTTCATTGTGAATCTGTTCTTCCTTGCCATAGTCTGAGTTTTAGTTATAGTGTGTTTTAGCCCCCCGTGGCTCATTATTTTGTCATTACCCTTCCTTTAATAAACTGTGCAAACTCACCGGCTGGCCTATGGCGTCTTATTGATGGCTCGTGAGGGCCATCCATGACAGTGGCTAGAGAAATTGAATTCAGCTTTCCAAAGATGTGATAAACTACAGTTAATTTATGTTTTAACGGGGGGGCAGGGGAAATCACTTTTTCACACAGGGCCATGTAGGTTTGGTTTTTTTTTTACCCTTAATAAACACCTTCATTTAAAAACTGCATTTTGTGTTAACTTGTGTTATCTTTGTCTAATATTTAAATTTATTTGATGATTTGAAACATTTAAGTGTGACAAACACAAACAATGAGAAATCAGGAAGGGGGCAAACACTTTTTCACTACTGTAAATTTGTGGATTATTTTAAGGTTTGTTTTTTTTTATCTTTTTTTAATCCAATCCAACTTTATTTATAAAGCACTTTAAAAATAATGACAGCTGTACTTCAATGATAAAATATAAAAACATATAAACAATAAAATACAACTAAAAAAGTACAAAAGCACACAAACAAAAAGTAGTTGTACAGTAGAGACAATAAGAACAAATAAAATCAATGTCTCAAATTGGGTCAAAAGCCAGAGAATAAAAATGGGGTTTAAGATGAGTTTTAAAACTGAACAGTGAAGAGGCCTGTCTGATGGACAAAGGCAGATTATTATACAATTACTGTTTTTTTAAATAAATTTGAAAGAGAATGTGGCAAAATTTTTACTTTTTTCCTCATACAATTTAAACTTTTGACCATAATTTTGCAGAAGCAGAACAAAACAATAATTTTAACTCAGAATTCAAACAAATGTAAGTATTAACCCCTTGCACTCTGGTCAATTTCCCTAAAAACGCCTAAAAATAACGTACCCAAAGTAAATCAAAAGCTGTTCTTCAACCCTTTGCAGCATCTTCATGGGGTTAGTCTCATTTAAAAGAAAATACTTTGAATTTTTTGGCAAAACAGTCATAATCTCTCTAAGTGTTCCTGCCACTGAGTAACAGTCATCTAAATATACTGAATCTGAAGAAAATAAAGTTTGCCTGGGTGTTTTTTTTTAGATACAAATGCTTGCAAATAACACACAGCTGTCAGATACTGGCTGGAAAATGCAACAGAAATGTAGAACCAAGTGTTATCAAGCTGAGGTCAAAATTTTGTAACAATGCCACAAAAATTGAATATATTACACAGCTTTTTTCTCAGGTTGTTCCCAGGCGTTTTTGAACTTTGCCAAATTGTGCCAAATGGTACAGTTTGGAAAAACATCTATAACTTTTGAATGCTGAAACATAGAAGCTTCATCTTGGGCTCTAATGAAAGGTGATACTCAGGGCTGTGTGTGTGTGGGGGGGGGGGTTGTTTGTTCATTCATGAATGAATGAATGAACAAACAAGCATGCCACGTAAAAAATGTGTGGCCTTTTTTTACAAGAAAAAATAACCTACAGTGCAATAAAAATTATACTAAAATATCTGCAATGTAGAGGATAACAACTCCCCCCCCCCCCCCGCTACAGAGGAGCTTGGCGCACAAAAAACGGTCCGTCAACGGTCCGTCATGTGGCCATGGCGCACCGTTGTAATTACCGATGGGTCAAAAGTCATTTTTATTACTATTTTCATTGATAAAGAATAATTTAGCTTATAACACTTACCTGTCCACAACAGCAGTGTCGTTGGCGAACATCTGTTCCTCATTGTCAGACGAACGTGAAGCTGGTCCGCTTGTTACGGACTCGTGGTTCTGTCACCCGACCGGTCAAACCATGATTCCATTATTGCGGTTTTGCGCTTCCATGATTGCGGTTTTGGCGAACGATTTTTCAAAACAAATAAGAACAGGAGTAATAAAAAAAGACTGGCTAACGCTACCGTTACACACAGGTCTCAATGTGTGTCACCCAGCGGCTTAGACAAAACAGATTTTACGCATGGGACGCACACGTTTCAATCGTCGAACTTCTCTGCTTCAATTGGCTTGTTGTATTCGCGGTCGTTGGTAGGCAGGCCCTTCTTGCTAGGTTTTCAGTCATTGGTTCTTCAAGGTTTCAGAAACCCAATTCAAGGCTCTTATTTTTTTCCACAATATCTTTATTGAACCTTTTTTTTTTTTTAACAAACATGATACAAACAATCAAACACTAACACTAAAGTACTACAAAAAAAAAAAAAATGCACTAAAAACACCAACAACCACCAACAAAATCAAATCTTCAGCAATGCTCCTCTGTTTAGTCTAGACAATCCAATACATAAGTATACATATTATGTTCACCAGTTTGGAATTTACAAGGTCCACACACATCATTCACCTTCTTCTTCAAGAGTTATGTTTAAATTTTTTACATAATCAATAAAAGGTCTCCATATATTCTCAAACACAATTTCCTTTGATTTTAGTATGTATGTTATTCTTTCTAATGGAAGGTTTGTTAACATCTGTCTTAACCACTGAGTCACATCTGGTCTATGAGTCTTTTTCCATAATAGTGCAATACATTTTTTGGCATTAAGCAAACTGAGGTCTATGAATGTTCTTTCACTTTTATTAAAATTATGCTTTTCTGGGTACAGACCCAACAAAAACAGTTTAGGATTCAATATGATTTGTTTTGAGATTATTTTTTCAATTGTTACCCTCACCTCTTCCCAAAACATTCTTATTAATCTACATTCCCATAAACAATGAAATAGGGTTCCTTTACTTTCCATGCATTTTGTGCATGTATCTGGTATATTTTTGTTATATCTATTTAACTCCTCCGGTGTAACATACATCCGCATTAACCATTTGAAATGTATCAATTTAAGGCGTGCATTTATTGATTTGGTTTGAGCTTCTGTACAAGCCAATTCCCATTGTTCCTCTGAAATTTCAATTTGCAGATCTTCTTTCCAGTAGTTTAATCTTTTCAGTGAATTTTCACTTGAAGATAGTGTCAATGAGTTATAAAACTCTGAAATAATACCCTTTCTTTTACTATCTTTCATCATCATTTTTTCCAAGGATGAATAAATAGGTCGAGTGAGAGCTTTATTTTGATTTGATCGAATAAAGTTTCTAAGTTGAAGATATTTAAAAAAATGTGTTCTATTGAGATTAAATTTGATCCTCAGCTCTTCAAAAGACATTATGTTGTCTGCACATGGCAAATATAAATCCTGAATCTTTTGTATCCCTTTTAAATTCCATACTTTAAATACAGCGTCCGCTCTCCCTGGTTTAAAATATTGATTACCCCATATTGGACTAAATTGTGACAATAACTGTGGTTCTTTTAAATAGTTTTTAGCTTCACACCATATTTTGATCATATGCTTTACAAATGGATTTTTAACTTGTTTTTGTAATTTTTTTGCCGAATCTGAGTATATGAATATGGGAAGAGGTAAAGGTAAATTGTATGATTCCATTTCAGTCCAGTGAGGGAGATCATTTGATGAAAAATAATATGTCATAGACCTCAGTTGTGCCGGCCAATAATACAACATAAAATTTGGACATTTCAGACCTCCACGATCAAATGGTAAATATAATAAAGACAAACGTAATCTAGCCCTCCTGTTGTTCCATATAAATTCCACTAACTTTTTTTTTATTCTTGAGAATAGATCTAAAGGTGGTGATAAGGGAATGTATTGAAATAAATTAAGTATTTTAGGTAAAATATTACTTTTAAGTATATTGATTCTCCCGATCATCGACATTGGTAGTGACATCCATCTCTGAGTTAACTCACTGATATCTGACATTAAGGCTTCATAGTTGACACTGGCGACTGATTCTAGCTTAGGCATAATTTGGATTCCTAAATATTTAAACTGATTTACAACATTGAATTGATTTACCTCAGGGGCTGGGTAATTTCTCTGGGTCTCATTTAGCATTAATATTGAAGATTTAGTTTTATTTATTTTATATCCTGATATTTCCCCAAAATTCTTTATTAAATTCAACAAGGTTGGAATTGATTTTTTTAGATTCGACATAAACAAAATTATATCATTGGCGTACAGGGAGATTTTATGTTCTGTTGGTCCAACTTTAATTCCATATATTTGTGAATGTAAACGTATCGCTATCGCTAAAGGTTCAATTGCCATAGTAAACAGTAAAGGTGAAAGTGGACAGCCTTGTCGACATCCTCTATTGATTTTTATTGGTTTTGAAATATTGTTATTTGTTAGGATTTCTGCTGTAGCATTATTGTATATTATTTGAACCCATTTTATGAAATTATTTCCAAGTCCAAACCTTTGTAGGACTTCAAAAAGAAAGGGCCATTCAACTCTATCAAAGGCCTTTTCGGCGTCCAATGATAGGAGAGCTGTATCCGGTGCTTCTTTATTAAAATAAATAATATTAAATAGTCTTCTTACATTATGGAAGCCTTGTCTACCCTTTATAAAGCCATTCTGATCTCGATTAATAATATTTGGTAAAATTTCTTGTATTGGTCTTGCTAAAATTTTACAGATTATCTTAAGGTCGGCGTTTAATAGGCTTATTGGTCTCATATTTTCACATTTATTAGAGGGCTTACCTGGTTTTGGCAGCAGTATAATTAAGGCATTATTTATGTATGATGGTAAATTATTATTTTGAAATGCTTCTAAAACCATTTCCAAAAAAGGTTTTATTAATTTATTCTTAAATTTTTTATAAAGGTCAACTGGAAGACCATCTGGTCCTGCACTTTTTCCTGATTTCATATTATCAATGGCTAGCCCAACTTCTTCTTGACTAATTTTAGACTCCAATATCTCCCTGTTTTCATTTGGAATACACGGTATAGATAGTTCGTTCAAAAACCCATTTAGTTTTGTTAAATCAGGTTCATTTTTGGTATCATATAATTTTTCATAGTAATCTCTAAAGGCTCTATTAATTTCTAAAGGATCTATAACTACCTGTCCATTACTTATAATACTGGTAATTGGTGTTTTAATTTCCAATTGTTTAATCTGCCATGCTAATAATTTTCCTGATTTTTCACCTTGTTCATAAAAAGATTGTTTCAATCTTAGAAGACTCGAGGCAGCTCTATTCGCTGATTTTTTGTCGTATTCAGCTCTCAAAATCAGTAATTCATTCTCCAACCTTGGGTCACTTCCTGCATACACTTTTTCCTGAAGATTTTTTATTTTATGTTCCAATTTAGCTCTCTCCTCTCTCCTCTTCTTAGATTTTGATCCTGTATAACTAATAATATGTCCCCTAATAAAAGCTTTGAAAGCCTCCCACTTTACACATGCTGATGTTTGTGTAGTATTGATGTCAAAGAACTCGTCTATCTGTTTTTCTATATACTTGACAAATTCCTCATCCTGAAGCCATTTATGCTGAAATTGCCATCTACCTGATTCCTTTGTCAATTTTTTATCTACATATATTAGACAACAGGGTGCATGATCAGAGATCACGATGTTATCATAAAAGCAGTTTTGAATCTTGGACCTTAATTCTGTGGAAATCAAAAAATAATCAATACGTGAGAATGTCTTGTAGGTACTGGAATAACAAGAATAGGCTTTAACTTGTGGTTTCATTTCTCTCCATATATCTAACAATCTCAATTCTTTCATAAAATGATTAATAGTCATCCTACATCCAATGTGCGTACAATCCAGTCCTGTTGATCTATCCACACCTGGATTCAATGTACAATTAAAATCCCCTGCTATTATATGTTGCCCTGTAAGTGATGATAAGATGAGAAATAAATTAGCAAAGAACTTCTGATCATCTATATTGGGACCATATAAGTTCACAAGATTTATATTTTCTAATAGCAAAGAACCTTGAATGATTACATATCTTCCAAATTTGTCTCCAATTACATTTTTCACTTGAAAAGGAACTGATTTATGTATGAGAGTCATAACTCCCCTGGCTCGGGATGAAAATGAAGAGGTGAATACACTTCCCTGCCATCTACTCCTAATTCTTTTAACATCCTCCTCTATCAGATGAGTTTCTTGTAAAAACACAATTCTTGAACCCATGTCCTTTATTTTATTCATAACTTGTTTAAGTTTTTTTAAATTTTGTAGACCTCTGCAATTCCATGAAGTTAAATTAAGATAAACACTTTGGTCCATGATCAATAGAGAGTTTGGGATTACCTTGCAGTGTAAACATGCTCATACAGAGAAGCAAAAACATGAGTGGTTGAACATTCATCCTACAAACTACACACAAACAAATTTCCCCTTCCCACACTTGTGGCAAACCCCCCAAAATCAAAAGAAAAATTCTGTCTCCCGATATAGCCATCGACCGTTCCACACCCACGGGGAACAGCCTAAGCCACTCCTTCTTCATCCTCCCAATCACCCTAACTCTACTGCTTTTAATGACGTAACATTAACTCTCCTCTGTAGTTTTCCAACTTAACTCCAAAATTTTTAACAACTTTGTACATCATAGTTTTTTTTTTTTTGTTTGTTTGTTTTGTTTTTGTTTTGTTTTTTTAATATATAATACAATCTATATATTTTGTAAACTTACTATTTACTTCAAGTCAGTCAGATGCCTGTGCAAATGCTTAATTATTCTACCTTATATTTTGTTCATGCTTAGCTCCCACCAGTCTCTTCTTCTTCTTTGATCTTCTTGATGAACTCCTGCGCCTCCTCTGGGGTCTTGAAGATGTGGGTTCTGCCCTCATACGTGGTCAGCAGTCTCGCAGGATAGATCACACCATGACGAATCCCAAGGTTGCGCAGCTCCTTACGTACGGGATCAAACTGCTTCCTCAATTGCTGGATTCCTGTGGCCAAATCTGGGTAGAACCGCACCTGCTGGTCCTGGTGTTTAATCTCTCCTTTAGCACGTGCAGCGTTGAAGATCTTCATCCTGTCTCTGTTGCTAAGAAACTTCATAATTAAGGTCCTCGGCGGTCCCTTATCTCTCCGTGGGCCAATACGATGTGCTTTTTCCAGAACCACTGCTGATTGCAACTCCTCGCTGCCCAGCACCTCCGGAATCCACTTTTCCAGAAAGGAACATACGTCCCGACCTTTTGATTCCTCTGGAAGACCCACCAGCCTCAAATTATTCTGTCTCGACCGAGATTCCAAATCCAAAATATTATCTTCCAGAGATTTATTTTTTTTTTCCAAAGTGCGCACCTTTAATTGAAGACGGGTGACGTCATCTTCAGCACTAGCGAGACGGAGCTCCATCTGCGCCGTTCGTTCTACACAGTCACCCAATTCCTTTCTTATTCCTTCCAACGCTGTCATAATCCCATCAAATCTAGAGGAAAAGTCCGCTCTCATTGAACTCATGGCTGCCATCAGCGCATCTGCGCCATTCCCCGCAGAAATCGCAGCGTTGCCAGCCTCCTCCGCCATATATGGAGTTTTGTTTGCTGCGTCACAGACCTGAAAGTCCGTTAATTTGGACTGTTTCGGCGGCTCACTTTTTCCTTTTCCTGGTTTTCCAGCCTTAGGCTTCGCCGACATATCCTCGCCCAAATGCTGGGATACGTTCTGTCCCAAATGAGAGAGTTATTTGCCGATTTTTTTTTTCCAGGAGCAGAGCAGAGCGAGACACGTCCGTCCTACGTGGCAGCCATAACCGGAAGTCAATTCAAGGCTCTTATTAGTCAAATGAGAGGTCAATCAAATCTAAACCAATCAAAACGCTCCTTTGGCTTTCTGTTCGCGGCTGTGTCTGTACTGGAAGAACAGAAATGCAGCTTTTTTTTTTTTTTCAGTGCGCACTGAGACGCACTAGGACGCAGAGACGTGACCGCCCGCGGTATCCTGGAGTGCAACAGGTTAAAATTATATTTAAAGAAATACATTAAAATGACCAAAGATGCAGTTATTTCTTTTATAATATTTCTATATATTTATCATTTTTTTTCAAACTCTCGCCAACCACACAGCAGGAAAAACCTCCCTTATTTTGAAATCCAAATGTTGGCACGTTTAGTTTCTCTGGGGGCTCTTGACAGATTAAAGTCACTGACTTCGTGAATTTTGGTCATCTTAACTTGCCAGGTACATAATAATGAACGTACATTAGTTACAGTGGGGTAAAAAAGTATTTAGTCAGCCACCAATTGTCCAAGTTCTCCCACTTAAAAGATGAGAGAGGTCTCCAATTTTCATCATAGGTATACCTCAACTATGAGAGACAAAAGGAGAAAAAAAAATCCAGAAAATCACATTGTCTGATTTTTAAAGAATTTATTTGCAAATTATGGTGGAAAATAAGTATTTGGTCAATAACAAAAGTTCATCTCAATACTTTGTTATATACCCTTTGTTGGCAATGACAGAGGTCAAACGTTTTGGCCCATTCCTCCATGCAGATCTCCTCTAGAGCAGTGATGTTTTGGGGCTGTCGCTGGGCAACGCGGACTTTCAACTCCCTCCAAAGATTTTCTATGGGGTTGAGATCTGGAGACTGGCTAGGCCACTCCAGGACCTTGAAATGCTTCTTACGAAGCCACTCCTTTATTGCCCGGGCGGTGTGTTTGGGATCATTGTCATGCTGAAAGACCCAGCCACGTTTCATCTTCAATGCCCTTGCTGATGGAAGGAGGTCCATCCATCCATCCATCTTCTACCGCTTTTCCGGAGGTCCGGGTCGCGGAGGCAGCAGTTCAAGCAGAGAAGCCCAGACTTCCCTCTCCCCAGCCACCTGCTCCAGCTCTTCAGAGGGGATACCAAGGCGTTCCCAGACTAGCTGGGAGACATAGTCTCTAAACTGGAAGGAGGTTTTCACTCAAAATCTCAAGATACATGGCCCCGTTCATGCTTTCCTTTACACGGATCAGTCGTCCTGGTCCCTTTGCAGAAAAACCACCCCAAAGCATGATGTTTCCACCCCCATGCTTTGCAGTAGGTATGGTGTTCTTTCTCCTCCAAACACGACAAGTTGAGTTTTTACCAAGAAGTTCTATTTTAGTTTCATCTGACCATATGACATTCTCCCAATCCTCTTCTGAATCATCCAAATGCTCTCTAGCAAACTTCAGACATGGAGTCCAGGGCCTGGACATGTACTGGCTTAAGCAGAGGGACATGTCTGGCACTGCAGGATTTGAGTCTCCTGGCGGCGTAGTGTGTTACTGATGGTAGCCTTTGTTACTTTGGTCCCAGTTCTCTGCAGGTCATTCACTAGGTCCCCCCGTGTGGTTCTGGGATTTTTGCTCACCGTTCTCGTGATCATTTTGATCCCACAGGGTGAGATCTTGCGTGCAGCCCCAGATCGAGGGAGATTATCAGTGGTCTTGTATGTCTTCCATTTTCTAATAATTGCTCCCACAGTTGATTTCTTCACACCAAGCTGCTTACCTATTGCAGATTCAGTCTTCCCAGCCTGGTACAGGTCTACAATTTTGTTTCTGGTGTCCTTTAACAGCTCTTTGGTCTTGGCCATAGTGGAGTTTGGAGTCTGACTGTTTGAGGTTGTGGACAGGTGTCTTTTATACTCATAACGAGTTCAAACAGGTGCCATTAATACAGGTAACGAGTGGAGGACAGAGGAGCCTATTAAAGAAGAAGTTACAGGTCTGTGAGAGCCAGAAATCTTGCTTGTTTGTAGGTGACCAAATACTTATTTTCCACCATAATTTGCAAATAAATTCTTTAAAAATCAGACAATGTGATTTTCTGGATTTTTTTTTCTCCTTTTGTCTCTCATAGTTGAGGTATACCTATGATGAAAATTGGAGACCTCTCTCATCTTTTAAGTGGGAGAACTTGCAGAATTGGTGGCTAACTAAATACTTTTTTGCCCCACTGTAAGTGAAGTAAATCAACATTTCATCAGTCACTCTTGTCTTTCCCTGCAATGAATCCTAACCGCACCTGTTAGCTATTATTGTTCACATTACCAGTGGGTTCGTCGGCCTCCGTCGGTCTATGATGACCATGGAAGAGAATCCTAAATGTCTACTCTGCTGGAACAGCACCGCCTGTGGCTGAACAGGCCGATGCGCGAATGGCAGTCCCTGTCACACAGGTCACACTTGTGGGTGGTCTCCGTGCTGCTGGGTCTGTGGCGGTTCTTCCTGCGGGTCCTTTTTTCATCTGCTGCAGCAGTCAGTCTCTCTTCACCTGCCTTGAGCTGTCTGGTCAGGGTGCCTCTCCATTTGGAGCGGTCCGTTGCAAGGTCCTCCCAGCGCTCTGTGTTGATCTCCAGGGCCTTCATGTCTCTCTTGCAGACGTCTCTAAAGCGCAGCTGTGGGCGGCCAACGTATCTCCTGCCAGTTGCCAGTTCTCCGTAGAGGACGTCTTTTGGGATTCTGCCATCCTCCATACGGTGAACGTGGCCTAGCCAGCGGAGCCTGCGCTGCCTGAGTAGAGTGAACATGGAGGGAAGGCCGGCGCGGGACAGAACTTCTGTGTTGGGCACTTTGTCCTGCCAGGATATGTCCAGGATGTGGCGAATGCAGCGCAAGTGGAAGGAGTTCAGTCTGTTTTCCTGCCGGGCGTATGTTGTCCACGTCTCACTCCCATAGAGCAGTGTGCTGATGACGCAGGCGTTGTACACTGCCATCTTCGTCTTGACAGAGAGTTTGGGATTCTCCCACACTCGTGTGGTGAGGCGAGCGAGTGTGAAGGCTGATTTTCCAATCCTCTTGTTGATCTCTGTATCAAGGGAGAGGTTGTTGCTGATTGTGGACCCCAGGTACGTGAACTGATTCACGACCTCCAGCTCATAGTCGTCGATGGTGATGGTTGGTGGTGCTTCCGTGCCTTGCGCCAAGACGTTAGTCTTCTTCAGGTTGATGGTAAGCCCGAAGTCCTTGCATGCCTGGGAGAAGCGGTCCATCAGGGTCAGAAGCTCCTGCTGTGTGTGGGTTGCGACTGCAGCGTCGTCTGCGAACAGCATGTCTCTGATTAGAGCCTCGCGTACTTTGGTTCTGGCTTTCAGGCGGGCGAGGTTGAAAAGCCTGCCGTCAGATCTTGTGTGCAGGTAGATTCCCTCTGTTGCTGTGCTGAAGGCATGCCTCAGGAGCATAGCAAAGAAAATCCCAAAGATCGTTGACGCAAGTACACAGCCCTGTTTCACTCCGCTGCGTATGTTGAATGGCTCTGAGACGTTGCCATCATGCTGCACTATCCCCTGCATGTTGGTGTGAAACGATTCAATGAGGCTTTGCAACTTTGGTGGGCATCCTATCTTTGGCAGGATCTTGAAAAGGCCCTCTCTGCTGACCAAATCGAACACTTTGGTGAGGTTGATGAAGGCGACGTACAGGGGCATGTTCTGTTCTCTGCATTTCTCCTGGAGTTGGCGGATGGAGAATATCATGTCTACCGTCGATCGCGCAGCGCGGAAGCCACACTGAGACTCGGGGTAGACACGTTCGGCAAACTTCTGTAGACGAACGAGAACAACTCGTGCGTAGACTTTGCCAACAACGCTGAGGAGGGAGATGCCCCTGTAGTTGTTGCAGTCGCTTCTCTCCCCTTTGTTTTTGTAGAGGGTGATGATCTTGGCGTCCCTCATGTCCTGTGGTACGGCACCTTCCTTCCAGCACTGGCAGAGGACGTCATGCAATGGCAGCAGTAGGACGGTCTTGCAGTGCTTGATCAGGTCGGGGGGTATGCCGTCGTTGCCGGGTGCCTTG
Organism: Pholidichthys leucotaenia; assembly: GCA_020510985.1. Classification (NCBI taxonomy): domain Eukaryota; kingdom Metazoa; phylum Chordata; class Actinopteri; order Cichliformes; family Pholidichthyidae; genus Pholidichthys; species Pholidichthys leucotaenia. Next base: position 438,367,107 of record CM035838.1, read on the forward strand.
CCAGCGGCCAAGCTATCAATGGCCTTGCTGAGTTCGTCGATGGTTGGCTCGGCGTCAAGTTCGTCCATGGATGGCAGGCAGTCGATGGCATCAAGGGCTGACGGTGTCACGGTGTTCTCTCTGGAGTAGAGGTCGGAGTAGTGTTCCACCCATCTCTCCATCTGCTTGTTCTTTTCTGTGATCATCACCCCAGTGGAGGATTTGAGGGGGGCCGTCTTGCTCTGAGCCGGACCAAGTGCTTTCTTGATGCCATTGTACATACCACGGTTGTTCCCTGTTATGGCAGCGGTTTGAATGTCTTGGCTGAGCTGAGTCCAGTACTCGTTGGCACAGCGCCGAGCAGTCTGCTGAACTTTGCTTCTCGCAGCCCTGAGAATCTGGAGATTCTTCTCGTTTGGGTACTTCTTGTACTCAGCAAGTGCTGAGCGCTTGGCTTCAATGACGGGGGTCATCTCGGTCAACTTGGCATCAAACCAGTCCTGTGACTTCGAGGTCTTCCTCCCAAAGGTAGCCAAGGCTGTGCGGTGGATGGTGTTTCGCAGCACTTCCCACTTCTGCTTTGCAGATTCTCCTTCTTGTGGTACACCAAGTTCCTTCTCAAAGGTGGAGGCAAACTGCTCAACAAGTTCTGGTTGAGCCATCTTGCTGGTGTCAATCCGTGCCTTTCCAGGCTGTCTAGCATGATGGAATTTCTTCAGCTGCAGCTTGACCTTGCAACACACCAATGAATGGTGTATGTCGCAATCTGCACTCTGGAACGAACGGGCGATTAGCACGTTCTTCAGTGAGGTGCGCCTGGTCAGGATCAAGTCCAGCTGGTGCCTGTGCTTTGAGCGCGGATGTTGCCAGGAAACCTTGTGTTGGGGCTTGGTCTTGAAGAACGAGTTTGTGATGCACAGATCATGATATGTGCAGAACTCGAGCAGCCGCTGCCCGTTGTCGTTCATTCTGCCCACGCCAAAAGGTCCAAGACAGGAGGGCCAGGAGTCGTGGTCAGCACCCACTCTGGCATTGAAGTCTCCAAGGAGAATGAGTTGTTCAGAGTTGGGGATGGTCCTGACAGTTGTTGCGAGATTCTCGTAGAACTTGTCTTTTGCCTCTGGTGTGGCTGTCAGTGTTGGGGCATACACACTGACGAGGGTGACTGGGCCTTGAGTGGTGTTCAGGCGGAGGGTGAGGAGTCGTGCACAGCCAGTGCTGCCCAGTTTCACCATCTTCAGCAAGGTGTACTTCACTGCGAAGCCCACTCCGTGTTCCCTGTGTTCGTCGCTGCCCTTTCCCTGCCAGTAGAACGTGTAGTCCTTCTCTCTCAGTGTGCCTGCGTCAGCCAACTGTGTTTCCTGGAGAGTGACGATATCCACTCCCAGTCTCTTCAGCTCATTATTGATGATGGCAGTCTTCCTGGTGTCGTTGATGTCCTTGAGGTTAGCAGCAAGTCCTGTCATCATAGTGCGGACGTTCCAAGTTCCCAGTTTTAGAGTTGGTCTCTTTTGTTTTATTGTCTTGCCTGGTGTGAAGGTTCTCAGCCTGCTGTTCGGACTTCTCCTCATCCCCATGCACCCAATGAGGAAAGCAAGCTGTGGCGGGACAACACCTTATTGGCTGGGGGCTGCCCAGCTTGAGGCGGGCGGTAGCTGTCCAGTGAGATCCGATGATCCCTCCCACCGTCGGGAACAACCCCTGGCGCCACGCTCTACGCCAATTGAGCGGTGGCTTATAACCGGTAACTGTCATTCCCCGTGTTTTTTCTACGCCAAAGGCGAAGCTGGAGTGTCCTCTCCAGTGATCCGGTGTTCTACCTTCCAGCGTTGGCGTTGGTAGGATTCAAGCCTGGGCAGGAAGATATGGAGGACAAGATGTTGCCCATGCAGCATGTCTTCCCTCTCCACGTCACTGATGAATCCAAAGGAACAGCAGGGCTGCTACAGTTTGGCACCAGCGCCGTTGCAGGAGCTGCCAGAACGATGTTGAGCACAACATAGAACTGCCTTAGGGGCTCCGACTCCGGATTTTTCCTCAGGGTTGACTCTCGAAGCCTTTCCCGTGACCGGGTATGCCGCAAGGCAGCGGAGGTTTGAAATCAGGGTTTACCTTCCCCTAGATGGGCTACCTTCCCAGGTTGATGAGCCACCATCTACCCAAAGCATCTGGTTTTAAGGCGCCAGAGATCCGCCCTCGCCCCTTCTCCTATTAGTAAAAGTAGTTCCGCCGGGCTTAGAGACTAAACCACACGGGCAGGCTAGGAGTTGGACTTAGTTGTCAGAGGCTTTTCGAGACGCACGCCATAAGGAGCATTTTATGAGCACTGGGAGCTTAACCCCAGTGCCGCTCCTGGCTATGACAACCTTGGAACCTACCAGTGGGTTAAAATCACCATAAATGCCTCCACTGCTTACATACCTCTTCTGCTTTTTTCCGTGTTTAAAGTACTTTAATAAGCTCATGCTTCTCTCGGACAGCAATGTTAGAGACATTGTGCCTGCAGACTGAAATGGTCACGCGGGCGCTGGTGGGTGGGGCGCTTCCGCCCGGATGATGGTCACACGTGTTGTGTGCACGCTTGTGGAGCATTATTCTTTCATATTTTTTTTTTTTTTTTTTTATTTTCTTCTTCATATTTTTAAATTAATATATCCTAGGAGTGACGGCATAATTCCAAGGGTGGCAGCCCACCACACGGAAATGTTACCAGAGGAAACCCTGAAAACAGAATGCAATGATTAATAAATCCCGTTCCCATTACTTTATTCACAATAGAACATAGAAAACATAATGAAATGTTGAAAGTCAAATATTTCACTATTTTATGAAAAATATTAGTACGTAATACCAAACTAAAGACTCTGTTTTAGCTCTGGAAAAATAATTACCGACTGGTAAATAAGTGAAGTGCTGTGTTCCTACCTTGCCATACTAGAATCTTACTTGCATAGAAATTCTTTTGGTAAATATTTCCTTTGAAGGTCTTTTTTGTTGAGTTCTTAACAAGACAAAAAAACAGTTTTATGGCACAATCACATAAGGACATACTTGCCAGAAGTTACACAATCCACAGATGAAATCTGTTAGTAGGATGAAGGACAGCATTAACACGGCCACGTGTTGATGTTCAGTTTACGGGTAGTGGACGGTTAGCACTGAGTTGTTGTGGTTTGTTTTGTATTTTGTATACTTTATTAATCCTAGAGGGAAATTCAGGGCATCCACCTGGATGAAGCAGCCACGACACGGCGCCGATCCCTTCACCATTCACACACACATTCACACCTAGGGCCACTTTAGTGTCTCCAATTAATCTAACTTGCATGTTTTTGGCCTGTGGGAGGAAACCGGAGGACCTGACATGGTTTAGGACCCAGGAGACAGACACTGACACAGGCAGATAGTGACAATAATCTTTATTTAATAGTGAGAGTGTGTAGTGCGTGTGTGAGTGCGTGGATAGTGTTCTGGTCACTGGAGCTGAGCAGCCTGGACGGAGACCCGGCAACCCTGGAACATACAAGCAGAAAACAATTACTTTTGTTCCACACTCGTGATGAGCTACAGATGGAGAGGCTTACTTGAGTGCGGCACAGGTTTCGCCCTGCTGAGATCCAGCGGCCGTGCAACGTGGAGGTGAAGGTGTCCGTGAACGTGCTGGGGATACCACCCGTGGCTGTGACGGGGGGTAGTTCTTCTGACGACGCCAGCTGTGGCTCCACAAACCGGGATGATGGTAATCCTGACGATGACGAGGTTAGTGATTCCACAGAACGTGGTGACGATGATATAGCTGATAACGATGACAGAGACTCCACTGATAGCAGTGGCCAATACTCCTGCAACTGATACAACAACAGTTCTGGAAGCTGAGGAGCAAGACGTACCGGTAGTCGTGGTGGTAGCGAAGCGCTACGTGTGCGAGATGGCGTTACCCCGTCAGCTGGGGACGCAGGTCCGCCGCCTAGGAGGTCCACCTGTGCACAGGGGTATAGACAAGGGGTTGAGTAGCAAATTGTTCTCTTACTTGGTTGACACTGATGAGAAGTCCCTGATGAAGTAAGAGAGGTTCTTGACGAGGCAAGAGAGGTTCCAGACGAGACAAGGGAGATTCCTGACGAGACCAGAGAGCGGAGTTCAGACTCATACTCCGACGAGGAGGACAGACGACTCCGTGCCGGGCTGTCAGCGACGCTGGCTTTTAACAGCCGTTGATTAACACCTGTTGGTCTGTGCGCAGCTGGAGTTGATGACGCCAATGACGGCCCAGAGGCCGCCATGACAGGACCCAGAGTAAACCCATGCAGACATGGGGAGAACACGCAGACTCCACACAGAAGGGTCACCGATGGTCGGGGGGTGGGATCAAACCCGTGACCTTCTTGCTGTGCTGCCATAGTGCTAACCACTGCTCCACCAAGCTGGATGCTGCTCGGTGGATCTGGATGCTGCATTAGCAGTCTTTTGTGGATATAGAGTGATCACAAACGTCAAAGAAAGGTTCCAGTATTGTCACAAATTTGCTGCCTGTCAGTAGAAACTGAAAAGACATTTAGGGTATCCTCAATAGGGATGTTAAAAAAAAAGGGAACTGCCCCGGTTCTTGATCCTCAGTAGATTTCTATGGTGGGAACACACTTTATACATATCATAAATTCCTCAGTACCATCCAATATTGGGTTCTGGTCTTATCTATACAAACTCAAATATGTGATTGTTTAGTAAGACATAGTAGAAATGAGTTGTTTTGTTTTACGTAAAAGTTACTACTTTCTGCAGCTTTGGCTCATGACTCATCAGAGTTTTATGCAACCAGTCTTCTATATCCTCTAAAATACTGACTCACTGAGTTTCAGGCTGTTTTCTTATAAAATATACAAACAGAGGGCAACAGTGCAGTCCTCTGTCTGAATCTTTGATAACATTTTTTCCACAAACTTAATTTAAGGCAGTTCCTTTTAGGCACAGCCTTTCAAACTAACAGTCCTCTCTGCAGAGGGACCGTGTGTGTGTGTGTGTGCGTGTGTGCGTGCGTGCGTGCATGCCATGGCTGGATCGATGTGGGACTCATTAAATAAAGAATGGCTAATGTAAGCCATCACTCTGAGCTGTCCATCTCTCTGTCCTCAACCCTTGACTTGCTTTTCATTTTCTTCCATTCCACTCATATTAATCTCCTCCTGAACCTTTTCATCTCGTCCCTGTCTTAGCCCCAGCTTTCTTTTCATCCACTCTTCTACCTTCTTGCTGTCTGGGTACTCTCCTTCCCCTCTGTCTTCGTTTTGTTCTTATCTTTGCTCTTTCTTTGCCTGCTTTCTCACCCTCTGGTTCTGTATTTATCCCTTTCTTACTCACCGAAAGATAGTTATGTGCATTTTTGAAAAATATGAGAAAAGGAGAGAGACGTTTGCAGAAAGGCATAAAGGGAGAGAGACAGAGTCATCCAACTATGGAAACTATAGTGAGTAATGCTGGCAGCTATTAAGTCACACTTTTAATGTAATAGCTTTCCATCTAGCTGACTCAGCAGAAATACAGGAATCTCTCACAGCTACTTGAGGGTACTTGGAGGTAGCAGGCCAACTTTTTTTCTAATTTCCTGTCCCCAACTAATAAATTAACCCTCTGATTTATCTAAATGTACCCTCTACTGTGGGTACATTTAGATAAATCAGAACTAACTAAACATTGCATTTATTGTGTTTTTTTTTCCTCACATAGTGTGTTTGCCAAAAAGCTTTTTTGGACCATTGGGCTTTTTTTTCTCCTGTTATTCTCTCAGTGGTGCAATTATTTCTTGTATAGCACATGACAAAATTGGCAGAGAAAATTAAGAGAAAAGCGATCGACTCCATCAGTTAGAGTGAACACAGTTTCCATTAATCACCCTTTATTGTCATTCAACCATACAACCAATCATGTACAGTAGAACGAAATTGTGTTTTTCCTATCTACAGTGTTAATCACACACACCCCATATGTAGAATCAGAGGGCCGCTGCCGTGCAAGGCGCCGCCACAGATTTCCCTCCTCCATTCCGTTATTGCTGAGCACCAAGCTGGACGGCAGGAAGTTCCACTTTTTATATGGTCTTCGGCATGACCCGGCCGGGATTTGAACCCCTGCCTCCTGGGTGTGGGGCGGATGCTCTACCAACTGAGCCGCCACTCCGGTTGGGTGGTGGCTTAGGTGTACACTACATGAAAAAGATGGAAGCACCAATGAAGCTCAGCTGAATGCCTGTCTTTATTTGAAAAATATGTAAAAACATGTTAGCAACAACATCCAGATAACTGTACTACCAAAGTACTGTAGTCACTATTAAAGTATGGCCAAAAAATTCTATATATTTTGGGAGGGACCTGGGCAATTCCACTGGTTCTATAGGTAGCAGAAAACCCCTGGGCTGTCTGTCCACTCATCAGCTTGATTTCTCTATATGTAATAGTATAAAACTTTCTTCAGATTAGTTTTCCAGTGGCTGATCTACCTTTTAACTTGTTTGCCACCTGAAAAGGACTATCAATTAAAGTTGCCAAAAGGAGAAGTTGTAGCAGTGCTTTATTAGCCATATGGAAAAGTGGTTCTTGTCTACACATTCCTAAAAATCAGAATGGCTCAAAGGATGGAAGTATATTAGTGGTGGGCACATTATGGATGACCAAAATTTTAGGTGTGAAACCTACCGTGAACCACGATGTGGGCCAAAGAGAAAAAAAAAAAGGAAGTAAAATGTCACCTGAAAATCATTGCGGCTGATATGTAGGACAGACGTCCTGTTTAATAAAGACCTGGATAACATACTAGCCTCATGAAACTAGATCACAGTTAAGGGATAAGGACTGCACTTATATAGCGCTTTTAGTTTCAAAGGCTACGGTCACACTGCAGGTCTTAAAGCTCAATTCCGACTTTTTGCCGAGATCTGATTTTTTTGTGTGGGCGTGTGACCCGCATGCGCAGAAGAAAATGTAACGTCAGACACAGCGTTGTGTTTACCGAGGTAAATATGAGCCACGAATGATTGAGGGGGACAGAACTTCTTCACCTTGATGCAGCGCAGCAAAATAAAACGTTGAAATCATTCAGAAATGATTATGCACAAAATAAATATGAGACCAGCTTCATTCCTCTACACACCAGATGACCGCTATGACCCAGCTCTGCTTTAACAGAACGGATCGATTAAACAGCTCTGTTGAAAATGAGACCCCGTGTCTCAATGGGATTACCTGTATAAATAAGGTTAATCATAAATAAACAGCACGGCTAGTGCCAGCAGCGTAACGCCGGTCCCGCACAGGAAGGAGAAGCCGCCAGAGACTCCCCTCTCCTGGACTGTGTGTCCTCCTATCCCCGTATCTGACCATTCCGCTCCACAGTCATGTCGGTATTAACTTTACGTTTTAGATATTGCAGCGGCCGGGACTCACGGTGTGCTGTTTACAGGGAAAAAGGAATTTGCAGCATCTGTTGTGTCTGTGAGTGAGGGACAGCAGAGACGATGGCTGTGCTGAATGGTGACTTTTGTTAGCCAAACTGGTAGCACGTGGAACACATAAAACAAGCTAATATTAGCAGGGTGCTGGCTGTGTATGACTAGAGGTGGAGCACCAAAGACATGGCTGCCGCCATCAGTCTCTTATTGTAGGCACGGCATGATGGTGTCACCCGTGCCTGCGCCATCACGTCCGTACCATGCAGTGCTATGGCAGCACATAACATCCCCCCCCCCCCCCCGGGAAAAACCAAAACCATTATTAACATTATAAAACAGACATGATCCTGGGCAACCTACCAGTAGGCCCTGCATGGTTGAGTGGGTTATTCTACCACTGTGCTCTAACCATGCTCTGTTGAACAGTTCAAAACAGAGTTACTTATTTTCAGTTCAAGTTCAGGGGCCTCTGGCGAGCCTTTGGTGGAGCACCTGGAGGTGCTGGTTGCGGCAGACCTGGGTGCTCTCTTGCTGGTGTGGCTTTCTCATCAGCGAAGTCCCCACCCAGGTCCCACACTGGCTGGGTCTGCTCCAGCATCGCGGTTTGATCTGGGGCAGCTACTCTTACCTTTTGCAGATGGCCGGTGTGCCATTTCAAACCACTGGATATCTGGAAGGTGGCTGGCGCCAACTGATCATCATCGGCGGTGACTGGAGCGTCTGCAGGTCATTTGGGCATTTGGATCGGTGTACCCAAACCCAACCGAGCACAGTGACCGCTGATTTGGTGGGCTTCATGCAACGCTGCTGCTGTACTCTCATCCCTGATGCTGGTCGCTGTTGTGGTAGCATGATGTTCTCGTCGGTGGCAGGACACGCTCCGGGTTGGCGTTGTTCTGTGGGATCCTGCTCAGCCATGGACTTTCTCTCCTGCAGCTGTGTGGCGGCTCCATGAGGCTTATGCTGGTTGAGGATTGGAGTCGAGTCTGGATTATGCCCTCTCTCCTCTGATGCTGGTTGTGATTGTGGCGGTATGTCGTTCTCGCTGGCGACAGGATGCACTCCGGGTTGTCATCGTTCACCGGGGTCCTGCTTGGCCACGGACTCTCTCTCCTGCAGCTGTACAGCAGCTCCATGAGGCTGATGCCGGGAAAGGATCGGGGACAAGTCCGGATTATGCTCTCTCTCCATGTGCTGGCATCACTGCCCCCTGGCCGGGCAAGGGCGCGCTCTCATTTAGTGCGTCGGGGAACCACAATTATCGCACATTTGGTGTCCCATGATGTTTCGTTTTCCTAACGTTCACCTCAGCGTCCTCCGAGAAGGTCGCGGTGTAACAGAGTTCTTCTGCCAGAGTAACTACTTGTGCTAGCGGGGTCCATTGTTGTGGGTCACCTAGCTGCGATGTTAGCTTGTTGGTGGCTTCCAGCTGGAATGCTGACTCTACCGCCCTCACAGCAGCAGGTCGTCCGGCGCCATTAACAGCTTCTCCCGCAGCCGTAGGTTGCTGGTGTGCTCCGCTAGCTGGTCCCACACCATTTTGTCCTCTAGCTGCCCAGACCTGCACGTGCTCACCAGACAGCGGAGGTCCGCGACGTACTGATGTGTCGTCTCTCCCGCGCTCCATCAGCGCTGGTAAAACCTGATTCTTCGGGCCGTTCTTGTATCGGCAAAACGTGGCAGCTCATTCTCCATTATGCTCGGTGTTGTGTGGGTCATCCTCGTCGCCATTGTTGTGTCTGTGAATGAGGGACAGTGGAGACGATGGCTGTGCTGAACAGTGACTTTTATCAGCCAAACTGGTAGCACGTGGAACACATAAAACAAGCTAAGGCTACGGTCACACTGCAGGTTTTACTGCCCAATTCCAATTTTTTTGCACAAATGTGACCCATATCTGATTTTTTAATGACTGTCTGAACAACACGGATCCGATTTTTTCACACCAGACCCAGGCCTCTTTCATATGTGGTCCTAATTCCGAATCGTATCTGATAATTCCAACGCGACCTCCGTCTGAACAGTCATGTCGCATTTCATCTGACTTTTTCCTCATTGAAGTGAGACAGACGCTACAGTTCTGCGGTGGAGGATGCAGCAGGCACGGCGGACACCACCGATTTGTGCTCTTTTTAATCGATCTCCTTCCCTTTATCACTGGATTGTAATTTTTGTCGGCTCAGACTGCACAATAACTTCAAAATTGCGGGTGGGGTGGGGGGGTTTGGGACTGAAGCCTTAGACAATACATGCGCACAGTAACGGCACATTTATAAAAAAAAAAGTGGTAATCTGGCATGTAGAGGAATGAAGGTGGCCTCATTTATTTTGTGCATAAACATTTCTGAATGTTTTTTAACATTTATTTTGCTGCGCTGCATCAAAGGTGAAGAAGTTCTGCCCCCTCAATGGTTCAGTGCTCAAATTTACTTCCTCAAACACAACGCTGTGTCTGACGTTGTGTTTTCTTCTGCGCATGCGGGTCACTTCATAGCTGGAGACCGTTTTATACTCCAGTCTGATGGGGGTCGCATTTAAATTATAATGTGAATGCCCGCACAAAAAAATTGGATCTCAGCAAAAAATCGGAATTGAGCATCAAGACCTGCAGTGTGACCGTAGCCTAATATTAGCAGGGTGCAGGCTGTGCATGACTAGAGACGGAGCGCCAACGACCCGGACTGCCACCGTCAGTCTCTAATTATAGGCACAACGTGATGACGTCACCCGTGCCTGCGCCATCACGTCCGTGCCATGCATAGTGTTATGGCAGCACATAACGGCGTCCAGTAAATGTGCCGTTACTGTGCGCCTGTAATGCTTGTCTGACAGTTGTCTGACGGTTTCAGCAGCCCCCCTCCAGTGATGAAGGGAAGAAGAAGACTGATTAAAAAGAGGGCACAAATCAGCTGTGTCTGCCGTGCTTGCTGCATCCTCCACCACAGTCACGTCTGTCACTTCAATGAGGAAAAAGGTGGATGAAATGTGACATGACCGTTCAGACTGAGGTCACTTTGGAAAACATCAGATATGTATCTGAATTAGTACCACATATGAAAGTGGCCTGGGATTGTGAAAACAATCAGATGTGTGCTGTTCAGACTGTCATTAAAAACGTCAGATTTGGGCCACTTTTGCCTGCAGTGTGACCGCAGCCAAAGACCACTCCAAGCACTTCACTTGTACTAACCCTCTGTTCTAAGGGCCTATAGCAGACAATTTAGAATGGCCACTTATCCTAACATGCATGTCTTTTGGATTGTGGGAGGAAACTGAAACTCCTGGAGTAAACCCACGCAGCACAGGGAGAACATGCAAACTCCCCACAGAAAGGTTCCTACCCCTGCCAGCCTGGGGATTTGAACCTGGAACCTTCGAGCTGTTAGGCAACAGTGCTAACCACTGCACCACAGTGCTGCCCAGATGTGCCCAGAGCTGCAGAAAACTTCTTGGAGGGTGAGTGGCATGCTAGCTAACTACTGGTCTGTGCTAACAACACAAACGCCATCATGAGAACAGGGTGTTGTCGTGACAACAAGACATCGGTGCATCACGTAAAGTTGGATTAGAAAATGAGCAAATGCATACAATGTAATGAAAATATGAACCTTGGCGTGGACTTTCAGGAGTGGAAAAGGCCTAAGAAACCTGTTCATGTTCCTCACCTGATGCACTACCTTTGTTCTTGGAAACTATGACTTCTTTAACTACAAGCCCCAAAACCAGGCAAAACAGCTTCACCAGAAGAGGTGCAGAGGTGCGTAGGGGGATGACCCTGAAGGGAAAATTCAAATTAGGTTTAGTTTTTATGCGAAGACTAAACATCTACACTTGCACGCCATAGTGTATTTACCGCAGAAAACCATCAAACCCTCTGTCTGCAGCTCTTTACAGAGTGGCACTTTAGCCCCACTGTTGTGTGGGTTCAAAGTTTGTCATGAAATTCAACGGTGTAACTATCGGTGCTCAGCTCCACTGTCGACCCCAGAAATTTCCTGACCGACCATGTCCCACTCGTGTGTTATCTTGTTTCCACAGACTATCACCAAAGTGCTACTGCTGTACTGTGCTCTGCTGGCCAAGAGCTTCCCCTCCTACTGTGAGAAGGAGAAGATAGTGAGTACTGCTGCGTCACCACTCTGCCACCAACACATCTCCCTCATGGCTCATCTCCAATTTGGGAATAGAAAATATGAAAGCTCGTGAAGTTTACTTGGACTGGATTTGTATTTTAACTGCAGCTGTCAACTTCTTTTTTTTTTTACCTCTGTTGTTGTCATGTTTTGTTCTTTACTGCTTTCCTTAGTTTTTCACATACCACCTCTTGCTTTTTGTCCCCTCTAATACCTTCTTCCAGCCCTGCGTGTTGATGAACAACATCCAGCAGATGAGGGTCCTGCTGGAGAAGATGTTTGAGTCCATGGGAGCAAAACAGGTAAGCAGAAATTCCAATCTGCGTGTGCACATCTAAAACCAGACCACTTTCATCATCTGTAACAATGATATCGGTGTTAAAAGGTGTTTTAAGTTCATTAAAAAACAAATTACCGTTGAATTTTTCCTCCAATTTTAAAGCCAGAATGAGTGAATGAAAAATTTGTTTGATCTGTATAGAAGCAAAAAAAAGACACATTCATCTTTAGGTTCTTCATTCACAGTGTGTTTTAGTGTAATAAAAGACAGTTTTATTTTTTATAATATGAATCATTTCAGTAGCTAAACACTGACTGCTTTCATTGAAACATGTATTTAGCTGTGCCCCCACTCTGGGTGTTGTGGTCTGATTTTGTTGTCTTCCTGTTTTACTGTCTTTAGCTTATCTTGATGCTCGGGGAGGGGCAAGTTTGGACGAAATTTTGATGAAAACAAGGTGTTTTTCTCTACTGAATGCCAAGACAAGAGAGCTTGCATTGTGCTGTTGGTAGAATGATTCTGTTTTTATCTGTTATTGGGGTTTTTTTCCAATGAGCTGTCAGTTTTGATGTACAAAAAGTAATTTTTTTGAGTTTCTTCAAACATTATTAATTACCAGTGTTGTGTCCAGTCAACACACAGGCAGTTACTGCACATTTTGCAATAGACAGCAACTACTTTGGACTCAGACCTAAAAGCTTAACTAATAAGAAATGTTAAAACTCAAATAGCTCCGTGTACCTGGGGTAGAAACATGGGAAAGAAACAGAAACTGAGTACTGAAAAAGTTCCTGTGGGCAGAATGTACCAAATGACTTCTGTCATGTACGCTGTGTATTTGCGCAGCGCACAAATGAATGGATACGAGCCCAAAATGCAGGTGAAGTGAACGTGTTTATTGAACAGAAAATCAACATGCAAAGTGTCCATGAAAGCAGTCCAAGATGAGTAATGATACGATGACCGGCTACAAACTCCGTTGGCAAGCCCCATGTGCTCCCAGACGGAACTGGGCAGCGGAGGAAAAGGGCAAATAATAATGAGAAAATAGCCCCCGGCGGAACGGTGGTCAAATTACTTACAGAGGGTCGGAGCACAACTGGCTCTGGGAACAACGACACCAGCTAAATTCAAAGGAGGAGAAACCAACCGTGAGTGAGTCAGGACATCAAATGTTGACTTACGCCGCCACAGTGAGTGCTCACCCTGTCACCCATTAGTACACCGTGTACTTAACGAGTGACAAGTGGATGCAGGTGTGCGGCAGCAGCCATTGCATGAGTGAGTGTCAGAGTATGTGAGAGGGAATGAATGTGTGTGTGCATGAGAACAAGGGAGTGGACAAATGGTAATGACAGTCAGCTGGTGGGTGCCGGCAGAGAGAGGGAGGCGTGGCTGTAGGCTGACAGGGAGCCCAGGACCCAGAGGCTCCTAAAAACTGCCAACTGAAAATTAAGAAAACAACAACCAGGGAAAATACAGCCACAAATCATGGACGGGGTTGGCCCATGACAATTTCATTCCCCATAGCCCTGTTGACTTTTAGGGGTCAAGGGCAAATCAAGTCCAAAATGTACATACACAGTGGTCTTTGTCTCAGTTTTGACTTGGTCTCAAACTCTTGGTCTTTGTACACTCTGGTCTCTGTTTGGTCTTGACTACAACACTACAAAAAGTATTAGTCTAAAGCAGCACAATGTAACTTTCTTGCTCTGAGTAGGAACACAGAAAAAGCTACAAACTATGGCGACTATGACCTCAGTCCCAACCGCCAATCACAGGGCACAACTTAAGTCACCAACAACTAAATACCCTGTAACTGGCTGTTGGGACTGAGGTCATAGTCGCCATAGTTGTAGTTCTTTCAATGTCTCCACCAAGAACAGAGCTGTTGAAGACAATGTGGGCTCACACAGGCTATGGGGTGAAGTGACATTCACCCAGTCAGAGGTTGATATACCATCAGAATAAGTTTGGAAACATTATTTTAAGGTCAAAATCTTTTTGACATGGGATGGCCATGCTTGGTCTCATGGTGACATTTTGCATTGGCAGAAAACAGCCGTAAACCAATCAAAGAATAAACGGGTCCGTTTCTGGCAGACGGTCGCTTTTTGGCACCTCACCTGTCAGGCAGCTGTGTGCGACAGGTGTGCTCACGCACAAGCAACAGTGTCACTTGGCACGCATGCAACGCTGACATGTTTGGCCACTTTGGCAGCACAGCAACGTTGGTGGGCACAGAGAGGCACTCATACCTTAATGTGGTCCGGATTGATTTGCGATCGACCTATAAGCATCTCGAGATCGAGTAGTAGATCACGATCGACTAGTTGGCCTCGCCTGGTTTAAAACATGAACATGAGCTTTTAATTAGTTCAACTTTGCAAACTCACGCACTTCAAAACAATCAAAATGTGGGGATGATTTAGTTAAAACATGAGAACGAAATACTGTACCTAAAACGTAGGAATGGAGCGTGCACGTAAAGTCATATTTTGTTTGTTCACTTTAGTGAAATGAGGCCTCCAAATACTTTTTTTTTTTTTGCAACCACCTTCCCGAAGAAGCGCCATAAATTGTATTATAGATAACAGGGTTCAAGGTATAAGGTCATGGACGAAACTGTTTTTAGAATATAAACACAAAGCCTTTTTGGTCATCCCAGGGGTATAAAATACACCAGGAAACCACTGGATGATGTTATTAAAACCCAGAGTTGCATGAAGAAAAAAAGCACAATAATGTTACATTAAATGCATAAATGATTATATAAATGAATTTTTAACACAGTACATAGATATTAAAGTTTCACAGTGAGGGTTTATAGTGCAGTGAGAAACTGGAAAACAGGGATGTTATTGCAGAAAGTTCCTCAGGGGTCATACTAATTCTGTGGCATTGTAATCTTCCATGTGCAGTATGGAGAAGCTGGAAGATGAAGGAAAAGAAGATACTGCGGAGTCATAAATCAATCACCGCTTTTATATGTCTTCTTAATTGAATTTAAAAAATAGTCAGGGATTATAGTAGTCTTGTGGATTTATTTTCATAGTAGTCAAAGAAAATATATCTGTTAAGAAGGTGCAAAAAGCCACACCTGGTGTTTTTTAAATGTGAAACTCATACAGGAAGTGTGTGCTTATTACTTATTTAAACAGGTGAGACTGAGCGTGTGTCTTTGTCTCTGCAGTTAACAGCTGAAGAGGAGAGGGTATGTCTTAGGCGTATCTTTTTTCCCTTTTTTCCCACCGATCTTCTTCCGTCCCATCATAATCAGCCCAGTCAAACAAACCTTTGTCTAGCCCCAGCAGTGTGTCTGTTGTTGGTGTCTTCTACGTACATTCTTACTCTTACTAGAATTCACCCTCCCTCCCTCTCCTTTCTGGAGTTTCCACTTCCTGACTGAACACCCCCCTACTCCCTCCACCCCTCAATGTTATTTATTCACACGTATATTATAATTTACGATGCGTCTTCATCTCAAAAGCTTGAGGATGAGGATGAACCTGATGAGTGTGATAAAGAGGTGGGTAGACTTGTTTCTCTGTTGCATGCATACATTGAGAAGAAACACTTTGATGGTTTCAGAGGAGTTTCCCTCGTCTCTAGTAGTTGTGTCTCATTGCCACCCCTAACATTTAGCGGTGCTTTTCCCCAGAAATATTTGCTCACATTTTGAAACAGGAGGTGGTCTTAGCTACTAAGAATTATTGCCATAGACTGTTCAGTGGAAGACAGACGCTGTTTCTTGTAGATCTTCTTCTTCCCTTTACCCAGGCGTCAGCAGTCTTTACTGTAAAAGGAACCATTTTGAGCAATCCGAGTTAACCCTTCACAAGCTGGACCATCAACATGAATAATAGTGGAATTTTTATATCTTAAATGTGAAATTTTAACTTTTGTCTCATTAATTTGACTTTTTTCCTCCTAAATTTGCAAAAAAAATTGTATTTTTTCAGATAAATTTGAAACACTTTTTTTTTTAATTTGTCAATTTTCTAGTAAATTTGTAACTTTTTTGTCATATGTTGGTGCCATTTTTATTTTTGAATTTAGTTTTTCACATAAATTAACACATCTTTATTTTTAGAAACAACTGTGCTATTTATTTTTCTTAAATTTTAGACTTGTATTTCAGATTGTGTTTTATAGCTCATCTGTGTCGAGAATCAGAAATGTGATGTTGAAAGTTAGTTTTTATACGCTCTGAGAATTGTTAGGATTTGTTATCAGCAATTTTTAGAGTGTATAGAGTTTTTTTTTTTAGTTTAGTTTTTGTCAAACTCACACTTAATCACTAGTTTTACTTCATAGGGAATCAAATAAATAATATTTGTCTGAATCATAGATCCCATAAGGGCAGTAAAGCAGGTTATGCCTGACTCGCTGTTGTGGCCAGTGAATCTGGTATAGTTTCTTTTGCTTCTACGTCCCTAATGATGCACTACAGAAAACTAGTAAATGTCCTCACTAAATCACAGCAAAGCAGTAACAGTTCATCAAAGCATCATTTTACGTTATTTATTTAAAGATGCACTGCAGTGGATAAATCCTCTTAAAAACAAATCTGCATTGTCTAAAGTTGCATTTTTTGCCCTTTTTTCCACACAAAAACCTTTCACGGTCTTCTTACAGTTGCTTGTGAAAATCTTTTCCCTTTTCCTCTTCCTTCAAAGTATCTATGAATATTCTGAGTAGGATCATCCATGCTTAGTCCTGATTGGCTCACCTGTTATACTGTAGTGACACCACAAAAACCGCTCCATCTAAACTTGCCTTTTTCCAAGGGGAGGAGCTTAACTGAATTTTAACAGCAGAACAACACAGACATGGCACATAAGGGTGATTTAGCTCTTGATATGTCTTGTAAGTCATACAAAACATTTTAAAAACATGTTGACAAGAAAGAAAACTTGATTTTGACCAGAGTGTCAAAATGTGTTCTGATTTGTTCTTCATACAATCTCCATCAGGCCATTTCTGACAATGAAGGGGACGATAATATGGTGGGTAGACTGTATCAACCAAAATTTAAAAATAGTCCTTCTGTCTTGGTTTTAAATAACTACCTTTGTTTGCATTTGATTTTGCCACTGCCAGTCAGCGGAGGTCAAGGTGAGAGTTGGCAAACGCTATAGTTTCTAACAGTTTTCTTATTTTTCAGTTATCTTTTTCTCATTTTGTTGTTCTTTGACATTGTTTTCTCATTGTTTCATTTTCAATGTTAACTTCAGTCTGCCTGTTCAGACTCAGAAGGCTCTGAGGTAAGCGATACAAAAAAGAGAGAGAGACTGTAGACTGGCTATTATTGCAGTTTTTAACATATTTGCACCCAAAATAATTTGAAGGTAGTAAGATGGCTGTTTTTGAAATGTAGTGTATAGAAAAGCGTGAGATCAGACAGTTCTACATGGTTAAAATCAATAACCCACAGATTGTATAAAAACATGCCAAAGCAGAAGTTCATCTTACCTTCATTATTTTTAATGGACAGCAGGGGGCCCTCCTCTGGTTGCAAAAGTTCTTCAAATGTGTATGTTGGGAGTCAGATTAGACAGATAGCTGCAGGATGATCATTGGTCATTAAAACCACATCTGCCTTCGTCTTTGTCTTAAATGATTAAAAAAAAAATGACTTGTGCCAGAGTGCCATGAGTCCAAAGTTAAAATGTAAACTATACATTGCACAATTACACTATAGCGGTGCATCTAAAAAAGGGAACATTGTGAAAATTGTATTTTTTATAATAATTAAATTTTAAAAAGTTAAACGTTCATATTTTCTATATTCAAAACACATAAAGGGAATAAATTTTAGCCTTTTTTATTTTAAATGTTAATGATTGTCTTGGGATAGGCTCCAGCCCCCCCCCCCCCCCGCCCCCACGACCCGAAAAGGATTAAGCAGAAGAAGAAGATGAATGAATGATTGTCTTAGGCTTTTTTTTGCGGGGGGGGGGGGCGGGGGTGTCCTTCGGCTGTTCGCTTTTGGAGTCACCACAGCGTATTATCACCTTATATCACGATGATCTGCTTGTTGATTTGGCAAGGATTTCTACACCGGATGCCCTTCCTTATGCAACCCTGCCCATTTATCTGGGCTTGGGACCGGCACAGGGAGTACACTGGCTTATGCACCCCCTATGGCTGGGTAGCCAACTTTCCTTCCTCCATTGTATTTTTACTGTGCACCAAGCTAGAAGGCAGGAAGTACCATTTTTATATGGTCTTGAGTATAACCCGGCCAGGACTTGACCCACAACCTTCCAGTTGTGGGGTGGATACTGTACCATTAGGCCACCATTCCAGTTTTATTGTCTTAGCTATTTGAATTAAATTACTGAATCATGATATGAATGAATGAATCTTTATTTATTTCGGATAGTACAGGTTAAAAGAAACTGAATAATATAACAAAGGGGGAAAGAAAATCCAACAAGGTCAAATTAGACAGTAACTCCTCTGATTATACAATTCAACGTAAGTTATCCGAAATGGGTGATGGCTGAAGCCGCAGCTTATATTGCCCACCCATATTCCATCCAAGAATTCAAAAGAGAAAAAAGAGAAAACAAGACAAGAGCGATTACAATTCAAAAACAATGCTAAGACAAAATGTGACAGAAAAAACTAAGCTAAGCTAAGCGATTACAATTCAAAAACAAAGCTAAGACAAAATGTGACAGGAAAAAAGAAAAAAAAAAACTAAGCTACAACACAACATAGGCTGGATATAACAATCCTTATGTGATTTTACATGTCATCTTGTATATATGTTTGGAGTATTTCTTCCTTTAGTTTTTGTTTAAATTGTCCAAGCGTACATGATTTTAATTCAGGTCCAAAATCGTTCCATAATCTGACTCCTTGCACTGAAACACAGTGTTGCTTGGTGGTAGTTCTCACTGAAGGTTTTTGAAATATACATGTTCCTCTAAAATGGTATTGATTCTCTCTTTTTTTTTCCACAATATCTTTATTGAACCTTTTTTTTTTAACAAACATGACACAAACAATCAAACACTAACACTAAAGTACTACAAAAAAAAATGCACTAAAAACACCAACAACCACCAACAAAATCAAGTCTTCAACAATGCTCCTCTGTTTAGTCTAGACAATCCATTACATAAGTATACATATTATGTTCACCAGTTTGGAATTTACAAGGTCCACACACATCATTCACCTTCTTCTTCAAGAGTTATGTTTAAATTTTTTACATAATCAATAAAAGGTCTCCATATATTCTCAAACACAATTTCCTTTGATTTCAGTATGTATGTTATTCTTTCTAATGGAAGGTTTGTTAACATCTGTCTTAACCACTGAGTCACATCTGGTCTATGAGTCTTTTTCCACAGTAGTGCAATACATTTTTTGGCATTAAGCAAACTGAGGTCTAGGAATGTTCTTTCACTTTTATTAAAATTATGCTTTTCTGGGTACAGACCCAACAAAAACAGTTTAGGATTCAATATGATTTGTTTTGAAATTATTTTTTCAATTGTTACCCTCACCTCTTCCCAAAACATTCTAATTTTTCTACATTCCCATACACAATAAAATAGGGTTCCTTTACTTTCCATGCATTTTGTGCACGTATCTGGTATGTTTTTGTTATATCTATTTAACTCCTCCGGTGTAACATACATCCGCATTAACCATTTAAAATGTATCAATTTAAGACGTACATTTATTGATTTGGTTTGAGCTTCTGTACAAGCCAATTCCCATTGTTCCTCTGAAATTTCAGTTTGCAGATCTTCTTTCCAGTAGTTTAATCTTTTCTGTGAGTTTTCACTTGAGGATAGTGTCAATGAGTTATAAAACTCTGAAATAATACCCTTTCTTTTACTATCTTTCATCAACATTTTTTCCAAGGATGAGTAAATAGGTCGGGTGAGAGCATTATTTTGATTTGATCGAATAAAGTTCCTAAGTTGAAGATATTTAAAAAAATGTGTTCTATTAAGATTAAATTTGATCCTCAGCTCTTCAAAAGTCATTATGTTATCTGCACATGACAGATGTAAATCTTGAATCTTTTGAATCCCTTTTAAATTCCATACTTTAAATGCAGCATCCGCTCTCCCTGGTTTAAAATATTGATTACCCCATATTGGGCTAAATTGTGACAGTAAGTGTGGTTCTTTTAAATAGTTTTTAGTTTCACACCATATTTTGATCATATGCTTTACAAATGGATTTTTAACTTGTTTTTGTAATTTTTTTGCCGAATCTTGAGTATATGAATATGGGAAGAGGTAAAGGTAAATTGTATGATTCCATTTCAGTCCAGTGAGGGAGATCATTTGATGAAAAATAATACGTCATAGACCTCAGTTGTGCCGACCAATAATACAACATAAAATTTGGATATTTCAGACCTCCACGATCAAATGGTAAATATAATAAAGACAAACGTAATCTAGCCCTCCTGTTGTTCCATATAAATTCCACTAACTTTTTTTTTATTCTTGAGAATAAATCTAAAGGTGGTGGTAAGGGAATGTATTGAAATAAATAAAGTATTTTAGGTAAGATATTACTTTTAAGTATATTGATTCTCCCGATCATCGACATTGGTAGTGACATCCATCTCTGAAGTAACTCATTAATATCTGTCATTAAGGCTTCATAATTGACACTGGCAACTGATTCTAGCTTAGGCACAATTTGGATTCCTAAATATTTAAACTGATTTACAACATTGAATTGATTTACCTCAGGGGCTGGGTAATTTCTCTGGGTCTCATTTAGCATTAATATTGAAGATTTAGTTTTATTTATTTTATATCCTGATATTTCCCCAAAATTCTTTATTAAATTCAACAAGGTCGGAATTGATTTTTTAAGATTCGACATAAACAAAATTATGTCATCGGTATACAGGGAGATTTTATGTTCTGTTGGTCCAACTTTAATTCCATATATTTGTGACTGTAAACGTATCGCCATCGCTAAAGGTTCAATTGCCATAGTAAACAGTAAAGGTGAAAGTGGACAGCCTTGTCGACATCCTCTATTGATTTTTATTGATTTTGAAATATTGTTATTTGTTAGGATTTCTGCTGTAGCATTATTGTATATTATCTGAACCCATTTTATGAAATTATTTCCAAGTCCAAACCTTTGTAAGACTTCAAAAAGAAAGGGCCATTCGACTCTATCAAAGGCCTTTTCGGCGTCCAGTGATAGGAGAGCTGTATCCGGTGCTTCTTTATTAGAATAAATAATATTAAATAGTCTTCTTACATTATGGAAGCCTTGTCTTCCCTTTATAAAGCCATTCTGATCTCGATTAATAATATTTGGTAAAATTTCTTGTATTCGTCTTGCTAAAATTTTACAGATTATCTTAAGGTCGGCATTTAATAGGCTTATTAGTCTCATATTTTCACATTTATTAGAGGGTTTACCTGGTTTTGGCAACAGTATAATTAAGGCATTATTCATGTATGATGGTAAATTACTATTTTGAAATGCTTCTAAAACCATTTCCAAAAAAGGTTTTATTAATTTATTCTTAAATTTTTTATAAAGGTCAACTGGAAGACCATCTGGTCCTGCACTTTTTCCTGATTTCATATTATCTATGGCTAGTCCAACTTCTTCTTGACTAATTTCAGACTCCAGTATCTCCCTGTTTTCATTTGGAATACACGGTATAGATGGTTCATTCAAAAACCCATTTAGTTTTGTTAAGTCAGATTCATTTTTGGAATCATATAATTTTTCATAGTAATCTCTAAAGGCTCTATTAATTTCTAAAGGATCTATAACTACCTGTCCATTACTTATAATACTGGTAATTGGTGTTTTAAATTCTAATTGTTTAATCTGCCATGCCAATAATTTTCCTGATTTTTCACCTTGTTCATAAAAAGATTGTTTCAATCTTAGAAGACTCGAGGCAGCTCTATTCGCTGATTTTTTGTCATATTCAGCTCTCAAAATCAGTAATTCGTTCTCCAACCTTGGATCACTTCCTGCATACACTTTTTCCTGAAGACTTTTTATTTTATGTTCCAATTGGGCTCTCTCCTCTCGAGTCTTCTTAGATTTTGAACCTGTATAACTAATAATATGTCCCCTAATAAAAGCTTTGAAAGCCTCCCACTTTACACATGCTGATGTTTGTGTAGTATTGATGTCAAAGAACTCATCTATCTGTTTTTCTATGTACTTGACAAATTCCTCATCCTGAAGCCATTTATGCTGAAATTGCCATCTACCTGATTCCTTTGTCAATTTCTTATCTACATATATTAGACAGCAGGGTGCATGATCAGAGATCACGATGTTATCATAAAAGCAGTTTTGAATCTTGGACCTTAATTCTGTGGAAATCAAAAAATAATCAATACGTGAGAATGTCTTGTAGGTACTGGAATAACAAGAGTAGGCTTTAACTTGTGGTTTCATTTCTCTCCATATATCTAGCAATCTCAGTTCTTTCGTAAAATGATTAATGGTCATCCTACATCCATTGTGCGTACAGTCCAGTCCTGTTGATCTATCTATACCGGGATTCAATGTACAATCAAAATCCCCTGCTATTATATGTTGCCCTGTAAGTGATGATAAGATAAGAAATAAATTAGCAAAGAACTTTTGATCATCTATATTGGGACCATATAAGTTCACCAAATTTATATTTTCTAATAGCAAAGATCCTTGAATGATTACATATCTTCCAAATTTGTCTCCAATTACATTTTTCACTTGAAAAGGGACTGATTTATGTATGAGAGTCATAACTCCCCTGGCTCGGGATGAAAATGATGAGGTGAAAACACTTCCTTGCCATCTACTCCTAATTCTTTTTACATCCTCCTCTATTAGATGAGTTTCTTGTAAAAACACAATTTTTGAACCCATGTCTTTTATTTTATTCATAACTTGTTTAAGTTTTTTTAAATTTTGTAGACCTCTGCAATTCCATGAAGTTAAATTAAGATTAATGCTTTGGTTTATGATCAATAGGGAGTTTGGGATTACCTTGCAGTGTAAACATGCTCAAACAGGGAAGCAAAAAAATGAGTGGTTGAACATTCATCCTACAAACTACACACAAACAAATTCCCCCTTCCCACAATTGTGGCGATCCCCCCAAAATCAAAATAAAAATTCCGTCTCCCGATATAGCCATCGACCGCTCCACACCCATGAGGAACAGCCAAAGCCACTCCTTCTTCATCCTCCCAATCACCCTAACTCTACTGCTTTTAATGACGTAACATTAACTCTCCTCTGTAGTTTTCCAACTTAACTCCAAAATTTTTAGCAACTTTGTACATCATAGTTTTTTTTTTGTTTTGTTTTTTTAATATATAATACAATCTATATTTTGTAAACTTGCTCTTTGCTTCAAGTCAGTCAGATGCCTGTGCAAATGCTTAAATATTCTACCTTATATTTTGTTCATGCTTAGCTCCCACCAGTCTCTTCTTGGATCTTCTTGATGAACTCCTGCGCCTCCTCTGGGGTCTTGAAGATGTGGGTTCTGCCCCCATACGTGGTCAACAGTCTTGCAGGATAGATTACACCATGACGAATCCCAAGGTTGCGCAGCTCCTTACGTACAGGATCAAACTGCTTCCTCAATTGTTGGATTCCTGTGGCCAAATCTGGGTAGAACCGCACCTGCTGGTCCTGGTGTTTAATCTCTCCTTTAGCTCGTGCAGCGTTGAAGATCTTCATCCTGTCTCTGTTACTGAGAAACTTCATAATTAGGGTCCTTGGTGGTCCCTTATCTCTCCGTGGGCCAATACGGTGTGCGCTTTCCAGAACCACTGCTGATTGCAGCTCCGCGCTGCCCAGCGCCTCCGGAATCCACTTTTCCAGAAAGAAACATGAGTCCCGACCTTCTGATTCCTCCGGTAGACCCACCAGCCTCAAGTTGTTCCGTCTGGACCGAGACTCCAAATCCAGGATGTTATCTTCCAGACATTTATTGTTTTTTTCCAAAGTGCACACCTTTAATTGAAGACAAGTGACGTCATCTTCAGCACTAGAGACACGAAGCTCCACCTGCGCCATTCGTTCTACACAGTCACCCAATTCCTTTCTCATTCCTTCCAACGCTGCCATAATCCCATCAAATCTAGAGGAAAAGTCCGCTCTCATTGAACTCATGGCAGCCATCAGCGCATCTGTGCCGTTTCCCGCAGATACCGCACCGCTGTTAGCTTCCTCCGCCATATATGGAGCTTTATTTGCTGCGTCACAGACCTGAAAGTCCGTTAATTTGGACTGTTTCGGCGGCTCGCTTTTTCCTCTACCTGGTTTTCCAGCCTTAGGCTTCACCGACATATCCTCGCCCAAACGCTGGGATACGTTCTGTCCCAAATGAGAGAGTTATTTGCCGATTTTTTTTCTCCAGGAGCAGAGCAGAGTGAGACGTGTCCTTCTCACGTGGCAGCCATAACCGGAAGTCCGATTCTCTCTTATTTGGAACAACTTTTGGATATTTGCGGGCAGTGATAGATTCTTCACTTTAAGCATTATTATTGCAGTTTTAAAGTCAACCAGATCTTTCAACTTGAGAGCTTTTAATTTAAGAAAAAGTGGGTTTGTTGGTTCCCTGTAAGCTGCTTTGTTTATTATTCTAATAGCTCTCTTCTGAAGCATAAAGAGTGGATATATGTTTGTTTTATATGTATTTCCCCATACTTCATTACAATATGTCATGTATGGGAGAATTAATGAATGATACAAGGTATATAGTGTGGGTTGATTCAGCAAATATTTCACTCTGTGTAATATTGCAATTGATTTGGATATTTTACCTTTAATATAATTAATATGTGACTTCCAACACAGTTTATTATCAATTATTACTCCAAGAAATTTAGTTTCAGATACCCTTTCAATCTCTACACCATTTACACTGAGTTTAGATACTGAGTTGTTGTGATGGTTGTTAAAGACTATAAATTTTGTCTTAAATTGAGCGTTAATTTGTTTGAATCAAACCACAGTTTAAGCTTTCCTAATTCCTTTCCGAGTGTATCCAGAAGTTGTTCCAGATTGCTTCCACTGCATAATAGATTAGTGTCATCAGCAAACAATATTAAGTCCATTTTTTCTGAAACTTTACTTATATCATTTATATACATATTGAATAATAATGGCCCCAAAACTGAACCCTGTGGGACTCCACAAGTAACCTTCAGTAACTGTGAGTTTTCGTTACCAACACATACATACTGATATCTATTCTTTAAGTAACTACTTAACCAGGACAGTGCTACTCCTCTAATACCACAATTTTGTAGTTTCTTTAATAATAAATTATGATCCACTGTATCAAATGCTTTTTTAAGATCCAGGAATACCCCAACTGAGTACTCTTTATTTTCAATGGCAGTTGATATTTTTTCTATAAATTCCATTAGCGCAAATGCAGTTGTCCTCTTGTGTCTGAACCCATATTGCTGCTCACACAATAAATTATTCTTCAGTATGAAGTTGTCAATTCTCTCATAGAATATTTTTTCAAGTATCTTGGAAAATTGCGGCAATAGTGAAATTGGTCTATAGTTTGAGTATTCCCCTCTGTCACCCGTCTTGTATATCGGAATTACTTTAGCTATTTTCATAGCATTGGGATATTGTGGAGGAAGGAATCAGACAAGGCCACGAGCTGACGACACAGACTTTATTTCTCCTCCAACAAGTAAAACGTACTGACTCTGAGTGCCAGAGCAATCTCTCTTATACACTTTATTCCCGCCTCTCTGGCACCCAGGGTAAGCACATTAAAGTGCATGCTGTGAAACATGCACACACATCCACATACATATTAACATACCGTCACAGAGCAAGTCTTAACCCTTTGAGTGTGAGAATTTGCATGCCTGTAGTGGCAGAGCGTGGCACTGCGCCTGCCTTCTTACTCCGACTTTGTCAAAAGTAAGTGAGAAATTTCTGTTTATTTTTTTTAAATGTATTGATTTCTTGTTCCTATACTTTGAAGATAAGATGATGAGGTACCTCTGTACAAAAAATGGTGTCAAAAGACTGAGCCATTTTTTGTGTAAATACATCCAAAGTCCAGTTTTGACTGAGTTATGGAATTTAAAGAGGTGCCGTGACATTATGCAAATTAGATGCATAAATTTATTCCTATCTGAAACTTTGGATCATATTTTACATTTTTCTAATTGACAGTAAGCCATTATCTCTTACCACTTTCAAGTTATAGCCTTGGAAATCCGAACTATTTTATTGACAAAAAGCATTTACCACTCTTGACCACTGGGGGTATGTCGCAGTTCTGCACCATACACACTCAGAGAGTTAATATAACACATTCGCACCACTGTGTCCTCAGGTGTGAACCTGGCACAGCAGGGGCGGAAGGCACACCTCTCTTGGGTTTTATACCGCCTAGCGCTCCGGCACCCTTCACTGGCTCTTCTCGCCTTTTCCCCATTACCATTTCTGCCTGTCTTCTCCCCCCACCAACCCCCTGTCCTGGGTGGAGTGCCATGACCTATTATGCCCCCCACACAGCCCCCCATCCCCGAACACCCAGAAGGGGTCTTATCCCTCTGGACCTTTCGGCTTGAGCAAGTGCCCGTAGCAGCTGTAGTGTGGAGCTGCTGGGCCGGTCGAAGTGCCTTCTTGTCGAGGTGGGTGGGAAGGGAGATCGGTCTCTGGAGGCGAAAGGGTGGGAAGGGAAAAGGGTTATTTCCGTGAAAACCATTCTCTGCTGGGGAAACACAAACCTGCGGAGCCACTGCAGGTGGGCACTCACACCAGGGAGCTTGAACCAACACCACCTGTTGGTCCGCCAAAACATAAGTTCACTTCAGCCTGTCTATGCAGACAGTTTCCTTACCCTCCCCCCCACCCCCCCAAGTTTAACGCAAAATGCTTCTCACCAGTTTCCAATACTCTGAACGGACCGTCGTAGGGTGGCCGCAGTGGAGTTCTGTGAGCGTCGTGCCTGACGAAAATGAATTTGGCATTCTCTAAGCGCTTTGGAACAAAAGTTCGGGGAAAACAATGGTGCGCCGGGCCCGGAACGCTGACAGCCCCTGTACCGGAAAAAAGGTGCACAGGTGGGACGGTCCAGGGCACAGGGCTTTCGGGTAAAAATTCTTCTGGGATCCGCAATGGCTGAGAAAAAACAAGTTCTGCTGGGGAAGCTGCCTAATCTTCCTTAGGTGCAGAGCGCAACCCCAACAAGAACCCAAGGTAGGCAGTCGGCCCAATTTGCATCCATTAGCGAGGCCTTGAGCGCTGCTTTAAGCGACCTGTGAAAACGCTCACGCAAACCATTAGCCTGTGGGTTGTACGCGGTGGTGCGGTGGATTTTGACCCCCAGGCTATCAGCCATTGCGGACCAAAGCTCCGAAACAAATTGCGGACCCCTGTCGGAAGTGATGTCCGACAGGGATCCAAACCGTGTGACCCAAGCTGACAAGAACACACAGACTACCTTGGCAGACGTGGGGGAAGTCAGCGGAACCACCTCCGGCCAACGCGTAGTGCGGTTCACGATTGTGAACCCCAGTGACGGCGGAAGGGGACCCATTAAATCCATGTGTACGTGGTCCATCCTCCTGGCTGGAATCTGAAAAGGCTCAAGGGGGGCTTTGGTGTGCTTGTGTACTTTACCTCGCTGGCACACGACACACGCTGCAGCCCATTCTTTCACAGTCCTACATAGGCAAGGCCAGACAAATTTGGACCCCACCAGTTTAACCGAAGTGCGCACGCCGGGATGCGAAAGGGAGTGGACGGACCTAAAAATGCGGTGGCGCCAAGAGCTCGGAACCACCGGCCAGGGGCGGCTGGTGGAGACGTCGCAGAGCAAGGGGGGCACCCTTCTTGCACCACCCAGCTCTCCAGTTTTAATCCAGTAGCTGTGGACTGGAGCGTGCAAATGTCTGCGTCCCTGGTTTGGTTGGCAACCATAGTGGGAAAATCTATCCCCACATAGGCCGGGGAGACTAACGCGCATGACAGGCTGTCAGCCACAACATTAAGCTTATCAGCTACGTGTTGAATGTCAGTAGTGAACTCCGAGATTGCAGCCAAGTGCTGTTGCTGCCAAGCTGACCACGGTTCAGAGACTTTGGACATTGCATACGTTAGTGGTTTGTGATCAACAAACACTGTGAACTCGTAGCCCTCGAGCCAAAACTGGAAATGGCGCGTAGCCAGGTGGAGGGCCAACAACTCCCGGTCAAAAGTGCTGTATTTATGCTTGTTGACATGCAAAGTACGGCTGAAAAATGCGAGTGGCTGCCACAAACCGGAGACGTACTGCTCCACCACTGCCCCTATCGCGACATTAGATGCATCTGTGGTGAGCGCTATCCGCACTGACATGGTTGGGTGGGCCAGCAGAGCTGCATTAGCGAGCTCTGCTTTGGCGTTTGTGAAAGCCTGGGCCCGCTCAGGGGTCCAGTCAATGCTATCTGCAGGCTTCTTTTTTTTTAGCGCACCGTATAGCGGTGGCAGCAGCTGTGCTGCCCGGGGAAGAAAACAGTTTTAAAAATTGACCATCCCCCAAAATTCCTGTAGTGATCTGTGGACGTGGAAAATCCGACACTGTGCGCACTTTATCCGGCAGCGGGATCACGCCTTCTGGCGAGATGCGATGGCCTGATCACTGGCAGCCCGAACTGGCACTTTGCTGGGTTAATAATAAGTCCGTGCACTTCCAACCGTTGGAAAACTTGTTTGAGGTGGGCGAGGTGCTCCTCCTCTGACACGCTAGCCACCAAAATGTTGTCCTAGTAGACAAAAACGAACGGCAGGTCATGAAGCACTGCGTCCATCATTCTTTTGCGCTGTGCCCTGTAATCCAAACAACATGCAGAAAAACTCGAAAAGGCCAGAAGGAGTTATTACCGCCGTTTTAGGAACGTCCTCTGCGTGAACCGAGACCTGGTGGTACTCGCTGACCAGATCCTCTTTTGACAAAATGTGCGTCCCGGCCAGGTGCACGGAAAAATCCTGGATGTGCGGGGTGGGATACCGGTCATGTTTCATGGCGTTGTTCAAGTGTCGGAAGTCGCCGCACGACTGCCACGACCCATCGGCCTTGGGCACCATGTGCAGCGGAGATGCCCAAGGACTGTTGGAGCGCCTAACGATGCCTAATCGCTTTAAGTTAGCAAACTCCTCACGCGCACTGGCTAGTTGGCTAGTTGCGCCCTCACGCAGGTGGCGAGGACGCGCAAACACCGGTGGACCATTTGTTGTGATAAA
Source organism: Pholidichthys leucotaenia (assembly GCA_020510985.1). NCBI lineage: Eukaryota > Metazoa > Chordata > Actinopteri > Cichliformes > Pholidichthyidae > Pholidichthys > Pholidichthys leucotaenia. The sequence continues at coordinate 438,396,178 of CM035838.1, forward strand.
ATGTTCAACCCCGTGCTTGGTTACCACAGTGGAAAAAGTGGGAACTGTGAGTCCTGGGAACTCGGAAAGCAAATGCTGGTACTTACCCCCTGGAGCTAGAACATTAGCGTGTGTTGGTAGCCCGACTCCCTGAACTATGCAGGGCAAGAAGGAAAAAGAAACAGCATCCACTAAGCGTCTGTTTGCAACATCAACAAGCAGCCCTTGAGCACACAGAAAATCAGCACCTACAATGGGAAGTGAACATGCAGCTACCACAAAGTCCCACTGGTAATTGCGTCCATGCAAGCAATCACTGATCTTTCCCCGAATGTCCGGATGTGGGATCCGTTGGTGGCCGTCAGAGCTGGGCTGCAGCCTTCTGCCAACCAGTCTGCACTGACTGGCAAAATGAGGCTCTTCTGGGAGCTGGAGTCCACCAGAAAATGTCTCCCAGAATGTGTGTCCTCGATGAAAAGCAGTTTCTCCCTTTTGCCAGCGGTCAAACATTGTCTGCGGCGGTAGACAATGTTGTGCCTCTGCTCCAAAATGGCGGTGATAGAAACAGAGCGTCCCGTTCCTGCATCTCCTGGTGGCCGTTCCTGCCACTACCATTGGCTCCTCAACCTCACTGGGTTCCTTCGTAGATCCCGGTGTCATTGCATGCACGCTGAGAGCCCTGTTTGCCAGGATGATGCAGTCTGCCTCTTGTGCCAGCGTACGGTAGTTCCTGGTCGCCAGCAGTGGTGAGTTAGCAAGGATCACCCGCGCTGTAGTTGGTAGGTTCCTGAGGAAGAGGTGGGTGAGCAGGAAGGATCCGTCGTCCCTACTCATTAGCGCAAGCATGCTCTCCATACGGTCCACAGCAGATCTGTCACCTAACTCTGAGTGTGTGAGGAGTTTTTCTGCCCTCTCCCTGTCCAAAAGGGTATAACGTTGCAGCAGCATCTGCTTGAGAGCGTTGTATTTACCCTGGGTTGGCGGGACTTTTCCACATGCAAAAACCAAGCGGCCAGACTGTGGAGCCAAAAGTCTGGGAGCCTGACTGTGACGCCACACACAGTGGTGTGTGGCTCCTGCGGGAGTGTTTCCACGGAGGTGCTGGGCTCGTTCTCCATTTCACGTCTTAAGGTCACCAATGTGGAGGAAGAAATCAGATGAGGCCATGAGCTGACGACACAGACTTTATTTCTCCTCCAACAAGTAAACCGTACTGAATCTGAGTGCCAGAGCGATCTCTCGTACCTGGCACAGCGGGGGCGGAAGGTACATCTCTCTTGGGCGTTATACCCCCTAGCGCTCTGGTGCCCTTAGCTGGCTCTTCTTCCCCCACCAACCCCCTGTCCTGGGTGGAGTACCATGACCTATTGTGTCCCCCACAATATTCTAATTATTGAGATGTTCTAGTGTTTCTTAAATTACAATTGATAAATGAGTAATGACTAAAAAACAAAATTACATGTGCTGGACACTATAGAAAATAGAAAGAAAGCCAACTTTATTGTCATTCAATCCAAACAACCAAGTATGTATAGTGGAATGAAATTGTGGTTTTCTCCTGTCTACAATGCCAGTTACATCCAGAACTGGAGGGGCTGCTGCCATGCCCAACTTTCCTTTTCCCCATTCTACTATGCTGAGCATCAAGATAGAATGTGGGAAGTATCAGTTTTATGGTTTTCGGTATGACCTGGCTTAGGCTTGAACGCATGACTTCCCAGCTGTGGGGCAGATGCTCCACCACTAGGCCACCAATTTGGTGACCTCCTATAATCTGTGTAATTTAATATTTTGAAACTAATAATATTTTTGAATCTGTTTTACAAGTGGAGACTGGAAAAAAAAGGCTGATTGGCTATTTATAAACTTTGCTTTTCCACAATATTATAATTTTCTCAGTAGAAGTCTCTTGATAGACACTGGGCCTCATTCAAGAACATGTTAGTATTAGTATGTGCCAATCATACGTGTTTTGTTAGTAAGCCACGTTAATGTGAACGAGCCACTCCAGATTCAACAAACGCTCATGCACTACTCACAAAAAGTTAGGGATATTTAGATTTCAGGTGAAATTTATGGAAAATGTAAAACAGTTCATGCTACAGTGATGTCATGAAAGTAGGGCATTTAAGTAGAGGTATGCAATAGTGAGTTCCTCATTTCAGTTTATTGAAACAAAAGCCAACAACAGTGGTGGGTATACCAGAACAAGAAATGTCAATGTCTCAATAACTTGTCACGTGCCCTTGAGCATCAATTACAGCTTGACGACGACGTCTCCTGCTGTTCACAAGTAGACTTATTGTCTGCTGAGGCATGGCATTCCACTCTTCTTGAAGAGCGGCCCTCAGGTCATTGTGGTTGTGGGGTGCAGGGTTACGAACCTCTACATGGTGACTCAGCTAACCCCATAGGTTTTCTATGGGATTCAGGTCTGAAGAAAGTGCAGGCCACTCCATTTGAGGTTCCCCAGCCTTTGGCAGCCATTCCCTAATGATGCAACCTCGATGAGCTGGAGCATTGTCGTCCATGAAGATGAAATTGGGCCTGTGTTGTTCATGCAGGGGCACAATGACTGGATTAATGATGTTATTCAGGTAGCATCAGCTTGACACACCTGCTCAGACTGTAACACCACCACCAACAAAGGCTTGTCTGGTGACAACAGTGGCTGATGCACAGTGCTCTCCTTTATGTCTCCAACATTGTTAGTGGCCATCATTCCTACTCATTGTGAATCAACTTTTATCAAAGAGCAGCACAGAGGCCCACTGATCCCTTGTCCAGCATAAATGCTCCCTGGCTCATGCAAGATGATGATGCCTTTGCCTGGTGGTGTGATCAGGTACCCTTGCAGGTCGGTTAGCACGCAGACTACGCTGATGTGAACGGTTTCGAATGGCCCGACGTGACACTTGGGTGCCTCTCACCTCCCTTAAATGTGCCTGGAGTTGAGTGGCATTCATCATGCAATTCCACAGGGCACAGTTCACAATGAAGCGTGGGATGTGGCCAAAGGACGTCCACTTCTCTGCCCTTCTGTGACTCTTCCAGTCTCTCTGTATCTCTGTTGCAACCTGCTGATGACACTCTGTGACACTCTAAACTCAGTGGCCACTTCCCTCTGAGAATATCCTGTTTGAAGCCTCACAATGGCGAGGTACTGTTGATCAATTGTTAAGCGTCGTCTTGGTCTCATGATGTTAAAATTTGAACAACACGATGAAGAGGACTGTTTAAATACCAGTTGTAATTGAAGTAGAAAATTTATTGGTTCATTCATGGATCAAACACCTGTTGTGAATTTTGCCATTAAGCACCTTGTTAGAGAATAGCAAGTTATGCAGAAAGTACTGAAATATTGAACAGTTGGACATGTGCATTCAGAAGGTTAGAGAAAGTCAAATTACGTTCAACTGTAAATGTTATAGTGCATTTTAGATGCATCCTGAAATTTCACCTTAAAGCCGAATGTCCCTAACTTTTTATGAATAGTGTATGTCCTCCAAACGTGTAAACAGCACTCATAAATTTGCTGTGTGTAAGAGAGCACGCGTTCACAAGAATTGAAGATTTGCACAGTTGATGCCTCAAAACTACCGTATAAGTCTGTTTCCTCAGCGCCTGACCAGGAGTCCTTAGAAGTTTCATCCATAAAAATGGTCCCAAAATCTAAGAAAAAACTGAAACACTCTCACTTTGCAGAGCATTATGACATATTTCAGCAATTAAACTTAACTAAAATGTGTCCGTACAAAAGCTGTAAAAAATTTGACTTGTTGAATTTCACAGTATGATGTGGAAATGCAGTCTATTTTTTCCTTAATCTTTTGTCCCAGCTCTCCGCCACAGAGAAGTGAAGTAAAAATCAAAATTATATCCATCTGATCCTATGTGATTTGCATTGTGATAGTGGATCAGACACTTACCGATCAGCAGCCAATGCCATCACTTTGTGCAAAACGCTTCACCACTGCGCTGTTCTGCAATATAGCAGTCGTGAGGGGAACAACATTTAGAATCTTATATTTGGCATCTGATATGATTTGCACATTGATGGAATGATGCTGTTTTTAATTATTTTTAATCATTTTGATTTTAATTATAACTTGAATAAAAGTATAAAATTTTTGTCAACTAAATATTAAATTTATATGGTTTACACTCTTATGCTACGTGTCCACTTATTCTGTCGTTTTTCCACTCCCCATTCATTGTGTATTGGAAACGGAGCAAAAAGCATTTGGGTGCGGAGCGGTCGAAAACCGTACTTGTGCCGAGTCGCCCGTAGGTACCCTACAGCTCATTTGCATAAAGATATCCCTCAGTAAAGATTTTTTCCGTACGGTCATGAACCAGAGGCAGCACTCTCGTCCTGAACTTTTAAACCAATGGTTTTTGATGTCAAATAACAACAGATTCATTAAGTGAACCTACTATTTCTCGCATGAAATAATGTTAGAAACACTTTTCGCCAGTTTGTTTTAAAGATATGGAGACCAAGGACACCATATTGTCCGGTAGCAGCACAGAGCTGAAGACCGCCAACAGCCGGATCTGTCGACCAATCCAGTGAAACAGCCAGCTGGAGGAGAAGACGAGAGGGGAGGGGAGGAGGGAAAGAGAAGTACATCTGTACGTTACCTGTTGTGAAGACTTGAAGGAGAAATTAATAACCGCTGTTTCAGGCAACCTGATACTATATGACCAGTCCTTGCCGTCATATAGAAACAACATACAGAGGAACGAGGTGTGGAGAGCAGTGGAACATGGGCTTATCCAGCCGAAGCTCACGAACGAGGCGGTCAAATTTGACATGCATTCTGTCGGATTGGGTCCGACAGATTGGGTGAACCCAAAACCGGCAGTGACAATGACAAAGTCGCCATTTGTAGTGCAAATATACCAGTACTATTAAAAACAATCTGCTCATGGTTAATAATGACTATACCAGTATTTCCTCCCGCATTGCTCTGCTCCGCCTAGCCGAGAACTACACTTCACGCCCCTTTTCCGCACCTCAGAGGTTGTGGTATCCGGTTTCCTTTCCGAAAAATCCGGACCAGTGGACATGTAGCATTATTGTATACTTGTTTCAGATAAATGATATATACTGTAGAACCATGTAGTGAAAACTTGGTAGACAGCAGAATTCATGGTTCCATTTACCACAGCAAGTCTTCCAGGTCCTGAAGCAGCAAAACAGCCCCAGACCATCACACTACCACCACCATATTTTACTGTTGGTATGATGTTCCTTTTCTAAATTGCTGTGTTACTTTTACGCCAAATGTAATGGGACACACACCTTCCAAAAAGTTCAACTTTTGTCTTGTCAGTCCACAGAGTATTTTCCCAAAAGTCTTGGGGATCATCAAAATGTTTTCTGGCAAAACTGAGACAAGCCTTTATGTTCTTTTTGTTCAGCAGTGGTTTTCGTCTTGGAACTCTGTCACGCAGCCATTTTTACCCAGTCTCTTTTTTTATGGTGGAGTCATGAACACTGACCGTAACTGAGGCAAGTGAGGCCTGCAGTTCTTTGGATGTTGTTGTGGGGTCTTTTGTGACCTCTTGGATGAGTCGTCGCTGTGCTCTTGGAGTAATTTTGGTCGGCTGACCACTCCTGGGAAGGTTCATCACTGTTCCGTGTCTTCACCATTTGTGGATAATGGCTCTCACTATGGTTTGCTGGAGTCCCAAAGCTTTAGAAATTGCTTTGTAACCTTTTCCAGACTGATAGATCTCATTTACTTTGTTTCTCATTTGTTCTTGAATATCTTTGGATCGCAGCATGATGTCTAGCTTTTGAGGATCTTTTGGGCTACTTCACTTTGTCAGGCAGGTCCTATTTAAGTGATGAGAAATGAGAAGTTTTATTGCAGATGTTCTTAGACGTTTATGACTGTTTGTTTGTGTGTATTTGTGACCCGCCGGGGAACTACAGATTGCAAATTAACAGTATTGCTAAATCTGGTATACTTACATTTGTATTAATGCTCATTAGTATGTCATGTGCCTTTCAAATAAACACTAAACTAAGTACAGTAGATGTACTTAGATTGATTATTATTATTATTATTATTTTGTTGTGATAAAGGTTGCTGTAATTTCCCAGTTTGGGATCAATAAAGTAAGATAAGATAAGATAAGCCTTTATTAGTCCCACAACGGGGAAATTCCAGGATTGCAACAGCACAGGGATAGCAACACTCAGAGCAACAATCAGAAGGCAAGAAAAAAAAAACAAAAAAAACAAGCAAGCAAGAGCAGCTAATATACATATGTACATATTACTATAAAATATATATATACACACACACAGACACACAGTGCAGAGCATTGTAGCTGGATGGAATAAATATATGAATATGTAAACACACAGTGCGGAGCAATGTAGCTAGATGGAATAATATGTAGATATATAAACACACAGTGCGGAGCATTGTAGCTAGATGGAATAAATATATAGATATATAAACATAAACACACCTAGTGCGGAGCATTGTAGCTAGATGGAATAAATATGTAAATATATAAACACACACAGTGCAGAGCATTGTTGCTAGATGGGATGAAACAGCACAACCGTCTACTTAGTTATCCTACATGGTATGATTATGTGCCCATACATATTCTCACTCTCCATAGCGACTGGTATTTTCCTAGTTGTATGCCGGAGGGGGACCATTGTGTAAGTCTATTGCATCTTTTGCATTCAAAAAAAACTATTAGTTTGTTACGTCTTTTTGCTATCTCTGCGAGCAGCCCTGCTTAGGTTGTACAGTCTGACAGCCGTTGGTAGGAAGGACCTGCGAAACCTCTCGGTTGTGCACCTGGGATGATGTAGTCTGCTGCTAAATGAGCTCCTCAGTGCATTCAGTATGTCCTGCATAGGGTGGAACTCGGACTCCAGCAGAGATGACAGTTTAGCCACCGTCCTTCTCTCTCCTATCTCCTCCACCGGATCAAGGCGCTGCCCCAGGACAGAGCTAGCTTTCTTGATCAGTTTGTTCAGTCTCTTCCTATCGGCTGCAGTAATGCCACTGCCCCAGCAGACCACTCCAAAAGTGATGGCTGATGCCACCACCGTGTCATAGAATGACACGGACACAACAAAATATACCTTAATAAACAAAACACCATCACATTTCCCTATACAAGTAAAAGTTTATGGGAAAACTTCTACTGTATGTTCACCAAGTCATACTGGATTTATGAATTCAATAAAAGAAATACAAGATCAAGCAGGGTACATGTTTAACACACTGTCCTGTATGGTTTTCAGAAATCATCGTATCTGCGTCCAAAAAGTTCAAATCAAGCTTTGAACTGAGTTCTCACAAACCATCATAGTATGTGACATTGTTTAGGTGATATTCATCCTCTATGTACAATTTTTGTTCTTTCACTGAAAAAAAAAATATTTTTGAACTGCCAAGCCTGTAACATTACTTGAAAGCATCTTATCAAAGATTAGGGGTATTTGTCATAACAGAGGATGAGTTTGACCTCACAGAGTCCATTTTCAGGTTTAGACACAATGCCAAAATACCATATAGCCCTCAGCACCACATGACGGCAAAGCTCTTTACACGTTTACAGCTGTATGCTAATGCAGACTTCCTCCTCTCGTGAGTGCTTAATAGACTAGACAGTGGGCGGCCAGATAACTGAATTTGATGGCATATAAACATGGTGTGTTTAGCCACCACTTAATGGTTCCTTGAAATGCTTAAATAGTCAGTTCATTGTTTTTGTGTGTGTCTTAACAGATGTTCTGGGACATTATAGCAAGGTTATGAACACTGTTATGGGACGCTAAATGTGCTCCTCTTTTCTTATAGTTGAGCTTCTTGAAGGAGAGAGCCTTTCTTGTTTGTATTTGTATGTGTGGAATTATAATAGAATTTGCTCTAATTGATAAAATAAAAATGCAAAATTATATCTGACCCAACTCTGAACAGTTTTAGATCTGTGCTGTTTAGATGATGCTGTCCTCATGTTGTGTATGGGCCATCAGAGTTTGTAAAGGGAAAGTTTTTGAAGTGCTCTGTAGCATTTAGGGCTGAAACGATCAGTCACCGTTGTCGATAACGTCGACAATAAAAAATTTGTTGACAAAGATTTTAATATATCCAATAGTGAATTTACATTTACAGTGTATTATTGTTATTACCTCCGCCAGGCCGAAAGGCCAGGAGGAGGTTATGTTTTTGCCGGGGTTTGTCTGTGTGTTTGTTTGTCTGTCTGTCTGTCTGTCTGTCTGTCTGTCTGTCTGTCTGTTTGTCTGTTGGTTAGCAAGATAACTCAAAAAGTCTTGGACGGATTTCCATTAAACTTTCAGGCGTTGTTGGAAATGGTACAAGGAAGAACTGATTAAATTTTGGGGATGATCCGGATCACCGTCTGGATACAGGAATTTTTTAAAGCATTTTTTAACACTGTGACATACGGCCATTTTCAACATGTGCGCAGGCACAATGGAGGGCGCTGGTCGTCGTGTCTGCAACACAAACTCCGCGTTCTTCAACGTTTTAGGCACAAAAGCACGCGGAAAATACTGGTGGCCTGGGCCCGCCAGCGTGCCTGTGTTTGCGCGCAGCTGCAACACCTGACACGCGCAGCTGTCCGCCGCCGGATTATTTGGCAGAAATTCCCCGCCCAGCCATAGGTGCTGCGCATTTGGCAGAAATTCAGCGGCCAACCATAGGCGCTGCGCAAAAACGAGCTCTCTGCCGGGGAAGCTTCTAAATTCTGTTTTGCCGCGGAGCGCAACCCCAATAATATAATATAAAACCCACGGCAATCTGTCTACCCAATCAGCATCCGTCAGTGGAGGAGATGGACACACCAACACTTCAGTTTATTACCTCCGCCAAGGAGGCAATACTTTTAATACTGAACCACTAATCCTATCACTATCACATTGATTGTCATTGATTAATTGTCTACCCAATCTGCATCCATCACTGGAGGAGATGGACACAACAGCAACACTTCAGTTTATTACCTCCGCCAAGGAGGCAATGCTTTTACTACTGAACCACTAATCCTATCACTATCAGATTGATTGTCATTGATTAATTGTGTGTTTATTGCACTGTCCCTGTCAAATAAACAAATAATCATTGTGAATCCCATTGATAGTCATATGTTTACATGCTCAACGAATCTGAAAACGTACACACAAACACTGTATGGGGGGAATTGTGGCGCTTGGCGGAGGTCTGCGCTCTCCGAGTGCTTTTCTAGTATTCATTTATGTGGTTATAAGTAAAAGGGATATAGTACAAAAGGCTGGGATGGTATTGAAATACAATTTTTAAAAAAAACTTGGGTGTTCTTAAATTAACTTTGACTTTTGTATTTCATTGCAGGCAGCATGAAGCTATTTCAAGTTTTGTCTGATCAGCTTCATTTTATTGCTTCATTCTGACACAGTACTCCATCCCTCTTTGTCGTCTGTCTGTCCAACTGCAGTTAATGAGAATTACTACTCATGCAAGATAATTGCCTAGATGCTCACCAAAACTCACACACAGTGGCCCTGGGGTGGGTCTGTATCTAGATTGTGATCAAGGTCAAATGTCACAAGCTATGTGCATATGTCATTTCAACTGTAGTAGATAGTTCTAGGCTACATATGTACATGTATGTATACTGTACAGCAGTGTTTTTCAACCTTTTTTGAGCTAAGGAACCCTTTTTAGATTTGAAAAAATCTCTACGGTACCCCACCAACCAAAAATGTTGCAAAATGACACATTGTATCCTATTACAGCATATGTAATAATTTAGTCTTGTAATCAGTTTATACGTCGTGTGAAACTTGGGCCTGTTTGGATGAACACAAAGCTGATATCCTGGCAGGAACTGAAGAAAGACTCTTCACCCATAGCTCTGAGTCTCTGCTGTTTTAATTTTTATAGCAGTCAGGCTTCAAAAGCCCAGGTTTTTCTCATTAAAGTTACCTCTTTCTCCATGTCCTCACAGAGATGAACAAAATAGTCCTTTGTATTTTGAAGTGACAGGTGTTTTGTTTGGAGATGATGTTTAAGCTTGCATGGAACCATGGCACTGTCGGATACCTTCTACCCGCACACCAAGCATAACGGCTTGGTGCAGTGGGACACCCAGTGGAAACAAATCTAAAGGAAAGGTAACTGTTGCTCTACTGCCTTGTCTTTACTGTCTTAGCTTTCTTTTGACAACCACTCGGCCCTTCCCCTGGGTTAAAATTTTGTCCAGGGCTCAGTTCAGAGTCTTAATTTTTCCTCTTCAAATATTTATCCGTCTGTGTTTTTCATCTAGTCACGACGACCTAGCACGTCTTAATAGGTCATTAACCTCTATAAAACACATGAAAAAGAAGAGGAAGAAGATGACAACCATACTGCATTCATACTGCCACCTGCTGACATGGAAGAGCCACTACATATCCCATGCACAACGACAGCAAATTATTTGCAATTTTTTGGACCAATTAAAAAGTGAAATTAGACAATTTCCTTCAGAACCTTGAATGTTCTCTTATTGAACCCTGGTTGAAAAACACTGCTGTATAGAGAGGGGAGCAAAGGCTGTTGGTGACTTCATAATGCATTCATCATGCTGGAATGAGCTGCTCTGTCATTAAGACTCTGATTTGTTAACATACGTCTGTGCCTGCATTTAAGGCTTGCAACACACTCCCAAAAAATTAGGACAAGAGCAATTTAGGGCAAGAAATAAGATTGACATCAATATAATAATGATGGTATTTTGAACATGTGATGCAAACATGTGATTGCAATAATGATTTGGTGCAAAAGCAGAATCCAGGAAAGGCTGAGAGGAGCAGCGATAAGCAGAGGGTCTTCACTTTGTTAGGGAATGTGTAAGAAAATTATTGAAAGGTTTGGAAATAATGTTGCTCAAAGAAAGATTGAAATCTATTTGTATATACAACAGGGAAAATAAGTATTGAACACGTCAACATTTTTTTTCATTAAACATATTTCTGATGGAGCCATTGACCTGAGATTTTCACATTTTGCCAAAATAATAATTTGCCCATGTGATTATATCAGCAATTAATGGATGGCAGTTCTTTCTCCAGATTCCTTGAATTTGGATGAATCGATTAATGACATTTTGGACTTTAGAGGGAGATGCAGCAGGGAAAATAAATATTGAGCACACCAACATTTTTCTCATTAAACATATTTCTGATGGAGCCATTGACCTGAGATTTTCACCAGATATCAGTAACAACCCGTAATCCAACGATACAAAGGAATCAAGGCAACTGTGTTTACAAAACAAGTTATATTTAATAAAGTGCGATGGCATAGGGAATAAGTATTGAACACATGAAAAAAAAAGTGGTGCAAAAAGGCATAGAAAAACAAGAAACCAGCTGAAATCCATCAGAATTTAGAAAGCCATCCCATCCTCCATCAGTGCAAATTAATTTCAGCTGGTTAAGTCCTGACTGATAACCTTTAAAAAAGATCTGTGAATATCAGATTGTCACACCACAAAGAACTCATGATGGGTAGAAGCAAAGAGCTCTCTCTAGACCTTCATAAACTCCATCCATCCATCCATCCATCCATCTTCTTCCACTTAATTCTTTTCAGGTCATGGGGGGGCTGGAGCCTATCCCAGCATCTTTTGGACGAGAGGCAGGGTACACCCTGGACAGATTGCCAGTCCATCGCAGGGCCAACACAGAGAGACAGACAACCATTCAGTCTCACAGTCATACCTAAGGACAATGTAGAATCCCCAGTTGATGCCAGTTAACCTAACTTGCATGTTTTTTTGGCATGTGGGAGGAAACCGGAGAAATCCAAACGTAAACCCACGCAGACACGGGGAGAACATGCAAACCACACAGATCATTGTTGGTCGGGGGCTGGGATCGAACCCAGGATCCCCCGGCCAAGGGTGAGTTGCTGTGCTGCCGTAGTACTAACCACTCTGCCACCGCACTGCCCCCTTCGCAACCTTATTGTTGCAAAACATAATGATGACATTGGTTACAGGCGCATTTCTAAACTGTTGAATGTTCCAGTGAGCACTGGTGGGGCCATCATTCGGAAGTGGAAAGAACATCATTTTACGGTAAACCGGCCACGATCAGGAGCTCCTCGCAAGATTTCTGACAGAGGAGTCAAAAGAATTTTAAGAAAGGTCATCCAAGAACCGTGGAGAGCTCCAGAAATACCTGGAGTTAGCAGGTATTGCTGTTTCAAAGAAAACAATAAGTAATGCACTCAACCGACATGGGCTCTATACCTGCTCACCTTGCAAGACTCCATTGCTGAAGAAAAAGCATGTTGAAGCTCATTTAAAGTTTGCTGCACAACACTTGGGCAAGCCAGTAAAATACTGGAAGAATATAGTCTGGTCAGATGAGACCAAAATTGAACTTTTTGGATGCCACAACACACAGCATGTTTGGAGGAGAAATGACGCTGCACATCCCATCATGGTGTGGGGGTGTTTTTCAGCACATGGTACAGGCAGACTTCGTCTAATTGAAGGAAAGATGAATGGACAAATGTACAGAGACATCCTTGATAAGAACCTGTTGCCAAGATGCTGAAGATGAAACGAGGGTGGACATTTCAGCAAGACAAAGATCCCAAACACACAGCCAAGGAAACTCTCAACTGGCTCCAGAGAAGGAAAATAAAACTGCTAGAATGGCCCAGTCAGTCACCTGACCTGAATCCAATTGAAAATCTATGGAACAAACTGAAGATTTGAAGACTGTGTGGAAGAATGGGCAAAAATCACTCCTGAGCAATGCCTGTACCTAGTTTCTCCATACAGGAGGCATCTGGAAGCTGTTATTACCAACAAAGGCTTTTCTACTAAATATGAAATGAATTTCACCAAGCGTGTTCAATATTTATTCCCTGTGTCATTTTACTTTATTAAATATAACTTGTTTTGTGGAAATACTTATTTTCCCCACTGTAGCTCCCTCTAGAGTCCGTAATTAATTAAGCGATTCATCCAAGAAATATGGAGAAAGAACTGCCATCCTTTAATAGCTGATATAGCCACATGGGAAAATTATTACTTTGGCAAAATCTTTATCAAGCATTACAATACAGAGTTACATTCACAAATATCACTTGAAATTTTACTGAGTTAAAAAAAAGCCTTATGTTATCCATGTCCAGAAGTAGCATTGACTTCTCTGAACTTGCAGACATTTTGTATGGGCCATCATACAGTGGGAATGTGTATTGTGCTTGGATAAATCAGTATTCCAGATTTCTTTGGAAGAAGTGAGCACTAGACCAATGACTAAAAAGGGACCATCTAGACTGATAACAGCAACAAGTCCAAAAGCCAGGGTCAATGGCAAAGGTCATTTATACTTCTGTGGTGGTGCTTTTAATGTAGAGAACTGCATTGAGATTCTAGAGCAACATATGTTGACTACATACTGTATGACATCTTTTCCATGGAAATTCATACGTTTCAACAAAAAAAAAAATCTAAATCCACACTCTGCATGTATTAAAAAGGCATGTCTGCAGATAGCGAAGATGCAGGTACCTGACCTGTCCACAGCAGAGAATGGGTGGAGAATTTTGAAACAAAAATGTGACAATTATGATCCCATTTTGATACCCACCGTAAGATGTGTTTGCAGGAAAAGCAGGATAAAAATAACACCTGAAATATTTCCATCCCAACTTTTTTTAATGTGCTGCAAAGCTGAATTGCAGAAAGAGATGTATATTAACTACTAAAATTAGGAAGTTAGATGAAAGCATGAAATAGCTCATACTGTCTGCAGTGGAAAAAAAAATTAAAATAAGATCAAGAACCACAATTTTTTTCCATACCATCCAAACTTTTTTTCTGATTTGGGGCTGAAATGAGAAAGTCACACATGTTTGATACCTTGCCTGTTGTACTGATGATGCTGTCCTGATGTTCCTGTCTTACATGTTCCTGTGTTATTACAACAATGGGGTTGGTTGATCAGTTCTGATGCAGAACTCATTCATGGGCGTGTCCAAGTTCATTTCCTTATTACAGCAGCGTAAAAACTAACTTCCCACAGGCGCATGACACAAAGAAGCCGGTGTAATCATTCAGAGGTGTGTTTTGAATAATCAAATCCAAAGCGCTCTTTCCCATCCCTTTAATGCAAAGGGTCCATTATCTAAAGTGAACTGTGATCATGATGGTTTAAGATGGGTTTTGTGCTGACCAAAGCCTATGTGTGTGAGCCAAAATGCACGTGATAGTAATGCTGCTTGGTAATAAGAAAGACATCAATCACAGCTGATGCCCAGTTAATTATGTTAGAACAAATGGTGAAGAATGCGCTGAAAAATTAGCTGAATACACACGGACGGTCATCCGCGCACTTTTTAGACAGACTTTCTGCCGTGCACCAGTGTTTTTGCTAGTTTCTGTCAGCGCATTGTCTGTTTTTTACGCCTTGCATAACGCCATCAAAATACCAGTAGACAGTGTGCCCGCTCTGCGCTTGGAGGAGGTGCCTCATTTCAAAGAGGTGTGGCAGTGTGCAATCTAATGTGCATTACTATTATAGTGCATTCCATGAGAATCTGCTTTTGAGCAGGAAAAAAGGAGGTCAGTCACCAGAAGCGCATTGCTTAATGATATTTCAGTGGTGTGTTTTGACATTGTGCAACTCAGGAATCGGTATGCGTTGGGATCTTGTAACAGTCATAATCACCTGTCATTTTAATTATATGATGATCACATAACCACTCCAGTTCGCCTACCAGCATGGCATTGGGGTGGAGGATGCGGTGATCTTCCTCCTTCACCGTTCTCTGTCCCACCTGGAGAAGCCCGGGAATATGGTGAGGATCATGTTCTTTGACTTCTCCAGTGCTTTCAACACCATCCAACCGATGATCCTGAAGGACAAGCTGCTGCGCGCAGGGGTGGACCAGCACCTGTCATCATGGATCCTGGACTACCTCACGAACCGGCCTCAGTTTGTGAGAACCCGGGACTGTGTTTCCGACACGATCATCAGTAGCATGGGGGCCCCCCAGGGAACGGTGCTGGCTCCCTTCCTGTTCACTCTTTATACTGCGGACTTCTCACACAACACAACACATTGCCATCTACAGAAGTTCTCTGATGACTCTGTGATCGTTGGTCTCATCTCCAACTGAGATGAAGCTGAGTACAGAGGGCTTATCCAGGACTTTGTGGACTGGTGCCATCGGAACTGCCTCCAGATCAACGCAAGGAAAACTAAGGAGCTGGTGGTGGACTGCCGCAGGCATGGGCAGCCCCTCACAGCACCAGTAAATATACAGGGAACAGACATCGAGATGGTGACATCCTAAAAGTACCTGGGTATTCATCTGAACAATAAACTAGACTGGTCACACAATACTGACGCACTCTACAAGAAGGGACAGCGCAGGCTGTTCCTGCTGAGGAGACTCAGGTCTTTTGGTGTACAAGGGGTGCTGCTGAAGTCATTCTACGACACGGTGGTGGCATCAGCTATCACTTTTGGAGTGGTCTGCTGGGGCAGTGGCATTACTGCAGCCGATAGGAAGAGACTGAACAAACTGATTAAGAAAGCTAGCTCTGTCCTGGGGCAGCGCCTTGATCCGATGGAGGAGATAGGAGAGAGAAGGACGGTGGCTAAACTGTCATCTCTGCTGGAGTCCGAGTTCCACCCTATGCAGGACATACTGGATGCACTGAGGAGCTCATTTAGCAGCAGACTACATCATCCCAGGTGCACAACCGAGAGGTTTCGTAGGTCCTTCCTACCAACGGCTGTCAGACTGTACAACCTAAGCAGGGTTGCTCGCAGAGATAGCAAAAAGACGTAACAAACTAATAGTTTTTTGAATGCAAAAGATGCAATAGACTTACACTATGGTCCTCTCCGGCATACAACTAGGAACATACCGGTCGCTATGGAGGGTGAGAATATGTATGGGCACATAATCATACCATGTAGGATAACTAAATAGACGGTTATGCTGTTTCATCCCACCTAGCAACAATGCTCTGCACTGTGTGTGTTTATATATTTACATATTTATTCCATCTGGCTACAATGCTCAGCACTGGGTGTGTTTATATTTATATATCTATATATTTATTCCATCTAGCTACAATGCTCCGCACTGTGTGTTTATATATCTACATATTATTCCATCTAGCTACATTGCTCCGCACTGTGTGTGTTTATATACTTGCATATTTATTCCACCTAGCTGCAATGCTCCGTACTGTGGGTGTTTATATATTTACATATTTATTCCATCTAGCTACAATGCTCTGCACTGTGTGTTCATATATTCATATATTTATTCCATCCAGCTACAATGCTCTGCACTGTGTGTCTGTGTGTGTGTGTGTATATATATATTTTATAGTAATATGTACATATGTATATTAGCTGCTCCTGCTTGCTTGTTTTTTTTCTTGCCTTCTGATTGTTGCTCTGAGTGTTGCTATCCCTGTGCTGTTGCAATCCTGGAATTTCCCTGTTGTGGGACTAATAAAGGCTTATCTTATCTTATCTTAATTTTTTTATTCCATCTACACTTTCATTTTAATTGCTGATTTACCGTTGGAGTCTATAGATTAGGCATTAATGTAGGATTTTTTGAATAAATGAACAGGGAGCATGTGTGCCACTGTGTTCCAATGTGATGTACAGCATGGGGGAGGGGGGTTCGTTTTCATCCTGGACTTACTAGGCATTAATGTGTTTATTTTTAGGGGAATAAATGAATTAACAAGGAGTGTACATGTTACACCGGAGGAGTTAAATAGATATAACAAAAATATACCAGATACATGCACAAAATGCATGGAAAGTAAAGGAACCCTATTTCATTGTTTATGGGAATGTAGATTAATAAGAATGTTTTGGGAGGAGGTGAGGGTAACAATTGAAAAAATAATCTCAAAACAAATCATATTGAATCCTAAACTGTTTTTGTTGGGTCTGTACCCAGAAAAGCATAATTTCAATAAAAGTGAAAGAACATTCATAGACCTCAGTTTGCTTAATGCCAAAAAATGTATTGCACTATTATGGAAAAAGACTCATAGACCAGATGTGACTCAGTGGTTAAGACAGATGTTAACAAACCTTCCATTAGAAAGAATAACATATATACTGAAATCAAAGGAAATTGTGTTTGAGAATATATGGAGACCTTTTATTGATTATGTAAAAAATTTAAACATAACTCTTGAAGAAGAAGGTGAATGATGTGTGTGGACCTTGTAAATTCCAAACTGGTGAACATAATATGTATACTAATGTATTGGATTGTCTAGACTAAACAGAGGAGCATTGTTGAAGACTTGATTTTGTTGGTGGTTGTTGGTGTTTTTAGGGTTTTTTTTTTTTTTTTGTAGTACTTTAGCGTTAGTGTTTGATTGTTTGTATCATGTTTGTTAAAAAAAAAAAAAGGTTCAATAAAGATATTGTGGAAAAAAAAACAAGGAGTGTACAGCGTTTTACTTTTCACTAACTCCACAGAGAGGCAGGCGACATATCCACATCTGCATCGGCCGTGCGCCCCGGGTTTCCAACCCCTCTTTTCTTCATGTCTGTGTTGGATCTGTGCGCACATTAAACAATTCAGCTGATTTTTTTTTCAGTCCATTCTTACCCGTTTGTTCTTTTTAACATAACTAACTGGGCATCAACTATGATTGATGGCTTCCTTATTACTAAGCAGCATTATTATCACGTGCATTTTGGCTCACACACACGGGCTTTGGTCAGCTCAAAACCCGTCTTAAACCATCATGATCACAGTTCACTTTAGATAATGCGCCTCTTTTTGTTAAAGGGATGGGAAGGAGCGCTTTGGATTGGAATATCCAAAACACACCTCTGAATGATTAGACCGGCTTTTTTGCATTATGCGCTGGTGGAAGGTATGTTTTTATGCCGTTGTGATAAGGATATGAACTTGGAAACGGCCATAAATGCGTTCTGCATCACTGACAACTGATCAACCGACCCTATCGTTGTAATTTGGCCCCATGACTGTTACAAGATCCCAGCGCATGTTCTTTCCTGAGCTCTGGAGCTGCGCAATGTTAAAACAGGCCACTGAAATATTAAACAATGCACTTCTGACAATAGATCTTCTTTTTCCTCATCAAAAGAGGATTCTCATGAAATGCACTAATGCGCATTAGATTGTGCGCCGCCACACCTCTTTGAAATGAGGCATCTCCACCAAGCGCATAGCAGGCACACTGTCTACTGGTAATTTGATGGTGTGACGCAAGGCGTAAAAAGCAGATAATGTGCTGACAGAAAATAATGAAAACACCAGCACATAGTGGAAAGTCTGTCTGAAAAGTGCGCAGATGGCCACTAAAATAGGGCCCTGTGTTTTATATGTTGTGTTGTATTTGTGAACTGGACTGGACATGAGTTTGGCCAAAGGATTGTATATAAATGATGACTATAGCTTCTTGGTCTAAAAAATGAAACCATTACAAAAGTATCTTAAACCCACATATAGTACTTAACAATAGCGAAAGAAGGTATGGTGTCTTATATAGAATATAAGGGATAAACATGATTTCAATAATGGTATTACTGATTGCCTCTTTCTGTATTATGGACCAATTGCTAGCTGATGAGCATGCAGTTTCCCTTGTTTTTCCATCACTCATTATACCCCCTTTACACACAGGTGGAGATCGTTGGGAGATTGTTGAGTGATGAAAAAATGGCCAGCTCTCTCAATGATCTCTCAGTGATCTTTCAGCGATCTTCACAGTCTCAACAGTTGAGAGATTGTTTTGGACACTGAAAATGATGTGGATTTGTATTTTCCTTTGAGATCATCAGTGGGAGTGTAGAGTGGAGGTGAAGATATCCCACTTCCAGAAACACTGGAAGTTAGCTGGCTTCCTTGTGAAAAGTACCTGTTGTTTAGGCATTGTCATTGTAAAGTCTACGCATGTCCTTCACAAATTTATCAGATCTCTGTCATGCATTGTGGCTGGAAATGAACCAGTAAGACTGTCATCATAGTGGAGCACAGACAGCTTTGATCTAGAGAACATCTGTCACATGATGACACTGCATAGTAATTTCTTGCTGTAATATTAAGTGCATCATTCCATCATTTTTTTCTTTTTACTGAGAGCTGGGTGGCACACGGCTCCTGCTTTTAATCTGACAAGATTGAAAATGTGGTTGAGTGGCATGGAAAAATTTGGAATGTTTCCATTCAGTTCAATTCAACTTTATTTACATAGCATCAGTCACAACAATTGTCTCATAGCACTTTCAAACTAAACTGTAGGGCAGACTCCACAGTTGCAGAAAGACCCCAACAATTAGGTGATCCCCTGTGAGCAAGCACTTGGTGATGCTGGAGAGGAAAAACTCCCTTTTACAGGAAGAAACCTCCAGCAGAACCAGGCTCAGGGTGGATCAGTCATCTACTGTGACTGGCTGGGGGATGAGGGGATAGAGAAGAAGAAAAGAATGACACTCGTGTGGCTGTTTAGAGCATTTGAAGTGGACATCACCCTAAACAGAAAGAGATCATTGCCCAAGAATTCATCAAGTGTGGCATAACGATCACAGCACTAACCGAACTATGATTCACTGGATTGGGAACAATGACTATCAACCCACTTGCCCTTGACACGAAATTTATGCTCCAACAATGTTTTTCAACCAGGTTTCCCTGGATTTTTCTACTTACACTTCTTAATTGGTCCAACAAATTGCAAATAATTTGTCATTGTTGTGCATGGGTACCTACGGAGCTCATGCAAAATAATGGCAAACTATTTGCAGTTTTTTTTTACCAATTAAGAAGAGTACACCTCATCACAACTCCCCCCACTCGGGAGATCGGATCACAACTTGGTTCATCTCCGGCCGGTGTACAAACCCCTAGTGCACAGACAACCTCCGGCCATGCACACTGTGGAGTTATGGTCTGAGGAGACAATGGACACTCTAAAGGGCTGTTTTGAAGCCACCGCCTGGAAGCAGCTCTGCGATCCACATGGTGAGGACATCGATGGCCTCATTCACACCTTCACGGGCTACCTCAGCTTCTGTGTGGACAAATCCGTTCCCACCAAGACCATACGGCGTCACTCAAACAACAAACCCTGGATCAACCCTGAGATAAAAAGAGAGAAGAAGAGGATCTTCAGGTCGGGGAATAGGGAGATGCTGAAGTCCGTACAGAGGGAGCTGAGGAGAAAGATCAGAGTAGGCAAGGACAGCTTCAGGAAGAAGATGGAGGACAAGCTGCAACAGAGCGACATCAGCGGGGTCTGGAGAAACCTCAAAACCATCTCTGGGCTCCAGAATACCTCCCCCCAGGCCACGGGGGGCAGGGAGTGGGCGAACAACCTGAATCTGTTTTTCAATAGGTTTGACCAACCGCCCTCCCCCCTGTCTGCACAACAACCACTGCTGCCTCTAAAGAAATCTAGTCCTGTTGCCCACTCCCCACTCCACCAACACCCCCCCACTCCCAACACACAGCCCCCCATCCTGACCCTGACCAGGACCCAGGTGAGGACGGAGCTGAGGAAGATCAAGGCGAGGAAGGCGTCGGGACCGGACGGCATCAGCGCAAAGCTCCTCAAGTCCTGTGCAGACCAACTGTGTGGGATTGTGACGTATATCTTCAACATGAGCCTGAAACTGGGGAGGGTACCACAGCTGTGGAAAACATCTTGTGTGGTACCTGTACCAAAAACTTCCCACCCCAAAGACCTGAACAGCTACAGACCGGTGGCCTTGACGTCCCACTTGATGAAGACCCTGGAGAGACTGCTCCTTGCTCACCTCCGCCCCCTGGTGGAACCAGCGATGGATCCACTCCAGTTCGCCTACCAGCATGGCATTGGGGTGGAGGATGCGGTGATCTTCCTCCTTCACCGTTCTCTGTCCCACCTGGAGAAGCCCGGGAATATGGTGAGGATCATGTTCTTTGACTTCTCCAGTGCTTTCAGCACCATCCAACCGATGATCCTGAAGGACAAGCTGCTGCGCGCAGGGGTGGACCAGCACCTGTCATCATGGATCCTGGACTACCTCACGAACCGGCCTCAGTTTGTGAGAACCTGGGACTGTGTGTCCGACACGATCATCAGTAGCACGGGGGCCCCCCAGGGAACGGTGCTGGCTCCCTTCCTGTTCACTCTTTATACTGCGGACTTCTCACACAACACAACACACTGCCATCTACAGAAGTTCTCTGATGACTCTGCGATCGTTGGCCTCATCTCCAATGGAGATGAAGCTGAGTACAGAGGGCTTATCCAGGACTTCGTGGACTGGTGCCATCGGAACTGCCTCCAGATCAACACGAGGAAAACTAAGGAGCTGGTGGTGGACTGCCGCAGGCAAGGACAACCCCTCACAGCACCAGTAAATATACAGGGAACAGACATCGAGATGGTGACAGCCTATAAGTACCTGGGTGTTCATCTGAACAATAAACTAGACTGGTCACACAATACTGATGCACTCTACAAGAAGGGACAGCGCAGGCTGTTCCTGCTGAGGAGACTCAGGTCTTTTGGTGTACAAGGCGCGCTGTTGAAGACATTCTATGACACGGTGGTGGCATCAGCCATCACTTTTGGAGTGGTCTGCTGGGGCAGTGGCATTACTGCAGCCGATAGGAAGAGACTGAACAAACTGATCAAGAAAGCTAGCTCTGTCCTGGGGCAGCGCCTTGATCCGGTGGAGGAGATAGGAGAGAGAAGGACGGTGGCTAAACTGTCATCTCTGCTGGAGTCCGAGTTCCACCCTATGCAGGACATACTGAATGCACTGAGGAGCTCATTTAGCAGCAGACTACATCATCCCAGGTGCACAACCGAGAGGTTTCGCAGGTCCTTCCTACCAACGGCTGTCAGACTGTACAACCTAAGCAGGGCTGCTCGCAGAGATAGCAAAAAGACGTAACAAACTAATAGTTTTTTGAATGCAAAAGATGCAATAGACTTACACAATGGTCCCCTCCGGCATACAACTAGGAACATACCGGTCGCTATGGAGAGTGAGAATATGTATGGGCACATAATCATACCATGTAGGATAACTAAGTAGACGGTTGTGCTGTTTCATCCCATCTAGCAACAATGCTCTGCACTGTGTGTGTTTATATATTTACATATTTATTCCATCTAGCTACAATGCTCCGCACTGGGTGTGTTTATGTTTATATATCTATATATTTATTCCATCTAGCTACAATGCTCCGCACTGTGTTTATATATCTACATATTATTCCATCTAGCTACATTGCTCCGCACTGTGTTTACATATTCATATATTTATTCCATCCAGCTACAATGCTCTGCACTGTGTGTCTGTGTGTGTGTATATATATATTTTATAGTAATATGTACATATGTATATTAGCTGCTCTTGCTTGCTTGTTTTTTTTTTTTGTTTTTTTTTTCTTGCCTTCTGATTGTTGCTCTGAGTGTTGCTATCCCTGTGCTGTTGCAATCCTGGAATTTCCCCATTGTGGGACTAATAAAGGCTTATCTTATCTTATCTTATCTTAATTAGAACATTTCCCACAAAGACTTCAATGTTCCAGGAAACCCTGGTTGAAAAACAGTGCTCTTCTAAGAAGGAGCAAGGAGCTTTGCACTGCATTGTTGCATTTTAACCAGTGTCTGATCACTTGCCGATTCTTACCATCAACTCTGCCTATGTGCCAACTGAGACCAGCACACATCCCGCCAAGGATGGCTTCTACATACTGCTGCAACATGTGCTGGATTTGATCCTGCAAACTGAAATGATCATCATTGCCAGTGACCTCAATGCCCACATCAGCTCAGAAAGATCCAGTTGGGAGGCTACCATGGGCAAATCTGAGTATGGAGAGATCAATGACAATCAGCTATGCCTTCTATTATTTGCTGCTGCCAATAATTTAGTGATTGTAAACAGTCCCTTTCCAACATCTTCTGAAGCACTGATCATCACTCCAAAATATCTATGCTATGAGAGGTCCCAACTGTGGCTCTGATCATTACCTTGTCCATACCTGGTTTCATCTTAAGCTCCAGTGTATGAAATGGATGATGTTAAAAGCAGCTACATTGGACTTGAGCCAACTGACCAAGCCATCTATCAGAAAGATTTCCAGATTGCCTTGCCCAACCATTTTTCCTCACTGGCTGTGTCTGATGATGTGAACAATGAAAAGTTGAAGATCTTGGAGGCTTTCCTCGAATGGGTTAACCCCCTGTGCCTGACTGCTCAATGTAGGTCACAACCATGGATCTCGGACAAGTGCCTTGACTTAGTGGATAAACACAAGAAAGCAAAGCTGGGTTGAAAGGGTAGAGTACTGGAACAAGGTGGCAGCTGACCTCCTCAAAGCATTAATACCATACTCTCTCCCACACCTTTCAAAGACTGAGTGGAGAGACCAAGTTGACCAATGACAATATTAGAAAAGCTGACAGTACTTTCGTGCAGTCAACAGCTGCAGCGTTGGAGAGATTTCTTCAGCAAACTCTACAACCATGAGCCCCCAAAAGGGTCATAGGTAGCCCCGTCACTCCCACCACTCCAGTGGTTGATATTGAGCCTATGTTCAAAGAGGTGAACCTAGCCGTGGGCTCCCTGAAGAATGAAAACATCCTGGGCTGGACCAGGTCACAGATGAAGCAATCAAATGGCACAAATAGCTCTGTGTGCTCACCCTAATTATATGGCGATCAGACTCCACACCATTGAGATAGAAGAAGGCCACAGTCACGAATGCAAGAACTATCGTGACATCACTCTGCTCTCCATTGTTGGCAAGATCTTCAATCACAGCTCCAAAAACATTGCAAGCAAAGCAGTAGAGCAGGACAAGCTGGTTTCCAACCTGCATGAGGATACTGTGACCACATCGTCACACTTCATCTGCTAATGGAAGAATAAATCTGTGGTGGATGGCAAACAGTCATCATATTCATTGACTTCAATTCCGCCTTCAACTGTGTCAACTAGGCGGCCCTGTAGGAATCATTGGAAACAGAATATGTGAAACAATGACTTGCTTGTATAGCTAAACAGTTAAATAGTTAAGCTGTTAAACGGTGACTGGCTGAGGGTTTTGAATGAGGTAAAGTTTGCAGTGTGTCAGATGCACCCAAGAATCACGTCCTTTGGCTTTCACGGCTGTTGGTGTCGCCAGGATGACCTTGTGTAATCCTTGCCAGGGAGTGTCGGCCCAGTTTTTCTTTTTGATGGCTTTGATGACGACCAGATCCCCTCGTTTGGCTATGATTGGCGCATCCCCATGTTCCTTCCTGGGAAGAGCAGTATGTACAACATCTGTCAGTCAACATTCTTCGCATGTGATCAGCTAAACACACTTCTTAATCACCAGAATTAAATGGCCTTAATGGTGGGAGTAGGTAAGGCTTGCCATACATTATTTCAAATGGAGACAGCCCCCCTTTTGAGGGCATTACCCTCATGCAAAAAAGGACTAAGGGTAAACAATATATCCAATTTTGTCTTGTTTCGGCCGTTGTTTTTCTAAGCCTTTCTTTAATGGTCCCATTTGTGTGTTACACCATTCCTGCAGATTGTGGATGGTAAGCTGAGTGGTTTTTCAAGTTAATGTTAAGTGCCGTGCCTAAGTGGGATATAACCTGGTTTACAAAATGTGTTCCATTACACTGGTCAACACCAAATTTATTGTCTTGGGGGATTTTTTTTTTAGCTGATTTGGGACAATTTTGATGTGCTGAATCCAAAAATCACATTGGTTTTGCTCAATCAGCTCAACTTTTTGAATTATGGCCACATGTTGTTTTATACGTTTTTGTATACATGTATGGGTATTTTCGCTTCATATGATGCAGGATTAAGTGGAAGAAGATGGATGGATGGATGGATGATGCAAAATTCTTTTTTATGTCTTGAAATTCTCTAAATTTTGAACAATGATGACGTAACATTCAATTTACATGTACTTAACATTTATATAAAGGTAGGTACATGCACAGTACTAAGTAAGTACTTAGTAAGTACAGGTTTTTACTTAGCACCTGATCAAAAGAAATGGGTGTCATTTTCAGATTCAGCGGTGCAAAATTGTCTTAAATCAGTTGAAAAAAACACAGACAACTTACAAAAAAATTATTTTTGTAACCCTGTGTTATCTGAGTAAATCTTTTCAGGTTTTCCAAATCTTGGTACTTGTCATGATTCAGACCAGGGTGAGGCTCAAACACAGAGCAGCCAGAATGATCACTCAGACTCCAATAAAAAGTTTCACAAATTTATTGAACAAAACCCAGAAAACCAAAATGCACAACAAAGAAAAAGCGAAACACAAAAATGCCAAGAGAATAATGCAGGAAAGCACACTTACAGTCAGAGCAATGGAGCCCAGCAGGGAACTCCAATATGGACCGGGGACAGGTGGAAGGCGGGACCTGGGTGAATGTGATGATCTTCCTGGTCAGGCAAGCGTGATCAGCTTCGGGAGACACCTGCAGGTGGCAGCAACCTGGGGAACAGGAAACACACAAAAGGTAAATGTGGGGAGACAAGATAACGAGACAAAATTTTAATGAGACTTGAGGCTGCAAACCCAGATGATTCAGCAGTGAGCTCCCCTCACGCTGGGTCTTAAATACGCCGGCTCACCAGGAGCAGCAGGTAGATAATCACGCAGGTGTGCTCATCACCGGATTGGGAAACCAGGAACAGGAGGGGAGGGGGAGCACGCTGGCCAGACCATTACAGTGCCCTCCCCCTCAAGGGATGCCTCCTGGCATCCCACTGGGCTGACATCGATGGGTGTGATGAAAAGCCCGGATCATCCGCTTATCCAAGATGTATGATCCCGGGATCCACGACCTCTCCTCCGGACCATATCCTTCCCAGTGGACGAGGTATTGACATCCCCGCCCCTGACAGCACATGTCCAGGATCCTCTCCACTGAGCACGTAGTCTGACCATCAATGATCCGGGGGGAGGGGCAGAGAGGGGTCCAGAGGGGGGCAGAGGGGACTGGCGGAGAGGGGCTTAATCCAGGAGACATGGAATGTGGGATGTATACACATAGAGGGTGGCAAGTCCAACCGTACGGTGACATTGTTGATCACCCACTTGATGGTAAAGGAACCCAGAAAGCGGGGGGACAACTTCCTGGATTTGGTCTTAAGCAGGATCTGGTCAGTGGACAGCCAAACTCTCTGTGCCACCGTGTACTTCGGTGCCCATATGCGGTCTGCATACTACCTGTTGCGCTCCGCAGAGTGGAGGAGGGCAGCCTTCGTGGCCTTATACAGATGGCGACACCGGCATGCATGGGCCTCCACGGAAGGGATGGTGAGGCCCTTCTCCGTCATGGGCAACAATGATGGTGTGTAACCCATCGACGCCTCGAATGGTGTAAGCCCAGTGGAAGAGGAGATCACCGAGTTCAATGCATATTCCACCCAGGTCAAGTGGGCGCTCCAGGTGACAGGGTTGGAGGATGCTACACACCATAGGGTGGCCTCCAGGGACTGATTGGCAAGCTCAGCCTGACCATTACTCTGCTGGGATGATGGTATTCCCCTGAGGTGGAGGGAGGCCCGTGACAAAGTCCAAAGAGATGTGCGACCAAGGGCAACCCGGCACCGGGAGGAGATGGAGGAGACTCGCAGGAGGGGAGGAGTTGGATTTGTTTGCGGAGCAGATGTGACAAGCTTTGACATGCTCCCGCACATCCCTCACCAGTGTGGGCCACCAAAACACTCTGCGTAACAAATCAGTGGTCCTAGAGATGCCGGGGTGACAGGCAAAAAAGCTGGTATGCCCCCACTAGATAACTTCTTCTCATAGCGCCACGGGGACATACAGCCGGTCCGCGGGGCCTCCCTCCGGGACGGGTTGTGATCACTGCGCCTGCTGGACCCTCTGCTCAATTTCCCACTGGAGTGTCCTGAGAAAGTGTGTGTGGGGGGGAAATAGTCTCCGGGGGAGACGCAGCAGCTACGGAGGAGGAGATGGAGGAGGAGGAATCAGGAGAGAACTGACATGAGAGAGTATCGACCTTGGCATTATGGGACCCTGGTCTGTACGAAATGGATAGATTGAACCTGTTAAAGAACAGGGCCCACCAAGTCTGCTGTGAATTCAACCATCTGGCGACCGAAGATATTCTAAATTTTTATGGTCGGCCCAGACAACGACTGGTGTGCTAGCTTCTTCCAGCCAGTGTCTCCATTCCTCCAGCACCAACTTAATGGCCAACAGTTCGAGGTCCCCAACAGTGTAATTCCTCTCGGTTGGCATTAACCACCAAGAGAAATACGTGCATGGGTGGAGCTTCTGATCGGAGGAGAAGCGCTGGGAGAGGACAGCGCCCACCCCCGAATCAGAAGCATCTACCTCGACCACAAACTGCGCTGCGGGATCCACCTGCGCCAAGACATGGGCGTTGGTGAATAGGCCTTTTAGGGTCACAAAAGCTCATTCAGCAGCCTTGGACCACTAAAATGGGCTTTTGTTTGACGTCAACTGCGTGAGTGGTTATGCCACCCTACTGTAATCTCGGATAAATCGCGGTAGAAGTTAGCAAAGCTTAGGAAGCACTGCAGATCCTTCCTGGACTGGGGAGTAGGCCAGTCTACTACTGCTTTAATTTTAGCTGGATCGGCCTTTATCATGCCCTCGGTGATGATGAACCCCAGAAATGAAGTTGAGCGAGTGGAAAATTCACACTTCTCAGCTTTTACAGAAAGCTGGTTCTCCAGCAACTGCTGCAGGACAGACCGGATGTGAACTACATGCTCCTCCAGGGTGCGAGAAAAAATCAAAATATTGTCCCAATACACAAACATAAACTGGTTCACCAAGTCTCGTAGGATGTCGTTTATTAACCGCTGGAAGAAGGCAGGGGCGTCGGTCAGCCCAAATGACATGACCAGATATTCAAAATGGCCCAAAGGTGTCTTAAACGCCGTTTTCCACTCGTCCTCCTCCTGAGTGCGAACTAAAATGATACACGTTGCGGAGGTCAAGCTTGGTGAAAAAAAACGCTCCTGTTGGAGTAACTCAAATGCTAAATTGATAAATGGCAGCGGATACTTATCCTTCCTGGTTATCGCGTTAAGCTCACAGTAATCAATACATGGCCACAGTGACCCATCCTTTTTTCCCTACAAAAAAGAACCCCGCGCCAAATGGAGCAGATGACGGGTGGATTATGCTAGCACTCAGGGAGCCTTTTATGTAGGTCTTCATCACCTTGCTATCTGGCCCAGATAAACTGTAAAGCCAGCTGGATGGCAGCCGTGCACCTGGGAGGAGATCAATAGCAGTTGTAGCCCCGGTGAGGTGGTAAAGATAGGGCTCTGGACTTGCTAAAGACCTCCCCCAAGTCATGATAAACCTCGGGCACAGAGCTGAGATCCACCGGCTCAGCCGAAGGGGAGGAGAGTGGGAGCGAAGGAGAGCATGCAGCCGACTGGAGACATGACGCGAGACAAAAAGGGTTCCAGGACGAATTGGAGCCCTGGTTAAGTCCAGGACACATGTAAGTAAGGTTAAGTCCAGTTAATGATAAGATTATGCATACGGAGCCACGGATACCCCAGGATCATAGGGGTGTTAGATTGAGGCAGGACGTAAAACTGAATAGGCTCGTGGTGGTTACCAGACAGAATGACCAAAATGGGCTCAGTCTGCTCGGTAACCACCGTGATGGTGCTGCCTGAAACTGCCGAAACCGATAAAGGTGTCAGAACTTTCCTGATGGGTAACTGTAATTTCTGCACTAAGACCTGTTGAATAAAATTTTGCTCGGCCCCCGAATCAACCAGGGCGGAAGTTTTGAACTCAGCCCCCGGTAACTGGATCAGGGCCGAAAGTTCAAAACGGCTGGGAGGATTTTGTGAAGACCCTCCTGCCAGACCCCCGACGGCTACTGTTGGGCCGGGTGTTTTGGCCTCATGGGACATTTCAAAATAGCATGGCCTGGGACCCCGCAATAAAAACTTTCCCTTTCTCTTTCTCGACGCTGACACTCTCCAGAGTCACACGGGACCTGACAAGTGCCATTGGCTTGGAGGAGGCCGGCGAAGTAGCACCGGGGGGGGGGCAGTCGGTTGGGAGGCGAGCGGAGAGGCAGCTGCCTTCCGCTCCTTCGCTCGCTCCCTAAATCGGTTGTCGAGGGCCACAGCCTGCGAGATGAGCTCATGTAGGGAGGAAGGAGTCACACGGATAGCCAACTCATCATGGAGCTGCGAATTCAGGCTTGAAAGAAACGTGTTGTGCAACGCAGCGTCGTTCCATCCGGAGTCTGCCACAACAACCCGGAACTCGGTAGAGAAATTGGCCACAGACCGGTCCCCCTGCTGGAGCCCCATGAGTAGGCTAACAATGTTCCCCTCACTCTCTGTATAGTCAAACACCCCGGAGAACTCTTGCACAAGCTGTTCGAGCAAATAAAAGGGTCCAACTGGGCTGCTCAAGATGGACTGAGCCCACTGGAGAGCCCGGGCATGCAACAACAAGGTCATAAAGTGAATTTTGGTTGTATCATCCCTGTATTCCCCCTCCACCTGCCAAAGATATAACCGGCATTGGAGCAGGAACCCCCTGCAACCCCCCATCAGGGGCAGGTGTGGGGACAGTGATGTTCCTGCAGAAAACAGAAGCTGCCGGGGCAGCAGGTGCAGGGGGAGGCGCCACACCAGGAAGCTGACACAGGTGTTCGGTTACAGTTTCCAATTGCTGAGTGATAGTTTGTAATTTCTCAGATAAGAACACGACTTGGCGCTCCGTGGCACCCGAACGTTTGAGTGTTGACTGTTTGCCTGGTGAAGCGCTTGCTGAGCCCTGATCCTGGCTGGATCATTCTGTCATGATTCAGACCGGGATTAGGCTCAAATGCAGAGCAGCCAGAACAATCACTCAGACTCCAATAAAAAATTTCACAAATTTATTGAACAAAACTCAGAAACTCAAAATACACAACAAAGGAAAGGCAAAACACAAAAATTTCAACTTAAATATCCGTCAAGACAGGAGCCCCTGGAGCACATGTAGCCTACGGGAGAAAGCAGACAGAGGCGATAAGGGACAGATTCTCTGATTGGAGGATAATGCAGCAAAGCACACTTACAGTCAGAGCAGTGGAGCCTGGCAGGGGACTCCAACATGGACTGGGGAGAGGTGGAAGGCAGGACCTGGGTGGATGTGATGATCTTCCTGGTCAGGCAAGCGTGATCAGCTCCGGGAGACACACGTGCAGGTGGCAGCAACCTGGGGAACAGGAAACGCACAAAAGGTAAATTTGAGACAAGATAACAAGACAAAATTTTACCGAGACTTGAGGCTGCAAACCCAGACGATCCAGCAGTGAGCTCTCCTCACGTTGGGTCTTAAATACGCTGGCTCATCAGGAGCACCAGGTAGATAGTCATGCAGGTGTGCTCATCACCGGAGCGGGAAACCAGGAACAGGATGGGAGGGGGAACATGCTTGCCAGACCATTACAGTACTACTTCAGCTAAGAGGTTCTTTGCTATTGTAACAGCATTTGGATGAGTGTAAGGGAAGGCTTCTGTCCATTTAGTAAATGTATCAATAATCACCAAACAATATTTCTTCCCTTCACATTTATTTAGTTCAATGAAATCCATGCAAATGTTTTGAAATGGATAAGTTGATGCAGGGGAAGTACCCTTCTGAGGTCTTAAGTGTCTCTGAGCATTGTTTTTTTGCACAGATTAGGCATTTTTTTTACAAAATTTAGTAGCAAATTGACTAAACCCATAAGTGGTAAAAGATTTACGTAACATAGAAATCATCATACCCCCTGCTGCTACATAGTGGTCTGGTGGACTAATTTGCGTGGCAAAATTGGTTTGTTATTACATCATTTGTAGAGTTTGGAAGTGTTGTCAAATGTTGCTCCCTTTTTTATCCACCAGTAAATTTCAGCTTGTGGTGATGTTTCCTGTATGACCTTGCACAGCTGCTTTTGTGGTGTTGTCTGCAAAGTGGTTGCCCTTAGAGATTGGATCTGTGCCATTAGTGTGTGTGGCACATTTACATATGGCCAATTTGAAGGGAAGTTTTACACTGTCTAACAGTTTTAAGATGAGATCTTTATGTTGGATTGGTTTTCCTGTTGATGTAATCATGCCTCTTTTTTTCCCACTGTTGTGCGAAATGATGGATGATAGAAAAGGCGTATTGGCTGTCAGTATGTACTTTGAGTGCTTTTCCCTGACCTAATTTACAAACCTCAGTTAGCGCAACTAATTCAGCTGCTTGTGCAGAATAATATGATGAGAGTTTTTGTGCCCGTAAAACAGTGTCATGGGTGACCACTGCGAAACCGGACAAGTTTGAACCAGTACAGTCACGTTTGGAGGAGCCGTCAACAAACAATGTGAGATCAGAGTCCTCCAAAGGTGTGTCCTGTAAATCAGGGCGTGGCAGTGTTTTGCTCGCAATTTCTGCCAAACAGTCATGAGGTTCGCCTTGTGTTGAAATTGACAAAAAGCTTGTTGGATTTGTTACCGTGCAATGTTCAATTGTTAGATGAGGCTGTGATAATAACACTGTCATGCATGCAAGGTGTCTGGATGGTGAGAGAACTGATATTTTACTTTGTGATAAGATAACTGATACTGCATATGTGGCCTTTGGGGTCAAGGGATAAAAAAGAACAAGCCCTGCTGAGACCTGTACCGCCATAGAGGCAACTATGATAGCCTGCACACATAGAAGCACTGCCCTTGCCACAGGGTCTAACCTGGAGGAATAAAATGCTATTGGACGCATTTTTGTACTACTTGGTTGGAGAAGGACTGACGTCATGTGTCCCTTTCTACAATCATCCATTTGCACAAATGTTTTTTTTTTTTTGTAATTGGGGAGTGCCAGGATGTCAGTGCTGACCAAAAGTTTTTTCATTTTAACAAATGCCTCTTCTGCCTCAGGTGTCCACTCAATTTTGTCCACCTGAGCCATGGGTGTATTGTAATTAAGATCAGATGAGGGTTGTATTTCAAATCAGTAATTTGCAATCAAAGAGCGACAGTAATTTTAAAGTACCCAGAAATGACATCGTCTCTTTTTTGGTGCTGACAAAATGGCTTGTTTTCGAGTAGGATCAACATGTCTGCCTGCTGTTGACAAAATGTGGCCTAAATATTTGACCTCTTTTTTTCCACAACTGTAATTTTTCCTTGTTGACTTTGTGACCTTGTTCTGCTAAAAATTGCAGTAAGGCAATGGTGTCTTGTTTGCATGTTTCCTCATCTGGTGATGCCAGCAGGATGTCATCTACGTAAAGGAGCAGCTAGCTCCCATTGGGAGGTATAAACTGTGCCAAATTTGCTGACATTGCCTGTGAAAAAATAGTTGGTGATTCACTATAACCTTGTGGTAACCTGGTGAATGTGTACCTTTTGTTTTCAAATGTGAATGCAAACCAAAACTGATGATCTGGATGTATTGGGATGCTGAAAAAAGCATTGCTGATGTCTATCACTGTAAAAAAAATTGTATTGAAGGTCCTGTACCATCCTCCAACTGGAAGATGGAGGAGCTTTCTTTACAGGAAACAAAGGTGTGTTACATGGAGAATTTACAATAACACCTGCTGCTTTGAGTTCCTCCGTCACTGATTGAATGCCCTCTTTGGCCTCGGGACATAAAAGATACTAGCCTATTTTGCATTTATTTTGACTTACTCTGCATTTTTTTATTTAAGCCTACATCTGCCTTTCCTGTTGACCACAGGGAATTTGGAATTTGTAAGAGTGTATGTTCTTCTTGTGTTAATGTAAAAAGTGATCAAATGGGTGAGCTGGGAACATCAATGTGAACCCCTTTTTGCACTGTGGTCACCCAGTTCAAAGGCAGTGAGTAGGTATCAAATTTTGAGGACTATTGAACCTTTGGGTTGGAAGTTTGCTTCCAAGACTGACCACATTCCTCTGCTGTGGTCACAAACCGACCTACATCCTTCCGGTCCATGTGTTTGGGTTTGACCAATGAGATGTGGGGAGCCACCCAGTGTTTAAAATGCCTGCTATCCTCATCAGACAACAGGACAGATGCTCCCACATATCCCCCTGGTGACCAATACAGATTTTTTAATGACCAGTCTGGAGGATGGATTTACAATCCATCATTTTAAGCTCATTTTAAGTTATCTTATGGTATTTTAGTTATTGTTGAAGTTATTCCTTATTATTTTAAGGCTATTTCTTATTATAACTATTTTTTCTTCTATTTCTTTTCTCTATATTTCTTCTAGTTTATTTCGGCCATCAATATCACTCCGCGGTAGTCTTCCGCTGTATCCTTCCATGCGCTGCTTCCCTGATTATACTCAAACTAACTTCAGTAAAAATGCATTTATTACTGAGTGGTTCCATATAACTACGGTACTTTCCTGACCGGAATTGAACCGACGGTACCTTATCAAATTCTACGCATATTACAACGACTGGACTTGAACCCGCCATGCCAGACGTCTAAACCATTAATAAATAATTAAATTTACTCACTTCAATCCACCTTGGTTCAGCTCCATCACCCTCTCCGCTCCGGTGCTCCAGACTGCCTCTGCTGTCGCCTCACTTCAGACAAACTGCTCCAATTGGGAGGTGGGCGGGAGGTCTTATCAGCAGCCCGTGCACTGACTGTGAGAACAGTCCAAAGCACCGCAGGTCTGGATAAAGATTTCTGGAGTCCCTGTTCAGTGCACCAAGCATGTTGGAAAAATCTCTTTGACCAATTGAATTGAATTGAATGAATTCAATAATAGTCAAAGAATCAGGCAGAATTAAAGTTTCAGCAAATTTAATTTGCACTGATCAGTGGAGAACAATAAGTGATATACTTAGAGTCGCCTCCGGAAATTGTTCTGATTCACACATACAACTTTCAGTCTTTAAGCATCCTGTTATCTCAGTACTGTTCAGGAGAGAATATCTGGTTCAGACTGGTTCTTCCAAACTGTCTCCTTTCTCAGACATACTCATAACAGTACAGTACATGCATATGTAAACAACGATAAAATGTCATGCTGCCACGACCTTGTACATTTCACACAGACTCTGAGGTACCAGCAGATAGAAAATACAAAATTATTCCATCACTGTCCATCACTCTGGTGGATATTGATCACACATTTAATAACTTTGTAAATTTTCTCCCGTTTCATTATTAAGTACCTACCATTAATAATATTCCTTTTATACCCACAGCCCTTGTGGTGTCAGCACCCATGAGAGCAAATAATACATGTATACCTAATTATAAATAATATAACTCAGAGTAGTAAGTCTTCCAAATGTTTCCTTTCCCTGTGAAAGGGGTGCAGTCAGGGAAAAGATACACAAATGTCAGATCAATTACAAGTCAGCTGTTAAGCTACTTTTTATATAGTCTGCCCCCCCCCCCCATAGAAAGCAAACTGCTTTAACAGTGAAGAACTGCTTATGTTCATCTGAAAAAATATATATATTTTAACTTACATTGTTTATTTAAATACAGGCATTGAGAGAAATGCACAGTAAATTTTGTGTTATATTGGCTGCAGCGCTGAAAAAAAGACCTAAAACAAGGATCCGGCCCTGGAGGAGCCTACCTTAATGTGGGTCTCCCATAATTGAGGGAAGGGGATGTCTCCTCAAACCCCAGTGGAGGTGGATGTCATTTTCCAATTGGCTGGGGAGTGGCACTGATACACCCACTGAGCTCTTACCCGGATCTTAATCTGCCCCAGAGCAGCTTAGTTTCACGGCATAATTTACCACGGTGAGAAGTGGAGCAGCTTCGTAGTACAGAAAACCCAGGAATAACCCGGACATTACCTCATTAAGACTAAATCCTTCTCTCGTAGTACAGTCCTCAGGTTTTCCCCAATTGTCACTGTAGCCCACATCGTTTGCTAGACACCACACAGACAGCTGGTGGTTGAAGGATGACACATGGCTAAACATGTCATCGCTGGTCAGATTGGGGAGGGCCCCAGTGAATATTACAGAGGCCCATGTTGTTTTTACAAAGCTACACACCGTCTACACATTAATTTAGTGATTTCCAATGGGTGAAGTTGGTTGTCATTATTGCCGGCCTGGATAACAGTTGTTGAGAAAATACGATTAATTTTAGACAGCATTTCCATTTGGGATGTGTTACCTGCTCTTCGCCAGGAATGCCTTTGACCATGGCTGCTGGAGTCTCTAGGTTCACGTTTCTGACAACAGAAGCTGACTACAGTCAGCAATGATCAGAGTTTTTTTTTTTCCTCAGCAGGTGTGTCGCTGAGTGGGGAAAATCTGTTGGAAGCACAAACAAGTTGGTGGTAAACTGGGGGCTTGAAATACGCTTCTTTCTTACCGTCACCCACTTGTTCTCTTTTTGCTTCTAAACAGAGGGTGCCAGGGGGCCACTAACAGGACCTGCGCTGCGTGCACT
This sequence comes from Pholidichthys leucotaenia, assembly GCA_020510985.1. Classification (NCBI taxonomy): domain Eukaryota; kingdom Metazoa; phylum Chordata; class Actinopteri; order Cichliformes; family Pholidichthyidae; genus Pholidichthys; species Pholidichthys leucotaenia. The sequence goes on from CM035838.1 coordinate 438,431,622, forward strand.
ATGAGGCTTTGCTGCGACTAGGGGCAGGTCATTGATAACTGGTGCAGATGGTTTTTCAATGTAACGGAGGCAGGATTCCAAATCACTCAAACTCATCCCCGAGAATCTCAACAAGACTGCACTTGTTACACTTACTGTTATCGCTAAATGAGGCAGAGGTGTACCTAAATACTTGACACACCGAGCACACCAAAGGAGGAGAACAGGGAGAACTAGCAGCCATGGCTAATGGTTAGCCCAAAGCTAACACAAACACATAAAAGTGAACAGGAAGCTAAAGAGGGTGGTTAGGTGACTGAAGTGTGAAAGACTTATTAAACACCTGTGAGAGATGACAGTAGGGGTAAAAACTGATGAGAAACTATTTAAAAGCAATAATCCTCAGGAGAAAAGGGAGCACTAATCGTAGCTGCTACCGCAATGACAGATGGCACAAACAGGAAGTGAAGATATGCCTTACCCAAGTGACGTCAATCAGTCCTTATACCACTCAGTTGTTAAAAGAAACTGCTGGGCTTTTATAGAGCTGTGGAAACACACGGCAGGATGTTTTCTTTGTTTTTAAAACACTGTGCCAGCTGGAGGTGTGCTGATAGAAATATCTATTCACACTGAAACACAGATAACCTTTTGTCCTTCATTTTCTGACTTTCTTCACTAAAGCAAATCTCCCTTTTGAAAAGAGAATGACAGTTATGATTTTCTGAATTATGTACATCTCTGTGTCTATGCTGAGCTGAAGGTAGTTGTATACCCTCTGTGCTCCTTTAGGACGAGTCGTCAGCCTATGATGACAGTGAGGAGGAGCAGGAGAAGGTCTGCTTTTGTTAACAGTGTTTTGGTATCTCCACTATGTCCATAATTGACCTCTCCTCCTCTGATCCCGCTGACAAACATCTCAAACTAGACTTGTGCCATCAAATTTATCATCCAGTTTTTGCCATTTCTGTGTTTGTATCATTTAATATGCACATGTTGTCATGTTATAATTCACTCATTGTCTTCCCCATGTCATGTATTTTTGCCTTTATATCTCTAAATATCTTTTATTTTACTCATTTCTTTGTACAACAGAAGGATGATGTGAAGGTAAGGCAGGAAAGGATTATTTTCCTGTTGATAATAATTCTTGTTTATTTTGTTTGTCACATTTCTCTTTTTCTTGTTTTCAAATATCTAGTCTGAGTCAAAGAGAGAAAAGGTGTGTTCATTCATGTTTCCTGATGTTAAACACTGAGATCTGTGTCTGAGAGTTTGTGGAGCTTTCTCACAATATGTGAAATTACTGATGATTATTTTGTTACAGTGCATATAAAAAGTGGACACTCTCCCGTTTTAGAATTGTAGGTTTTTCGATGAAAAAAAAATGAAACCATAATAAATCATTTCAGAATTTTAAAATGACTCAGCCCCTACCCAGATCTAAATTCAACTGAAAATCTGTGGGGTGACCTGAACAGGGCTGTGCACAAGAGATGTCTTCACGGTCTGGGGGATTTTGAGCACTTTTGCAAGGAAGTGTGGACAAATATTTGCCAAGTCAAAATGTGGCATGGTGATAGACATGATAGTCTTACCCAAAAAGAGTGAATGCTGAAATCAAATCAAGTATTTACTTTATGGGTGTGGACGCTTATGCAACCATTTTATTGTACGCTTTGTAGTTCCCCCCCCCCATAAAAGTTTAGTTTGTTCTTCAGTTGAATTGTCCAGGTTATCAGTCATATTAAAGATGGGAAAAGTTAGGAAATTATTTATCAAAATCTAATTTTATCCCAGCAAAGTAAATGAGTAAATTTAACCAAGTCTTTTTCTTCTTCTTTCGGCTGTTCCGTTTAGGAGTTGCCACAGCAGATCATCTGTTTCCATTTAACCCTATCCCCTGCATCTTCCTCTGTAACACCAACCTTCTCTGTTAGGGATGGGCGATAACCAGCATTTTTCTTTTCGATACCGCACTATTAATTTATGGGACTTTTTCTTTGATACTGATACTTTTTGCCCAAAATCACATGATTGCAGTTTCATTAACAACTTTATTGCAAGGGCAAGATAAGATAAGATAAGCCTTTATTAGTCCCACAATGGGGGAATTCCACAATATGAAATATGAATAAAACTCATGAACATAAACACTTGAAAGAAATGCTTATAAAATGATATTAAAATAGAACAATGAGCAAAGTAAATAAAAATAAAATTATTTTTTCCATCCAACCATCCATCTTCAACCGCTTTTCCGGAGGTCCGGATCACGGAGGCAGCAGTTCAAGCAGAGAAGCCCAGACTTCCCTCTCCCCAGCCACCTGCTCCAGCTCTTCAGAGAGGATACCAAGGCATTCCCAGACCAGCTGGGAGACATAGTCTCTCCAGCGAGTCCTGGGTCTGCCCCGGGGTCTCCTCCCGGTGGAAAGTGCCCGAAACACCTCAAGTGGGAGGCGTCCAGGAGGCATCCTAATCAGATGCCCATACCACCTCAGCTGGCTCCCCTCTATGTGTAAGAGCAGCGGTTCTACTTTGCGCCTCTCCCGGATGACTGAGCTCCTCACCCTATCGCTGAGGGTGAGTCCAGCAATCCTACGAAGAAAGCTCATTTCAGCCGCTTGTATCCATGATGTCGTTCTTTCGGTCATTACCCAAAGCTCATGACCATAGGTAGGAACGTAGACTGACTGGTAAATCGACAGCTTTGCCTTAGAGCTTAGCTCCCTCTCCACCACAACAGACCAGTACAACGTCCGCATCACTGCAGATGCTGCTCTGATCCGTCTGTCAATCTCTTGCTCCATTCTCCCTTCACTCGTGAATAAGACCCCAAGATACTTAAACTCCTCCACTTGGAGCAGAAGCTTGTCCCCAACCTGGAGAGGACAATCCACCTTTTAACGACTGAGGACCATGGACTTGGACTTGGAGGTACTGATTCTCATCCCAGTCGCTTCACGTGAAGCTCAGTGGCAAACCGTCCCAATAAGGTCTGTAGGTCATTGCTGGATGAAGCCAGCAGGACAACATCATCTGCAATCAACAGAGATGAGATCCTGTGGTCACCAAGCATGACACTTTCCATTCCCTGGCTGCGCCTAGAAATCCTGTCCATAAAAATTATGACCAGGATCGGTGACAAAGGGCAGCCCTGGCGGAGTCCAACTCTCACTGGAAATGAGTCCGACCGAGTGTTGGCAATATGAACCAAACTCTCACAATGGTCGTACAGAGACTGAATAGCTCGTAACAACAAGCACAATACCCCACACTCCCGAAGCACCCCGCACAAAAACCACGAGGGACGCGGTTGAATGTCTTCTCCAAGTCCACAAAACACGTGTAAACTGGTTGGGCAAACTCCCACGAACCCTCGAGGATTCTCGAGAGGGCAAAGAGCTTGTCCAATGTGCCACGGCCAGGACGAAAACCACATTGCTCCTCCTGAATCCGAGGTTCGACCAACAGCCGGACTCTCCTCTCCAGTACCTTAGCAAAGACCTTCCCAGGGAGGCACTACCCTCAACCTCCATGCAATGTTGCAGAGACGTGTCAACCATGACAGCCCTACAACATCCAGGGCCTTGAGGTACTCAGGGTGAATCTTGTCCACCCCCGCGACCCAGCCACCAAAGAGATTTTTAACCACCTTGGCGACCTCAGCCCCTGTGATAGGCGAGTCGTCCCCCTCGTCCACAAGCCCTGCTTCCTCTGTGGAAGGTGTGTCAGTGGGATTGAGGAGATCCTCGAAGTATTCCTTCCACTGCACAACGATATCCCCAGTCGAAGTCAGCAGTGCCCCATCCGCACCATACACAGTGTGGACAGGGAGCTGCTTCCCCCTCCTGAGCCGCCAGACAGTTTGCCAGAATCTCTTCGAGGCCGACCAAAAGTCTTGTTCCGTGGCCTCACTGAACTCCTCCCATACCTGAGTTTTTGCTTCAGCAACCACCTGAGCTGCACTCCACTTGGCCTGCCGGTACACCTCAGCTGCTTCAGGAGTCCCACAAGCCAACCAAGCTTAATAGGCCTCCTTCTTCAGCTTAATGGCCCCCCTCACCACTGGTGTCCACCACTTGGTTCGGGGGTTGCCACCACGTGATGCTTCAACGACCTTGCAGCCGCAGCTCTGGGCAGCCGCTTCAACAATGAAGGTGGAGAACACGGCTCATTCAGACTCCATGTCTCCAGACTCCCTAGGAATGTGGTTGAAGTTGTTCTGGAGATGGGAGTTGAAAACCTCCTGGACAGAGGCCTCAGCCAGACGTTCCCAGCACATGCTTACTATACGTTTAGGTCTACCAGGTCTGAATGGCATCCTCCCCTGCCATCAGATCCAACTCACCACCAGGTAGTGATCAGTTGACTGCTCTGCACCTCTCTTTAACTGAGTGTCCAAGACATATGGTCGCAGGTCTGATGACACGATAACAAAATCGATCATCGACCTGTGACCAAGGGTGTGCTGGTGCCAGGTGCACATATGGACACCCTTATGCTTCAACATGGTGTTCATTATGGACAAACTGTGGTTGGCACAGAAGACCAATAACTGAACACCACTCGGGTTCAGATCGGGCAGGCCGTTCCTCCCAATCACCCCCCTCCAGGTTTCACTGTCGTCGCCCACGTGCACATTGAAGTCCCCCAGTAGGACAATGGAGTCTCCAAGAGGAGCACCCTCCAGCACCCCAATCAGATACTCCAAAAAGGGTGGGTACTCTGAACCATCATTTGGTGCATAGGCAGAAATGATGGTCAGGACCTGTTTCCCACCCGAAGGCACAGGGAAACAACCCTTTCGTCCACTAGGGAAAACTCCAATATAGAGGCAGCAAGGTGGGGGGATACAAGAATACCCAACCCTGCTCTCCGCCTCTCGCCCAGGGCAACTCCAGAGTAGGCCAAGCTCCATCCTTTCTCCAGGAGACTGGTTCCAGAACCGGAGCTGTGTGTTGAGGTGAGGCCGACTATATCTAGCCTGTGTCTCTCAACCTCATGCACCAGCTCAGGCTCCTTCCCCACCAGAGAAGTGATATTCCATGTCCCAAAAGCCAGTTTAGGGAGCTTGGTATCAGACCGCCAAGGTCTCCGCCTTTGACCGCCACCTGATCCGCATAGCACCGGACCGCCATGGCCCCTCCTGCAGGTGGTGAGCCCACTGGAGGGCGGACCCATGTAGCTCCTTCGGGCTGAGCCCGGCCAGGTCCCACGGGCGGAAACCTGGCCACCGGACGCTAGCCATCGAGCCCCTCCCCCAGGCCTGGCCCCAGGGTGGGTGGGGCCCCAGTAACTCCATACCGGGTGGGGTGCACTGAATCCTTGCTCTAGCATTCATCATGAGAGTCATAATAAATAAAAAATATAATAAATAATAAAAATAATTAAGACTTAAAATGAATGCAAAATTAATTCATTTTCTTAATTTGGTGAAGATTCTCAACTAGATTAAAAAATTTTTTACTTCTGAAATGTTTCACCATTCATCCAAATTCTGTGGTAATACCAAGCAGCATATTCAGAATGTGTAATTTTTTTACAGTGCAACGGTTCTTTATTTTATTATTTTTTTACACTATTTTTTTATAAACTTAAATAGTGCTTATTCTGTTTTTTTTTTTTCAAATTTTATATTGGTATCACCATAGAATTTGGATGAATGGTGTAACATTTCTTCTGCCGCTCCCAATACTGCTGAGCTCACTCTATACGGGAGTGAGTGCTTGGCTGCACAGTGAGTCTTTGGTTGTCACATCTGATAGGCTGCCATAATCATGTAACATGGCAGACCATCTCTAAAACATGCCTGGGCTGGTTTTTCACTGGTTTTCACACATAAATTTAGTGCCTACAACTCTCAGAAGTGAAAACAAATTGCACGTTTTATATTAATGTAGTGGTATCGTGATATGTTAAAAAGTATTGACCAGCTGATATCCAAGTATCGATACTTGAGTATCAGTACGCCCATCCCTACTCTCCATGTCCTCTTTCACTACACCCATGATTCTTCTTTGTGGTCTTCCTTTTTTCCTCCTGCCTGGCAGCTCCATCTTTAAGATCCTTTGTCCAATATATCCACTATCCCTCCTCTGCACATGTCCAAACCATCTCAGCCTTGCCTCTCATACTTTGTCTCCAAACTGCTCAACCCAAGCTGTCCCTCTGATATACTCATTTCTAATGCTATCCTTCCTAGTCACTTCCAATGAAAATCTTAGCATCTTCAACTCTGCCACCTCCAGCTCAATCTCCTGTCTTTTTATGAGCGCCACCATCTCCAAACCATACATCATAGTAGGTCTCACTACCATCTTGTAAATCTTGCCTTTCACTCTTGCTACTAGCCTTCTATCACAAATTACCCCTGACACTCGTCTTCACCCACTCCAACCTGACTGCACTCGCTTCTTCACCTCTCTTGTGCATTTTCCATTGCTTTGGAAGGTTGACCCCAGGTATTTAAACTCATCTACTTTCACTGCCTCCACTCCTTCCATCTTCACTGTTACACCTGTCTCCCTCTCATTCACATTCATGTATTCTGTCTTGTTTCTACTGACTTTCATTCCTCTTCTCTCCAGAGCATATCTCCACCTCTCCAGGTTCTTTTCCACCTGCTCCCTACTCGCACTACAGCTTACAATGTCATCTGCAAACGTCATGGTCCACGGGGACTCCTGCCTGACCTCATCTGTCAGCCTGTCCATCACCATGGCAAACAAGAAGGGGTTCAGAGCCAATCCCTGATGTAACCCCATCCCCACCTTGAATTCATCTGTCACTCCTACAGCACACCTCACCACCATCTCGCTGTCCTCACACATGTCCTGCACCACCCTCACCACCCTACTTCTCTGCCACTCCTGACTTTCTCATACAGTGCCACACTTCCTCTCTTGGCACTCTGTCAAACACTTTCTCTAGATCCACAAAGACACAGTGCAACTCCTTCTGACCTTCTCTATACTTCTTCATCAACACTCTAAGAGCAAACTTTGCATTGGTGGTACTCTTTCTTGGCATGAAATCATACTGCGGCTCACTGATTGTCACCTCTGCTCTTAACCTGGCTTCAGCAACTCTTTCCCATATCTTCATAGTGTGGCTGATCAACTTTATGCCTCTGTAGTTACTACAGCTCTGAGCATCACCTTTGTTCTTGAAAATTAGTACCAAAACACTTCGTCTCCACTCCTCAGGCATCCTCTGACTCTCCAAGATTGTGTTAAACAATCTGGTTAAAAAGTCCACTGCCATCTTCCCTAAACATCTCCATACCTCCACAGGTCATCTGGACCAAGTGCCTTTCCATTCTTCATCCTCTTCAAAGCTGCCCTCACTTCCGCCTTGCTAGTCCTCGGGACTTCCTTGTTCACCATCTTTCCTTCATCCATCCTCCTCTCTCTCTCATTTTCTTTATTCATCAGCTCTTCAGGGTACTCTTTCCACCTTCTCAACACACTCTCCTCATTTGTTAGTGCATTACCATTTCTGTCCTTAATCAGTCTAACCTGCTGTACATCCTTTCCAGCTCAATCTTTCTGTCTAACCAATTGATACAAGTCCTTTTCTCCTTCCTTAGTATTTAGCCTCTCATACAACTCGCTATATACCTTTGCCTTTGCTACCTCTCTCTTTACCATGCACCTAGATTCCACATATTCCTGTCTACTTTCTTCATCTCCCTGACTATCCCACTTTTTCTTTGCTAACCTCTTCCTGTGGATACTTTCCTGTGCCCCCTCATTTACCACCAAGTCTCCTTGTCCTCCTTCCTCTGTTCACTGTAAATTTAACCAAGTAAAGATGACAAAAGTAAGTGGCAAGTGAAAATGAAAATGAATTTTAGAGTAAAACAGATGTTTAAAATGTAATACCTTTAGTATTTGGTCTCTCACCTCTTGGCTCAAAGTCCAGTGACCTACACCTCACCCATACCATTGACCCTCTGAATTTAATTTTGCATTTACTCATATCCTGAATTTTGGGGCCATTTCATGAACTACTGTGACACTGTATTGAACAGAGAGGTATATTTCCCTTCATCTCTACCAGCATGAAGCCAACGTTTGGACTTTCACTCATCAGTAAGGTGACCACATGAGTTTTAGCTGTGCACTGCTCAGTCCACACTAGTGGGGTCCAATTGTGTGCCATGAAGGCAGTATAAAATTGTGAGTTTTCCCTTTGAACTATTTTAACATTACTACACATCCTAGTCACAGAAGGGAGCATGCTGTTAGTGAAGCAGCTTTTGTGTTTGAGTTGGATAGACTGGAGGTTCTTCAATGCTTTGCCCTATCAGGTGTTTTAAAATCTCAGGGCTGGCTGGCTTGTGTGCCTGTGTTAATAATCCTACCACGACCAAGGGGATTAAAATCAAGATACTGAATGCTTTGGGCTGGACTGCAGCTGTGAAGGCTGAGTGTGTGCTTAGCAAGTGTGACAGAAACACCTGAGGAAAGGTTTCAAGGCTAGTCTTCAAAGGGAGACTTTTGTGCTCAATTCCACCTTCATATCCTTATACTCTGGCATAAAAAGATCACAGCTTTTGATTGGCTGCCCTGGTTGCTGTGTTCCCAGAACTGTGTGTCTATGATAACTATCTTATGAAAGAGTCCTTATTATGTTTTTGGGGTTTCCTCTTTATTTTAGTGTGTTATGCAGGATTTTGTGACATTATATGGTCTGCACTGTCAAACAGCCCAAAGTCCTCCTGCCCAGGACTTCTCCTTTCCAACAGAAACTAAGGCTCCAAGTCTGCTTGAAACACCTCATTTGGATTTGCTGTTCTCTTCTGTAAGGTTATCACGTCATTACTTAACAGTCCTGATGCAGACCTGCCCCATGGCTAGTCTGGCATACCCATTTATCGGAGGAGAAGCGGAAGAGGCTCAGAACTCACATAGCTACAGTGCAGCTAGCTTAACTAGTGAACTATCTCAGCTCTTATCTGTAAATTCTGGTCACTCCATACATCTGTGGTCCCAGCTCATTCATTAATACAGTCATTAACAGTCATCCATCCATCCATCCATTCATTCATTCATTCATCTTCGGGGCTGGAGCCTATCCCAGCATTTTGGGTGAGAGGCAGAGTACACCCTGGACAGCTCGCCAGTCCATCACTGGGCCAGCACAAAGAGACAGACAACTATTCACTCTCACATCCATACCTGTGACACAGAGGATGAGAGAGTGAGACTCACTCCCAAAGAGTGAAAGTTGCCAACACTGGCGTATTTTAACCCAAATCTAGCCGTCAGTTTTCATACAGTGCTTTGTATGATGAGGACCCGACTGCAGACCCAGAAAAAGCTAACTGTATTAAACTTACAGATATACTTCAGAAAAAAAATAGATAAGGCTATGGCAACAGAAAAGGTAGTGGTGCAGCTAAGGAAACGGTCCAATAAAGACTGGAGGAAAAGCAGAGGTGTCTATAAACTCAAAGAAGTGAAAACACAGGGAAAAACTGTTTTGTCCCAGCCGTGCCATCTAAGACAGACCAAGACTGCTTTACAGTTTTATATATATGCTATTTACAATTTCTACTATAATCCAAAATCCCAAAAAGACTCTCATGGCAGACTTGATAGTCTAGTGTTCCTGTTTTCTGCCATGTTTTGTGTTATATTACTGCTTTCATAAGCACTCTCAATCTCAGATATGGTCATTGTAGGGATGCAGGCTGACAATGAAATCATGACCCATGGGAGTGTTTCAAATATGACCCATACAGCTGTTTCCTTGGTAACATCTCACAATGTCAAAAGCTCTAAAATTCTGTACATTGGTTGGTGGATTTTAGCGGGCAATAACAGCAGTCTCTAACACCAGTTTTATGTCCCATTGTTCCCATTTTCCATGTCGTTTCACTTCCATATGTGGATTACTTATGCATCTGATCTGGGTTAAAGATACACACGTGGACAAAATTGTTGGTACCCCTCTGTTAATGAAAGAAAAACCCACAATGGTCACAGAAATAACTTGAATCTGACAAAAATGGTAATAAATAAAAAGTCTATGAAAATTAACCAATGAAAATCAGACAATGCTTTTGAATTGTGGTTCAACAGAATTATTTTAAAAATCAAATTCATGAAACAGACCTAGACAAAAATGATGGTACCCTTAACTTAATATTTTGTTGCACAACCTTTTGAGGCAATCACTGCAATCAAACCATTTCTGTAACTGTCAATGAGACTGCTGCACCTCTCAGCAGGTATTTTGGCCCACTCCTCATGAGCAAACTGCTCCAGTTGTCTCAGGTTTGAAGGGTGCCTTCTCCAGACGGCATGTTTCAGCTCCTTCCACAGATGTTCAATAGGATTTAGATCAGGGCTCATAGAAGGCCACTTTAGAATAGTCCAATGTTTTGCTCTTAGCCATTCTTGGATGTTTTTAGCTGTGTGTTTTGGGTCATTATCCTGTTGCAAGACCCATGACCTGCGACTGAAACCAAGCTGTCTGACACTGGGCAGCACATTTCTCTCTAGAATACCTTGATAGTCTTGAGATTTCATTGTACCCTGCACACATTCAAGACACCCTGTGCCAGATGCAGCAAAGCAGCCCCACAACATAACACAGCGTCCTCCATGTTTCACAGTAGGGACAGTGTTCTTTTCTTGGTATGCTTCATTTTTGCGTCTGTGAACATAGAGCTGATGTGCCTTGCCAAAAAGTTGCAGTTTCGTCTCGTCTGTCCATAGGACATTCTCCCAGAAGCTTTGTGGCTTGTCATCATGCAGTTTGGCAAATTCCAGCCTGGCTTTTTTATGATTTGTTTTCAAGAGTGGTGTCCTCCTTGGTCGTCTCCCATGAAGTCCACTTTGGCTCAAACAACGACGGATGGTGCGATCTGACACTGATGTACCTTGACCTTGGAGTTCACCATGAATGTGTTTAGAGGTTGTTCTGGGCTCTTTTGTTACCATTCGTATTATCCGTCTCTTCCATTTTTCATCAAGTTCCCTCCTGCGGCCACGTCTAGGGAGGTTGGCTACAGTCCCGTGGATCTTAAATTTCTGAATAATATGTGCAACTGTAGTCACAGGAACATCAAGCTGCTTGGAGATGGTCTTATAGCCTTTACCTTTAACATGCTTGTCTATAATTTTCTTTCTAATCTCCTGAGACAACTCTCTCCTTTTCTTTCTCTGGTCCATATTTAGTGTGGTACACACCATGTCAACAAACAGCACAGTGACTACTTGTCACCCTTTAAATAGGCCGACTGACTGATTACAAGTTTGTAGACACCTGTGATGTTAATTAGAGGACATATCTTGGTTGAACATGTCCCTCTGGTCACATTATTTTCAATCTTTTCTAGGGGTACCATCATTTTTGTCCAGGCCTGTTTCATGAGTTTGTTTTTTAAAGTAATTCTGTTGAACCACAATTCAAAAGCATTGTCTGATTTTCATTGGTTAATTTTCATAGAATTTTTATTTATTACCACTTTTGTCAGATTCAAGTTATTTCTGTGACCGTTGTGGGTTTTTCTTTCATTAACAGAGGGGTACCAACAATTTTGTCCACATGTGTATATTGTGAATTTTCCAGGTGTTAAATTTAAGTTTTACACCCTCAAGGGAATATACAGTATATGCACTTTTAAAGGCCAAAAAAAAAAAAAATTCTGTTGTTTTATAGCTCCTCAAAAAAGCTGTCTGTAAAGTTCTCTCTGAAACGGTCAGTTTTCAGTCTGCTCACTAATATTAATGAGCCCCTAATCTGATTGGGGCTCATTGCTTGTGACTGTAAGCCAATCACAAGCAATGACAAACAACCTACAGCAGAGGCAGAGTTTAACAGCCAAAAGGATTGTGATTGAAACAGAACTGAAAGTGGGGACTTGTTCCTTTGTGACATCACAAAACCCAGGAAGTACAATCCACTTTTTTCTTTAAGAGTTAACTAACTAAAAGCAGCGTGCATTTCTCTGTGAAGTGGGTGTCTTGGGACCATATTACGGCCATCTGTTCAACAGTCTGTTGTCTACGGTACAGAGTGTATTTATGGGTGTGTCCCAATCCATTTTGCTATTACAGTGAAGGAAAGACAGACTTTCCGCCAGTGTAAAGCACAAATGGGTTGCCCCCAATGCTCTTGATTATTCAGAGGTGTTTTTGCCTGTAACATGCAGTAAACCAATCAGATTTGGTCTTCTCATCACCTTTAAGAGACAGGCATGCATGATCGAAGGCAGATCACTATTCTGACTGTTCACCTGTGAGGACAAATTGATTGTGCACTGAGTTTGCTGATCATGCATAAATTTAAACTGGAGGTGTGAACATAATCAGTGTGGCTGCTTGTCATTAAGCCAGGAATTAAAGATGGGCAGTTGTTATAGGGAGAAGGAGGAGGATACAATTTATGAATTTTCATCATCTTAAATCATGTTGTCCATGTGCACGCTTGTGTGCCTATTGTATTTGCAGCACATTATAGTTATGACAGGCCATATGAAGAATGGCCCAACCCCCACTGTGCAACACAGACATGAATATCTCTGAATATGAATGCATTCACTGATTTTCTCTTTTTCACTGTGCAGTGTAACCAACAGCTGCAAGTTGGTTCATTGATTTTTGTACAGGGCACAGCTGCGATGTCTTACAGGGTGTGAATTACAAACTCATTTTTATATTGTATCCTGTTAACTTGGACCTCAAAATAAAAACAGCCATGGTGGAAAAATTTGAAGGGTGTCTATCGTTTTGACAGAATAGTCTGAGTAACGTTGAACTGTAATTCCCACCTGTCCACTTTATTGCTCACAGTGAATAGCAATTATCATTTTATTCAACTGAAATCAATGTTGAAATTGTTCTTCCAGTCGGCTCTTGAAATATGAAATTTATTATTGTCTTCTGTTTCTTCTTATGGTTTGGATTATATTACAGGGTATGTGTGGATAGTTTGTGTTAACTTCCCTGAGACTAGCACATTTAAAGGTGTACTAGACCGCATTTTCATGAAAAGAAATATTTAACAAAATATTTAGAAAGTTGCAGAATTAAAGTCTTCATATTCTTCAAAAAATAATATATTTATTTAAAAAATTTACGGGTCCAAAATAATCATAATAATTACATCTGAGCAGCTGGATGACAAGACAGTGGCCGGTAAGGTTGTCACACCCAATAGCATAACTCAGTGGGTGTCATATTTCATCACCTTATATTAAGTTCATACCACAAAAGAGTCCTTGCTTGATGTGCTGTATCTGGTTTGTAATCACCAAAGAACTGAGATTGTGGAATAGTCTGTGTTACATGTTGATTTTTGTCTCTGCTAACCAGTTGGGGCAAGAGTAAGTGTGACACCTACTGGCCAGGGTGTCAGAACATTGTCTCTGTCACCTTTAAGGGATAAAAAGCACTGAGTGTACAGGGCACTCACACACAGACACACACACAACCAACACACACTTGTGCACGAACAGACAGAGCGCCACGCTGCTCCAAGCCTCCAAGTGAAACACTGTCCGCCGAGGCCACCGAGCACACAGCAGCCATAGGCTCCATGTAAGGCAGTGGCCAGTGCACCTCCTGTCTTCATTCCTCTGCTTAACATTACAATCTGTGGTGAAAAGTGACACACACACTCCCTTTTCATTCATTTTATTCTACACTCCTATGAATTTCTGATTAAAATGAAAATGTGGATGGAAGAAAAAAACTATGCAGTATCTCATCATATCACCATTAAAATGACAGGCAGCAGTATTTTGATTAGAATTATAACTTTTACAAGTCGACCCATTAAAATAACAGAAAATTCCAGTGCATACTGTGAGTGGTTTTCCTCATGTGGCCGCGTCAGTACATGCACGCCCATGATTTTTTAACATTGACAGTGTACTGTTGACTAGAGACCTTCTTTTTGCTGATCAAAAGCACACTGGAAGAAAATGCACCAAAATAGCAATGCGCCGAGATTGTGCCAATGCCACACCTGTCTTAGATGAGTCCCCTCCTTGCAGTGTAAAGCATGGCACAAATCCATGCTTTAAGCCTGCTTCATGCTGCATTTCCCCTCTAGTCCGCCTTGGTCCGCGTACCCTTTGGACGAGCTCGGCATGCACGCGGTGCTGTACATGCTCACTTTTTTCATCTACCCAGGCCAAGCGGTTGACGCATGCGCACAACCATCAGTCCATTTCTGCTGTTTGACTTCCCGGTTTTCACTCCTTTTCCATGAAGATGCTGCTGCTGCTGTGAAAAAAGTATGTATGTATGATTCACGTATGTTTTTATTCTCGTTTTCCGCCTCATCGTTGTCTTCTTTGTCTACTGATGTATGCTGTGTCAATATCGCCACCTCATGAATGGGACGTTCAGTCTTGCGCATGCGTTATTCAACGCATTCAGGTCGTGGGCAGGTGGCGCGGTCACAAAATTTGGGCTGCACGCAGTCGCCTGCAGTTGTGCACTGCGGACACTAGCAGAGTGGAGATGATAACGTAAATTTTGTCACACGAGGTTTCCGGTTAGACGTACGCGGACATCACGGGTGTAGCATGAAGCAGGCTTTTGAGCGTCTTAGTAGGGCCTTTAATGTTTTAATGATATGCAGTATCTCACAAGAGTGAGTACACTCCTCACATTTTTGTAAATATTTTATTATAACTTTTCATGGGACAACACTGAAGATATGACACTTTGATACAATGTGAAGTAGTTATTTTACAGCATGTATAACAGTGTAGATTTGCTGTCCCCTCAAAATAACTCAGCACAAAGCCATTAATGTCTAAATCGCTGGCAACAAAAGTGAGTACACCCCTAAGTGAAAGTGGCCAAATTGTTCCCCATGTGTCAATATTTTGTGTGGCCACCATTATTTTCCAGCACTGCCTTAACTCGCTTGGGCATGGAGTTCACTAGAGCTTCACAGGTTGCCACTGGAATCCTCTTCCACTCCTCCATGACGACATCATGGAGCTGGTTGATGTTCTAGATCTTGCGCTCCTCCACCTTCTGTTTGAGGATGCCCCACAGATACTCAGTAGCATTTAGGTCTAGAGATATGCTTGGCCAGTCCATCACCTTTACCCTCAGTTTCTTTAGCAAGGCAGTGGTCGTCTTGGAGGTGTGTTTGGGGTCATTATCAAGTTGGAATACTGCCTTGAGGCCCAGTTTCCGAACGGAGGGGTTCAAGCTCTACTTCAGTAAGTCACAGTACATGTTGGCATTCATGGTTCCCTCAGTGAACTGTAGCTCCCCAGTGCCAGCAGCACTCATGCAGCCCCAAACTGTGACACTCCCACCACCATGCATTACTGTAGGCAAGACACACTTGTCTTTGTACTCCTCACCTGGTTGCCGCCACACACATTTGACACCATCTAAATCAAATAAGTTTATCTTGGTCTCATCAGACCACAGGACATGGTTCCAGTAATTCATGTCCTTAGTCTGCTTGTCTTCAGCAAACTGTTTGTGGGCTTTCTTATGCATCATCTTTAAAAGGGGCTTCCGTCTGGGACGACAGCCATGCAGACCAATTTGATGCAGTGTGCGGTGTATGGTCTGAGCACTGACAGGCTGACCCCCACCCCTTCAACCTCTGCAGCAATGCTGGCAGCACTCATACGTCTATTTTCAAAAGACGACCTCCGGATATGACACTGAGCACGTGTACTCAACTTCTTTGGTCTACCATGGCAAGGCCTGTTCTGAGTGGAACAGGTCTTGCCTGAACTGTTAAACCGCTATATGGTCTTGGCCACCATGCTGCAGCTCAGTTTCAGGGTGTTGGCAATCTTCTTATAGCCTAGGCCATCTTTATGTAGAGCAACAATTCTTTTTTTTCAGATCCTCAGAGAGTTCTTTGCCATGAGGTACCATGTTGAACTTCCAGTGACCAGTATGAGAGTGTGAGAGCGACAGCACCAAATTTAACACACCTGCTCCCCATTCACACTTGAGACCTTGTAACACTAACGAGTCACATGACACCGGGGAGAGAAAATGGCTAATTGGGCACAATTTGGATATTTTTAGACATTAATGGTTGTGTGTTGAGTTAGTTTGAGGGGACAGCAAATGTACACTATTATACAAGCTGTACACTGACTACTTTACATTGTATCAGTGTCATATCTTCAGTGTTGTCCCATGAAAAGATATAATAAAATATTTACAAAAATGTGAGGGGTGTACTCACTTTTGTGAGCTACTGTATGTACATGTCAGTCATGTATGTGTTTTATGGGGTTAAAACTTATGAAAACACCATTTTGCACAGTATGGGTCCTTCAAGTCACATTAGATGCACATTTAAGGTAATGTTCTAAAGAGGCTTTGTTAAGGTTCAGGTCATGCTTAGGATTAAGAAAAGTTGAGGTACTACTTTAATCACACTACAGTTATAACACTCCTCCTTCTCACTTCATGTGATCATTTATATGACCACTAGAGGGTGTTTAATGACAAAACCTGTGTATAGGTCACATAACCTTATTTGACCTGTGGAGGTGTTTGGAGGGTAGGTTTTGTGAGTCATGAGTTAAAAGTTTGTGGGGAAATAGAAATTGATGTGTGTCTGTTGCTGTGTTTTTATGTAAATAATGTGGCCTGTATGCAAGACTGTGTGTATTTGTATAATGGACAGCATAATGTGGATCACTCACTAATATGTGTTTTGCAGGCTGAAAAGAAAGACAAAGAGAAGCAGGTTGGTTTGTAGTCCCCATTCAGCTCCTCCCTCTGCTAAAATGCGTCTCTTTCTAAACATATTTCTACATCCCCTGTGATGTTTGACACTTGCACCATTTCAGTAGTAATTATTATATTCATCTATTATGTAACTGCAAACAGTGCAGTTGTTTTTCACTTAGTGTTTTAAGCCCTCAGCCAGTAGCTTTTATGCAATAATAATGGGATTAATGGTGTTGGCGTTCTTTTTAAATTCTTCCTTTCTTATCTTTTACCCAAAGGAGGACACTAAGAGCAAAGAGGTGGGTGTTTACAATGTTAACAGTGATCCTCCCTTCGGAAATCTTGTGATCAGCCATGCACTTGCCAGTATAAAACCTAAAATTATCAGTAGCAGTCTTTAAAAGAAATGCAACAGTGTGGATCTCTCTCAGCTGCCCTGTTTGAATGACTGTTAGATGTACTTACTTACTGCTGAAAGATACAAATAAGCCAAACGGCCCACATATAAGAAGTATTAAAAATATAAAACATCATATTACATGTGATACATGTAGTAACTGTCTACAAGTATAAATCTAGTAGAACATCATAAATATGCCTTATAACAAATTAGGTATAAATACATGTCAGGTTTAACGTGTACTTATGCGAGTGCATGTGTGGGTGTTGGATCAAGTTTAAATCACAAAAAATGTTCCCATTTGCCAAAGCTTTTTTTTTTTTTTAATTTTAATCTGCAAAGGTATCACAGCTTTATTCAACTTGAGCCAATTGTCTTTTTTCTTTGCTTTGTCCCCTTTATCGTGTTGTTTGTTCAGTGTACTTAAAATAATTCAGGAAAGCATTTCCTGGAACATTTAAAGATAAGTATTATGACAATAATGATGTGTAATGTTTATTTTTCTTTTAATTTTGTTCTTAACAGCTAAATGAGGACTTAAACAAGGTTTGTTTATCCTTTTGTTTTTCTGTTCAGAAATCCCCTTTCCTTTGCCGTAGCTATTACAGGTGCATCTCAATAAATAAGAATGCCGTCAAAAAGTTGATTTATTTCAGTAATTCACTTCTAAAAATGAAACTCCTGTATTGTATAGATTCATTATACACAGAGTGATGTACGTATTTCAAGTGTTTATTATTTTTAATTTTAATGGTTTAATGGTCATGAAAATCCAAAAATTCAGTTTCTCAAAAAATTAGAATATTACATAAAATTAATTTAAAAAATTGATTTTTAATAGAAATATTGGTCGACTGAAAAGCATCTCCATGTACACACTCAGTCCTTGGTCGGGCCTCCTTCTGCACGAATTACTGTATCAATGCGGTGTGGCATGAAGGTGGTCAGCCTTTTGTACTGCTGAGGCCCAGGTTGCTTTGATGCTCGTCTGCATTGCTGGGTCTGGTGTCTCTCATCTTCCTCTTGACAGTACTCCATAGATTCTCTATGGTGTTTAGGTTAGGAGGCCAATCAGGCACAGTGATACCGTGGTCATGAAACCAGGTTTTGATACTTTTGGCAGTGTGGGCGGGTGCCAAGTTCTGCTGGAAAATGAAGTCAGCATCTCCATAAAGCTTGTCAGCAGAGGGAAACATGAAATGCTCTAAAATCTCCTGGTAGATGGCTGCACTGACTTTGGACTTGATAAAACACAGTGGACCAACACCAGCAGATGATTTTAGCAGATTGAATTTTGTATTTCATTTGGAAATCAAGGTCCAAGAGTTTTGAAGAAAGGTGTAGAGGCACAGAATCGAAGTTGCTCGGGGTCCACTGTGAAGTTTCCACAGTTACTGATGATTTGAGGAGCCATGTTATTTCAACTGTTAAATCAAATTTTCAGTGACATTCTAATTTACTGATATGCACTTGTAGATGTTCTGATTTCCGTCCTTATCCCTCAGTATTAGTCTAGTGGTAGTAACCTCTTTTTAAGTGTCTGCAAGAGCCATACCTCTCAGTTATTGCCCTTATGACTTAGGCTACATTCAGACCAGGATAGTCCAGGAGTCTCGGTTCGACTGGGCAGAGAATGCCGAGAATTTTCACACTTTCGTTTGGTTTGGTTTACATTCACACTGCAGCGACCAAACTGCCTGGACAACACCACACAGTTACAACAGCTGCTCATTTTAGGGCGCTGTAGCCAAAACCACCACTGACTAGGAAGAAAAATCTCGGCGAAGAAGAAAAATATGGATCATCAATTGGCCAGGACCGAAAATGGAAATCTGTTCCCTTCAGCCGGGTTGTTTGTCTGCCACAAGCAAGACATTTTTTAACTTTTCTCCTCGGCTTTCTCTGGTAAAAGGATTTCTCGGATTCACGTGGTTGTCTTTGTTATTTTCTACCCAAAATATACTACGGTAAACCCCACTTTCTCTTCTCAGACTACATGTTGCTATGGTTACACAAACCCCGAGGGGCACTTCCACCCTTTGGTCTGCTGGATGGTCTGTTTTGATTCACACTGCAATCGGAGCGCACCAGACTTCGTTTGCAAGTGAACCGAGACCCCCATTTTAAGGGGGACCAGACTTCACTTGTTTGGTGCGCACCAGAGTTCCAAGGCGCGTTCAGATGGCGCCAAACAAACCAAACTATCCGCGGAAGCCACTGTTTGGTCCTTTGGTCCGGAAAACTTAAAAAATGTGTTGTTTTTGGCGGACAGACAACCCGGCTGAAGGGAACGGATTTTCGTTTTCGGTCCTGGCCAATCGATGAACCTGATTTTTCTTCTTCGCCAAGATTTTTTCTTCCTGGTCAGTGGTGGTTTTGGATTCAGCGTCTCAAACAAGCAGTTGTTGTAACTGTGTGACGTTGTCCAAGCAGTTTGGTTCGCTGCAGTGTGAATGCAAACCAAGCCAAACAAAGGTGTGAAAATTCTCAGCATTCCCCACCCAGTCGAACCGAGACCCCCGGACTATCCTGGTCTGAATGCAGCCTTAGAGTGCTATGCATTTCTGCAGGCCTTCTTGTTTTGAGAGCTGGAACGTGCAGTGCCTGTAGACATCTTTTTTTTTTTATTCAAATGAAGTGGTGGAATCATGTGCCAAACATTTAAACTAGTTAACCTCTATCTGAAACAGAATCTGATTTAGCAGATGCAGCTGTTTGAACATTTAAGCAAAGGCTTTTGGGTGCAGCTCCATATCTGCATCACCATCTCTTTCTACTGCAGCAATTAAAATCTAAAGTGTATAACTTTTCGTGATAGAAAAGTGAGATGCTGTTAATTCACATAAAATGGCCTTTACCTACACATTGCATATTTATTATGAATTTAATTTTTCAGTGCTTATAACATTCACTTGCAATAAGTGAATGCATTGTTTTTTCTCATTATTTAAACATCTTTTCATAAAGGTACATTTTTTTTTAAAATTTTGAACATTTTTGGTGACAAATTTGTGATCCTTTTCATGCAAAATTGTAACTTTTTACTTAAAACCGCTTACCTTGTTTTTATTCAGAAATGGTGAAGAAATCAGAAGCAGCACCAGATTTAAATTAAGATTAGTCAATCAGTTGTTTTAATAATCAATAGATCAGTTGACTGTTACAATCCAAATTTATAATTTACCGCCCACCCGAAGGTTATAATTACATTTATAACTAGTTTGACACCCGTTACTTTAAAATGATGGCCTACTAAAACTGTAGTGGTTTCTGGTTTCGAACAACAGGGTGGCCTAGGATGAAGTCAAATTCCTGACATGAATTTTTGTCCCAGTCCACCCCTCAGTGCACTTTTAAGATGTAGCGGTTTATAATATTTTCTGGTAATATTTGATACAGAATTTTAAAAAAGTTTTAATATTATTATTATTAATATTAAAATAGTATGTCCTAATGCTCATAATTATTCAGAGGTGTGTTTTGGGCAGAATGTGCAATAAACCAATTGCTGTCTTTGCTCTGATTCCCTTTAATAAACTGGCGCAAGATCTAGGGCGTAATATGGCGGCATTTAAATGTGACAACAAATCTGTTGTGTGCTGGAGACACTGCAGACTCCTTCACAAAGTGCTGGCCTAATTTACTATAATCCCAAACAGCTGGTATTAACTGAAAAATTATGTTTAGTAGGCGTTTTATGGGTGCTTTACCAAGGAAACATTTTGTCTTGAATCACAGGTGCAAACTTGAGGAGTGATTTTTTTTTTTTTTTGTCTCACTACGTGCTTTTGCCTTCAGAGTTCAAAAACTGTCTTGAAAACACAGGAGGAAATTAGAGCCATCTGAATTAATAGGGTTACTGGAACCAGCAAATAATCATTAATGAAAGTGATGTTGTCCCTCACAACCACGCATCCCTCGCTCATGAGGAGATAATAATTACTAGCAGACACTGTGAGGGGTCACCTGTTCAGCCAAAGCAGATTCATGTTACACCGGATACTTGACAAAACACAAGAGAAATAGCCCGACCCACCCACGACGGCCATCGCCAATGAACAAATGAAAGATCGGGTGAGAGACTATGGGCGCATTCACACACCAATGTTTGGTCTGGACTAAAGGACCAAAGAGTGTATTCCATGGATAGTTTGGTTCGTTTTGTGCCATCTGAATGTGAGTTGGAACTCTGGTGCGCACCAAACAAGCAAAGTCTGGTCCCCTTGAAAACGGGGGGTCTCAGTCCGCTTGCAAACGCAGTCTGTTGTGCGTCGCTCGCCATGTGAATGCAAACGGAGTATCCAGTGGACCAAAGGGCAGACGTGCCCCTCGGCGTTTGTGTAACCACAGCAACACATAGTGAGAAGAGGACGTGGCGTTTACTGTAAAGGTGCCTTCACATCAAACGCAAACGGGCAAATTTTTCACGCAGCTCGATTACATTATAACTCAATGTAAATACATGAAAAGGCATTAATTCACCATCTGGGTGAGATGCAGACAGGCGAAGTTCCCGCTCACCTGAAAAAGTTGTCCCTCTTGAAAACTTGATGTGGGTAAATAAATAAATCCAACACCCCGATTCAGCTGAAGAGCCCCTGGTTCTTCAGCCTCCATTTTGGGTAGAAAATAACAATAAAGACAGCCGCGCGGATCCAAGAAATACTTTTACCGGAGAAAACCTAGGAGAAAGGTTTAAAAAAATGTCTCTTGGACTTGGAGGAATGAGGAGTGAGGAGTGAGATGCAGGCTCTGATAAGATATTTGGTCTGAAAACCAGATTTTTCAGCTGCTTGTGGCTACACACAAGAATACTGATGTTTTTAAAACATTTAGTGACATGATGGAGGTGCGGGGGGGCTATACAGACAGCGGAGCTTTTTATTTTTATTAGTTTGTGGCGGATAAACACCTTTCTGAAGGGAATGGTGCTATGCTGAGAATTGCTCGCTTGCCGAGAATTGCGTCCCATCGTCAAATAAACATAATTTAAAGATAATTTACAAGAGGTAATAATAATTTTTACTTCTAAAAATGTATAATGGGTACTTCTAAAAATGCACAAATGGTTACAAGCCTGGCTGTAGTGTTAAATTTTATACTTTTGGTGGATGGGATGCAGTTCTTGGCAAGCGAGCAATTCTCGGCATAACACCGGATTTCCCTTTTTGGTCCTGGCCAATCAATGAGCCGGATTTCTCTTCTTCACCGAGATTTTTTCTTCCTGGTCAGTGGTGGCTTCGGCTACAGCGCCACAAACAAGCAGCTGTTGTGACTGCGTGACGTTGTTCAAGCAGTTTGGTCTGCTTGAGTAAAGTGCTGTGTGAATGCAAACCGAACCAAAGGTGTGAAAATTCTCGCCATTCCCCGCCAAGTTGAACCGAAACCCCCGGACTATCCTGGTGTGAATGCAGCCTATAACAGATTGTTCCAAATTCAGTCCATCAGAAACTGAGAAATTCTAGCCCCAGTGTAGCAAGGGGCATAGGTGCATGCTCATGCCTTTTAAAAATGCTATTGAAATAGCGGTTGATAATACGCTGCTGACTTTAGACCTGCTTTTTGCAGCTCAAAAGCACATTGTCAAAGAATGCATCTTAACACTAATGTGCCGAGCTTTGTGTTGAGCCTCATGCACTTTAAATCAGTCCCGTCTTACAAGCACAAATTGCATGCGTGCAGTCATTTCCTAATTAGGTGATGAAGGCACACAGTGGCAAGCTAGAAAATGTGCTAACAGAAACTAACAACTAACTAAAGCACCAGTGCACAGCACAAATACCCACTTCAGACCATCGTAATAGGGCCCTAAATGTGCAGCATAACACCATATGCATTACATAATAGCTCTAAACATAGTACATCCAAATCTTGGGTTTTACTGACAGTGTTAGTGTTCCTTCTAGTAGTGTGGTGTCCCAAAAATCCAGAGGTAGCAAATGAAAAGTTTTTATTAAAATCCCCCAGACAACACCCTGCCACCTTGAACATGAGCCCTTGTGTTTTTATCTCCTGTATGCTAATGTGCCACCTTATGAGTGTGTAGTTAAGCTTCATGTTGTTTTAATCATCAGTGTCTTAGACGTTATTGTGTGATTTTTCTTTGTACTTCTTTTTGTCTTTTCCCCTCCTTTCTGTATCTCTGTGAAGACTGAAGTGACTGCTGCCTCTAAGAAGGTAGAGTACCTGCTGTTAGAGGGAGATAAGACAGTGTGACAAACTCTTATGTCCTGTAAAGGACACCTCTAATTTCCTATTATTATTATTATTATTATTATTATTATTATTGTACTCCCACAGAATTGAGAATTTTTAATCTCATGATGTTTTTAGGATTTTTTTTAATGAGAGACTACTGTACATATAGTACCAGTCAAATGTTTGGACACATCTCCCCAGTGATAATGAATGTATTGACGTGTCCAAAAGCGTCAACTATGGTTAAAGCTTTTGTTCAATTAATTGCAGAAAAACTTGATATAGCTCAGTGGATCAGCATAGCTTTTGAGTTGTGGTGTTCATTGTGTTATGTTTGAGCATATATATTTATTCTGCTTTACCTAAATACAAAAATATTTTTGTGTTTCCAAACTTTTTCTTTTCATTATATTTTTGCAATATATTTTTGGGTGTGTTTGATACTTGATGAAAAGCAAAACTATGATGTGATCATATGACAGACAGGCCAAAATTCAAAATTAAAGAATTATGCTTATTTATGGGATAATTTTGTTACCTTGAAGTTTTAGTTTCTTGAATGCTTTTCAGTCTATATATTTTCTCCTGTGGTACCTCTAGGCCATCGGTGGCCTAGAGGTAAAGCATCCACCCCACAACCGGGAGGTCGGGGTTCATGTCCCGGCCAGGTCATGCCAAAAACCATGTAAAAATGGAACTTCCTGCTGTTCAGCTTGGCGCTCAGCAAAAATGGAACGGAGGAAAGAAATGTGGGTGGCAGTGGCTCAGGAGGTAGAGCGGGTCATCTAATAATGGGAGGGTTTGCGGTTCGTATCCCGCTCTCCCCTGACATCCTGTCGTTGTGTCCCTGGGCAAGACACTTTACCCACCTTGCCTCCAGTGTACATGACACTGGGCATGAATGTGTATAAATGGTCGGAGAGGCCGTTGGTGCAGATTGGCAGCTACATTTCCGTCAGTCTGCCTCAGGGCAGCTGTGGCTACTGTAGTAACTTACCACTACCATTGTCTGTGGAGTGAATGAATAATGCATCCACTGTAAAGCGTCTGAGTCTATGAAAAGTGCTATATAAATCTGATGCATTATTATTTTTAGCACAAAATTGATTTATAGATTTTATATACATTGTGACATCAATAGTGTTGACTAATATTACATTTAATGTAAATTGTTATAAGTCTTGTGCCACTGAACAATGTAGAGTGTACATAGTCTCACCCCGTCTCATGTCCATATCATCTCTGCTGCTAAATTATCATTGTACAGTCTACTGGGTATTATCATTACAGAGACATTCTCACACTGGGTGCTAATTTGCACATTGCTCATTTGCACACTGTACGTAGGCTTATGCCATCTCAGGTTCATATCATCTCTGATATTAATATACCATTGTCCATTATAGTC
The DNA here is from genome assembly GCA_020510985.1 of Pholidichthys leucotaenia. Classification (NCBI taxonomy): domain Eukaryota; kingdom Metazoa; phylum Chordata; class Actinopteri; order Cichliformes; family Pholidichthyidae; genus Pholidichthys; species Pholidichthys leucotaenia. The sequence continues at coordinate 438,456,301 of CM035838.1, forward strand.
ATCCAGTGAATTTTCAGTTTTCATTCCTCTTGTTTCCTCTAGTTTAACTGCTTTAACTGTCCTAACTGTCCTAACCTGCTCTGCAAGCTCGCTGGTGCAAAATGGGGGGTGGCAGTCTCCACCCTGCGCACCTCAGCACTGGCCCTTTCATACTCTGTAGCAGAATATTGTGCCCCTGTCTGGTCCAGGTCATCTTACACACACCATGTAGACACCCAGCTCAACTCAACCATGAGAACTATAACTGGAACAATCCGCTCAACACCACTCCCCTGGCTCTCTGTACTGTCAAACATAGCCCCTCCACACATCCGGCGAGCAGCATTAACTCAAAGGATGCTCCAAAAAGTTAAAGATTTTCCTCACTTACCAATCCATGCAGATATCTACACCCCACCCACTGCCCGACTTTCATCCAGACGGCCGATTTGGAAAAACCCTCCCCCAGCTGACTTTACCATGCAGACAGCTTGGCAAGAGGAATGGGAGACCAAGGAGGTCCCAAACAAACAGCTGGTGATAAACCCCAACCAACAGGTCCCGGGCACCAACCTCCCAAGGAGACAGTGGTCTACACTCAATCGCCTCAGGACTGGGCATGGTCCCTGCTTGGCCAGCCTTCACAGATGGGGCAGTAGCCCTAGCCCACTGTGCGCATGTGGAGAGGAGCAAACAATGGAACACATCATAGAGGCTTGCCCGCTCCAAAGACTGGAAGGAGGATTACACACCCTCCATACAGCAAACCAGGAGGCAACTGCTTGGCTTAAGGACTTTGCATTCGCTAAATAAATACTGTCCTAATTGCCTAATGTGTGTTATTAGTATTAATTAGTATTAGTACTTAGTATTAAGGTGTGTTTAAGATGTCCTAATTGCTTAATGTGTGTTATTAATGTGTGTTACTAGTATTCACTAGTATTAGGTGTGTTATTACCTTATTAGTATTGATGTGTATCTATTACCTTGGCATTCGTTCAGAGAGCAGAGTAAGAATTTCATTGCTCATGAAATGTTGCATTTCTTAACTGTGCACATGACAATAAAACCTTTGAATCTTGAATTGAAATTTAATATGTTATTACCAAGAGAGAAGTTAACTGAGTGCTTCTTTCTAATTATCTAGCCTCCGCAGAAAGCATGGTGTTGGACTTAATTTACTAGATAAAGATTTGATAGTAGTAGCATCATATCCATCATGAAAAAGCAGCTCCCAAAGCATCCCATAAAGCTGAAAATTTATATAAAATAAGTTGGAAATTGAAAGTTCCACAGAAAGATAATAAAAACAGCATTACAAAAAAATAGAAGTGTTTAAGGAAAAAATCTACAAACTTATGGAAATAAAGTCACAAATTTATGATACAAAGTTGCCTTTTTATGAGAAAAATTTGAATATTTTCTAGACAAAGGTTGCAACATAAGTTGGAAGTTTTATGCAGAAGTCAAAAATTTGATAAATAAACCCTGTTTAAAGAAAACAGTCACTCATCGTGAGTAAAAGCCAGAAAAGGAAAAAATAAAAATTGCCAGAACAGTTGTCTAACAGGATGATCACAGAATTATAAGACAAAAACTGCAAATTTCAGAGGAAAAAACTGATCTTTTGATCTAGTGATGATCTCTTACAGGCCTGTTTACACTCTACACACTCTGTGGATTTATCTTCTCCTTTTTGACCATTTTTTTTCTTTTACTGATAGTGGTTGGTGAACCCTGAGCTAAGTCAAACTCCAGAAGCATCTCAGTTTGTTACAAATTTAGAAAAAATTAGTCTATTTTTTGAAATATTTGTGTTGTAAGCCGTGGCTGCTTCTGTGGGTTGCACTGAGCTTGTGAACATGTTCTGCTCTGATTCAAATTCCAGTCTAATCTTTGAAAGGACGGTTATTGTCCTGTCATGTTCCAAGGACACTTCAAACTCACCTCTATGTGTCAGCAATGATTTTTTTTTTTTGACTCAGCTGAACAGTTGAAGTTTACATACACACTGTTGGATATTAGAGTTTTGGAATCAAACCAAGAACCACATTTATCATTAAAGGGGCTGTCCAACCTATGACATTTTTCAGTTAAAATTCAGGAAGCTAAAAGGCTGTCATTTGAAAGTCGTGGCCCTCCTTTAGTCCTATTATATGTTCTGGCAGTGTGCCCAGTGTCTTCTACCTAACAGCACAGTCCCACAGTTATCGATGGCACACTTCCTATAGAGACTGTTTGGCATGCCATATCTTATAGTCGTCTAGCCACTTGACTGCTGTAACACGGGGTGTAGGCAGAGTCTCTGTCATACCAATGAGCCAAAGCTTTCAGGCTGTATTTCAAGGCTTTATTAGGAGTCTGTTACCTGGCTTCTCAAGGCCACTTTATCTCCCATGCTGCATTTTGTAGCTCATTCTTTTTGCTTGGCCAGATTTTCTACCCTTAAAAGGCTTGTTCTTCAGCAGGTATTAAAACATCCTGCCTGATTAGTTGTTTGCTCAGTTTTCAATGTCCCAGTGACAGTTGCGTACTATTGTATAGGATAGCTGTCAGCATCCCATGTACAAGTCAGAAAAAACTTCTTGTGCTGCAAAAATGGGGGAAACCATTCCTTTGCTGAAATAGAGATATTCAGGGAAAGCTAAATCCTTTATCAAGAAATATTCATCTATCTGAATCATGTATAGTCCTACAGTAGGCTCTTTCTTCTACCCTCTCCTCTTCAGCTCAGCCCACAGCTTTTCAACAGAGTTCAGTCAGGGGATGATTATCACTGAGCTTAAAATTGGTAGATCAGTGAAGTTTGATATAATTCATATTGTAATGTTGAGGAATTCTTCTGGCATGCTTTGCTAAAGTTGGTATTCAAAGACAGTTATTATTCTTGTGTTCTGAGCATTATTGTTGTGCTGTTATAATTGTGTTGTAAGTCTGGTTGTGATCATGTTGTTTTCTCAGCGTGTCAGAGATTACGTGTCTCTGTCACCCTGAGTGAGGTGAGTGTCTGTGTGAATGACCGCCCCTCTGTTCTGCATAATTGGTCAGTGAAGAAATAAATGCCTGTTATGCTCCAAATCCTCTCTCATTATTGTGCGAACCTTTGAAACGTCACACTGGTGTAAGAAGTGGGAGTTTGAGAAATGGAAGTGAGAATCAAGGCAGAGGTTCGACAGCTTGAGCGGCTCATCGCCCAGATAGAGATGGACAGTGAAGCAGACATGCCAGCCCCCAGAGCCGCTCGCCGCAAAGAATGGGGAAGCTGACCGGACGGAGCAAGCGCATCTCATATCCTGCCTTTTTCAAGGCAGGATGGGGAGCAGCAGTGGGGGAACTACTAGCCAACGATCTCACTGCGGCCTAGGGCAGTGATCAACATGGAGGCGACCAGCCCGTCAACTGGCCAAGCTTCCCTGCTTTGGTGGCAAAACCTCGCTGGACAACTATCTTGTCCAGGTTGAACTGTTCGCTACGCTAAATGGTTGGACACCTGAAGAGACAGCTGTGCAGGTCGCACTGGCTCTGGAGGGTGGAGCTGTCTGCACGCTGTCCGATCTCTGGCTTGAGGAATAGCACAGCTGGTCAGCGCTACAGGGAGCACTTTGGAGGCAGTTCGGGAGGGCGACCCACACTGACCACACCCGGGAACCGCTGGCCATCCACCAGCGAGTTGACTGAGAGAGCCTGGGGGCCTATGGAGAAGACGTCCGGCTGCTGACAGAGCGTGGCTACCTGGACTTTGAGCCAGAGGCGGTGAAGAATCTCACCCTTCAGAATTTCATCTGGGGGCTCCACCCGGCCCGGCTCCAAGAACACATCTGGATTCACGCTGCAAGCAGCTGGGAGATGGCCATGGCAGAAGTGGAGTGGGTGGGGCCAATGCTGGAGTACACGGCTGACATGTCATCACCAAGGCAGAGAGCTTTCCAGGCCACGGCTGACAGCGAGGATGAGGAGGAACTGTGCCAGACCACAGCTTCACGGATGGCGAGAGTACAATGGCGGCATCAGGAGGGATGCTTCCACTGCAGGGAGCCAGGTCACGTCACGCACTACTGCCCTGCATCTACCCCACGACAACCCGCCCCCTCGCCAGCCTTAAACTACAGCAAGGTTGCACAGACGGGGACCTGCTGCCTCTCACAGATATTTTGCCCAATGAACTATCACCACGTCTGGGCCGATTTGGACACTCGCAAGGGCTGTACCTGCAGTGCAGTCTGGACAGCATGCCAATCCGGGCCCTGATCGACACCAATTCCACCATCTCCCTGGTATGACCCGGTGCGCTGCCCAGTACAGATGAACTTGGACTGCAGGGGGCTGCGTCACCACAGCCACCGGGACGTGTGCCAGATTGGGAGGGTGACGAGTCCTTGTCATGGGAGTGGCCGGTCAGAACAGGAACCACCCATTCTGGCTGGCTGACATCCAAGACCCCTGTATCATTGGACTAGATCTGCTTGCAGCATGGGGCGCAAAAGATCAACACCGCCAACTGTTCTCTCCTTCTGGGGGCTAAGACCATCATGCTCTGTGGCAAGAGCCAGATGGTGGACCAGGGGACCCGCGCGATCAAGGGGTCATCAGCACAAGCCAAGCTAAGGGGATCGCTACCAGAGCCGACCACTGCAGCACTACCAGCATGAGCGGAGGGATCGTCATCGCCGTTAGAAACAGCAGCGAGGGGGCAGCCAGCATAACAAATCGAAACATCATCAGAAACCCAACAGGCAGTCAAGGAACTGTTCCACCGGAGCTGCAGGGGGTTGGAGCCGGGGTAGAGACACCATCTGCGGGAGCTGCTGGAGTGCTACGTTGACATCTTTGCCACCAGGGATCAAGAATGCACCTGAACCAGCTTGGTGCAGCACCAGATCGACACCGGTGAGACAGAGCCGATCTGGCTCCACCCCTGCCGTCTGCCTTTTTCAAGGCAGGCGGCAGCAGAGCAAAAGATTCAGGAGATACTGGAGGCGGATGTCACTGAACCCTCCAGCAGCCCCTGGGCGGCGCTGGTGGTTCTGGTCAGGAAGAAGGATGGTTCGTGGTGGTTCTGCGTGGACTATCGGTGTCTGGATGACATCACCTGTAAGGACTCCTACCCTCTGTCCCGCATTGACAACATGCTGGATTACATTGCCAGCTCCAGCTGGTTCAGCTCGCTCGACCTCCGCGGTGGCTATTGGCAGGTGGAGCTTTCACCAGAGGCCCGCCAGAAAACAGCCTTCTCCATCAGGCAGAGACTGTGGCAGTTCAAGATGATGCCATTTGGACTTTGCAATGCCCCGGCCACCTTTGAACGCCTGATGGAGCGAGTGCTGGCTCACATCCCCAGGAGCCACTGCATCGTTTATCTTGGCGACCTGCTGGTTCATGCAGCTGATTTTGGTTGCAGCTCAGAAAGGGCTGACTCAGCAATCCGATGCCCCCTTGCAGCAGTACCGAGTAGGGGCACACATGGAGCGTGTGGGAGTGGACATTCTAGGCCCTTTTTGAGATGTGCAGGTGTCACAGTGGTGGACATCGAGCTCCACGTCCTGATGACACCCCATCCAGTAGAACCAGGCCCGAAGACGCTGCAAGGTTTTTGTCACCCCGAAGTGGCCCACCCCCACCGACCCATGGACCAACTGGAGCACCTTGGGGTGAAGCTGTCGGAGGACCAGCAGCTGCCAACCATGACGCTGCCCAGCTAGAGACAGGTGGATGCCGGTAGACGACACCTTCACAACAGCAGAGGTTGGCCCACTGGGAATGTAGGCCCTTGGTCTCTGGGTCCAGTGCAGATACAGCTTCCCAAGTGGGCACCCATGGAGCATGTGGGAGTGGACATTCTGGGCCCTTTTCCAACCACGGATCGGGGGAACCGTTATGTTCTGGTCACAGTGGATTACTTCACCAAGTGGCCAGGGGCGTATGCAGTCCCTGATCAGAGCACCTCCACCACAGCATCAGCGCTGGTGGATGAGATGTTTTGTCAGTTCAGCATGCCGGAGGAGCTGCATAGCGACCAGGGACAGAACTTCGAGGCAGAGGTCTCTGGAGAGGTTTGCAGGCGGCTGGGCATCCAGAAGACCTGGCCCACCCTGCTGCACCCAAAGAGCGATGGCCTGGTCAAACATTTTAACCGGCCCTGACCACCCAGCTTGCCATCCTAGTAGACCAGCGACAGCAACACTGGGATCTGCACCTGCCCCTGGTCCTGTGGGTGTACCGGACATCAGTTCAGAAATCTACTCGTTGCACCCCTGCATCGCTGATGTTTGGACATGAGCTGCACACCTCAGTGGACTTGGTGTTCGGCCCTTTCCCAGAGCTGGAGGTGGAGGGCAAACTGAAGTTGGATCAATTGTTTTCCTTGAGAGAACATCTTCACACAGTACACATACTGGCTCGGGAGGCCCTGGTAGCAGCAGGGAGTCAACAAAAGTGAGCGTACGACTCCCGCTGCCAGAGGAGGGACTTTGCATCTGGGGATCAAATCCGGGTTTTCTGCCCGGAGCGGAAAAAGGGACTGTCACCAAAGCTGGTGAGCCACTGGTCAGGACTGTGCGTGGTCCTACAGAGACTGTTGGATGTAGTGTACAGGTTGAGGCTGCAGAAGAGGAACCAGGTGGTGGTGCTTCACCGTGACCGCCTCACCCCGTACCAGCCAGCTGCCCAGCGGGTGGCTGAGCCAGAGTCCCCATCCTGACTGGGGACCCCGTCTGAGGTTTGGATGGACACTAACAGGCCCGTGCGTGCTAGCCCCCGATAACGGCTGACACCTGGACAGGTTTGTATTGGACTTTTGAGTTGGATTTATTGTTCTGGGGACAGAATCCAGTCCGGGGAAGGAGGGGGGGTGTAATGTCAGGGCTGTGATAAGGGGACAGGGGAATTCTCCCGGCATGCTTTTCACTGCAGTATATTCAGAGACTGTTATTATTCTTGTGTTCTGAGCGTTATTGTTGTACCGTTATTATTGTGTTTAAGTCTGGTTGTGATTGTGTTTTTTTCCCTATTTGTGAGAGATTACGTTTCTGTGTCACCCTGAGTGAGGTGAGAGTGTGTGTGAATGACCTCCCCTGTGTTCGGCATAATTGGTCAGTGAAGAAATAAATGCCTGTTATATTACAAATCCTCTCTCATTATTGTGTGAACCCTTGAAACGTCACAATATCATTGTGCTGCTTGGAGTTTCTGTTGAAGATACAGGTTCTGACTGTCCTTTTTTGATATTTTAGGCATTGCTTGGACAGAAGCAGTAAAGAGAGTGAGGGTCCTTGGCAACATTGGACTTTCACTGCCAAAATAATATAGATTAGTGAAAAAACAACCAATATTATACTACAATCACCACAATGACATCTTAAATTATCAGATCAAGGACAACATGTAGCTTGAGATCACCAACAAGCTGTACTGTGATGATGGTAGCTGATGATTGTTTGCAAGTGTCATCTATTGGTAGAGAATGGGGCTAATGTTAGGTACAACAGCTAATGACAACAGTGCTAGTAAGCATCACATCTGATCTTCGTGGCAGACTTAAAAGGCTTTGCAGCATTGTTAGAGGTCTCATTCATGAAACTTACTGTAAATGACCTTGGGGCTAGCATGCCTAAACTGCTCCACTGTCAGCTGAAAATAATTACCTGTAGTGGAATGAAAATAGAACCATACACCAGAATTTTTGCACTGGAGCGGTGTGGACAGATGTTCTCCACTGCGACACTTAATTTTTGCATCACAGTAGTGTGAGACAGCATTAACCCTTTATTGGGCAAAGAACCATATTTGGTAACTTCAGGAAGTATAATAACATTCGTTGTCGTCATCGGCCTCCGTCGGTCTATGATGACCATGGAAGAGAATCCTAAATGTCTACTCTGCTGGAACAGCACCGCCTGTGGCTGAACAGGCCGATGGGCGAATGACAGTCCCTGTCACACAGGTCACACTTGTGGGTGGTCTCCGTGCTGCTGGGTCTGTGGCGGTTCTTCCTGCGGGTCCTTTTTTCATCTGCTGCAGCAGTCAGTCTCTCTTCACCCGCCTTGAGCTGTCTGGTCAGGGTGCCTCTCCATTTGGAGCGGTCCGTTGCAAGGTCCTCCCAGCGCTCTGTGTTGATATCCAGGGCCTTCATGTCTCTCTTGCAGACGTCTCTAAAGCGCAGCTGTAGGCGGCCAACGTCTCTCCTGCCAGTTGCCAGTTCTCCATAGAGGACGTCTTTGGGGATTCTGCCATCCTCCATACGGTGAACGTGGCCTAGCCAGCGGAGCCTGCGCTGCCTGAGTAGAGTGAACATGGAGGGAAGGCCGGCACGGGACAGAACTTCTGTGTTGGGCACTTTGTCCTGCCAGGATATGTCCAGGATGTGGCGAATGCAGCGCAAGTGGAAGGAGTTCAGTCTCTTTTCCTGCCGGGCGTATGTTGTCCACGTCTCACTCCCATAGAGCAGTGCGCTGATGACGCAGGCGTTGTACACTGCCATCTTTGTCTTGACAGAGAGTTTGGGATTCTCCCACACTCGTGTGGTGAGGCGAGCGAGTGTGAAGGCTGATTTTCCAATCCTCTTGTTGATCTCTGTATCAAGGGAGAGGTTGTTGCTGATCGTGGACCCCAGGTACGTGAACTGATTCACGACCTCCAGCTTGTAGTCATCAATGGTGATGGTTGGTGGTGCTTCCGTGCCTTGCGCCAAGACGTTAGTCTTCTTCAGGCTGATGGTAAGCCCGAAGTCCTTGCATGCCTGGGAGAAGCGGTCCATCAGGGTCTGAAGCTCCTGCTGTGTGTGGGTTGCGACTGCAGCGTCGTCTGCGAACAGCATGTCTCTGATTAGAGCCTCGCGTACTTTGGTTCTGGCTTTCAGGCGGGCAAGGTTGAAAAGCCTGCCGTCAGATCTTGTGTGCAGGTAGATTCCCTCTGTTGCTGTGCTGAAGGCATGCCTCAGGAGCATAGCAAAGAAAATCCCAAAGAGGGTTGGCGCAAGTACACAGCCCTGTTTCACTCCGCTGCGTATGTTGAATGGCTCTGAGACGTTGCCATCATGCTGCACTGTCCCCTGCATGTTGGTGTGAAACGATTCGATGAGGCTTTGCAACTTTGGTGGGCATCCTATCTTTGGCAGGATCTTGAAAAGGCCCTCTCTGCTGACCAGATCGAACGCTTTGGTGAGGTCGATGAAGGCGACGTACAGGGGCATGTTCTGTTCTCTGCATTTCTCCTGGAGTTGGCGGATGGAGAATATCATGTCTACCGTCGATCGCTCAGCGCGGAAGCCACACTGAGACTCGGGGTAGTCACGTTCGGCAAGCTTCTGTAGACGACCGAGAACAACTCGTGCGTAGACTTTGCCCACAACGCTGAGGAGGGAAATGCCCCTGTAGTTGTTGCAGTCGCTTCTCTCCCCTTTGTTTTTGTAGAGGGTGATGATCTTGGCGTCCCTCATGTCCTGTGGTACGGCACCTTCCTTCCAGCACTGGCAGAGGACGTCATGCAATGGCAGCAGTAGGGCGGTCTTGCAGTGCTTGATCAGGTCAGGGGGTATGCCGTCGTTGCCGGGTGCCTTGCCAGCGACCAAGCTATCAATGGCCTTACTGAGTTCGTCGATGGTTGGCTCGGCGTCAAGTTCGTCCATGGATGGCAGGCAGTCGATGGCATCAAGGGCTGACGGTGTCACGGTGTTCTGTCTAGAGTAGAGGTCGGAGTAGTGTTCCACCCATCTCTCCATCTGCTTGTTCTTCTCTGTGATCATCTCCCCAGTGGAAGATTTGAGGGGGGCCGTCTTGCTCTGAGCCGGACCACGTGCTTTCTTGATGCCATCGTACATACCACGGATGTTCCCTGTTATGGCAGCGGTTTGAATGTGTTGGCTGAGCTGAGTCCAGTACTCGTTGGCACAGCGCCGAGCAGTCTGCTGAACTTTGCTTCTCGCAGCCCTGAGAATCTGGAGATTCTTCTCGTTTGGGTACTTCTTGTACTCAGCAAGTGCTGAGCGCTTGGCTTCAATGACGGGGGTCATCTCGGTCAACTTGGCATCAAACCAGTCCTGTGACTTCGAGGTCTTCCTCCCAAAGGTAGCCAAGGCTGTGCGGTAGATGGTGTTTCGCAGCTCTTCCCACTTCTGCTTTGCAGATTCTCCTCCTTGTGGTACACCAAGTTCCTTCTCAAAGGTGGAGGCAAACTGCTCAACAAGTTCTGATTGGGCCATCTTGCTGGTGTCAATCCGTGCCTTTCCAGGCTGTCTAGCACGATGGAATTTCTTCAGCTGCAGCTTGATCTTGCAACACACCAATGAATGGTCTGTGTCGCAATCTGCACTCTGGAACGAACGGGTGATTAGCACGTTCTTCAGTGAGGTGCGCCTGGTCAGGATCAAGTCTAGCTGGTGCCAGTGCTTTGAGCGCGGATGTTGCCAGGAAACCTTGTGTTGGGGCTTGGTCTTGAAGAACGAGTTTGTGATGCACAGATCGTGATATGTGCAGAACTCGAGCAGCCGCTGTCCGTTGTCGTTCATTCTGCCCACGCCAAAAGGTCCAAGACAGGAGGGCCAGGAGTCGTGGTCAGCACCCACTCTGGCATTGAAGTCTCCAAGGAGAATGAGTTGTTCAGAGTTGGGGATGATCCTGACAGTTGTTGTGAGATTCTCGTAGAACTCGTCTTTTGCCTCTGGTGTGGCTGTCTGTGTTGGGGCATACACACTGACGAGGGTGACTGGGCCTTGAGTGGTGTTCAGGCGGAGGGTGAGGAGTCGTGCAGAGCCAGTGCTGCCCGGTTCCAGTCTGTCAAGTTGATCAAGTTTGCGGACGACACCACCCTCATCGGGCTCATCTCCAACGGCGACAAGTCCGCCTACAGGAGAGAGGTGGCCCAGCTGGCGTCCTGGTGCAACAATAACAACCTGCAGCTGAACGCTCTGAAGACAGTGGAGATGATTGTAGACTTCAGGAAAGTCACTACCCCTCTGCCCCCCCTCACCCTCACAGGCTCTCCCATCACCACTGCTGATTCCTTCCGCTTCCTAGGCACTACCATCACCAGGGACCTCAAATGGGAGCCGACCATCAGCTCACTCATCAAAAAAGCCCAGCAGAGGATGTTCTTCCTGCGGCAGCTGAGGAAGCTCAAGCTACCCACCAAGATGTTAGTGCAGTTCTACACAGCCATCATCGAGTCCATCCTCACCACCTCCATAACCGTGTGGTACGCAGGAGCCACTGCCAGGGACAGACTAAGGCTGCAGCGCGTCGTGCGCACTGCTGAGAAGGTGATCGGCTGCAAGCTCCCATCTCTCCAGGATCTGTACATCTCCAGGACCCGGAGGCGTGCTGGTCGGATCATAGCCGATCCCTCACACCCTGGTCACGTACTGTTTGCCCCCCTCCCCTCAGGTAGAAGACTTCGGTCCATCCAGACTAAAACCTCCCGTCACATGAACAGCTTCTTCCCCTCTGCCATCAGACTGCTGAACACTAAGTGACTTATTGACTCTCGTGCACTATGTACAGCAGCTCAACCAAACTCATGTCAATCATCACTGTTTTCTTCCTGCATTACCGACTGCACTATATAGTTCTCCACAGTATCTGCTGCTCGCTAATATATTTTAACTGCTGACCAGTATCACTTACTCTTATTCTACACTTTATTGCATGTATAGTTTATTTCTTTTATTTTATCATGTTTAATGTTGCAGCATTGCACCGAGACAAATTCCTAGTTTGTGTACTACATGAACAATGGCAATAAACCTGATTCTGATTCTGATTCTGATTCTGATTCCACCATCTTCAGCAAAGTGTTCTTCACTGCGAAGCCCACTCCGTGTTCCCTGTGTTCGTCACTGCCCTTTCCCTGCCAGTAGAACGTGTAGTCCTTCTCTCTCAGTGTGCCTGCATCAGCTAACCGTGTTTCCTGGAGAGTGGCGATATCCACTCCCAGTCTCTTCAGCTCATTATTGATGATGGCAGTCTTCCTGGTGTCGTTGATGTCCTTGAGGTTAGCAGCGAGTCCTGTCATCATAGTGCGGACGTTCCAATTTCCCAGTTTTAGAGTTGGTCTCTTTTGTTTTATTGTCTTGCCTGGTGCGAAGGTTCTCAGCCTGCTGTTTGGATTTCTCCTTATCCCCATGCACCCAATGAGGAAAGCAAGCTGTGGCGGGACAACACCTTATTGGCTGGGGGCTGCCCAGCTTGAGGCGGGCGGTAGCTGTCCAGTGAGATCTGATGATCCCTCCCACCATCGGGAACAACCCCTGGCGCCATGCTCTACGCCAATTGAGCAGTGGCTTATAACCGGTAACTGTCATTCCCCGTGTTTTGTCTACGCCAAAGGCGAAGCTGGAGTGTCCTCTCCAGTGATCCGGTGTTCTACCTTCCAGCGTTGGGCGTTGGTAGGATTCAAGCCTGGGCAGGAAGATATGGAGGACAAGATGTTGCCCATGCAGCATGTCCCCCCTCTCCACGTCACTGATGAATCCAAAGGAACAGCAGGGCTGCTACAGTTTGGCACCAGCGCCGTTGCAGGAGCTGCCAGAACGATGTTGAGCACAACATAGAACTGCGTTAGGGGCTCCGACTCCGGATTTTTCCTCAGGGTTGACTCCCGAAGCCTTTCCCGTGTCCGGGTATGCCGCAAGGCAGCAGAGGTTTGAAATCAGGGTTTACCTTCCCCTAGATGGGCTACCTTCCCAGGTTGACGAGCCACCATCTACCCGAAGCATCTGGTTTTAAGGCGCCAGAGATCCGCCCTCGCCCCTTCTCCTATTAGTAAAAGCAGTTCCGCCGGGCTTAGAGACTAAACCACACGGGCAGGCTAGGAGTTGGACTTAGTTGCCAGAGGCTTTTCGAGACGCACGCCATAAGGAGCATTTTATGAGCACTGGGAGCTTAACCCCAGTGCCGCTCCTGGCTATGACAACCTTGGAACCATAATTATAATAACATTATAACACTATAATAATAGTAATAACTTAGCCCTTCATGGATTGTCACCTTATTGCAATGTGGGGTTTGCATGCCCTAGTGCTCCCAGGAGCTATGTTGTCTGGGGCAATTTGCCTCTGGTAGGGTCACCCAAGATAAACTGGTCCTGGGTGAAGGGCCAGACTAACAATCCAACAGACGCCCCACCCTGGAGCCAGGCCTGAGGGCGGGGCTCGATGGCGAGTGTCTGGTGGCCAGGTTTCTGCCCATGGGACCCGGCCGAGCTCAGCCCGAAGGAGCTACTTGGAGTCCACCCTCCAGTGGGCTCACCACCTGCAGGAGGGACCATGAGGTCCAGTGCTATACGGATCAGGTGGTGAATAAAGGCAGAGACCTTGGCGGTCTGATCCACGGCTTCCTACACTGGCTTTTGGGAAGTGGAATGTTACCTCTCTGGTGGGGAGGGAACCTGAGCTGGTGTATGAGGTTGAGAGATACCGGCTAGATATAGTTGGCCTCACCTCAATGCACAGCTCTGGTCCTGGAACCAGTCTCCTGGAGAGGGGCTGGAGTTTGGCCTACTCTGGAGTTGCACCGGGTGAGAGGTGGCGAGCAGGGTTGGGTATTCTTGTATCCCCCCAGCTTGCTCTCTCTACATTGGAGTTTTCCCCAGTGGACGAAAGGGTTGTCTCCCTGTGCCTTCGGGTTGGGGAAATGGGTCCTGACCATCATTTGTACCTATGCACTAAATGATGGTTCATAGTACCCACCCTTTTTGGAGTCTCTGACTAGGGTGCTGCAGAGTGCTCCTCTTGAAGACTCCATTGTCCTACTGGGGGACTTCAATGCACACGTGGGCAATGACAGTGAAACCTGGAGGGGTGTGATTGGGAGGAATGGCCTGCCTGATCTGAATCTGAGTAGTGTTCAGTTATTGGACTTCTGTGCCAACCACGCTTTGTCCATAACGAACACCATGTTCAAGCATAAGGGTGTCCATATGTGCACTTGGCACCAGGACACCCTAGGTCGCAGGTCGATGATCAATTTTGTTATCGTGTCATCAGCCCTGCAACTGTATGTCTTGGACACTCGGTTAAAGAGAGGAACAGAGCTGTCAACTGATCACCACCTGGTGGTGAGTTGGATCTGATGGCAGGAGAGGATGCCATTCAGACCTGGTAGGCCCAAACATATAGTGAGGGTGTGCTGGGAACGTCTGGCTATGGCCCCTGTCCAGGAGGTCTTCAACTCCCACCTCCGGAAGAACTTTGACCACGTTCCGAGGGAGTCTGGAGACATGGAGTCTGAATGGGTCATGTTCTCCACCTCCATTGTTGAAGCAGCTGGCCAGAGCTGTGGCCACAAGGTCGTCGGTGCATCTTGTGGTGGCAACCCCTGAACCAAGTGGTGGACACCAGTGGTGAGGGGGGCCATCAAGCTAAAGGAGAAGTCCTATCATGCTTGGTTGGCTTGTGGGACTCCTGAAGCATCTGAGGTGTACCAGCAGGCCAAGCAGAATGTGGCTCAGGTGGTTGCTACAGCAAAAACTCAGGTGTGGGGGGGGGGGGAGTTCGGTGAGGCCATGGAACAAGACTTTCAGTCAGCCTCGAAGAAATTCTGGCAAACTGCCTGGTGACTCAGGAGGGGGAAACAGCTCCCTGTCCATACTGTGTATGTTGCGGATGGGGTGCTGCTGACTTCGATTGGGGATATTGTCGGATGGTGGAAGGAATACTTCAAGAATCTCCTCAATCCCACTGACACGTCTTCCACAGAGGAAGCAGAGCTTGAGGACGAGGGGGACAACTCGCCCATCACAGGGGCTGAAGTGGTTAAAAAAAACTCTCTGATGGCCGGGCCCTGGGAGTGGACGAGATTCACCCGGAGTACATCAAGGCTCTGGATGTTGTAGGGCTGTTATGGTTGACACGCCTCTGCAACATTGCATGGAGGTCGGGTCAGTGCCTTTGGCATGGCAAACCGGGGTGGTGGTTCCTCTCTTCAAGAAGGGGGACTGGAGGTTTTGTTCCAACTTCAGGGGGATCACCCTCCTCAGCCTCCCTGGGAAGGTCTATGCCAGAGTACTGGAGAAGAGAGTCCGGCCGTAGATCGAATCTCAGATTCAGGAGGAGCAATGTGGTTTTCGTCCTGGCTGTGGCACATCGGACCAACTCTATACTCTCTTGAGAATCCTCAAGGGTTCGTGGGAGTTTGCCCAACCAGTCCACATGTGTTTTGTGAACTTGGAGAAAGCATTTGACGGCATCCCTCGTGGTGGCTTGCAGGGAGTGCTGTGGGAGTGTGGTGTATTGGGCTTGTTGTTACGAGCTATCTGGTCCAGGGCTGCCCTTTGTCACCGATCCTGATCATAATTATTATGGACAGGATATCTAGGCGCAGCCAAGGAACGGAGAGTGTCATGTTTGGTGACCACAGGATCTTGTCTCTGCTGTTTGCAGATAATGTTGTCCTGTTAGCTTCATCAAGCAATGACCTATAGGTCTTGCTGGGACAGTTTGTTACTGAGTGTGAAGCGGCTTAAATGAGAATCAGCACCTCCAAGTCTAAGTCCATGGTCCACTGCCGGAAAAAGGTAGATTGTCCTCTCTAGGTCGGGGACAAGCTCCTGCCCCAATTGGAGGAGTTTAAGTATCTCGGGGTCTCATTCATGAGTGAGGGGAGATCAGCTCCCACGCGGCTGTTGTATCGGTCTGTTGTGGTGAAGAGGGAGCTAAGTTCTAAAGCAAAGCTGTCAATTTACCAGTCAGTCTACGTTCCTATCCTCACCTGTGGTCATGAGCTTTCGGTAATGACTGAAAGAATGAGTTTGCAGATACAAGTGGCTGAAATGATCCTTCTCCGTAGAATTGCTGGACTTATCCTTAGAGATAAGGTGAGGAGCTCGGTCATCTGGGAGAGGCTCAGAGTAGAACCGCTGCTCCTCCACATCAAAGTTGATGTGGTTTGGGCGTCTGATCAGGATGCCTCTTGGATGCCTCCCACTTGAGGTGTTTCAGGCACATCCCTCTGGGAGGAGACCCCAGCACAGACCCAGGACACACTTGGGAGACTATGTCTCCCAGCTGGCCTGGGAACGTCTTGGTATCCTCTCTGAAGAGTTGGGGCAGGTAGCTGGGGAGAAGCAAGTCCGGGCTTCTCTGCTTGAGCTGCTGCCTCCGCGACCCAGACCTCCGGAAAAGCGGTTAAAAATGGATGGATGGATATCATAATAATAATAACAATCAATGAAACAGTCTCCTAATATCTGCCAATAATGGTCGAGGGTTGAAATTTTGAATTTTCAAGTATATTACTGAGTCGAAGCTCGAGGAGGATGAGATGGGGAAGGCCTGTTAGGAGTCCCACTCCTGACACCAATTGTCACAAATGCCCGAGTGGACGGAGGCACCAGAGAAAGAGCAGAGGCTTCCAAACAGTTTGCAATCAGCAGTTTTTCGTTTATTCCAATAATCTCCACAGGCAATAATTCCCATGCACACCCGACACCCCACAGTAACCAAATGAAAACACCTGTTAATATACTCAGTAAGATAATCACCCTAATTGGCGCATACCAAAACCCTAGGTAAGACAATAAACATTCTTCATTTTTTCCAAATACCCAATAATATCTAAAAAGTCATAAATGTATAAATAATTCCCCACAATATTTACAGAGTAAATAAGACCAATAAATGCACCATAAATAATACCATAAATACCTTAACTATTTATATATTAAATTCCCCTCTACTCAACCATCATATGATTTCTTCCTGCTGGTATCCTTTAAAAGGCCCTCAAACCCCTGAGGAGTCTTTTGCCTGGATACCTCCAGGAAGCATGCTGGCAAAGGTACATGGTTTTTAAGATCAATTAATTGCCTCACCCAATTAACATAATTAATATCAACAATTATCTCACAGACAAGGATTCAGTTCAGTCAGGACACATTGTACAATTAAATGTGCATTTTCACCATCAAATACAAATTGACATTTGCAAATATAAGTCCTTTACACACATAATACAACATTCAATACACCGACCATACGGTGGCGACACTCCGTCGTCACAGAGGGAGAGAGAGAAAAGGAATGGTAGAAGTGTGGAAGTGAGAGTAAGGACGTTAAATGTAGGGACTGTGACTGGTAAAGGCAGAGAGTTGGCTGATATGATGGCGAGAAGAAAGGTATCTATACTGTGTGATCGAGAAATCAGATGGAAGGGAAGCAAGGCTAGGAGCATTGGAGGTGAATTTAAACTGTTCTGCCATGGTGTAGGTAGGAAGAGAAATGGAGTAGGAGTAATCTTGAAGATTACTCCTACTCCCACAGAGAAGATTCATGGATGTTGTGAAGGAGGACATGGAGAGGGTTGGTGTTACAGAGGAAGATGCAAGGGATAGGGTGAGATGGAGGCAGATGATCCGCTGTGGAGACCCCTAAAGGGAGCAGCCAAAAGAAGAAGTCGTCTATTAATGAGTACCTTGGTTAAAATCAAAATATTCATACACTACCAGAGTAAGTCCTCTGTTAGGTAACTCCACTGATAGAGTGGCTGCCACCTTCACCATGTTTATTAAGTTTTGCTGTGTAAAAACATAACAGCGTAACATAATTACACAGCCAAATCAGAATATCAGGACCAAGTTTACAACAGAATTATCATACATGGTGCAGTGTGGCCATAGTGAGCTCCCTCAAACAAAACCAACTGAGCCTTCCTACCTACTACTCTTGCTTCTACTTGTGGAAATAATATAACACTACTTTTACTTAAGTACAGTTTCTGGCAACTCTACCCACCTCTGCCTATAGCCTATTTATACGTTTGTGTACTGATTTAAGGTTTATCACCTTTAACCAGCATACATATAGCAAAGAAGTGTTCTCTTTCTGTAGTGTGTAATTTTACATCACCTCTTTCTGCTTTTTCCTCATTTTATTTAACATTGAACATCAGCCATCAGGTTTATTATAGGTTACTTATTTCTCCATATTCAGCTCAGCTGAAATCTTAAGCGGAGTAAGTGATAGCCTCCCGGCTCCTAAGGTTGTTTTTTTTTTTCATTCCATCCTTTATTTCACCCTCTCAAGATGTAATGTATATATTTTTTCTGCTGGGGCTTTAGGATGTGCCATGCTCTTTAGAGTTTCAGGCACCCTGTTCATACTCTGGTGAATTGCTTTTAAGAGGCATAAATGAGCTCGTCATCCATTCCTCCAGTGACTTTTTGTGTCAGCTTTTTTAAACGAGCATTTATTTCCTGTTTACCTACTGTCACCCAACAGCACCCATGCTCTCAGGCACAGTGTATACGCATCTCGCCTGCTGTGAAATGAATATGGTGGTACACGGTGTTCATCTTTTTTAAACACACTCCCTGCAGTGGAGAAAATGTGCTCATACTGTGTGATGTTTGCCCTTTTAACTACCACCGTTCTCAGGTTCATGCATATTTATTTTACTGCACGCTGTACAGGAGACAGTGTCATTTAAACGGACAGAAACACGGAACAAGGCATACCCAAAACTATCACGTCTGGATTGGATTATGTTGCAGCACTCCAGACTGAGTCATCCACCACACTGGACCACATAGACAGCTCATTACTGTCAATACATCAGTGAAGGTGGACCTTATATGAACTCTAATGTCTGTGCTGCCACATAAAAGCTTTTTTTTTTTTTTAATCCAGTGTGTCCAACTCAGCAAGACAACTGTGTTCTCAACCCAGGCTGTTTTTAAAATGTGTCAGTTGACAGAGCATTGGCTCATTATTGTTGATACTAGCAAAATATTTAAAAACAAGCAAACCAAGATATGCACACTGATTCCAGTCTTCACTAAAATCTACTGGGTTCATCCTTGAATGGCCTCCCCGCCCCTCTCCCCCAGGCTTCCCAGCAGCAGGCATGTTGACATCAGGTTCTTTAATATGCACATGCTATGTGACCCTCAGCCTACAGAAAACCTACCCACACCTTTCACCCAGTCCTCGCCGAGCCCATTCACTCACCAAATTCAAACAGTAGGTATGCTGGAGGGGAGGAGGAGGACTGATGGCATGTGGAGTATCTGAAGGCCTGTGTGCTGCTGGCACCGATAGCCTGTCAAGTCCAGGCTGTATGGGCTCAACTTTGGGTCAATAAGATTTTGAACTTGTAATGTTTCCAAATGATTTTAGAGGTAATATCAGAAATTGTTGCTTTGAACTGAATAGATTCCTATTGTTGGACTTGTTCTTGAAGCTGACTGTGTTTATATGTTGATTTACTTTGTTTAAGCCTTAAATCACTAGTCAGGGCTAAAAGTCTGACTGGCAGCCATTTTCATGTCTGAACTGTGCTGGAGGAGCTCAGCTTGATGTCCATCATTCATCCTCTATCTGAAACTCACCATTTCAGCTCCTCCCCCTTAAACTCATTTAAGGCAACTTTTCCCTCAGAAACAAAGAATATCAACATGATGGAGTGGATAAGGTCCCATTTTCTGCATTTTGTCCCACATGTTGACAGTTTCCAGAGGCCTTAATTAATTCAATTCAACTTTATTTATATAGCACCATTTCACAACAGTCATCTCATAGCACTTTCAACTGTAGGAGAAGCCCCCACAATTGCAGAAAGACCCCAGCAATCAGGCGATCCCCTGTGAGCAAGCACTTGGTGACGGTGGAGAGGAAAAACTCCCTTTTAACAGGAAGAAACCTCCAGCAGAACCAGACTCAGGGAGGGGCAGTCATCTGCTGAAATGTTAATGAAATGTTTGTGACATACTTTGGCCAAATTGCCTTTAATTATTATTTATTTATTATTCCTCCCAACAGTTTCAGTGCGTGTCTTTTTAAATGACCTAGAGCTGCAGTTAACTCAGCGCTCTCTTTCATCACTATTGCTAATCTTAGCTGGCTATCTCCTACCTCAGGCAGTGAGCTTGAGACGATTAATGCAAGTTCGTCTTAATGAATGAATGAAATAATGCATCACTGATGGACAGGAGACTGGCTGATGTCAGCTAGTTGCCTTTGGTCTCAGTTGGAGATTCAACTATAGTACAATAAGTTAAAATAATGTCTAAAGGACAACGTGTATGGTTTTGGTAGATGAACAAGGATTCCAGTGGGTGAATAGAATTTATAGAAAATAGCGATCAAAACCAGGCGGATCGACAGTTAAGCTAGCGCCCGTGGCCTGTCTGTCAGACTGTCCCTGCTGAGGCAAGCTCTGATACGGTTAAACTGACCCACTCTGAACACCTAGCCAGGCTAATGCTAATAGTTTGATGTAGCGTCATGGCAAAAATCTGTCAAAATAAGCCAAAATGGCACAAGATATATTATCATCTGTGATGAACGAACCAGGTGGAAACAAGAAAACGATATAAACCGTGCATAGTGAGCTAACTCCCCAGTAGCACTGTTGGCTCTGAAGCTAATGTCTTGGGTTCCCCACTCATGTGGACGGAAACTGGATCACTCACAGCAAATGGCAGGGTGATGGGTTGTAACTGAATACTGAAGAACTGGTCACTGACGTAGGGACAGAACCATCCTGCTGAAATATTAAAATATAATTATTTCTCAGTGAAGAGAGATTTTAACATTTTTACGGTGGACATATGACCCAAGAAAGCATTTTAGAAGGTTAAAACCCACTAACACACCATGCTCAAGTGAATGGGACCTTTAAATGAGCTTCAAGAGTTGTTTTTATGAAGATTTATGAGTTAAAGTTTATCTAAAATCAAACCATTTTCTAAATGTGACCCATGAGGCTTCCATGACTTTGTCACTTGAACTTTCTGCAGTCTACAACTGCATGAAAAACTGAGCATGAAAGCTTGAACTAATCCTTTACTTCTTTTGTCTCATCTCTGAATTTACCGGTGTTGCAGCTGGACACAGAGACGGCTGACATCCTCAATGACTTGCAGGTGAAGCTCAGCAACTTCCTGGACAGCTTCAGCACCATGTTTGCCAAGAGGTAAAAAGAATAAACTAAAGCACACACAAATCTTTATGGGATTTTTTTTTCTATTTTTTTCCAAAACTTTTTTAATGCACACTTTTTACACTAAGTTTAAGAGTCTTTGTTGTAGTGCACATAAAGGGTTTTAGCTGACCTCTTCTTCCTCTGTTCCCAGTTTCCAGACTCGTATTAACAGCTGCATGCGTCAGGTGGGGGAGATTCTTTACCAGATGAAGGGTCCACCCAACCAAAGCACGGCCGAGGCAGATGCCGAGACCATGCTGGTGCCCCTCATAGAGTTCCTGGAGGGAAAGTAAGCCTATTTATTTGTGAATTAAACCAACTAAGTGTGTTTGTAAGTGGTGTAGTTGATGGACTGTTGCCTCCACCAAGGCAGCTTGTTTTTTCCTCTCATATTTTGGTTTCTCCTAACAGCCTCTGCTGGTGACCATCAAAATATTTTGCCCCTTTTAGAATATTCTTTAAAAAAAATTACTAAAACCAGATTGTGACCCAGATCGATTGATCTTTATGTCACACTCCAAAAAAAAGGTTCATCAAAATTTATTCAGTAATTTGAGTAATCTTGCTAACAAAAGCAATGGGCAGACACTGCTGATTGTGCAAAGGCCTGTATGCAATATAAGTCTGCCTTTAATTTCACGGTCCTGCCCTGCTTCTTAAATAAGTCTTTATCATTTTCTGCTTGGAAAATGGAGCGGTTTGTCAGCATTGCCTGGTGTGTGCAATAAAACAAATCTGACTGAATTAATTTAAAAAGTATGCCATTCAGGTTAAAGCTGACATGTTTCAGATAAAACCCAAGCTCAGACACAGGCTCAATTAGTTTCACAATGATCTTTATTGATTGAGTGAAAGTGTGTGAGTGGGAGTGTGAGTGTGTGCATGCAGAGCGGGAGAGGTCTGGCAACCCTGTGGAGAGACGAGAGACAAAATTGAGCGCTCTTGTATCAATGGCTGAATGAGGGGAATAATAAATAATCTTACGGAGTATGGGGAGTAAACTGAGGCACCAAGAAGCAGCTTAGTCCTTATCCAGATTGCCAGGGGCCCGCTGAGGTGGAGAAGTGCTCGTGAAGATAGTTACAGTGCTGGGTACAGGTGAGACCTCCGCTGGGGAAAAGAGGAGAGAGTTCAGTCCAGGGCTAATGCACTTATGAGACTGAAGAGAGTGGAGCCTCCGGCTCACGGGAAGTGGTCTGGTCTGCCGCCTGGAGCTGGAGAGTAGGTCCGCCTAGAGGTAGGTCCACCTGTTCCGGCAGGAGCAGAAGGTGATAACATCCAGTAGAAGGTGATAACATCCAGTAGAAAGTTGCTTACAGCTGTGTTGGGGAGATGAAAGTCCCAGACGACGAGATGCAGATTCTTGGAGGAAAAGGGAGGCAAAACGCCCTGTTTGAAGAGAAGGGTAAACTCGAGCATGTGGAGTTCTTCACCCTGTTGGAGCATAGACGTCTCCGTGCAGGGCTCCACTCCTAATAAAGGCTGTGTTAAATGGGAGGCACAGGTGTGAGTGAAACTGCAGCTGTGGAAGATAATTAGTGAGCAGGGGAAACATACAGCACGGATCACCACAAAAACATTATATGCTTAGAATGCAAGTGTATGTATCTTTTTAACCTAAAATGGATAGATAGATAGATGGATGGATGGATGGATGGATGGACTTTATTGATCCCAAACTGGGAAATTACAGTATAACAGCAATTCAATTCAATTCAATTCAATTCAATTCAACTTTATTTATATAGCGCACAACAGTCATCTCATAGCACTATCAACTGTAGGGGGAACCCCCACAGTTGCAGAAAGACCCCAGCAATCAGGCAATCCCCTGTGAGCAAGCACTTGGCGACGGTGGAGAGGAAAAACTCCCTTTTAACAGGAAGAAACCTCCAGCAGAACCAGGCTCATGGAGGGGCAGTCATCTGCTGTGACTGGCTGGGGGGTGAGGGGATAGAGAAGAAGAAAAGAACAGACATGTAGAGAGCAAACAGCACGATGGGGACTCAATCTATGGGAGAGAACAAACAAATGTTAATGACCAGCAAAAAAAAATATTTCATTGAGAATGAGAAAAGGAGTGAGGCCCAGTGCATTACTGGAGGTCCCCCGGCTGACTAAACCTATTAGCAGCATAACTAAGGGAGGGTTCAGAAACACATGATCCCTCCCTAATTGTAGGCTATATCAAAAAGGTGGGTTTTAGCCCTATTCTTAAAAACAGAGATCGAGTCTGACTCCCGAATCCAGATTGGCAGCTGATTCCACAGGAGTGGAGCTTGATAACTGAAGGCTCTGCCTCCCATTGTACTTTTGGAGATTCTAGGTATTACAAGTAATCCTGCATTTTGGGAGCGTAGTGCTCTGTTAGGATAATACGGTAGTATCAGATCTTTTAAATAAAAAGGAGCCTGATTGTTTAGAGCTTTGTAAGTAAGAAGAAGGATTTTAAACTTAATTCTAAACTCTATGGGAAGTCAATGAAGGGAGGCCAGAACCGGAGAGATATGATCTCTCTTTCTAGTACCTGTTAAAACTCTTGCTGTAGCATTTTGGATCAGCTGAAAACTTTTTAAAGATGTTTTAGGACAGCCTGATAATAAAGAATTACAATAATCTAATCTCGAGCTAACAAAAGCGTGGATCAGTTTCTCAGCATCACTCTGAGACAAGATGCTCCTAATCTTGGCAATATTATGCAAATGATAGAAGGCAGTCTTAGAAACAAATTTAATATGTGAATTGAAGGACAAATCCTGATCAAAAATAACTCCAAGGTTCCTCGCAGAGCTATTAAGAGAAAGAGTAACCGCATCCAAACTGAAAGTTTGATTTGGAAAGGAATTTCTAAGGTTTTTTGGACCAACAAGAATGACTTCAGTCTTATCTGAATTTAATAGCAGGAAATTACAAGTCATCCAAGCTTTGATTTCCTTAAGACAGGCTTCTAACTTGGCTAATTGATTACTATCATCTGGCTTCATTGACAGGTATAATTGTGTGTCATCAGCATAACAATGAAAATGTATACGGTGCTTTCTAATAATGTTGCCTAACGGAAGCATATATAAACTAAAAAGAGTAGGGCCTAGCACAGATCCCTGTGGAACTCCATGACTGAGCTTTGAGTTGAAAGAAAACTCATTATTTACATGAACAAACTGGAACCTATCAGATAAATAAGATCTAAACCACTGCAACGAAGTTCCATTAAGTCCAACATAGTGTTCTAATCTATCAAGTAGAATATTATGATCGATAGTATCAAAAGCTGCACTAAGGTCTAAAAGGACAAGTACAGAAACTAGTCCATTATCAGATGCAATGAGGAGGTCATTAGAGACCTTCGCTAAGGCTGTTTCAGTACTATGATGGATTCTAAACCCAGACTGAAACTCTTCAAGTAAACCATTTCCCTGCAGGTGGTCAAATAATTGCGTAGCAACAACTCTTTCTAAGATTTTTGAAATGAAAGGGAGATTAGAGATTGGTCTATAGTTAGCTAAAGCTCCTGGATCTAGCGTTGGCTTTTTGAGTAAGGGTTTAATTACAGCCGTTTTAAAAGCCTGCGGTACATGGCCTAAAGTTAATGAAGAATTGATTATATGAAGAATAAGGCTACCAATAAGTGGGAAGACTTCTTTAAATAACCTGGTAGGAATAGGGTCTAAAAGACAAGTTGAAGGTTTGGATGAGGAAACTGTTTTGTCTAACTCACAAAGGTCGATTGGAGTAAACTCATCAAGACAGACATCAATAGAAGGAGTTGTAGTAGTTACAGTATTTACGTTAACTGTGGGAAGAATCTGATTGATTTTATCTCTGATGGATGAAATTTTATTATTGAAAAAGTTCATAAAGCCCTGACTAGTAAGCTCTAAGGGAATGCTAGGATTGACAGAGTCCTGACTCTTTGTCAACCTGGCTACAGTACTGAAAAGAAACCTGGGATTATTCTTGTTCTCTTCTATTAATGCAGAGTAATAACTCGTTCTAGCTTTTCTAAGAGATTTTTTATAAGTTAAAAGATGATTTCTCCAAGCTAAATAGATTTCATCTAAATTAGTGGAGCGCCATTTTCTTTCTAATTGACGATTCTTCTGTTTTAAGCTACGAGTTTCTGTGTTGAACCAAGGAGTTAGAAATCTCTGATTAGACTTTCTTTTTTAAGGGGGCCACCAAGTCTAGAGTCTGATGCAGAGAAGCTGAAACACTATCCACCATGTTTTCAATTACAGAAGGAGCAAGCTGTCTATAGCTTATTTCCGTTGTGTTGACACATGGCATAGAGGAAACAATCTGCATAAATTTGGTAACAGCATCATCTGAGAGGCATCTACTGTAATAATATTTTTCTTTAGGAGCCAAATAGTCAGAAATAGTAAAATCAAAGGTTAACAGACAATGGTCTGACAGTACAGGGTTATGAGGAGACACTACAAGATTTTCTATTTCTATGCCATATGTCAGAACAAGGTCCAATGTATGGTGGAGGTAATGAGTAGAATTTCCTACTTTCTGAGAAAACCCAATCGAGTCTAATATTGAATTAAATGCCACATTAAGGCAGTCACTATCTACATCCACATGTATATTAAAGTCCCCTACTATAATTATTCTATCAGATTTCAGCACTAAATCAGCTAAGAAATCAGCAAATTCGGATAAAAATTCTGAGTAGGTTGATGGGGGACGATAAACTATGTCAAATAAAATTGGGTTTAACCTAAAATTGCTAAAGTGCCCAATACTGAGGACCAGGCCCTCAAAGGAATTATAACATGTTTTTTGCTTTACATTAACTAGTAATTTGGAATGGTAAATTGTTGCTACTCCTCCTCCACGACCAGAACTTCTGGGATTTTGACAGTTTAAATAACAGCAGCATGACAGTACACAACCAAACAACAGAAACATACACATGACAGACAAACGGATTACCCATGGAAAGTAAAACTAACACGACTATAGAAAACCTATATACATCGTAGCTTAATATATGATGACCCGTATAAACACATGAATCATCCCATTGCACAAAGAAGGACTATCAGGAGCAGAGTGAAATGTGAAGTACCAGTTAGTCTGTACGGTGCATTGTGGCAGCATAGCTATGACCACAATACAACATCATAGTGAGTTATTGTACAGTGAAATTGCATGTGGCAGGAAAGATTTCCTGTACCTGGCCGTTCGACAGCGAAGCTGTAGTAGTCTACTGGAGAAAGTGCTTCGCTGTCTGTCTAGTGTGTGGTGGAGGGGGTGATCAGGATTGTCCATGATGGAATGCAGTTTATTTAGTGTTCTCCTCTCCACCACTGTCTCAAAGGTCTCCGGTCTGAGACCAATTACAGAGCCAGCCCTCTTGATAATCTTGTCAAGTCTGTTGGTATCTCTGGCCCTGATACTGCTACCCCAACAGACAGCAGCAAAGAAGATGACGCTGGCGACAACAGTCTGGTAGAAAAGCTCCAGCATCCTGCTGCACACGTTGAAGGATCTCAGCTTTCTCAGGAGGTAGAGTCTGCTCATCCCCTTCTTGAGCACAGCATCGGTGTTGGATCTCCAGTCCAACCCGCTGCTGATCCTGACACCCAGATATTTGTAGTCCTCAACCACTCCCACATCCTCCCCCCTAATCTGCAGTGGCTGAGAAGGTGTCTTCCTCTTCCTGAAGTCAATCACCATCTCTCTGGTCTTGCTGACATTCAACCTCAGGTGATTCTGCTCCGTCCACTCCACAAATCTGTCTACCAGTGCCCTGTACTCCCCCTCCTCTCCTCCTCTTATACACCCCACAACAGCTGAGTCATCAGAGAATTTCTGCAGGTGGCATGACTCAGTGTTGTACTGAAAGTCAGTGGTGTATAAAGTAAAGAGAAAAGGAGAGAGCACAGTCCCCTGTGGAGCTCCCATATCACTAGCCACCACTCCAGACAAGACATTGCCCAGCCGGACAAACTGTGGTCTGCCTGTCAGGTAGTCAGTAATCCAGGAGATCACAGCGCTATCAACCCGCATCACCCACAGCTTCTCACCCAGCAGCAGTGGCTGGATGGTGTTAAAGGCACTGGAGAAATCAAAAAAAGTGATTCTCACAGTATCTCCTCTACCATCCAGGTGCAGATGGGCTCGTTGCAGCAGGTAGATGACAGCATCTTCAACTCCTAAATGGGGCTGATATGCAAACTGCAGAGGGTCCAGCCATGTCTCCACCTGCGGCCTCAGGTGGGCTAAGACCAGTCTCTCCAGGACCTTCACCACATGAGATGTGAGAGCAACTGGTCGGTAGTCATTCACATCCGATGGAGATGACTTCTTGGGGACAGGAACCAGGCAGGATGTCTTCCACAGCACCGGTACTCTCTCCAGACTCAGGCTCAGGTTGTACAGGTGTTTCAGTACCGGAGCTTAGTTGGTTGGCACAGATCCTCAGGGTCCTTGCAGAGATGCCATCAGGGCCCGAAGCCTTCCGCTGATGGAGTCTCTCCAGCTGTTTCTCCACTTGATCTGTAGTCACCGTGAAGTGAGGGAGGGTCCTGGTGCCCCCTGAGGAGGAGGAGGGGGGAGATGGAAAGAGGTTCTGCACAGGAGGGTGGGTGGGGAGGGGTGTGTGGGGATCTGGTTGTGTTGCTCGGGTGACAGACTGTGAGTTGAACCTATTAAAAAACAGATTCAGTTCCTCAGCTCTCTCCTGGCTCCCAGATGGCTGCCCGACTCTCCCCTTGCACCCAGTTATTTGTTTCATTCCCTCCCACACATCTTTAGTGTTGTTTTGCCTGAGTTTATCTTCCAACTTCCTCCTATAATTGTCCTTGCACCTCCTCAGCATCTCTCTCAGCTCATGCTGCACTCCCCTCAGCTTCTCCTTGTCTCCAGCCCTAAAAGCTCTCTTCTTTTTGTTCAGAAGTGCTTTCAGGTCACTGGTGACCCATGGTCTGTTGTTGGCCATGGATAACAGATTATTTACTTAAATACAGCTCAGCAAAACATTACAGCAGTGAAATATTGGATTAGCCTATGGATTAAATATAATTTTCACGTTGTATGACATATAAGTTATACAATAGGTATAATTTACATGTTATACCTGTTGTATAACTTATGAGTTTTACATGCAGATACCTTGAGTAAAGAAAGGGGGAAGAGGAACTAAAACTTGAACTATAAACAGTTTCCAGCGTCTTTTTTTTTCTTCAGATTTTTGATTCCTCCTCCCTCTGACACTTGTCATTTTAGTATGACTTTATTAGGACTTGGGCTGTTATTTTATCTTATTACTTGGGATTTAGAGCTATTTTAGAGGCATTTTAAAAGTTCCCAACTTGCAGATTAGAAAGAAGAAAAAATAATCCAGATTCTACAGGAAAATCACAAACCTGGCAACACTTTGCTCTGCTCTGGCAGTGTCCAGGAAGTAGTCAAGTATATTTGAATATATTTCCCATCATGCCAACTTGTCATTAAAGTTTCCAGAAAAGACACATTTTATATTAGAACAGATAATAAAAAACACTTGCAGTTAAAATTTATTCAATGAGGAAAACATTTATTGAATAAATACACTTAGCTTTCTTTCAAAAGACACAGCCATCACTAACCATGTAGTGGAACTTGTATAAGATGCCCAATGGCTCAGCAATTTTTACAGCTGGCAGCCCCTCTGGGGGCCGTGGTGCCAAGATGTGTGAAGTGATGGTATAGAGTGAAGTACGAGGAGACGAAGAAGAGTGATGTCTGAAGATACAGTTGAAGTATAGAGTGATGATAATCAAGTCAGTGGCGGTAATGCACCTGTAAGCTGGTTGCCAACTGCCAATCAAATCTAAAAGAAGAAGAAGAAGAATCCCTGCAGTCTGTTTTATGGTGTTATGTTGCTCATACACTCAAAAGCACTGGAGGAGACAGGCATCCTGTTTCTGTGTTCTACAGTGAATATACTTAGGATGGACAGTGTAATATTTGGTATGAGATTTAACTGAGTGGTGGGTGATAAAGATCAAAAGCGTGTGTCACCCACCAGGAGCGTGAGACTTGACAACCCTGCATGACCACAGTAAACTATAGGAAAATAAGCTAAAATAACATCTAGGAATAAAACAGCCTGTATGATCAAGTGTGATCTGGCTGGGATCACAGGTATAGGATGAGCTTTGTCTAGGGGATGCAAAAAGTCTAGCTAAACTCGACTAGAGGAGTGAATAGATTACATATAGAGTGGTAATAAAAAGCAGTTCCTAAGCTATGTTGCACTGTCCATGTTTCATTTTGGAAGCTGACGGAGACGTGAGTACTCCTGCCCCACCATCGACAAGATAGAGTTAAGGATGGAAGGGTGGTATTATTGCAATGAGCCCCAGTTCTCATGTTACGACTGGAGGCAGATCAGAGTGGCTCTCTGGATGAAACCTAAAGAGACCTTAACAAAGTGACAGAGTTGTGTGTTTTAGTATTTCTGTTGTGAGCCACTCCACATATCCAAACTCGTGTATGAGAGCGCTGAAAAAGTGAAAATATCATCACATCTCGATTAACATACATTTGTTGATCTGTTTACCTCTCAGTCTTTGCGTCTTCGTTGACGTCTGTGAGAAGACGGTGCTGAAGAGGATCTTAAAGGACTTGTGGAAAATCGTCTTGAGCAGCCTGGAGAAAACCATCGTCCTGCCTCAGAGCAGCGACAGTCTGGTGAGCAACACTTTGACCTTGAAAATCAAGCCTCCACTTCTCCCCCACACATTACACCAGCATAAAAACCCCAAAAGAGACCACTCAAATGATTTATATCTCATAACATCATTTTTTCCTTTTCTATACATGCGTCTTCTTCATAGTCAGAACTTGTAATGCAACAGGCAACATGAATTATGAATTAATAAAGGGACTGAGTGGAACTTCAGGAACCCCAGGTTGAAGCGACACCTTATGGTCAGAAAGTGAACCACAGGCCCATTCCTCTGACACACAGTCCTTCTGAGAAAGGAGTCACTAAAACCTGAGTTCCCAAAGGGTTCATGAAGCTTCTTTGAGCTTTTAAATTAAACTTTGTTATTACAAATATTGTTGAAAAAAAATGAAAGCAAAATCGCAAAGTTGTCTGATTAGTTCAAAAACTTTGCATGTTATTGACTTGTTTTCTTTAGATTGATCCAACTTTATCAGCTCTAATGATTTAATAATTCAGAGCTGTGCTTTATTTTTAACCCTTTGATTCGTGTATATGCAGATCATAGTTCCCAATGCAGGATTTGGACTACTTACAAATTAATGGTAAAAGAAGCTATTAGAAAATGTTTCAATTTTCTGTATGCTATCATGGATAAATGCCATTATAAAGTAAAGATTCATTGTGATGTAATTTATTATGTGTATGTCTAATTTGGTGGTAAACTATGAGCTCCTGGAATGATATTCCTGTGAGGACCCAATAGCTCAGATCCAGAGTTAGCTCTCTTCTGCCATCTAGTGGTAGTTATTAGGAAGTGCTCTCTGTCTTTTGATTTCTCTTTGAGACTCACATTTCCCCCAACGCCGTATCTACATCCATCTCCATATCTATACGGCGGTGATCTCACCTAATCACTTTAGGCTGTAAAGTCCTCTTCCCTGTGTTTGTGTCTGCAGGGTGTCCAGCTCCTGACAGCAGCTAAAGGACTCTCTAACCTCAAGGTAAACCAGACGCAGAAGTACTCCACACATTCTGGTTTTAAAAAGAAGTCTGACAGTACATAAGTGTATGGGAAGATGAGTTTCCTGCTCCTTGGATTATGTAAACACTTTCCTGATTAGCCTGTGGTAGCCTCAGATTTGATCTAACAGAACAGGAGGGTTACTTTCTAAATGATGGTCCCATTTAGACTGAGGAAGGACATAAAGCAGCATGCAGCTGTTCAGTCTGCTTTGTAAAAGCTCAGATTAGGTCAGTCAGATGCTCCGGACACTTATATTTGCAATGAATGAGTGTCATGTGTAGAGTGTTAATGAAGCATGCAAACAGCTTTATATTTTGAAGGGACCTTGTCAAGGTTTATCACTGTGTTGGTAGTTATTGATGTTAAATCTAATGCAGTGTGTTAAGTGGTTGCTACTGTCTTTTTCATTGTTATTTTCTCAAGAAGTTAGTGCATTATCACAGGATAGTAGCTCATGATATGGAGAAAACGGGATCAAATAGAATGGCACTCAGTAGAGCACATGACCTAACTGTGTTAACACTTGGATTAAGAGCCCCTTTACACAGCATGGAGATCATTGGGTGACTACTGGGAGATCAAAAATTGGCCCGCTCTCTGAATGATCTCCTTAAGCCTCGAAAAAAAAACTGTTTCTATGTAAATGAAGTCAAAATCCGGAAGATCGTTGAGAGATCTGGTTGTCTTTTATTTCTGGTTTATTTTTTCTGGTTATTTTTTCATCGCTCCATGATCTCGCAGTGATCTCCACCCCTGTGTAAAGGGGGTATACACCAGCACTGAAGAATTCTTGTTAATGCAACATGTTGGAGGCTGTACAAGTTACAGAATATTCACAAACTGAGCTTCACTAAGCTCTTTACAAATAAGTGATATTTAATTTTTTTTAAAGAAATGAGAGACAGCAAATGAAATATGGAGTTTCTTCATTTTATTTACTGGTTGATTTAGTTGTTATTCACCTGGAATTATTTTTTTAAATTCTGTTTTCTTTTTATTGGTTTGTGCTGAGGAAGCAAAGTTATTCTAATGTCCCACTATGTGTAAACCCTGGTTTCTGCAGGGAGGAGGAGGTGAAGCCAAAACCCTGACACCCAAACAGTGCGTTGTGATTGATGCAGGCCTGGAATCAATCAAGGTAGGTCCAGATTTGTCAACTTTAAAGCAGCAGTAGGCAGAATAATTTTGTTTAAATTTGGAAGTAAATCAATTATCATCCTGGAATATATTGTAAATTGAGGGGTCTGAGAGGACAACATCTCCTCTGGGATCAGTTCTGTCTGCAGAAAGTTTCTTTGACCAGTCACAGGTCTCGTCAGCTATTGGCTGTTCCACAACAGCTGACATGCCTCATAGACGTGCACTTCAGATGGGGTATGTCTTAGGACAAGGAAAGGAGGGGGAGCTCCAGCAGCTAGGCAGTTCTTCCAGGTTTCTCAGATTTCTGTCTACTGCAGCTTTAGTAGTTGAACACAAAGTTTAAAAAAAAAACAAAAACAGGAAAGTGAAACCTTATGAAAAGTTTGAGTACTGTTGTTTTGCAGCAACGTTAACAGCTGGTGGTGTTTACCCAAAAGGACAAAGTTAAGTTTTATGCCCTAATAATTTTTTGATAAACACTTTTTTCAGCTATTAACACCCATATATGATGGAATAGTTTTGTTTGTTTGTTTGGGGGGTTCAAAGTGACAGGGGACAACAAATGTTGTCTATACCTGCCTGTGGGCAGTATGCGTGGACTCCAACCTAAAGGCAGAGCATCCGCCCCACAACCGGGAGGTCGGGGGTTCAAGTCCCGGCTGGATCATGCCGAAGACCATATAAAATTGGAACTTCCTGTCGTCCAGCTTGGTGCTCAGCAAAAATGGAACGGAGGAGGGAAATGTTGGTTGCCCAGTCACGGGGGGGTGCACAAGCCAGTGCCGGTTCCAAGCCTGGATAAAATGGGCAGGGTTGCGTCAGGAAGGGCATCCGGCGTAAAACTCAGCTCCAAACTAAATCCTTTATGGAAATGGAAGATATATGGGTATCTGCCGCAGCGACCCCACCAGAACGTGGGAATAGCTAGTAGAAGAAGACTGTGGGTGGGCAGGTGTGAAGGGTCATGGCACAAGCTGATGAGTTTTGGTTATAATTTTGTCTATCCTTCGTTTTTTAATTTTACCTTTTGCTGTTTGATCACATTTTGATGTTAAATTATGTGGCTAGGTTTAGAGAACAAGAATAGTTTCAAAAATACATTCACTTTAGACAATTAAACACACATTAAAACAGGATGACTGATGGTCTTCAAGTAGTGCCTTAAATATAAATTCTTCAGTAATAATAAGCTCTAACAGAACACACTGCAGTCAAAATGAGGCGAAGCATTTGAACGCGCATGAACGCACTATATCCTCTTCCTTCTCTCCCTTCAGTGTTACTTCCATGCGGGAGGAACTGGGCTGAAGAAGGCATTTGTGGAGAAAAGTCCCGAGCTGGCTTCACTGCGGTATGCCCTCTCCCTCTACTCTCAGAGCACCGACGCCCTCATTAAGACCTTTGTCACCACACAACACTCTCAAGGTAATCACACACATTCACACACACCACTTTCAAGGGAAGTATCTGATGGCAGTATTGGAGTCAAGACCACACCAAGATCAGACCGAGATCAGAGTGTACCAAGACCAAGACAAGATGTGGGCCTGGTTGCACCAACAAGTCTTACAAGTGGTCTTAAGCTAAGTCGGCCATAACTTTGCATTCTAAGTTTAGTCTGGACCGGTTGGAGATATTACACCTAGTCACACTTATTTACTACCCCTGCGGGGTGAGGGCTGGGTGGCCATCACCATGCATAGAGACAATCAGGTTAACCAGTGCCTGCCAGCATTGCCAGTTTTGGGCCAGCTCCTCTGCATCGTCAACAGCTCCACCACATCAAACCATCTGGTGCGTGGCTTGCCCCGGGGTCTTTTCCACCCTGAGGCCCTGGAGTCGAACGTGAGGATGGCTTTTGTCAGGTGTTCTGGTGGGAGGCGGAGGACATGGCCAAACCAGCGGATGCGCCACTGTGTAATAAGGTGGGATGCTGCAGGCTGATGTGTGCGGGCTCGGAGCGCGTCATTAAAAGTGCGCTGCGGCCATCTTGATGGTTCTGAGGGCCCGACTGTCAAACCCATCCACTCTTGAGGCCAGAGTCTTATTCAGTGGCCATGTCTCTGACCCACAGAGTAGGATGGAGAGGGCTGATGCATTGTATATGCGGAGCTTCGTCTTTCGGGAGGTTGAACAATGCCACCAGAGAGGTTTCCATAGTGCCTGCAGGGCTGATAGTGAGGCCACGTCTGCGGTTCATCTCTGGTTTCATGTCCCTGTTGTTGGTCACTGTGGAGCCCAGATACACAAAGGAAATGACAAACTTGACGGTATCATTCCCGAGCTGTAATGGGGTGGATCCTAGTCACAAGGAGACATAAAGTCAAATAAAGCTAATTTATTTACAGCTAACAACCTTACAGCAATATGGAATGTCATATATGATTTTACAGACAGTTAGAGGAGACTGATAGAAACAGTCAGCTGACGATAAACAGCAAGGAGGAGTGGAGTGAGAGCTTGAAGAGTTAATGTGTTTCCCACTTTTTTTCCCATCATATTTCAGGAAAACAGTGGTCCCGAGTGGTGACCCATAGTGGTAGACACCTAGTGTCTTAACTAAGACTGGTCTTAAGTGCTAACTCAGTCTAGTTACCAGTATTTAAGATGGACCTTAAGCCGATTGCACCAGCCAAATTTAAGACCAGTTTTAGCCTTAGCAGTCTTAGTGACACATGTTCATGAGAAGTGTCTACCACTGGGTGTGAAAGTACCTTAAAAATGGTACTTTCTGCTTTCTAGCTTGGTGCTTAGCATAAATAGAATGCTATTTACAGCGTAAACGGTGCCGCACGGTGCCGCACCAATCCCTTCACCATTCACACCAAGTCCACTTTAGAGTCTCCAATTAACCTAACCTGCATGTTTTTGGCCTGTGGGAGGAAACCGGAGTACCTGGAGTAAACCCATGCAGACACGGGGAGAACATGCAAACTCCACACAGAAGGGTAATTGATGGTCAGGGGGTGGAATCAATCCTGTGACCTTCTTACTGTGTTGCCAAGTCTTAACCACTGCTTCACCGAGCGCACACAATAAGACCACTGTTTTACCTGTTTATTTCCTATCAGCTGTTTTTCTCATTATTATCATAAACTGATTATTAATTATTTGTGCTGACTCTGGAACTCTATATCCATCCATCCATCCATCTTCTACCGCTTTTCCGGAGGTCCGGGTCGCGGAGGCAGCAGTTCAAGCAGAGAAGCCCAGACTTCCCTCTCCCCAGCCACCTGCTCCAGCTCTTCAGAGGGGATACCAAGGCGTTCCCAGACTAGCTGGGAGACATAGTCTCTCCACCGAGTCCTGGGTCTGCCCCGGGGTCTCCTCCCAGTGGGACGTGCCTGAAACACCTCAAGTGGGAGGCGTCCAGGAGGCATCCTAATCAGATGCCCATACCACCTCAACTGACTCCTTTCAATGTGGAGGAGCAGCGGTTCTACTCTGAGCCTCTCCCGGATGACTGAGCTCCTCACCCTATCTCTGAGGGTGAGTCCAGCAATCCTACGGAGAAAGCTCATTTCAGCCGCTTGTATCCGCGATCTCGTTCTTTCGGTCATTACCCAAAGCTCGTGACCATAGGTGAGAGTAGGAACGTAGATTGACTGGTAAATCGACAGCTTTGCCTTAGAACTAAGCTCCCTCTTCACCACAACAGACCGGTACAACGTCCGCATCACTGCAGATGCTGCTCCAATCCGTCTGTCGATCTCTCGCTCCATTTTCCCCTCACTCGTGAACAAGACCCCAAGATACTTAAACTCCTCCACTTGGGGCAGGAGCCTGTCCCCAACCCGGAGAGGACAATCCACCTTTTTCCGGCTGAGGACCATGGACTCGGACTTGGAGGTGCTGATTCTCATCCCAGCCGCTTCACACTCAGCGGCAAACCGTCCCAGCAAGAGCTGTAGGTCATTGCTGGATGAAGCCAACAGGACAACATCATCTGCAAACAACAGAGATGAGATCCTGTGGTCACCAAGCATGACACCCTCCATTCCCTGGCTGCGCCTAGAAATCCTGTCCATAAAAATTATGAACAGGACCGGTGACAAAGGGCAACCCTGGCGGAGTCCAACTCTCACTGGGAATGACTCCGACCGAGTGTTGGCAATGCGAACTAAACTCTCACAACGGTCGTACAGAGACCGAATAGCTCGTAACAACAAGCCCGATACCCCATACTCCCGAAGCACCCCCCACAAAAATCCACGAGGGACGCGGTCAAATGCCTTCTCCAAGTCCACAAAACACATGTAAACTGGTTGGGCAAACTCCCACGAACCCTCAAGAATTCTCGAGAGGGTAAAGAGCTGGTCCGATGTGCCACGGCCAGGACGAAAACCACATTGCTCCTCCTGAATCCGAGGTTCGACCAACGGCCAGACTCTCCTCTCCAGTACCTTGGCATAGACCTTCCCAGGGAGGCTGAGGAGTGTGATCCCTCTAAAGTTGGAGCACACCCTCCGGTCCCCTTTTTTGAAGAGAGGAACCACCACCCCGGTTTGCCATGCCAAAGGCACTGCCCCCGACCTCCACGCAATGTTGCAGAGGCGTGTCAACCATGACAACCCAACAACATCCAGGGCCTTGAGGTACTCGGGGCGAATCTCGTCCACCCCCGGGGCCCGGCCACCAAGGAGATTTTTAACCACCTTGGCGACCTCAGCCCCTGTGATAGGCGAGTCATCCCCCTCGTCCCCAAACCCTGCTTCCTCTGTGGAAGGCGTATCAGTGGGATTGAGGAGATCCTCGAAGTATTCCTTCCACCGCCCGACGATATCCCCAGTTGAAGTCAACAGTGTCCCATCCGCACCATACACAGTGTGGACGGGGAGCTGCTTTCCCCTCCTGAGCCGCCGAACAGTTTGCCAGAATCTCTTTGAAGCCGACCGAAAGTCTTGTTCCATGGCCTCACCGAACTCCTCCCATACCCGGGTTTTTGCTTCAGCAACCACCCGAGCTGCACTCCGCTTGGCCTGCCGGTACACCTCAGCTGCTTCGGGAGTCCCACAAGCCAACCAAGCTTGATAGGACTCCTTCTTCAGCTTAATGGCCCCCCTCACCACTGGTGTCCACCACTTGGTTCGGGGGTTGCCACCACGAGATGCACCGACCACCTTGCGGCCGCAGCTCTGGGCTGCCGCTTCAACAACAGAGGTGGAGAACATGGCCCATTCAGACTCCATGTCTCCAGACTCCCTCGGAATGTGGTTGAAGTTCTTCCGGAGGTGGGAGTTGAAGACCTCCCGGACAGGGGCCTCAGCCAGACGCTCCCAGCACACCCTCACTATACGTTTGGGTCTACCAGGTCTGAATGGCTTCCTCCCCTGCCATCGGATCCAACTCACCACCAGGTGGTGATCAGTTGACAGCTCTGCACCTCTCTTTACTCGGGTGTCCAAGACATACGGTCGCAGGTCTGATGATACGATAACAAAATCGATCATCGACCTGCGGCCTAGGGTGTCCTGGTGCCAGGTGCACATATGGACACCCTTATGCTTGAACATGGTGTTCGTTATAGACAGACTGTGGTTAGCACAGAAGTCCAATAACTGAACACCACTCGGGTTCAGATCGGGCAGGCCGTTCCTCCCAATCACCCCCCTCCAGGTTTCACTGTCGTTGCCCACGTGCGCATTGAAGTCCCCCAGTAGGACAATGGAGTCTCCAGGAGGAGCACCCTCCAGCACCCCAGTCACAGACTCCAAAAAGGGTGGGTACTCTGAAACATCATTTGGTGCATAGGCACAAATGATGGTCAGGACCCGTTTCCCAACCCGAAGGCGCAGGGAAGCAACCCTTTCGTCCACCGGGGAAAACTCCAATATAGAGGCAGCAAGGTGGGGCGATACAAGAATACCTACCCCTGCTCGTCGCCTCTCGCCCGGGGCAACTCCAGAAAAGGCCAAGCTCCAGCCCCTCTCCAGGAGACTGGTTCCGGAACCGGAGCTGTGTGTTGAGGTGAGGCCGACTATATCTAGCCGGTATCGCTCAATCTCGTACACCAGCTCAGGCTCCTTCCCCACCAGAGAGGTGACATTCCACGTACCAAAAGCCAGTTTAGAAAGCTTGGGATCAGTCCGCCAAGGTCTCCGCCTTTGACTGCCACCTAATCCACATAGCACCGGACTTCCATGATCCCTCCTGCAGGTGGTGAACCTACTGGAGGGCGGACCCATGGAACTCTATATACTTTTTTTATTTAAGTGTTGGCAAAGTAATTTGATCCTGGTTAATTTCAGCAAATCAGAGGCCACAAATTAACAAAACTCGACCCATTGCAAGGTAGCAGCTATAGTCACATGATCATTCTCATGAATGCATGTCACCTAGACTGCTATAGCTAAAACTGGTCTTAAATCTGGGTGGTGCAGTCTGCTTAAGGTCCATCTTAAATACTGTTCTTAACTAAGACAGAGTTAGCACTTAAGACCAGTCTGAGTTTAAGTTTCATTTATTTATGAAAGGGACGATGCGTATTAAAGAACATATAGTGGTGTGAAAAAGTGTTTGCCCCCTTCCTGATTTCTCATTTGTCACACTCAAATGTTTCAGATCATCAAATAAATTTAAGTATTAGTCAAAGATAACACAAGTAAACACAAAATGCAGTTTTTAAATGAAGGTGTTCATTATTAAGGAGAAAAAAATCCAAACCTACATGGCCCTGTGTGAAAAAGTGATTGCCCCGTAAACCTAATAACTGGTTGGGCCACCCTTAGCAGCAACAACTGCAATCAAGCATTTGTGATAACTGGCAATGAATCTTTTACAGTGCTGTGGAGGAATTTTGGCCCACTCATCTTTGCAGAATTGTTGTAATTCAGCCACATTGGAGGGTTTTCTAGCATGAACTGCCTTTATAAGATCATGCCACCACATCTCAATTGGATTCAGGTCAGGACTTTAGGCCACTCCAAAGTCTTCATTTTGTTTTTCTTAAGCCATTCAGAGGTGGACTTGCTGGTGTGTTTTGGCTCATTGTCCTGCTGCAGAACCCAAGTCCACTTCAGCTTGAGGTCATGAACAGATAGCCGTACATTCCTTTTCTGGATTTTTTGGTAGACAGCAGAATTCAAGGTTCCATTTACCACAGCAAGTCTTCCAGGTCCTGAAGCAGCAAAACAGCCCCAGACCATCACACTACCACCACCATGTTTTACTGTTGGTATGATGTTCCTTTTCTGAAATGCTGTGTTACTTTTACGCCAGATGTAATGGGACACACATCTTCCAAAAAGTTCAACTTTTGTCTCTTCAGTCCACAGAGTATTTTCCCAAAAGTCTTGGGGATCATCAAGATGTTTTCTGGCAAAACCGGGATGAGCCTTTATGTTCTTTTTGCTCAGCAGTGGTTTTCGTCTTGGAACTCTGCTATGCAGGCCATTTTTGCCAGTCTTTTTCTTATAGTGGAGTCATGAACACTGACCGTAACTGAGGCAAGTGAGGCCTGTGGTTCTTTGGATGTTGCTGTGGGGTCTTTTGTGACTTTTTGGACGAGTCGTCGCTGCACTCTTGGGGTAATTTTGGTCGGCTGGCCACTCCTGAGTAGGTTCACCACTGTTCCATGTTTTCATCATTTTTGGATAAATGGCTCTCACTGTTGTTCACTGGAGTCCTAAAGCTTTAGAAAG
Organism: Pholidichthys leucotaenia; assembly: GCA_020510985.1. NCBI lineage: Eukaryota > Metazoa > Chordata > Actinopteri > Cichliformes > Pholidichthyidae > Pholidichthys > Pholidichthys leucotaenia. The sequence continues at coordinate 438,495,661 of CM035838.1, forward strand.
GGCTTTATAACCTTTTCCAGACTAATAGATCTCAGTTACTTAGTTTCTCATTTGTTCCTGAATTTCTTTGGATGGCAGCATGATGTCTAACTTTTGAGGATCTTGTGGTCTACTTCACTTTGTCAAGCAGGTCCTACTTAACTAACTAACTAACTAACTAACCTGCACTTATATAGCGCTTTTCTAGTCACAAAGACCACTCAAAGCGCTTTCATTAATACTAACCCTCTATTCTAAGGGCCTATAGGAAACAAATATCTAGGGACAATTTAGAACAGCCAATTAACCTAACATGCATGTTTTTGGCATGTGGGAGGAAACCGGAGAAATCCCGGAGTAAACCCACGCAACACGGGGAGAACATGCAAACTCCACACAGATCACTGTTGGTCGGGGGCTGGGATCTGGGGGCTTAAGTAATTTCTTGATTGAGAACAGGTGTGGCAATAATCAGGCCTGGGTGTGGCTAGAGAAATTGAACTCAGCTTTCCAAAAATGTGATAAACCAGAGTTTATTTATGTTTTCGGGGGGATCACTTTTTCACACAGGGCCATGTAGGTTTTGATTTTTTTTTTTTTTAGCCTTAATAATAAACACCTTCATTTAAAAACTGCATTTTGTGTTTACTTGTGTTATTTTTGTCTAATATTTAAATTTGTTTGATGATGTCATGAATTGCCCCTCAGGGCAGAGAGAAAGACCCAGATGCTGAACTGCAGTTTGTGGTATTAATTAACAAAAACACAAAGTCCCAAAAAGTGCACCCACACAAAAATCCAAACCGATATTAAAGCAATCGTACACACGGGAGAACTGCAACAAACTCACCAGAATGGGGAAAGGGTTCTGGTGGTGAGGAGGAAGTGTACTTTAAGACCGCGGCAACAAGAAAAGAAAATAACCATCCTTAAATAGGGTCAGAAACAAATCACATAAGTAATGATAGGTGTGGGTCACATGAGCGGGAAAAAGGTAACAATGATTCATAATTTGGACCAGCTGGGAGGAATGAGAGGGGAGTGACCGGAGCTGACAGCTGACCGGGGTGACACCCACATGGAGCACAAACCCGGAAACACCACTGACAGCTGTCAGCCCGGAGAAAGAACACAACAGTAAGGATATGTAGAGAAAAAGACATGAGACTGAGCATGGCGGAAACCTCCATTGCTCAGCTCATGACAGAGCCCCCCTCTCAACCTCTCAAGTGGTGGGTACCAGACACCCCAGGGTAACATCAAAAGAAAAAGAAAGACACCCCCCCCCCGCAGTAAGAGCACAACAATTAACCCATCCCGGGTGGGCGGTGGGGTGAACAGGCTAGGAGGGAACAAAACAAAACCCCGCTCAGGACCCACACCAGGTAAAACCCCAATCACCTAAGCCCCCTGGACCGAAGAGCTGGATAGTTCAGGCGGGCGGCGAAAGTCCCAGGCCCGGCAGATAGCATGATGGAAAGAGTCGGGTGGCCTACCAGAGAACGTGGGCCACCCAACCCCGAGGCACAGTCTGTCGGGTGGTCTGCCAGAGGAGAGGGAACCACGATGGCCTTGGGCAGAGGAGGGGGAACCACACCGGCGTCTGGCAGAGGAGAGGGGACCACAACGGTTTCGGACTGCTCTGCAGCACCCTTGTTGGTCCCAGACTGGGACATCACAGCACCCACGGTGGCTCTGGGCTGGAGCAGAGCTGCACCCACAGTGGCTCCAGGCTGGAGCGGAGCTGCACCCGCGGTGGTCCCGGACTGGGCCAGAGCTGCACCCACAGTGGCCCCCGGGCTGGAGTGTAACGCCCATGGCGGGCCCACACTGGAGTGCAGCACCCAAGTAGGTTTCAGGCTGGGGCACAGCACCCACGACCTTCCCCGACTGGGACACAGCACCCATGGAGACTCAGACTGAGGAGGAGCTGCACCCACGGAGGTCCCGGGCTGGGACAGAGCACCGCCGAAAACCTCATCTGGAGGGGGAGCAGCACCCATGGAGGTCCCGGGCTGGGACAGAGCACCCGTGACGTCCTCAACCAACGGGGAAGCAGCACCCTCGGAGGTCCCAGGCTGGGACCCAACACCCGCGATGACCTCGGCAGGGGGAGCTGCACCCTCGGAGGTCCCGGGGTGGGACGGAGCACCCACAATGACCTCAGCAAGGGGAGCCGGACCCACATAGATCTCAGGCGGCAAGGCCGGACCCACGGAGACCTCTAGCGAAGCTGGATGGTCCTCGGTGACCCTGGGGAAAAGCTCAGGCAAGAGAAGCAGAGAAACAGGGTCAGGGTCACCAGCAGCAATGAAGCCCGGCGAGGTGAGCTCAGGTGCAGCTGATGGCTGCATTTGGCTCTCCCCACCAAGAGCCCGACAAGATCTCTCCAAAATTGAAACAATGAAAACAAAGGAGCGCACTTGCCTGAGTTCGAGCTCCACCACCGTCCAGGACTCCGTCGATCCAGGTGATGACGTCTCGGGCCCAGCCTTCTGGAGATCCTGCTCTGGCTCTGCTGCGGCAGCCCCTGCAGCAGGCATGGTGGTTGGTGCAGTCCCGGGACCCCCCAGCGAGGTGACCCACGCAGGTGGCTCGCCCGGCGTGGATTCAGGAGGCCGATTCTCTACTGGTGCTGACTCCTGCATAGCTGAAGCCAAGGGACATTCTACTGTCAGCGCAGCCTTCCGGTTGGAGTCGGCACTTTCCCTCTGTCCAGACCACAGCTGCAGGGCTGGAACCTGGTCCTCCAGGCCCGCAGGCTCCTCCATTGTCTGGTGGCCCACTCCCATGACTGGCGGATGTCAAGGGGATTTAGGAGGAGACGCAGAGAGGGTAGGTGAGAAATTAATGGCTGCAGCAGGCGGGGAGGACTCAGGGGACTGCAAACACTGAGCCTCACTACCAGGAATCAGACAAGGCATATCATCATAAAATGTGGGAGAATGAAAAAACACTTGCCTGTGTTCTCGGAGCACAATGTTTCCTGTTGCAGCTGGTGTTGGATCAACCCTCTCCGTAATTTCTTTTGAAGAGGGCCTCCTAGGGGAACCTTGAAGAGCTGCCCCTGCAGCTCCAGCGATGGGCAGCTCCAGCCTGATAAGGAACTCTTATTAGGTCATCAGTGAGACACAAACAGTGCATCCACATGGATTCCTCATTACAGCAGGAGACTTCAACCATGCAAATTTAAAGGCCCTCCCACCAAAACTACACTAACATGTGGACTTTCCAACCAGAAGAGACAATTTGCTGGACCTCACAACTCACAAGAGAGCATACAAAGCCTCTCCTCTTCCCCACCTGGGTCTCTTTGATCACATCACCATCTTGCTAAGGCCTGCATCGGGCCTCCAATGCTCTGAAAGACTGCTTCAGCTCTACAGACTGGGACACTTTCAAGCAGGCAACCACTCACAATGGACACACCAACACAGAGGAGTACACTGAGGTTGTTGTAGCATACATAGCTAAATGCATTGATGATGTCACTCCCTGCAAAACCATCACTGTTCGTGCTAACCAAAAGCCATGGATGACAGCAGAGGTCCACAGGCTCCTGAGGGCTAGGGATGCAGCTTTCAGGGCCAGCGACACTGCAGGACTAATAACAGCTTTCAGGGCCAGCGACGCTGCAGGACTAATAACAGCTAGGGCCAACCTACCCCGTGGCATCAAGGAGGCAAAATGACAGTACAGCAAGAAAAAATCCGGCCACTTCAGCAACACCAGAGATGCACGTTCTCTCTGGCATGGCATACAGACCCTCACCAACTACAAACCTCCACCTCAGACCTGTGCGAGTGACATCACACTGCTTAACAACCTAAATGACTTCTTTGGCCGCTTTGAAGCACAAAACAGCACATCAGCACAGAAGCCCACTCCTCCCCCATTCAAACAGGCTATAAGTCTGGATCCCGCTAGCGTGAAGAGGACCCTCTGCAGGATCAACCCACGCAAGGCAGCTGGACCAGACAACATACCAGGTTGCATTCTGAAAGACTGTGTGGAGGAGCTCAAGAGTGTCCTGGCTGACATCTTCAACATCTCCCTGAGTCAAGCTGTTGTCCCCACGTGTTTCAGAACTGCCACCATAATACCAGTCCCAAAGAAGCCCGTCCCATCCAGCTGCAATGATTACCAGCTTGTAGCACAGACATCCATCATAATGAAGTGCTTTAAGCAGCTGGTCATGCAAAACATCAAGTTCATCCTCCCTCCCTCCCACGACCCACCTCAGTTTGCATACAGGTCAAACAGATCCACAGAAGATGCCATCTCTGCTGCTTTTCATCCAGCCCTCACCCATCTGGACTCAAAGAACTCCTGCGTGTGAATGCTGTTCTTGGACTTCAGTTCAGCATTCAACACAATCATTCCCCAGCACCTAATGCAAAAACTCAGACACTTGGGTCTCAAAACCTCTCTCTGTAACTGGGTGCTGGACTTTCTCACAGGGAGTCCACAGAACGTGCAGGTTGGCAGCAACACCTCCAAGACCATCACACTGAGCACAGGAGCCCCACAAGGGTGCATGCTCATCCCACTGCTCTTCACCCTGCTGACCCATGGCTGTGTACCAGCCTACAGCACCAACCACATCATCAAATTTGCGGATGACACAACGGTGGTGGGCCTCATCACCAACAATGAGGAGGCAACTACAGAAATGAGGTGAGCTAATTGGTCCAGTGGTGTAAAAACAATAATCTCTTCTTGAACGTGGGAAAAGCCAAGGAGATTGTGGTTAACTTCAGGAGAGAACACACACAACATCCTCCTCTGATCATCAATGGTGCAGCTGTGGGGAAGGTGAGCAGCTCCAAGTTTCTGGGGGTGCACATCTCCGAGGACCTCTCCTGGTCCAACAACACCACATCACTGGCCAAGAAGGCTCAAACTCACCTCTATTTCCTCCGCAAACTGAGGAGCGCACAAGTCCCACCCCCCATCATGTGCTCATTCTACCGGGGCACCATTGAGAGCATCCTCACCAGTTGTATCACAGTGTGGTATGGAAGCTGCACCGCCTCCTGCCAGAAGCACTACAGCACACAGTGAAAGCTGCCAGCAAGATCATTGGTGTCCCTCTGCCCCTCCCCAAACATCTACCTCACCCGCAGAGCCATCAACATTGCAGACGACACTTCCCACCCTTCACACTCCCGCTTCAGCTCCCTGCCCTCAGGGAAAAGGTACTGGAGCCTCCAGGCCTGCTCCACAAGACTGCGAAACAGCTTTGTTCACCAGGCCATCAGGACCCTGAACGCTGTCCACTTCACTCCCCCACCCCGGACCGTAACACACTCACCCACACAATCACTACCTCAGCTGTTTGCACAGAAAGACTTGGCACACCAACAGTAATACATCTGCTGCTGTATGTCTCTGTACCTTACTACAACCGTTTGCACAAATGCCATACCTGCTGCTGTCTGTCTGTATTGCAATATTGATGATGTCCAGTCCAATCTGTCACTGTCTGCACCTACACTACCACATCAAACTTGCAGCTACGAGTATTACTTCTCTACATTTTCTGTATATAGCTTGCTGGGTTTTATCTTTTATCGTTATTTGCACTATGGGTAGCATTACTGTACATAGACTGCTGTTGTGCTGTTGTTTTTCCAGCCTTATTCCCTTTTTTTTAATATTGCACACATCACTGAAGAGAGAGAAATGGCATTTCAATTCTCCTGTATGTCCTGTATGTATAGTAGTATTGACAAATAAAATCTTTGAATCTTGAATCTTGAATAATAAAAAAATGTAAAACAAAATATTGATCTCAGACCAGGTAAAAAGTGCCACAGTGATCAGGATGTTAAGCTATTAAAATTCAAGATGCTAAAGTAGATCGTAAGATGTTAAAGTGCAATGTGCTAAAGTGCATTAATTTAATAAAGTGAATTAATAAAAGTACTCTATGCCCATATGCTGATGAACTTGCACATAGTCTGATTTCACAGAATTTTAAAGTGCTCAGTGGACTGTAGAATGTTCTATTGCACTTGTTCAGCACATACAGATGTGCGTGCACCAATAATATTGCACCAGGTTTGCATACAAGGTTAAAGTGCTGATGACACGTTTTTGACATTTTTTAGCATGTTGTGTAAACCCAAAAGTCATTGTCTATGATCAATATAATATTTACAACAGTGCCTGAATGAACTAGTTATCATCAAAAAACCGCAGCCACTGACTGGACTGTGGTGCCGCCCACTGAATTAAGGGCGGCACCCCAATGATGTAATCGACAGAATGGACTCCGGTGTTGTTAACTTGAATGACAGCAGCTTTGTAGCTCACAGTTTCTCTGGTTTCTTGTTTTAATTTTACGGCTATGCCTTCGCGTTGTGTTGCAGGCTTAGATAAACAGCAGGACCACATCACACGCTTCAGCTCCAACTGTCATAAGCCTCCTCGTGCACTTCTCATGCGCTTTTAGGCAGGAGTAGCGCACGAGGAGGGGAAGGAATAATGGATTTACGCGTAGCTTTGACCTACTTTCTGTGATCCCATGCAGACATCTCACTGGTCCGGCCACGTCCTCTCTCTCATTATCACCAGCTGATTCAAACTCCTGCTGATCATGTTTCCTGGTCCTCGCCCAGATGGTTCTCATCACACCATCACCAGCAGTGCGTGTACATATTAGCGGCCATTTGCCAGTTTACGCACTGCTGGTCAATAGTATTGTCATCTGTGCTGTTAGTCTGCCAGTATTTTCAGCACTCTCATGACGTTAGTCACTCCATGTTTGCCATGGTTCTCGTGCGTCCTTGAAGCGATGTTGGCTCTGGGGCGCACCTGTGGCTAACATATCTCCTCTCATTCGTTCTCTGTGCAATGCCGACCCCCAAACGCCATCAGTAAGTGTGTTTGTGTTTATTGTACGTCTTCACCTTTTTGGGAATTGTCTGTTGTTCTATATTAAATGTGCTGTGGTGAACCCTGCACATAAATCCTCATTATTTCATGTTCCCTCTCAGTGCCCAGCGTAAGAGCGCACGGAGAGGGAGGATTTACGTGTAAATAACGAGGATTTACACAAGGATTTACACGCAGGATTCACCACAGCACATGTATTGAACATAAAGACTGATCACAAAAGGTGAAGACTTACAAAAATACACAGAAACACAAACAGTAGGCGTTTGGGGCCGACATCGCCCAGTGAACATGGAGAGGAGACGCGTTAACCATGGTTGCGCGCCGGAGCCGACATCACTACAAGGGGCGCAACAGAACCACGGCTGTGTGGAGTGGCTAACACGTCGTGATAGTGTTGGCAATACTGGCTGGCTGACAAGACGCTTGGCACGGCTCAAACCTATATGGTTTGATGCCCCCGGATTCTTCATTGTCATCCCATTCTTCGGAACTATAATGGTCTGAAGATTGGACAACACAAACCAATTCCAGACTACATGTGCTGGAACCATCGTCAGTGTTTTCAACCGCTTCCATCCTGTGTGTCCAAAGGGCAGCCAAGCGCTGTGTTCCGTCGATGACGTTACAACATGGCCAGGGGGTTTTCCAGCCACTGACACAATGGGTGACGTGGTGCTCATGAAAATGTCAGATATTCGCGTGAAAAAAAGCCTGTATGACTTAGAACTGCACAGACCAACCTATTTTGTCATATTGTATTATGTGGTGAAATTTAGAGGAAGTCAAAAACGTGTCATCAGCACTTTAAACCTTGTATCCAAATAGCTGGTTCAACTGGCCACAAAACTTAGGCTGCTCTCAGACCAGGATAGTCTGGGGGTCTTGGTATGACTGGGCGGGGAATGCTGAGAATTTTCATGCCTTCGTTTGGTTTGGTTTGCATTCACACTACAGCAGACCAAACTGCCTGGACAACGTCACGCAGTTACAACTGCTCGTTTGGGGCGCTGTAGCCAAAACCACCACTGACCAGGAAGAAAAAATCTTGGCGAAGAAGAACAATCCAGCTCGTCGACTGGCCAGGACCTAAAACGGAAATCTGTTCCCTTCAGCCAGGCTGTTTGTCTGCCACAAACAAGACATTTTTTAACTTTTCTCCTCCGCTTGCTCTGGTAAAAGGATTTCTCGGATTTGTGTGGTTGTCTTTATTGTTATTTTCTACCCAAAATGCGCTACGGTAAATGCCACTTCCTCTTCTCAGACTATGTGTTGCCATGGTTACACAAACGCCGAGGGGCACTTCCGCCCTTTAGTCCGCTGGATAGTTTGTTTGGATTCACACTGCAAGTGAAGCGCACCAGACAAGTGAACCGAGATCCCCGATTTTCAGGGAGACCAGACTTCACTTGTTTGGTGTGCACTAGAGTGCACTAGGTGCGTTCAAACTGCACCAAATGAACCAAACTATCCACGGAAGCGGAGCAGAATTCCTTTGGTCCGGACCAAACAGTGGCTATCTGAATGTGCCCTAAGAGGTCAAGACCAAGATGTGTATACAAAGGGGTCTTGGTCTCAACTTGGTCTCTTGGTCTCTGCCTGTTTGACCCCTCAAAGTCTTGGTCTCAGTACACTCTGGTCTTGATCTGATCTTGGTGTGGTCTGGACTGCAACACTATGTGGTAGATCTGCTGTGTTTCCTGTCAGTTGTCACATCATTTAGGCTGCGTGCCCACCAAATGCGCTTTTTCCACTCTGGGCAACGGTTTTCTATTCATTCTCTATGTAGTCCAGCGTTCACAGAGCTGCGCGCTCTCGGCACTGAAACGCTATGAGTGGTGACCGTTTTTTCTCAGGGCGCTCAGCGTTAAAAAAAAGTTAAACTTTTCAGACTGCAGCTGAGCTCATCAGTCAGACCTTTCTAAGCAGCCAATCATAATAAGGAGGGGCGGGACATAGGACACCGGTACTAGTCTCTACTCAGACTCCTGTTTTCTGTGTCATCATATTGTACATACAGAGCTGCTAGAATACGTTTCCTGTCCATTGTTATTTAGAGACTGCTATTAAAAAATCAGTAGAAAGTCTGACCATAAGAAAAGTGGAAGTGCTGAGCTGAGAGTGACAAGCTGTTGCTGGGATACAGGGCACAGATTTTTTTTTCTTCCAGAGCGCAGTGCACAAACGCTGAAAAAAAAAAATGCTCAGGGCGGTCGGGCAACAAAAAATGCATTTGGTGGACACACAGCCTTACAGTCTGTTGCACCATGGTTTGAGAGTAAGAAATGGTTACCAACTCCTGTTCTAATCTATTGGTAACATGAGTACACTGGGCCAATGTTCATGTAACGTCTGACTCTTATTCAACAATAGCAAAGTACACATCACTGTTACAGTATAGCATGGCATCCAAACCCCTGTGACCCCATGTCTGCAGCACTGGTGTCTTTGAGCAGAAGGCAAGGCAAGTTTATTTGTATAGCACATTTTGTCTACAAGACAGTTTAAAGCATTACAGCAAGTTGCAAAAGGAATACATAAGAATAAATTAAAAAGAAACAAAAGCAAAATTTTAAAAGTAAACTAAAAAGTAAATTAAAATGAAACAAAAACAAGTTAAAATAGAATACAACAGAAATAAAAGTTATGGTACATTGTAGGCTGCTGAAAGTCCGTGGTAAATAGGAGAGTTTTTAACCTTGTTTTAGAGCAGCTGAGAGTTGCAGCAGCCCTGATGCTTTATGGGAGTTTGTTCCATATGTGAGGGGCATAAAAACTAAACGCTGCCTCACCATGTTTGGTTCTAACTCTGGGCACAGATAGTAGGCCTGACCCTGATGACCTGAGGGCTCTGGGTGGTTCATAATGGACGAGCAGATCTGAAATGTATTTTGACCCTAAACCATTCAGAGGTTTATAAACCAACTGCAGTATTTTGAAATCTGTTCTTTGACAGACAGGAAGCCAGTGTAAAGATCTGAGAACTGAAAGTATATGATCCACTTTCTTGATCTTAGTGAGGACTCAAGCTGCAGCGTTTTGAACCAACTGCAGCGGTCTGATGGACTTTTTGGGGGGACCTAAAAAGTCCTAAGATCTAACTTACACATACAGTACTATATGGGGTTTAAGATGAGACCAATCTCCTCTCCTGTGTTCTCAGTGCACGGTGGGATGGGCATCAGATTCACTGCCAATGAGAAGATGAGACCAGACAGAGGTAAGTCCTTTCCACTGGGAACCATCCAGCTACTTCTTTAGATTTCATTGAAGTCTACACAAATAGCAAACTCCTTGACCTTTAAGAAATTCAGCTAATTGTCTTGCTAGCTGAAGATGTTCAAGCCAGTTTAAGGAGATATCCGTAAGATCATGTGTGCTAACAAACATAAAAATAACCCTGAGGTGTTTCCAGAGATCAGTTAAGCATTTTTCCAACAGCAACATCAGAACCCTGAAAATCTTATTTGAAAAGTTCACAACAGTCCCGGAAAGGTTTGAAAGGAGCTAATGCAATGACAGGGCATCTGTCAGTCCGTCCACATTTCACGGGAATCACGACTCCTGCTAGGCATTCACCCCAATGATCACCAAACTCACTCGTAATGATCCTCAGGTGGGTCTGCATCCAGGTTGTGCTCAAGGTCAGGGTCAAAGTTCAGAAGAGTTGGGACAGCATTGTCCACTGTTTTAACTGTGGACTGCAGAAACATTTTAAAACACTGTTTAACATTAGATAGTGTTCCTCTAAATAACAGTAGTATGTAGGTAAGTACAGTATCTCACAAAAGTGAGTACACCCCTCACATTTTTGTAAATATTGTATTATATCTTTTCATGAGACAACACTGAAGATATGATACTTTGATACAATATAAAGTAGTCAGTGTACAGCTTGCATAACAGTGTAAATTTGCTGTCCCCTCAAAATAACTCAACACACAGCCATTAATGTCGAAACCGCTGGCAACAAAAGTGAGTACTTACTTACTTACTTAATCCTCTTCGCCCCAGCTGGGGCATAAGGCGCCAACGAGTCTCCTCCAGCCATCTCGGTCCTGGGCGAGCCAAAAAAAAAGTGAGTACACCCGTAAGTAAAAATGTCCAAATTGTGCCCAAGTGTCAATATTTTGTGTGGCCACCATTATTTTCCAGCACTGCCTTAACTCTCTTGGGCATGGAGTTCACTAGAGCTTCATGGATTGCGACTGGCATTCTTTTCCACTCCTCCATGACAACATCACGGAGCTGGTGGATGTTAGAGACCTTGCGCTCCTCCACCTTCTGTTTGAGGATGCCCCACAGATGCTCAATAGGGTTTAGGTCTGGCAACATGCTTGGCCAGTCCATCACCTTCACCCTCAGTTTCTTTAGCAAGGCAGAGGTCGTCTTGAAGGTGTGTTTGGGGTTGTTATCATGTTGGAATACTGCCTTGCGGCCCAGTTTCCAAAGGGAGGGGATCATGCTCTACTTCAGTATGTCACAGTACATGTTAGCATTCATGGTTCCCTCAATGAACTGTAGCTCCCCAGTGCCGGCAGCACTCATGCAGCCCCAAACCATGACACTCCCACCACCATGCTTGACTGTAGGCAAGACACACTTGTCTTTGTACTCCTCACCTGGTTGCCGCCACACACGCGTGACACCGTCTGAACCAAATAAGTTTATGTTGGTCTCATCATACCACAGGACATGGTTCCAGTAATCCATATCCTTAGTCTGCTCGTCTTCAGCAAACTGTTTGCGGCCTTTCTTGTACATCATCTTTAAAAGGGGCTTCCTTCTGGAACGACAGCCATGCAGACCAATTTGATGCAGTGTGCAGCGTTTGGTCTGAGCACTGACAGGCTGACCCCCCACCCCTTCATCCTCTGCAGCAATGCTGGCAGCACTCATATGTCTATTTTCAAAAGACAACCTCTGGATATGACGCTAAGCACGTGCACTCAACTTCTTTGGTCGACCATGGCGAGGCCTGTTCTGAGTGGAACTTGTCCTGTTAAACTGCTGTATGGTCTTGGCCACCATGCTGCAGCTCAGTTTCAGGGTGTTGGCAATCTTCTTATAGCCTAGGCTATCTTTATGTAGAGCAACCATTCTTTTTTCAGATCCTCAGAGAGTTCTTTGCCATGAGGTGCCATGTTGAACTTCCAGTGACCAGTATGAGAGAGTGAGAGGGCGATAACACCAAATTTAATACACTTGCTCCTCATTCGCACCTGAGACCTTGTAACACTAATGAGTCACCGGAGACACCGGTGGGGAGGGAAAATGTCTAATTGGACATAATTTGGACATTTTCAGTTAGGAGTGTACTCACTTTTGTTGCCAGCGGTTTACAGTGCATCTGGAAAGTATTCACAGTACTTCACTTTTTCCACATTTTATTATGTTACAGCCTTGTTCCAAAAGGAATTAAATTCATTTTTTTCATCAAAATTCTACACAAAATACCCCATAATGACAATGTGAAAAAGTTTTTTTGAGATTTTTGCAAATTTATTAAAAATAAAAAACTAAGAAATCACATGTACATAAGTATTCACAGCCTTTGCCATGAAGCTCAAAATTGTGCTCAGGTGCACTCTGTTTCCACTGATCATCCTTGAGATGTGTCTACAGCTTAATTGAAGTCCACCTGTGGTAAATTCAGTTGATTGGACATTATTTGGAAAGGCACACGCCTGTCTATATAAGGTCCCACAGTTGACAGTGCATGTCAGAGCACAAACCAAGCATGAAGTCAAAGGAATTGTTTGTAGACCTCCGAGACAGGATTGTCTCGAGGCACAAATTTGGGGAAGGGTACAGAAAAATTTCTGCTGCTTTGAAGGTTCCAATAAGCACAGTGGCCTCCATCATCTGTAAATGGAAAAAGTTCAGAACCACCAGGACTCTTCCTAGAGCTGGCCAGCCATCTAAACTGAGCGATTGGGGGGGGAGGGCCTTAGTCAAGGAGATGACCAAGAACCCGATGGTCACTCTGTCAGAGCTCCAGCATTCCGTTGTGGAGAGAGGAGAACCGTCCAGAAAGACAATCATCTCTGCAGCAGTCCACCAATCAGGCCTGTATGGTGGAGTGGCCAGAGGGAAGCCACTTCTTAGTAAAAGGCACATGGGAGCCCACCTGCAGTTTGCCAAAAGGCACCTGAAGAACTCTGACCATGAGAAACAAAATTCTCTGGTCTGATGAGACAAAGATTGAACTCTTTGGCATGAATGCCAGGCATCATGTTTGGAGGAAACCAGGCACCGCTCATAACCAGACCAATGGTGGTGGCAGCATCATGCTGTGAGGATGTTTTTCAGCAGCAGGAACTGGGAGAATAGTCAGGATAGAGGGAAAGATGAATGCAGCAATGTGCAGAGACATCCTGGATGAAAACCTGCTCCAGAGCACTCTTGACCTCAGACTGGGGTGACGGTTCATCTTTCAGCAGGACAGCGACCCTAAGCACACGACCAAGGTATCAACGGAGTGGCTTCAGGACAATTCTGTGAATTTCCATGAGCGGCCCAGCCAGAGCCAAGACTTGAATCCAATTGAACGTCTCTGGAGAGATCTGAAAATAGCTGTGCACCGACGCTTCCCATCCAACCTTATGGAACTTGAGAGGTGCTGCAAAGAGGAATGGGCAAAACTGCCCAAAAATAGGTTTGCCAAGCTTGTGGCATCATATTCAAAGAGACTTGAGGCTGTAATTGTTGCCAAAGGTGCATCAACAACATATTGAGCAAAGGCTGTGAATACTTATGTACATGTGATTTCTTAGTTTTTTATTTTTAATAAATGTTGTCATTACGGGGTATTGTGTGTAGAATTTTGAGGGGAAAAATTAATTTAATCCCTTTTGGAATAAGGCTGTAACATAACAAAATGTGGAAAAAGTTAAGCGCTGTGAATACTTTCCAGATGCACTGTAGACATTAATGGCTGTGTGTTGAGTTATTTTTAGGGGACAGCAAATTTACACTGTTATACAAGCTGTACACTGACTACATTATATCAAAGTGTCATATCTTTAGTGTTGTCCCATGAAAAGATATAATACAATATTTACAAAAATGTGAGGGACATACTCACTTTTGTGAGATACTGTATGTCGAACAGTTTTTTAAAACGTTTGTACCATAACAAAGTTGTATAAAAGAGCATGAAGAGTAATGAGTGTGAGTATGTTGTTAAATATAATGTGTGCCATGTCATACAGGTTCAGGGGTGGATAAGCCAATTGGAGAGGCTTTGCTGCAGATTGATCTCCTCGGGAAGGAGCGCAAAGTCAACATTAAAGGTGAGTACAAAATACACAGAGGTACCACTTCACAATAAAACTACCATAACAAAGGGTTTATAAATAGCTTAAATCTGGGTTATTAATTAGGTTAGATACACTTTATAAATAATAAGCTGTTAACTTGCAACACGTGCAAAAACAGAAATAGTAATGTGGTTCTTATCAGGTTATTTAGATTATTTACATTACTCTGCTTTCTCATTAGCTGGATTTTTACCATCTGATATTTCTTTGTAATTTATTAGTATTTAAGCACTGTTATTTTATTTATTTATTTCGGATAGTACATTACAGGTTAAAAGAAACTGTGTAATATAACAACAAGGTCAAATTAGACAAAGACTCCTTCTACTATACAATTCCACGTGAGTTATCCGAAATGGGTGATGGCTGAAGCCGCAGCTTATATTGTCCACCCATATTCCATCCAAGAATTCAAAGGAGAAAAAAGAGAAAAACAAGACAAGAGCGATTACAATTTAAAACAAGGCTAAGACAAAATGTGACTGAGAGAAAAAAGAAAACTGAGCTAGTCTAAGTTAAGCGGTTCATCCATCCATCCATCCATCCATCTTCTACCGCTTTTCCGGAGGTCCGGGTCGCGGAGGCAGCAGTTCAAGCAGAGAAGCCCAGACTTCCCTCTCCCCAGCCACCTGCTCCAGCTCTTCAGAGGGGATACCAAGGCGTTCCCAGACTAGCTGGGAGACATAGTCTCTCCACCGAGTCCTGGGTCTGCCCCGGGGTCTCCTCCCAGTGGGACGTGCCTGAAACACCTCAAGTGGGAGACGTCCAGGAGGCATCCTAATCAGATGCCCATACCACCTCAACTGACTCCTTTCAATGTGGAGGAGCAGCGGTTCTACTCTAAGCCTCTCCCGGATGACTGAGCTCCTCACCCTATCTCTGAGGGTGAGTCCAGCAATCCTACGGAGAAAGCTCATTTCAGCCGCTTGTATCCGCGATCTCGTTCTTTCACCACCTGCAGGAGGGATCATGGAAGTCCGGTGCTATGTGGATTAGGTGGCAGTCAAAGGCGGAGACCTTGGCGGACTGATCCCAAGCTTTCTAAACTGGCTTTTGGTACGTGGTAGTTAAGCGGTTACTATTCAAAAACAAATCTAAGACATAATGTCACAGAGAAAAAAAGAAAAAAAGAAAAACTAAGCTACAACATAACACAGGCTGGAAATGTCAATCCTTATGTGAGTTTACATGTCGTCTTGTAAATATGTTTGGAGTATTTCTTCCTTTAGTTTTTGTTTAAATTGTCCAAGCGTTGTACATGATTTTAATTCAGGTCCAAAATCGTTCCATAATCTGACTCCTTGCACTGAAATACAGTGTTGCTTGGTGGTTGTTCTCACTGTAGGCTTTTGAAATATACATGTTCCTCTGAGGTGATATCGTTTCTCCCTTGTTTGGAACAACTTTTGGATATTTGCGGGCATTGATAGATTCTTCACTTTGAACATTATTATTGCAGTTTTAAAGTCAATCAGATCTTTCAACTTGAGAGTTTTTTGTTTAAGAAAAAGTGGGTTTGTTGGTTCCCTGTAAGCTGCTTTGTTGATTATTCTAATAGCTCTCTTTTGAAGCATAAAGAGTGGATATACAGTATGTTTGTTTTATATGTATTTCCCCATACTTCATTACAATATGTCATGTATGGGAGTATTAATGAATGATACAAGGTGTATAGTGTGGGTTGATTCAGCAAATTTTTCACTCTGTGTAATATTGCAATTGATTTGGATACTTTACCTTTAATATAATTAATATGTGGCTTCCAACACAGTTTGTTATCAATTATTACTCCAAGGAATTTAGTTTCGGATACCCTTTCAATCTCTACACCATTTACACTGAGTTTGGGTACTGGGTTGTTGTGATGGTTGTTAAAGACCATAAATTTTGTCTTGCTTAAATTGAGCGTTAATTTGTTTGAATCAAACCACAGTTTAAACTTTCCTAGTTCCTTTCCGAGTGTATCCAGAAGTTGTTCCAAATTGTTTCCACTGCATAGCAGATTAGTGTCATCAGCAAACAATATTAAGTCCATTTTTTCTGAAACTTTACATATTTCGTTTATATACATATTGAATAATAATGGTCCCAAAACTGAACCCTGTGGGACTCCACAGGTGACCTTCAGTAACTCTGAGTTTTTGTTGCTAACACATACATACTGATATCTATTCTTTAAGTAACTACTTAACCAGGACAGTGCTACCCCTTTTATACCACAGTTTTGTAATTTCTTTAATAATAGATTGTGATCTACTGTATCAGATGCTTTTTTAAGATCCAGGAATACGCCAACTGAATACTCTTTATTTTCAATGGCTGTTGATATTTTTTCTGTAAATTCCATTAAGGCATATGCTGTTGTCCTTTTGTGTCTGAACCCATATTGCTGCTCACACAATAAATCATTCTTCAGTATGAAGTTGTCAATTCTCTCATAGAATATTTTTTCAAGTATCTTGGAAAATTGCGGTAATAGTGAAATTGGTCTATAGTTTGAGAGTTCCCCTCTGTCGCCTGTCTTGTAAATCGGAATTACTTTAGCTATTTTCATTGCATTGGGAAATATGCCTGATTGGAGGGACAGGTTACAGATATACGTCAGTGGTTTCACTATGCATTCGATAACAGTTTTGACTAGTAGCATGTCAATACCATCGCAGTCAGTAGATGTTTTACTTTTGAACGATTTAACAATTTCAATGACCTCTCTTTCGTCTGTGTTCTTTATGAAGATGGTGTCTTTTACAGCAGTGTTATTGCATATTGTATCACCTGTAGGCACCGTAGTGGGTATTTCTCGGGCCAGTTTAGGTCCAATGTTAACAAAAAAATTATTAAATTCATCTGCAGGTGAAGCTATATTCACACTCGGAGTCGTTTTATTATTTTTTGGAATATTAGTTGGGTAGCTAGTATTTCTGCTTTTATTTCCAAGGATACTGTTGATTATTGTCCATGTATTTTTAATATTGTCTTTGTTTTTTTCCAGTTCTTTACTGTAATAGTCTCTTTTACTACATCTTATTATATATGTTAACTTATTTTTGTATGTTTTATACCGTTGCTCTGTTTCTTTTGTCCTTTTCTTTAGGAAAGCTTTATATAATAAATTTTTCTTTTTACACGCCTTTTGTAGTCCTTTGGTTAACCATGGTTTGTCAGCAAATTTGTGTTTAAGCTTTTTTTTAACTAATGGGCAGTTTTTTTCATAAAGAGTGGTTACAATGTTTATAAATGTGTCATAGGCTTCATTTACATCTGATACATAGACTTCTGTCTAGTCTTGCTTCAGCAAGTCCTCTTTAAAAGAATTGATTGCATTTGGTGATTTGTATCTGAACGATTTTGAAATTTTGTCTGGGTTGGGCCCCGTGTGGCCATGGATAAGTGCAAAGGTTGGCAAGTGGTCACTTATATCATTTATCAATAATCCACTTTCTATTTTCTTATCGAGAACATTGACAAACAGGTTGTCAATAAGTGTAGCAGAGTGAACAGTGATTCTACTGGGATGTGTTATTGTGGGATATAGACTCATGCTGTACATAGAGTTCATGAACTCTGTAACTACATTTTGTTGATGTGGATTCAGTAAGTCAATATTGAAATCTCCACAAATTGCTACCATTTTCTTACTAGTAATATTATTGTACAGCTCGACTAATTTATCTCTGAATGTCTCAATGCAAGTTCCCGGCGTTCTATATATGCAGCTTATGATTAGATTTGTTGTTTTGTCTAGGTCAATCTCAACAGTAACACATTCCAAAATCCCTGGTAGTGCTGAGGACATTTCATTTACAAGCTTACATCTATATAGGTCATCAATATACAGTGCAACACCACCACCCTTTTTTTGAGATCTGTTAATGTAAAACATCTGATATCCCTCTATTGCCATCAGGGGAGCCTGATCTTCATTAAGCCAGGTTTCAGAGACTGCAATAGCTGTGAATTTTCTGTCTAGCTGTTTTAAATAGTCCTGAATCTGTGAGAAGTTTTTGTTAAGACTTCTGCTATTGAAGTGTATTATTGACAGTTTACCATCTATTTGCACTTGACTTTTGAATTGCTTTTCAGTGTAATATTCACAGTGGTTATGAATATTATTGAAAAAGTGGTTATCAGGATCAATATCATTCTCCATCTCTTGTGGTTTATGTTCAGCATAGTGGCATATTTTTAGAGTTTGAGTTTCCTCACTCTGTGTTTCATAGTCAGTGTTCATCTGTATTTATCTAAGTCAGTAGCATCTGTGATCATTATACTCTTTGCTTGCTCAGGTGTACCATTTAGTTTAATCCAAATTCTACAATTTCTTGTCCAGGTTGTCTGTATCTTAGAAAGCTGTAAAGCTGTAAAGCTGGGTTCACACTATAGCATTTGGACCAACTTTTACAGACATTTTGAAAAATCAGAGAAGGTAGTTCAGACGTTGGTGAAATTACATGCGTGAGCACGTTTTTTTCATCCAGCGCACACCATCTTTTACGAACCTTTACAAAATTTTACAAACTTTTGCTAGCATTTGCCAGCGTTGCATTCAGCGTTGGCAAACTTTTGCCAACTAGGCTAGTGTATGTGTAGCTGTTGCCAACTTAGGTTAACTTAAGCTAAGAATTCTCACTGCAGGTCAGCTGACATCAGCACCAGGTGATGCTCATATAAAAATCAGCGTTTGTGGAGGTTTCCTGCCTTTCTGGACCTGCTTTTTTGGGAGGATTCACACTACGTTTGGACCAACTTTTATTGACGTTTTGGCAGACGTCTGGCTCTGCTGGAGAAAGTTGATAAAAGTTAATGATGGTTGGTGTTTGTTGGCAAACGCTGGCGAAAGTTGTATTTCTTGAAAATTTTCAGCATGCTGAAAATTTGCTGACGTTTGGAAATAAATGTTGTTGAAAGCTGTGCTTAGTTTGTAAAAGTTCCTGAGCGCTGGGCTAAGTTATGCAAAGTTCGCCTGAGTCAGCCTAAGTTAAGCTCCATTGGTTAACGTTGACTGAAATGCTGGTGGAAGCAGATGTTTTTAGACTGAAACTCACTTCAGACATGCACGGACGAAAGAGAAATAGAGAGAAGGGGGAATTTAAAAAAAGAAAATATATATGTCAGAGGACAATGTACAGTATTTGTTTGGTGATAACATGGTGTGTATGACATGTTTTTTTAATTTCTTTTTAATCTACGGGATATATATATTATGGGCATTTGATTAGTTTTGAGTTGTTTGTGGGTTTGTTTGCTCGAGGTGATGGGTGTAGTCTGGTGGGTGGTTTTGTGTCTTTGCAGTGTTATTTTTCTACCACTAGGCTGTGCTTTTGTGCAAACGTGTCTTTTGCCAGTACGGATTACTGGTTGACTTGGAAACAACAGCCATTGGAGACAATGATCATTTTTTTTTTATGTCTGAAAAAACATTTTCTTGGTCCGTGGAATAAAGATTTTTCGTGAAATTTTCAGTCAGAGTCTGTCTACTCTCTGCCTGCTACGTACAGCTGTGGACAAAATTGTTGGTACCCCTCTGTTAATGAAAGAAAAACCCACAATGGTCACTGAAATAACTTGAATCTGACAAAAGTGGTAATAAATAAAAATTCTATGAAAATTGACCAATGAAAATCAGACAGTGCTTTTGAATTGTGGTTCAACAGAATTACTTTAAAAAACAAACTCATGAAACAGGCCTGGACAAAAATGATGGTACCCCTAGAAAAGATTGAAAATAATGTGACCATAGGATCATGTTCAACCAAGATGTGTCCTCTAATTAACATCACAGGTGTCTACAAACTTGTAATCTGTCAGTCGGCCTATTTAAAGGGTGACAAGTACTCACTGTGCTGTTTGTTGACATGGTGTGTACCACACTAAACATGGACCAGAGAAAGCAAAGGAGAGAGATGTCTCAGGAGATTAGAAAGAAAATTATAGACAAGCATGTTAAAGGTAAAGGCTATAAGACCATCTCCAAGCAGCTTGATCTTCCTGTGACTACAGTTGCACATATTATTCAGAAATTTAAGATCCAGGGGACTATAGCCAACCTCCCTGGACGTGGCCGCAGGAGGAGACGGATAATACGAATGGTAACAAAAGAGCCCAGAACAACCTCTAAACACATTCATGGTGAACTCCAAGGTCAAGGTACACTACCGTTCAAAAGTTTGGGGTCACCCAGACAATTATTTTGTGTTTTCCATGAAAAGTCATACTTTTATTTACCACCATGAGTTGTAAAATGAATAGAAAATATAGTCAAGACATTGACAAGGTTAGAAATCATGATTTGTATTTGAAATAATAATTTTTTCCTTCAAACTTTGCTTTCGTCAAAGAATCCTCCATTTGCAGCAATTACAGCATTGCAGACCTAACATGATTGCACAAGGGTTTTCTAATCATCCATTAGCCTTCTGACACAATGAGCAAACACATTGTACCATTAGAACACTGGAGTGATAGTTGCTGGAAATGGGCCTCTGTACACCTATGTAGATATTGCACCAAAAACCAGACATTTGCAGCTAGAATAGTCATTTACCACATTAGCAATGTATAGAGTGTATTTCTGATTAGTTTAAAGTTATCTTCATTGAAAAAAAGTGCTTTTCTTTTAAAAATAAGGAAATTTCTAAGTAACCCCAAACTTTTGAACGGTAGTGTACATCAGTGTCAGATCACACCATCCGTCGTTGTTTGAGCCAAAGTGGACTTCATGGGAGACGACCAAGGAGGACACCACTGTTGAAAACAAATCATAAAAAAGCCAGACTGGAATTTTCCAAACTGCATGTTGATAAGTCACAAAGCTTCTGGGAGAAAGTCCTATGGACAGACGAGACAAAACTGGAACTTTTTGGCAAGGCACATGAGCTCTATGTTCACAGATGCAAAAATGAAGCATACCAAGAAAAGAACACTGTCCCTACTGTGAAAGATGGAGGAGGTTCTGTTATGTTCTGGGGCTGCTTTGCTGCATCTGGTACAGGGTGTCTTGAATCTGTGCAGGGTACAATGAAATCTCAAGACTATCAAGGTATTCTAGAGAGAAATGTGCTGCCCAGTGTCAGACAGCTTGGTCTCAGTCACAGGTCATGGGTCTTGCAACAGGATAATGACCCAAAACACACAGCTAAAAACACCCAAGAATGGCTAAGAGCAAAACATCGGACTATTGTAAAGTGGCCTTCTATGAGCCCTGATCTAAATCCTATTGAAGATCTGTGGAAGGAGCTGAAACATGCCATCTGGAGAAGGCACCCTTCAAACCTGAGACAACTGGAGCAGTTTGCTCATGAGGAGTGGGGCAAAATACCTGCTGAGAGGTGCAGAAGTCTCATCTACAGTTACAGAAATCGTTTGATTGCAGTGATTGCCTCAAAAGGTTGTGCAACAAAATATTAAGTTAAGGGTACCATCATTTTTGTCCAGGCCTGTTTCATGAGTTTGTTTTTTAAAATAATTCTGTTGATCCACAATTCAAAAGCATTGTCTGATTTTCATTGGTTAATTTTCATAGAATTTTTATTTATTACCACTTTTGTCAGATTCAAGTTATTTCGGTGACCATTGTGGGTTTTTCTTTCATTAACAGAGGAGTACCAACAATTTTGTCCACGTGTGTATATACAGTATAATCTCCCAAAAATGTGACAGCCCAAAAGAAAAAAAAAAAAAAAACTCTCCTCACTGAGAAATCTACTGTTCTTAATTTTCTGCTCCGTGTGTAATCATTCTCCAGGATTTACTGGTTCGACTTCCATTTTGTGGAATCAAACAGCGCTGATGTGGTTTCAAAAAGTAAATGACATTTAATGGGATTTTATGTTATTTTAATGGAGAGAGTTGTAACAGTCAAAATATAATCACCCGTCATTTTATTTATATGATGATACACTAAATAGTTTTTTTTTTATTCCATCCACATTCACATTTTAATTGCAGACTTAGTGATGGAGTCTATAGCATTATTTTATTAATTTTTTAGATGAATGAATGAATGAATGAATGAATGAACAGGGGAAAAGTATGCAGAAATAACTACACAGGAATATAAAATGAAAATAAGTACTGAAACGTATGCCCCAGGGAGATGTGTTCACTCCAGAAGCAGGTCCAGAATGGCAGAAAGCCTCCACAAACACTGATCTTTTTATGAGCGTTGCCTGATGCTGATTTCAGCTGACCTGCACTGAGTATTTCTTTGATTTTTCAAAACATCTGTAAAAGTCCGTCCAAACGCTATAGTTGAACCCAGCTTTAACTTAGGCTGACTTAGGTATGCATAACTTAGCCCAGCGCTCAAGAACTTTTACAATCTGAACACAACTTTCAACGTTTATTTCCAAACGTCGGCAAATTTTCAGCATGCTGAAAATTTCCAATGAACACAAATTTCGCCAGCGTTTGCCAGCAAATGCCAGCAATCATTAACTTTTGCCAGCAGAGCCAGACGTTTGTCAAAACATCAGTAAAAGTCGGTCCAAACGTTGTAGTGTGAATCCACCTTAAGCATTTCTATCCAACAGTTTCTTGATCTTGACAAAGAGTGAGTCTGGCTCAATGTATGAAAAATGTTCTATAATTTGTTTATAATTGCTTATTCATGATTTAGAAAGTATTTATAAACTAACCACCAACATTATAAATCCTTTGCTAGCGTGGTATCATTATAAAGTGGTACCTGCACAATCTGTCTATCAGGATTGTTTGCTGTAAGTGTCCCAGTTTTGGAGAACAGAGTGGAAGTAAATGGTACTTACTTTGTCTGCCCTAAACAAGTGTTTCCCCTAGGTTTACAGCTTTTGGGGGGGACGGGGGATGAACGGACACCGACTCTATAAACTATCAATAAAAAAATATAAACTATAATATAAACTGTCACTGCTTCCTGTTGGTACACAAAATTGCAGTAAATGTGCATGTCGACACAGTTTGCATAACAATTTGCACTGCTGCAGCAACAGCCGCACAAACAGCACATCGTCTGAAACCACAAACCCGGCAGATTACAACGAGCCAAGTTTTATCATTGTACAACACCATTCACTGAGCCAACAGCCAAAGTAGAGCAAAAACAAACTTTATACAACCACCACATTAAATTTTGTCCTACCTTTGCTGTTTTGTCATTATAAATCATATTCGAGAGGCAACACATATGACCGTTGGCTCAAGCTGTTTGTAGTCAGAGATTGAATCCACACCATCGGCCAGCCGGAGGTGGCCATGTAAACTCTGCTTTACAGAGTTTACATGGCCACCTCCACACCTTACATGGTGTGGAGGTGGCCATGAGGTTCAGTGGCCATGAGGTGTGGAGGTGGCACGAGCCACACCATGTGGCTCGCGCTGTTTAATCAATCAGTTCTTTTGAAGCAGAGTTTGTCACAGTGGTCATCTGGCGTGTGGAGGAATAACCGAAACTGAACTCTTTTTCTTTTTTAGTCAGTTTATTTAATTTCATAAATCTTAACAAGTGCCTCTCTGCAATTGTTTACATGTGTAATTTCTTTCTCTACATGGCCCCACCCCCACTGGTGGGGGTGGGGCCATGTAGCTAGCTAGATAGCTAGATAGATAGATAGATAGATTGGTTGGTTGGTTTACTTTATTGATCCCACACAGCAAAATTGCACAAGTTGCACACAGGACACCATAATTTTATGAGGTTAAATGTCGACAATAAAATTTGTACAATAAATACATTTATCAACATGGTGTTATCTTACATCAAAGAATTTTTATGATCGATGTCGCTAGTGCACTTCAGGGTGAAACTCCACCGTTCATGATACAGAAAGCAGAGGAGAACTGTAAATGTGCGACCATGTAGAGACAGAAATTGCATGCCATCATGCAAGTAAGATAACATTAGGTTATTTAGATTGTTTAGTAAAAGTACAAGGTATAGTAGTTTTGTATGGCTTTTCACACCTCAGTATTAGCATACCATTCCCAGAATGCCAGTCCAGCCTTGTAAACAGTGTGACATCCACCTGGAATCGCAGTCTTCGGGTAGTGGAGGATCAAATGGTCCATATCTTGAGGAGATTGGCGACAGTTTGGACAGTCATGACATCCCCATTTATGGAGGTTAGTGTCATATCCCGAGCGCTTTGTCCGCGCTCGGGTTATTCCTCATCCCTGTCAGGTTTTGACAGCTGGTGTCGTCACACGGGTTTCCCGGGCTCTGATTGGCCAGACGCTCGGGAGCTGTCAGCTGTCAGAACCTGGGCAGCTGTGCCGCGTTTCCAATCATGAGCAGCTGGCTTTAAATGTCAGTGCGAGTGAACTGGACGGCGCGGCTGTCTCGTCAGAAGTTCAATGACTTTCCCCTGTCTCCTTACCACATGCTCCCTGGGTTCCTCGACGTATCCCGCTGCATGTAAGTGATTTATTTGGAACTGTCTTCTCCCTCGCTGACGTTCCTTCCTAATTACGGCAGACGAGAGCTCCTCGTCACTGCCATAACTCTCTATTGTGAATTTATGTTGTGTTGTGTAACGAAGCCTGCGTGGCAAAGTTATGTTGTACACCTAAGTCCTGTGCTTTATAAATAAAAGAACTGAACTGCAATTTACTGAACTGAGGCGTCTTATGCTGGCTCGTGAGGGCCAGCCGTGACAGTAGACAGCCGCCAGAAGGAGACGCCGTTCTCAGTAAGTTGCGTTCTGGGAACTTTGTCCTTCCTGTCCAGGTACGCGGCGTTGGAAATATGCCATCTCAGCGGAGTCATTCTCGGGGTTCCCACGTCCTGCTGACCAAGGCGCTGGAGGAGGTAGATGAAATCCTCATTATCGCCTCCGACCTCGATGGGCATCCAGACACCTCCCTCGCCCCTCCTCTCCTCGGTTATCAGCCCGATGAACAGTGGTATTTAGACCGGGCTGAGGAGGTGCTTGACCGTCTGCCTTCCCGCTACAACGGTCACCCCGAGGTCGACGCGAGGAGACTCGACATCGCTGCCCAACGCCAGACAATTCTGATGTACGAAGAGGAGGAGGCTGCAAGGTGGAGTGATCTCTGGCTCCAGCTGCCTGAGGCGCTGGAGGAGGTGGATGACTTCATCAGCGCTTCCGCCAACCTTGACGACTCATCCGAAGCGCACTACTACCTGGACTGCGCTGAGAGAACGCTCGACCGGTTGTCTTCCCGCTACACCGACCACTTGGACGTCCAAGCGAGGAGACAAGAGATCGCCGTCCACCGCGAGGCGCTCCAGGAGATCGAGGAGGAACGAGGCCAAAGGCGGAGTAACCGGAGCTCCCGCTGCCCGCTCTGGAATCCGGATCCTTCCCTCGATCCAGTCCTGGAGTTCGCACCATCCGGGGCCCGTCGTAGACGTCGACACCGTGGCCAGAGACGTTCTCAGCGTGACTCCCCTCCGGAATCCGCTCCGGTTCACTGGGCTGACCCCATTCATCCCACTGCTGTCTCTTCGGCGTCTCACCTGGAGGAGACCCCAGCAGCCTTTCCCCCCGGGCCTGCTTTCCCCGCTGAGCTGTCAGCGCGTCACGCCCGGCCTGACTTGGCTGTTGCCCCCTCCGCTTCGACGCCTTCTCCAGCGGCTGGGAGTTTGAGAAGTTTTGCTCCAGTGGACAGCGCGGCTACACCATCCCGAGTGGCCCCCTCCCCTCCAAGAGAGTCTCCGGCCACCACCCGGTGGGAGGAGGATGGAATGACGTTCCCAACGGCAGGTTCCACCGCTCCTCCGGGAGCCAGGCAAGTTCAAGTTCACTTTTTTCCATCTAATAGTGATTTGTTCTGTCTGACTCCTGGGGGTGAGGCTCGGGGTTTGCAGCCCCCCGAGCCTCAACTCCCTGCTGATATGTTAATTAAACCCGCTGCCTCTGTGTCTCCCCCTGCTGAGCACGCTTCGACCTCTGAGGAGCGTCACCAGACGAGGAGTGAGCCTGCGGCCCTCGGGCAGAAGACCCCAGCCCCGCAGCCATTTTCTGGGTAGAGGAGGTCGGACGATTGGTTGGAGCCTGTGCCGACGGCGGAGCGTCCCCGGGACTCCGCAGATGAACAGTCCGGTCCAGCGGGCCGAGAGCCCCTCACCTCCACGCCACATGAACAACTAGCGTGGACGATGACGTCGGGGGGTCCTCGAGCTGCAAGAGCCCCTCTTCCAGGGGCGGATGACGTCGCGACGGAGTGGGAACCGGACGACGACCTCCTCCCGTTTGAACCCGGAGCATCGAAGTCCTGGATGGCGGCAGAACCCGAGATCAGGCAAGTGCTCTATTTTCTATCCCTCCTCTTCTTTCTGGAGCATTATTGCCTGTCTCTCGGGGGGGGCGAGCCGGGTGCAGCCGTCTGCTGCGCTCGAGCCTGTCTCGCCGGGCCCTGCCGCTGCCGGTGATCCTGATCCCGGTTCCTTTTGTCCCTCTGAGCCTCTCCCCAGGGTCACTGGAGGTGAACCTGCTCTTGGTGCCACCTTGGAGGGTCCGGCTCTCGGCATGGGGTCCACCAGGAGTGCTCCGCCGGTTCAAGCGGAGCTTGACGTCATGGAGGTTCCGGCCCAATCGGGGTCCGACGCGGGTGCTGCTCTCGCCCGATCGGAGCTTGACGTCATGGGGGTTCCGGCCCAATCGGGGTCCGACGCGGGTGCTGCTCTCGCCCGATCGGAGCTTGACGTCATGGGGGTTCCGGCCCAATCGGGGTCCGACGCGGGTGCTGCTCTCGCTCGATCGGAGCTTGACGTCATGGGGGTTCCGGCCCAATCGGGGTCCGACGCGGGTGCCGCTCTCGCTCAATCGGAGCTCGGCACCATGGTCGTTTTGACCCAGGTGGGTTCTGGAGACTGTGTAGCTGACACGCCGCTGAGCGCTTTCCAGGCCATGCCCCGTCCTCGCCGTGGCCCCTTTTTCCCCGCCTTTGAGACTGCGGGGGTAAATTCCGGCTGGCCCGGTTCGCCGACCTTCCCCCAGCCATTCTGTTGGCAGGCCGATACTGCCCGACCACCCGGTGACCGGCTCTTTCCTTTTGGCGTCCGGGTCCGGCCTCCTGACAAGCTGGATGGTTCTTTTGGCGCCCTGGTCCGCCCACCGGAGACATGGTTTCCCTCGGCCCGGGGTTTGGCTGGGCCGTTAGGGCACGTTCCGCTGCTTTTGCTGGCGGCCTGGATGCTGGGTGCTGGGAGGCCTCCTGAGCGGAGTTGTTTTACTCTATTCCCCAATGGGTTTTTTTTCCTCTCCTTCTCTTGCCCCACCACTGACTTGTGACTGAAATACCCCACTGGGGATTGGACTTCATGTTTAAGGTGACTGTTTTCCGTGGATGGACATATGTTCTCTTGCCATGGCTATCATGAGTATTGTATGTTTCTTTAGGGTGTGGTTGTTTATTTCCTATGTTACTCCCTTACTCGGGTCTAGTTCCTTTTTTTTTTTTTTTTTTTGGCACCTGTGTTGTCTTTTGGTTTTGACGGTTTTCTGTACACATTAACTTGGAGAAGAAGGTATTATCTGTCCTTTTATTTCCTTGATCCTGCCTTGTGGTATTGACTAGTGTTCCTTGTACCCTCATCTTGGCTTTCTTTTTGTGGTTATGTGTGAGTGATGTCCATCTAGCGTTGACTTTTCTTTTTATTCATCTTTGTCCCCGTTTATGTACGGTTTCTGCCTTTTTTTTTCTCTCTCCCTCCCTTCCCCGATGTTTTTGTCCCCTTGTTGTGAGTTGGCCCTGCTCTCCCTCCACCTGCTTCCCCCTCCACCTTCCCTGGGGTGGGGTGGGGGGGTCTGGATGTTGCGCGCGACCAGGAGTTCGCGTAGAGGGAGGGCCCTGTCATATCCCGAGCGCTTTGTCCGCGCTCGGGTTATTCCTCATCCCTGTCAGGTTTTGACAGCTGGTGTCGTCACACGGGTTTCCCGGGCTCTGATTGGCCAGACGCTCGGGAGCTCTCAGCTGTCAGAACCTGGGCAGCTGTGCCGCGTTTCCAATCATGAGCAGCTGGCTTTAAATGTCAGTGCGAGTGAACTGGACGGCGCGGCTGTCTCGTCAGAAGTTCAATGACTTTCCCCTGTCTCCTTACCACATGCTCCCTGGGTTCCTCGACGTATCCCGCTGCATGTAAGTGATTTATTTGGAACTGTCTTCTCCCTCGCTGACGTTCCTTTCTAATTACGGCAGACGAGAGCTCCTCGTCACTGCCATAACTCTCTATTGTGAATTTATGTTGTGTTGTGTAACGAAGCCTGCGTGGCAAAGTTACGTTGTACACCTAAGTCCTGTGCTTTATAAATAAAAGAACTGAACTGCAATTTACTGAACTGAGGCGTCTTATGCTGGCTCGTGAGGGCCAGCCGTGACAGTTAGAGGCAGTCCACCCACTCTTTGATAGTATTCTGTTTGCCTGCACCCATTCACATCTCGATAGGGAGAAGAAGCCAGGCAGCGGTTTAGTAGGGGCAGCAACAAGTTCGCCTCCCCGAGGAAGATTCAGCTTCCACTCTTGTGTCCAGGCCTCTGACAGGTTAAAGTATGGTTTTGCAGTTTTTGAAAAGTGCTTGCAAGATTTAAGTCTGCTGGTGTCAGGGGCAGAGTCTAGAACCCTCCTCAGTAGGGCTGTACAATATGACAAAAAATTCATATCATCATATGTCATCTTATATCACGATAATGATATACGTATATCACGATATATATTGTCTCTAAATTCTACAGTTTAGATAATCACATTAAAAGGACAATCTTTTTTTTTTTTACATGTACCATTTCCCCTCATAATTTTGCAGTGTTGTTATAAAATTGTTTTGTAATGTGCATTTGAGACTTGACGCTCATAAATTTCAGGTTTTTCTTCTAAATCATATATGAATAGAAAGTAAACATCAATAAGTTAAATAAGTTAAGTTCCATCAATAAGTTAAGAGCCAGAGGAGAATAGCAAAAAAACAAAAAACAAAAAAACAGATAACATAAAAAATGTCTGAAAATGAAAAAAATTACCCATGACTGTCACCTACAGATATTAAGTAGCTGTTAGTTTAAATCTGTGAAAATTTAAGTGTAGACCTGCAGTCTGCCATTCTGGCCTGATTTAACCTATTTACTTCTTAGTAAAAATATTTCAAATTGGTCATGATCTGAAAGTCAAAGACACAAAAGATAATGTAATAAAACACGTGATGACTTTAACTTTATTCATTATTGCTCCTGGACTAATTAAAATGATTACAAATCAAATAAATTACATTAAGAGCCAACTTGCTCCTCGGACCCATTTTAATGTATTTATTATTTATTTTGTGTGTATGTGCCACATCATGCATTTTTGCAGCTTTAATAAAAAAAAAAAAAATTCAGACAAAACTAAGAAACTCAGCAGTAATTTAAGCCAAAGAAACAATGGTCTGCTACATTCCATTTTCAATTAGCAAAACTTAGCATTATCATTTAGCATTTTATAGTTAGACATGGTGTTAATGTTACTTACCTCCTATTAAAACGAGGTTAGTGAACTATCGTCTCTGACGCAGCATGATGGAAAACAGTCCCACATCCCTGGCAAACAGGAGTAGCAACTATCTGAACCGGTAGTTTGGAGTTAGCATTAGCATCCTCCGGACTGAAGCCTAGCCACCCACGACACACCTGTTCCACTATGCGCACTGCAGAGGAGAGACGGGGCGCTGACAAGTAGTGGAGAGGAGCTTTACTGAATAAACGAGAGTACGTATGTGCATTTTAAATAATGAAATAAATGAATAGAGTATTCTATGAAACGATAGACGTTTTTATTTCGTCATCCGATATATATCGTCATATCGCACAGCCCTACTCCTCAGTGGTGTTGTTTTGTCAAGCAGCTGAATGCATCTATGTTGCTTCTAGATCGCCTGTTCTCTGCACAAATGTGGAGGAGCAATTGCTTCTATCGTTGAAAGCCATGCTGTGGGGGTACCTTTAATGGCGCCCCAGAGAGTTGACATGACTGAGTTCAGTTGAACATTGAGTTTATTTGCGTTGGCACTACAGCACCACACTGGTGCACAGTACTCAGTGATGATATAGCATAGTGCCAGGGCCAAGGTCTTACACACCAACTGCTTGGCACCCTAGTTGGTCCCTGTGAGCTTTCTTATTATTGCACATCTCTTTTTGAGTTTTTGTGCAACATTCTCGCAGTGTGGTTTGAAAGTCAATGCTCTGTCAAGAATGACTCCCAGGTATTTTGGTGTTGCATCAGAAGGAAGGATGGTTCCACCAATGTGGTCGAGGACTTGGAGAGCATGGCTTGCTTGATGGTTGTCCAGATGGAAAGCGGAGCTCACAGTCTTCATTTGGTTTATCTTTAGGTACCATTTATTGAAAAATGAATGAATGAATTCCACGTCACATGTTAGGACTCCTTCAAGAATGAGCTTGAGTGCTAATAGTGAGGTCATTGACATAGCCAAACTTCAGAAATTCCACATGCAGCAAGTCACTGATGTAGACGTTGAAAAGTGTTGGGGCGAGAACAGACCCCTGTGGTGCGCCATTTCTGGTTTGTTTGGTCTTGCTTATCTGGTCTGCAATACACATGTAGTATGAGCACTTACTGATCATCTTCCGCAGGAGCTTCAGTGTGGCTTTGTACCCGACGAGTCTTGATAATTTGAACATTAGTCCCTCCTGCCACACAGTATCATGGGCTACTGACAGGTTTACAAACACAGCTCCAGTCTTGAGTTTTTTCTAGTAGCCAGACTCTAGTGAGGAAGTGAGGGCCAGGACTTGTTTTGCTGTGTCCCGCTGTGTCTGGAAATCAGCTTGTCCAAGTGGGATGTGAGGGTTAAGTACTGGTAATAATTGTGTGAGGATTACCCTTTTGAGCAGCTTAAAACCGCACCGTAAAAGAGCGATTGGCCAGTAGTTTTCGGGGTTGTCAGCTTTTTTCCCTAGCTTTAGGAAAGCAATAATTTTCACTTGTTTCTAGGCATCTGGGAAGAAGCTGCCTGCCATGATGTCTGACGGGGCAAATGCTAGCCAGGCAACAGCCTTTGGTCTAAGTTGGGTTAGCATGTCAGGGTAAACGCCGTTGGTTCCCACTGCTTTGACATTTTTGATTTTCTTGATGGCATTCCTCAGTTCTTGAACCAAGATATTCCTCGCAAGCTCACTCCTCTCCAAGTAGGTGCAGAGGGCACGATGAAACTCTTTGTGAATGTGGGCTTTGAAAGCTTGGTTTGGTTGCCTACTACCTCTGAGCTTGATTTTGGCAGCTATCACATCAGCACTGATTGGTGGCTTTGATGCTCTTTTCAGAGCTTTGTCAGGGTCAAGTTTCTTAATCAGATTCCAGGCATGTCGGCTGGAGTATCTAAAGTCAAGATTTTCCGTCGTCTCCTTCCATCTTTCCTTCCTCCCCTCTTCCAGCGAGCTCAACAGCTCATCAGCGAGCTCAAGATTCAAAGATTTTATTTGTTAATACTATTATACGTACAGGACATACAGGAAAATTGAAATGGCGTTTCTCTCTCTCTTCAGTAGTGTGCACAATATAAATAAAGAAAAAGGAATAAGGCTGGAAAAACAACAGCAGTCTATGTACAGTAATGCTATCCATAGTGCAAGTGGCGACAAATGATAGACCCAGACATCCCATAGTGCAAATGAAGATAAATGATGAAACCCAGATATACATGTATATACTGCTATATAGTATATATAGATATATATATATAATGCTTTACTCTTCTATATACAGAAGAGTAGAGCAGTAATACTTGTAGGTGCAAGTTCAGTGTGGTAGTGTAGGTGCAGACAGTGACAGGACTGCACATGATCAGTATTCAAGATTCAAAGACTTTATTTGTCAATACTACTATACGTACAGGACATCCAGGAGAATTTAAATGGCGTCTCTCTCTCTCTTCAGTGGTGTACACAATATAAAAAAAGAAAAAGGAATAAGGCTGGAAAAACAACAACAGTGCATGGCTTCAGTGTGCTACCTGTAATGCTGCTCATAGTGCAAATGACAACAAAAGCTAGACCCAGACCTCGCATAGTGCAAATAATGATAAATGATGATGAAACCCAGTAATCCTATATACAGAAAAGGAGGGCTGTAATACTCGTAGTTGCAAGTTCAATGTGGTAGTGTAGGTGCAGACAAACAGGACTGCACATGATCAGTATTGCAATGACAGACAGCAGCAGATATGGCATTTGTGCAAATGGTTGCAGTAAAGTGAAGAGGCATACAGCAGCAAATGTATTACTGTTGGTGTGCCAGTCTTTCTGTGCCAACAGCTGAGGTAGTTATTGTGTGGGTGAGTGTGTTATGGTCCGGGAAGGAAGGGGGGGTGGGGGGGAGTGGACAGATCATCATCATGGCCTGATGAACAAAGCTGTTTAGCAGTCTCATCATGGCCTGATGAACAAAGCTGTTTAGCAGTCTCGTGGAGCAGGCCTGGAGGCTCCAGCGCCTTTTCCCCAAGGGCAGGGGGCTGAAGAGGGAGTTTGAGGTGTGGAAGGTGTCGCCTGCAGTGTTGATGGTTCTGCGGGTGAGGTAGATGTCCGAGAGGGAGGGCAGAGGGGCACCGATGATCTTGCTGGCTGCTTTCACTGTGCATTGTAGTGTCTTCCGGCAGGAGGTGCAGCTTCCATACCACACCATGATGCAGCTGGTGAGGATGCTCTCAACCCCGGTAGAATGAGCACATTATGGGAGGTGGGACTCGTGCCCTCCTCAGTTTGCGGAGGAAATTGGGTCCTATGTCATGTCTTACTCCGTTAGGAGTTTGCTACTCCTGTCCGTCCAGCAGGACACGTACCTTTTCTTGAACCCACGCAGGATGTGCTTTTTTGCACTTTTGAGAAAGTGTTTTCTGAAGGGGGAAATATTTCTTGCTCCAACTGGTATTCTGTTGCATACCTCATTGACGTATGAAGAATAAGACCCCCGGGCGGCTTTGCGAAAGTTCCATCTTAGTTTTGGTAGTGAGCCTATGATTGGTATTCTCTTGCCAGTTGTAATTAAAATCAGTCGATATTGGCTGTTTGGGAAGTCACTTAGCAGTTCTCTCCTCGCAGGAAGTGGGGACTGGTTATTGCCCTTGCTTACGAACACCAGGTCAGGGTAATATTACCTTCTTCAGCGCACTGAGAAGAAAGTGCCCTGGTCATTTGGGGTGTGCATCAGGTGGATGCTGCTCTCATTTGCCCACGGTACAACCGCTTCTCCCGCCTGGTTGCTGCTCTGGTAGCACCAGTAAAGGTGGTGACTAATGAAGTCGCCAAGGGCCATGGCCTTATATATATATATATATATATACAGTGTGTGTGTATATATATATATATATATATATATATATATATATATATATATATATATATATATATATATATATATATATATATATATATACAGTATATACACTACCGTTCAAAAGTTTGGGGTCACCCAGACAATTGTTTTGTTTTCCATGAAAAGTCACACTTATTTACCACCATGAGTTGTAAAATGAATAGAAAATATAGTCAAGACATTGACAAGGTTAGAAATAATGATTTGTATTTGAAATAATTTTTCCTTCAAATTTTGCTTTCGTCAAAGATTCCTCCATTTGCAGCAATTACAGCATTGTAGACCTAACATGATTGCACAAGGGTTTTCTAATCATCCATTAGCCTTCTGACGCAATGAGCAAACACATTGTACCATTAGAACACTGGAGTGATAGTTGCTGGAAATGGGCCTCTATACACCTATGTAGATATTGCACCAAAAACCAGACATTTGCAGCTAGAATAGTCATTTACCACATTAGCAATGTATAGAGTGTATTTCTGATTAGTTTAAAGTTATCTTCATTGAAAAAAAGTGCTTTTCTTTCAAAAATAAGGAAATTTCCAAGTGACCCCAAACTTTTGAACGGTAGTGTGTATATATATATATACTGTGTGTATATATATATATATATACACACACATATACATATACAGTATATACACACACTGTATATGTGTGCCAGACTGAGGTTTTGTTAAACTGAGAATTCTCCGTCATTGACCGTTAATTTTTATCAATCAAGGAAAATTTCCAGAGCCGTCCATATTTTGACGGATTGCACTGGTGGTGTTTAACTGTCCTTCCCACTTCGACTGTGTACTGTCATGTCCTCACCCTTCAAGGCAAGGGCGAACAGAAGGCACCAATTGCAAGCTGTGAGTTTTGCACATTTAATCACACAAAGTAAACACAAAAACTTACAGAAACACACAGTGAGAAGGAGGCTGCGGTTTCCCAGCTCAGAAGCTGGACTTACGATAATAGCTGGAATGAGACAGGGGCTCCATCTTGGGACGAGTGAGAGGACAAATGACACGGCGATGAGAAAACTGAACAACATCCATTATATAGGGGAGCAAGAATGATTGCACAAACAGATCAGGTGTGGGTGGCATGAGTGAGGAATAATTAACTAAACTGGTGACAGCTGTCAAAGCCTGCAAACTGGCTTTGACAGGAGGAAGTAAACAATGACTGTCAAATTAAAAGCACCAACTGTGAGGAAAGAAAATCAGGAACAAATACATGAACAATAATACACTCAGACTAATAACTAACACAGACCGGGTAGAAGTAACAAATACACAAAAGGAGAAAACTTGAGGAAGCTAACAATATAACCTAATAAATACCAAGACTACAAAAGGAAAACTAAGACATCATCATCATCATCATCATAGCAGTCTATCGGGGTGACAATGACCATTTCATTTAGGTCTGATCAGATTCCAAGGCACAAAAACAGGAAAATAAATTGGAAAACAAGATAATACAAAATTACATAAACCACCACGCTAATACAAAATAAACAGATGTGGAAAAACAGAAAATGACTAGAACCAACTAGAGACTGAGCACGGCTCTAACCCGTGGTCAGAATCATGACATTGGCCCCCCTCCCAAGGGGTGGATTACAAGATACCCCAACGTAACAACAAAAAGAAAAGACCTACCTCCAAAGAACAAGAAAAAATAACCCACCCCGGGAGGGAGGAGGGGAAATCCAGGCATGGAGGGACCAAAACAATCCAGAAAAACAAGAAAACACTTATGACCCACACACTGAACAGATTAAACGGCAACTGATACCAGGAAAACTAAATGGAAAGGGTAAATAGTTCAGGTGGTCTCCCAGAGTACCAGGACCACCCGATCCCATGGTGGAATAGGTTGGGTGGCCTTCTGGAATTCCAGGGTCCCTGAAACAGGCAGAATAGCCCACTGGGTGGTTTCCCAGCATCCCTGGGCCAACGGTCCGTGAAGCACAATGCGCCCCCATCTGGAGGCGGCAGTTGGATCTCGTGCCTCCCTTGGACCACAGGGACTGTGGTGTGAATGGAGAGAGTCAGTGGTAGCAGGGAGTTGACACCTGATGGGAAGGATGGCTGACCAATGACAAAACCAGACGACAGGGTGGCTGACCAGCGAGTGAATCAGATGAGGGAAACTGGTGATAATCGGTGCAATCAAGTGAAGAAGGGGGAACTACGATGACCTCAGGCGAAGAAGGGGGATCTACGATGACCTCAGGCGAAGAAGGGGGAACTATGGCAACCTCAGATGAAGGCGGAGAACCCACGGCGACCTCGGGCGGAGAAAGAGGACCCACGGCGACCTCGGGCGGAGAAAGAGGACCCACGGCGACCTCGGGCGGAGAAAGAGGACCCACGGCGACCTCGGGCGGAGAAAGAGGACCCACGGCGACCTCCGGTGATGGCTCGGACAAAAGGACAAAGGCAGACACCAGATCAGAATCACCGGCAGCAGTGAAGCTCGGTGAGGAGACCTCAGAACCAGAGGGCATCTGCAGCTGATTCTCCTCAGCATGAGCAAGACAGGGTTTCTCTAGAACTGACAGTGTAGAAACAGAACAGAGTACTTGCCTTGGCTCGATCTCCACCGCTGTCCAGGACTCCGACAATTCAGGCTGGGACGTCTCAGATCCATTCACCTGGACGTCTATTCCCGATGTGGTCACCTCAGAGGGAGAAATAGGGAAAAACACAGGAACATTACCGGTAGCAGTGGAACCCGGCGAGGAGAGCTTAGGAACAGAGGATGTCTGCAACCGATTCTCCCCACCAAGAGCTAGACAAGATTTCTCTAAAACAGAACAGAGTACTTGCCTAGACTCGAGCTCCACCGCCGTCCAGGACTCGGGCAACTCTGCTGCAGTGATTCTTGCAGCAGGCACGATGGTGGATGCAGCTGGAGAACCTCCAGGCGTGGCAGCCAATGCTGGTGGCACTCCTGGCATGGTGGCTGACGCTGGAGATTGCCTCACCGATGACACTGGCTCCCGTGCCACTGAAACCAGGGACCACTCTCCTGTCGGCTCAAGCTTCAGGGCACAGGTAGCACTCTCCTCCCATCCAGGATGTGGCTGCGGGGCTGGAACGGAATCTTCCAGGGCTGCAGGCTCCTCTGTCATCTGGCGGCTCCATCCCAGGACCAGCGGACATTCAGGGGACACAGGAGGAGACATGAAAGAGGCAGGTGAAGAACAGGTGGCAGCAGCAGGCAGTGAGGACTCAGCTCAAGTGGGCTGCTGATGCTGAGCTTCACCACCGGGAATAAGGCAAAACATTTCATTTTTATGTGCAGGAGAATGAAAACACATTTTCCTTATTTCCCGGGGCGTGATGGTATCTCCTGCTGAAGGACCAGATGAAGCTGCTCCGAAGATAGCTAAGGTCATCTGGCAAGATGGCGGCGACACGGGCTTCTGGTGAGGGGGGCGAGACGCCGGAGTAAGGCTTCATTGGCTCAGACTTTGGCACAGATGAAACCCCAGCCCTGCGTGATGGAGCCAAGGAGCGCTTCACTGATGGCACCGGGTCCCATGATGCCGAAACTAGGGGACACTTTTTTCTCAGGCTTCGGGACACAGGGGGTGCTCTTCTCCCATGCAGGATGTGTCTGCAGAACTGGATTAGAACCCTCTGGAACTGCAGACCCCTCCGCCGTCTGGCCGCTCCCTCCCAGGACCGGCGGACACTCGGGAAGAATAGAGGGGGACATGGGAGGAACAGGTGAGGACAAAATGGCAGCAGCAGGCAGTGAGGACTCAGCTACAGTGGACTACTGATACTGAGCCTCACCACCGGGAATAAGGCAAAAAAAAAAAAAAATTTTATGTGGTGGAGAATGAAAAAGCACTTGCCTTACTTCCCAGGGCATTATGGTAGCCAAGAAGTGGGCTATTCCATCAGATTTGAGGACTGCAGCTTTGCCAAGATGGTACTGAAGTACATCCTCCACAGCTCCCGGTGTTCACCCAGGAGCTGTGGAGGTTGTCTGGTGAGGAGGCGGAGACATGGGCTCATGGTGAGGTGGCTGAGGCTCCGGAGTCAGGGGATGCTCAATCGTCGGCTCAAAGTCTGCTCCACCCGGTGAAATTCCTTCCAGCAGCTGCGCATATTCTGGGAGAAGCCATGGCTTGTAATCCAGCAGAAGTTCTGTCTCTGATAATATGACCCACCGGCACTCCTCCAGCTCTTTGGCTGACGGTGCGGGCCACTGTTCTGGAGGAGAAGGTGGGGCTGCTGTTGGAGAGCAGCGAGAGGTTGAAGACTCCCTGAGGACTTCCACGCCCAGGGACGCTTCTTCGTCGGCATAGGCATGGTAGATGGGAGAGCTTCTCACCCACTCACGGTGTTTATACTGAGATTTGGAAAGGGAAGCGAGGAGAACCGTGAGTCCCGGATAGCTCCATATGCTGAGGCAGGCCTCAGTTACTTGTGGCACGCTATCCAGACCTCTCAGGGCCACTTCAGGAGTGTGGGGGTGTGAGCATCCAAGATAAAATCCACTACTAATCCCGCAGCCCCACACGCCACCTCGTCCAGTCCCAACACACTAAAGTCCATACAGGCAGACATCCCGCAAAAACCAGACTTAACAAAAAGTATGGGGAAGAAAAGAAAAACGAGCAAACCCCACAGCTGCTGGTGTCTAAAACTGGCCTGGTTATTCTGTCATAACCTCGCCCTTCAAGGCAAGGGCGAACAGAAGACACCAATTGCAAGCTGTGAGTTTTGCACATTTAATCACACAAAATAACAAACACAAAAACTTAAAGAAACACACAATGAGAAGGAGGCTATGGTTTCCCAGCTTGGAGGCTGGACGTATGATAATAGCTGGAATGAGATGGAGGCTCCGTCTCGGGACAAGTGAGAAGAAAAATGACACGGCGATGAGAAACCTGAACAACATCCATTATATAAGGGAGCAAGAATGATTGCACAAACAGATCAGGTGTGGGTGGCATGAGTGAGGAATAAATAACTAAACCGATGACAGCTGTCAAAGCCCACGAACCAGCTTTGACAGGAGTAAGTAAACAATGACTGTCAAATTAAAAGCACCAACGGTAAAGAAAAAAAATCAGGAACAAATACATGAACAATAATACACTAAGAACTAACTAACACAGACCGGGTAGAAGTAACAAATACACAAAAGGAGAAAACTTGAGGAAGCTAATAATACAACCTAATAAATACCAAGACTACAAAAGGAAAACCAAGATAAGGCGAATACAAACACGGGAAAATAAATTGGAAAACAAGATAATACATAAACCACCACGGTAATACAAAATAAACAGAGATGTGGATAAACAGAAAATAACTAGAACCAACTAGAGACTGAGCATGGCTCTAACCCGTGCTCAGAATCATGACATGTGCACCCGGAGGAAGATTTGAATTCAGGGCTATAGACAGCAGGTTGTGTTCATTTTTACACATTTAATATTTTTTATTATAATTTTATCTTGTAATACTGTGTTGTTCATCTGTGTAATCAGAAACAAGAGTTTAATCTGTATTCTTGTTCTTAAAGTTAACGATTAAAACTCAAAATATGAACAAAAACATTCAGTGTCTTTTTATATCATATTGATATGGTTTTTCGACTATTAAACTGAACTGGCAATTCAATTAATTAAGCATAAATTTAAATTTAATGCTTTCTAATTAATCAGCTAACCAGTCAAACAATACTGTCAGAGTTTATTAATCTTGTGCATTTTAACAAATTGGCCTGAGAAGCTGCAGGTAGGAAAAGGACAACAGGGTAATTCAGTATTTTCTCACAAATTCTGGTGAAACCAATGTAGGGAGATGAGGGAAAATAGACAGACACATATGTTGCCTGCCTCTGTGGCAAATGGGTGGTTTAAATAGTTAGGCCTACCCTTTTGTGGTGGGAATTGTATTAACTATTTTTTGGTGATTTATAAGTATCTTTGTTAGAAAAATTAATTTTTTTGTTGGAAAAAAATTAAAACAAAAACAAAATCAGTTTGTATCAGATATTATCATATCATAACCATTGCTAGGGGGGTTTTCCCACTACCGACTGGCAACCTCAGCGGTGGCCTAACATCTAGCTGCCACTGCAGCGGCTTTGGCTTTCAGTGCCACCAGTAAGTCTTGTAGATAAAAATAATCATCGAATTTATAACCAAGGAGGTTTCTACAGACTGAAATACTTCCCTTTGCTGAATGATGAAAAAAAAGATCACTGTGGAGCAGCTTAAATGAAAATGTGTTGTAGCTCCAAGCCTGCGCGACATCACATCACCTTTTTTTTCCTTAATTGTAGGCTGATCCTTTTCTAAATGTTTTGACTGAAGACTCCTTATCAAATGGGGCGGCTGTGGCACAGGTGTAGTGTGGCCGACTACTGATTGGAGGGTGAGGGGTTCAGTTCCCGCTCTGTCTGCAGTCTGCATGTCGAAGTGTCCTTGAGCAAGAGACTGAACCCCCAGTTGCTCCTGTTGGGTCAGGCCAGTGCCTGTGCATGGCAGCTCCGCCGCCATCAGTGTGTGAATAGATGGATAGCAGGATCTGTAAAAGGCTTTGGTCATCTAGCGATGAGGAAAAAAAGCGCTATATAAGTGAACGCCGTATCAAGTATGCTAGCCAGCTGTCGCCAAGTCCAATTTTTTTATTGCCTGCAATGTACACAGGTTATTTATTTAATGACTCGCTCATTCTTTCAGTTTAAAAAAACAGCGGTGGTTTGGCCAATACGAGACACTCTTCCATGAGCTGGACAGAGAATGTCAAGGAGACTACATGGCCTTCATCCGGATGGACCACAACCTCTTTGCTGAACTGCTGCAGCGTGTCTCATCCTGCATAACTGAAATAAACATTATACCAATTAGTATGAAGTTTATTTTAATTTGAGTGTAGTGGTGTTTTTAGAATTTAGAAAAATATTACAATGACGTACTGTACACTCATAGTATTACGAGTTAGAGTATTATAACACATTATAACACATCGTGTTATACAACAATTTTTCTTCACAGGAGCCTTAAAAATTGTACGTCTAACATGCAAACCAGTCGCACTTCTAACCGCTTGGTCGCAGAAAATCCATGAATTTTTTTGGGACATGTCCATCATCCTTCGTATGTGCTTACATAAGAATTTCATGAATTCCACGTTTTTTGTTCATTTTGGATTCTCTGTGTTTTCCTTTGTCATGATTATTTTTATTACTGCCTTCTGTGTTTCCCTGGTTCCCATGTGTTGGTCTCTGTTTATTGTTGTCTTCTGTGGTCCCTGGTCTTGTGTGATGTCCTCGCCTTTAGTTTATTATGTTTCTCTGTGTTTTCTTTCATTCATGTTTTATCCCTACCTCAGCTTTGGCTTTGTATGGTCATTAGGTTCATCGTCATCGTGGTCTTTGTTGTATTCTTGTTCTTCTCAGTCAGGTCCTGTTTGTGGTCGTGTCTGCACTGATCCTGTGTGTATGTTTCAAGTGCGTCCTCTGTCCTTAGTCTGTCCTGTCATCCCCATTGCCCCTGTTGTTGCTGTCTTCTGTGTCCTCCCTTGGTCTTCTGTGCAAGTCTCATGTGTATCTCCTGTACTCGTTTACCTGTTGTTCTCAGTGCCTTGTGTGTTCCATACCCATAGCCACTTTCCCTCACATGTGTTGCTGTTTAGTCCTGATTGTCTCCCAGCTGTCTTGCGTCCATGTAATTATTAGTTTCCCTATATGTCTGAGTTTGTGCTCTGGTGTGGTGTCATAGTCGGTATTTCTCTCCAGTCTCTGTTGTCTGTAAGTTTTCCGTGTGACACTATTTGTCCCTTGTGTGTATATTGCCTAGTCGGTGTTGTTTTGTGCTCAGTCCTCGTGCTGTTATTATTTAAGATTCCCTGCGAATAAATCATGATACTCTTAACTAACTAACCTGCACTTAT
The DNA here is from genome assembly GCA_020510985.1 of Pholidichthys leucotaenia. Taxonomy (NCBI): domain Eukaryota; kingdom Metazoa; phylum Chordata; class Actinopteri; order Cichliformes; family Pholidichthyidae; genus Pholidichthys; species Pholidichthys leucotaenia. Next base: position 438,537,099 of record CM035838.1, read on the forward strand.
ACAGTATATCTTGAGAACAGTCTGCACTAAAGAGTCCACTTATTCCTGCATACTGGAGGTCGCTGCTCACAGAAATTAAGTGAAAACCAAACTATGCAGGCTAACATTTCATATGTGGGGAAAATAAATAAGGGAAGACCTAGCCCACTTTGAAATAAACCATAACAAACGGCTGCAGATTATTACAAAAAGGGAAATGATGAAAAATAGGCCAGTTTGTTCATTTAAGTCCAATTCTCTTCTGTCTTATCTGTAATGACCATGAATTTGCTACCGATATACTTTAATAAGACAAATGGAAGAAAAGTGTGGCAAATCATATGGAATAATAAAAAATTGGCAAATTTATCTCAAAGTGTGCTTTTAAGATCTGCCTCATGGACATTCTTTCAGAAGACTGTAGCTGTCTCTAGGCAGGCTAATATCATTTAACTTGTTTCCATACATTATGTTATTAAGATTATGTTGCAGATGCTTTTAGCTCTGTATTTATTTTATTGCATTGTTTTGACACTGGTTTTCTCGGTTGTGTGTCAGTATTTTCCTTACCCCTTATCCCCCCACTTCCTCAAACAGCGGTGCATTTGGAAGGCTGCCGTTGTAAATAGGAATATTTCCATGACTTTCCTGATTAAATAAAGGTGAAATAAAATAAACAAGTAACATAGTCCTGTAGACATAAATACACAGACTTTCTAACATATAATATTAGCTCTTCCCCACTGTCTGATCTGGATTTGGTTTTGGCATCTTGTGGGAATCGCTGTGTCCATGGTGTGGTGTGCCGGTGCCCTGATTATTGAAGCCAGAATGTGGGCACCCTATGGTTTGCAGTGGCAGTCGTGACCATTTTCTTCCCTCACCCACTTGGCTTCGCGCCGGGGTTTAGTGTGCTTGCCATGCTTTGGCATTTTGCCCCAGCTTGGTGGAGCTTGCAAGCAATTTATTTGATTCCACTGGCACATCTTTGTTTTGATTTCATTTCTGTTCAATATCGTGCCGTAAACTGTCTGGCCAGCGGCCATTACAGCGTTTGACTTCTGTTTTTTCCATTCCATCAAAGCAAGCCAGGCATTTTTTGTTTTTTTATTTTCTTTTTAAACTGTATCAAAAGCCGTCGGGGTCCAAGCCAGAGTCTGCCACTTTTGTGGCCCTGCAATACAAAATACTTTGAAAAAAATAATTAAAATGACCATTAATTTCCATGTCACTTTGAATCAGAATCAGAATCAGAATCAGGTTTATTGCCATTGTTCATGTAGTACACAAACTAGGAATTTGTCTCGGTACAATGCTGCAACATTAAACATGATAAGATAAGAGAAATAAACTATACATGTAATAAAGTGTAGGATAAGATTAAGTGATAGCCGGAAGTTCATGGTCATAGGTGAGAGTAGAAATATAGATTAAGTGGTAAATCAACGACCACAAGAATGAAGTGGCTGAAATGAACATTCTCCGTAGTGTTGTTGGGTGAGGAGCTCAGTTATTTGGGAGAGGCTCAGAGTAGAACCGCTGCTCCTCCACATCAGAAGGAGCCAGTTGAGGTGGTTTGGGCATCAATATAGGATGCTTCCTGGACACCTCCCAGCTGTGTTACAGGCACATCCCACTGTGAAGAGACTCCAGGGCAGACCCAGGACACATTGGAGAGATTATGTTCCCCAGCTGACCTGGGAACCCATTCTGTCCACCCTGAAGAGCTGGTGGAGGGGACTGGGGCGAGGGAAGGGCTTCTCTACTGAGACTGATGACCCCTGGAAAAGCAGTGGATGGATGAATGTTATGTACCTTAATTTCTACAGCGAGTCACTATTCAGAGAGACAGACCTCAAAATCCAGACTTCCATGACACAGATGTGCTCCCGGAACATTGTAAATATCCAGGTCACATCTGTTCCCATCAAAACAGATGAGTTGAAGTTGGATTTATCATCCCAATAATCCAACTGTAATACCTATGTGCTGATAGACTCTTTGTTTCATCTGAAGATGCCAAGAAGAAACAAGCAAAGTATGCATGCAGAAACTAATGCAGAAATGGGCCAAAGCTAAATCCCAGTTAGGTGCTAATTGCTAGCTAAAACAAAAGGGGATGATAAAATGGACAGACTGAGGTTGTAAAATGCACAATATGTGGTATTATGCATTTTCTATGCATTATGCACTAATACGACACTCTCTTTAATGTGGTATTGCTTTATTACCACCTTGTGAAGCAAGATGTGTGCAGAAAACCCAAAGACACAACCACAAAGGCCCAGTAGCATTTTCAGTGTTAACTCACGAGATACACATCCTCTTTAGGTAATCAAATAGAGCAAATAACCACATAAATCAAAATAAAGAAACATGAGATTTCTTTGTGGCTACAAATGGCCAAAAAAAATCAGTGTCACTGTCTCCTCTGAATAACACCTGTTCTCCCTCGCTTTGCAGTCATCGCAGTCAACGACATGAAGTGGCAGACGTCAGGGATGTTTCGACCGTTCGTAGAGCTCTCCTTGGTTGGCCCCTTCCTGGCCGACAAGAAGCGCAAGTTCAGCACAAAATCCAAGAGTAACAGCTGGTCTGCAAAGTTCAACGAGGCCTTCCAGTTGTGAGTTTGAAAGCTGTTTGAAGATGTAACGATGGAGCAGCTTAGATAGGCGATTACTAACCTCCTCTTCTGTTCTGCAGTGTCCTAGGTAAAGAGTCCCCAGATTGCTACGAGCTGCAGCTGACGGTGAAGGATTACTGCTTTGGCCGGGCAGACCGCGTGGTTGGCGTGGCCGTGGTTCAACTGCGTGACGTTGGCGATTGCAAAAGCTGCGTGTGCTGGTGTCCGCTGGGGCCGCGCATTCACACCGATGAGACAGGCATGACGGTGACACGTATCCTGTCACAGCGGCCCACCGACGAGGTCGCCAAGGAGTTTGTCAGGCTGAAATCTGAGACACGGCCTGCTGAGGAGGGCAGATGAGCAGGATCGTTTCAGGCTGAGGGGATTTACAGTGAAAAGAATCGAGCTCAGTGTTAAGGGGCAGAGCTGCTGTCTGAGCATCAAGGTGTCAGGGAAGGTTATTGCTGGGAATTACACAGGAACATTTCAACAAAGATGCTCATTTCAAGTTCTAAGAATGAAAATAACACAATGATATGACAACTACAACACAGCATATTTCTTTCAATCTTTAAATTGATCCAACTGTGAGATCAGACAGGATAAGAGTGATTTAAGATCATTTCTGTCACTGGGAATGGCTGTGGCGCAGGTGTAGTGTGGCCGACTACCAATCGGAGGGTCAGGAGCTTGATTCCCACTCTGTCTGCAGTCTGCATGTCAAAGTGTCCTTGAGCAAGACACCGAACCCCCAGTTGCTCCTGGTGGGTCAGGCCAGCGCCCGTGTATGGCAGCTCTGCCGCCGTCAGTGTGTGAATGGGTGGAAAGCAGGATCTGTAAAGCGCTTTGGTCATCTAGAGGTGAGAAAAAGTGCTATATAAGTGAACGCCATTTACTGCACTGATCCTCTGAGGCATTTCTGCTCTTTACAAATATCTGGAACAACTGAATCTAAAAACTAATATCACGAGGATTCATCAGCTGTTTATAAAAGATGGGAACCCCACAACACCCGCTAGTTTACAAGGTCCCAATATGGCTGCTTGAGCTGAACATTTGTTTTTGTTTTACTGTCACCATCTTCCTCATTTGAAACTTTGATGAAAATCTAAAGCTTATCTCAATATAGGATCCAATATAAATTCCTTACCCTATTAACTTTACGGACTCCAACAGGGACTATAATGTACCAAATTATCATAATCAAAATTATCATCAGTGTTTGAGCCCATAAACTTGTCAGTAAAGTGTCATGGTGCATAAAAATCTGACATGATTTGTCCCCTCTTCTAAAGAATCAGACTTTGTTTCCAGCTTCACTTGGCTGCTACCTGCTGGCCAATAAACCGAACGCAGAGTTAAGGCACCTCTTCTGAAAATGAAGTAAAATGTTTCAGTGTTTTAATATTTCTCCACTTTAGATTTGATTATTTTCAATTTGAAGTGACAAAAGTAAGTGCAAAAAAGTTTGTATCACGAAGTTTACACCTTTAACCTTCCCTTTTATGTGGCTATTGATGACTTGCCAGTGACTCCTGGGTTGGTTTTGTTTCAGGGCCTTATGATATGTCCTATAAGCGACTGAACCACTTTCTCCGATAATTGTGCTGCTCTTTTCTTCTCTGTTATCCCGACTGAGCTCCTCTATCCCTGTTACTGCTTCTTTCACCTCACAGCAGTCTGTAGCCATACCTGATGTTTTAACCAAGCTTCCACTACTGTGTACTGGCCCTAAAAAAGTTGTTTCCCCTCACTAAACTTGTAAAGGCTTGAGAGATCATTGTAAGATTCTGTAGTAAGAGTTATTGAATTGTGTTGCCTTAAAAAGAGCTGACCAAGCTAGCATAGCTCTTTGGATTTTGATACTTTAAAGATGTAACGGACTTCTACATGTTGACTGCTGGATTGTGGACCATTTGAGCTTTTATATCTAAGTTTCCTTGTTTTCTTTGACATCTGCCAGTCTGGTTTTAGCGGTTTCAAACAGAGCGATCACTCGTGTGCAGGACCTCTAAGTTCATCTCTTGTTGCTGCTTTAAAGGGGACGTATGTACTTTTTCCATATGTTAACAGTTTCCCAGAGGTGTTATTGACGTGTGTGATGATATGATGATATGAAATGTCTTTTTTTCCAGAATGCCCCATTTTTTGGTCTCTTTCTTTGAATGCTAATAAGCTCCAGTTTGCCCCACCCTCCCTCTTGTCACTGCCGAGTTCTATGGCAGATGTTAGTGATGGGATCTTCAGTTTTTTAAAATGTACTGAGTCACTTCCGATCCATTCACTTAAAAGATCTGTGTGAAATACTCGTACACTCAGTGCTGTACTGGACCTTAAACTGCCTACCACTCACTGAACTGAGAGTAGGCTGAGCGGAGTGGACAGGGTTCGTTCTCTGTCTGGGCGGGTGATTCAGCTGGTGGTCCCTGGCTTCCAGTACAGTTCTGATAAGTGATTCAGTACAGTTCGTTCAGCCATAACAACTAGTACATCAGTCGGTTATTCGTGAACGTTACAGCACTAGGAGATGTTATGCTCATGTTAGCAGTTGGCTTCAGCTGTCATAGTTAGTCTGAGCTAATTAACATAAAAGTAGCTAAATGTGAAAATGTAAATGCCCTTGGAGACGGGGTGTGTGGTCTGTGGTCAATAGAACAGGAATGGTTCCTGTGGTACAAAAAGCACAGTAACAACCTTGACTGAATTGTTAGCTCTGCTAAGTCAAGGGAATCCAGAAGCTTTAGCTAACCTAGGTGAGCTGTCAGTGTCCGCTTGTGCCCAAAATATGCCCATCCATCCATCCAGCCATCCTCTACCACTTATCCAGGGGTCTGAGTAGCTTGGGCAGCAGTCCAAGTACAGTAGCCCATACTGCTGTCTGGTTCACATAGCACCGTGATCCCTCCTGCAGGTGGTGAGCCTGCTGGAGGGCAGACCCACGTGCCTCCTTTGGGTACACTGGGTCAATGCTGTAACTTTTTTCATAGAAATCCACTGGAGTTCTCTTGGTCAGGCCCTTCACCCAGGAGCCTACCAAAGTGACAAGGTTGTTTTTTTCAGAGTTTTTCTGTTGGTAGCCACTCCAGATACTCATTAATGCACAAAGTCACCAAAACAGTTTTCATCATATATACTATATGCCCCCTTTAAAGTTTTGAAAAATGAGATGAGAAAGACAATGCTACAACTTTTTGTGTGCATGTGCAGTCACATCCTGCCATGTTTCTAAATATGTCATGTGATTTTTGAACTAGCCAAACCGCAGGGGTGCCCAACCTGGGGCTCCTGGAGCATTCAGGTTTCTGTGGGAAATTTCCTAATTTCACTTCTTTGTTGGTCCAAAGATTTGCAAATAATTTGTCATTGTTGTGCATGCGTTCTGCAGGCACTCTTTGCACCCATGCACAACAGCAAATTATTTGCAAAACTTTGGACCAATTAAGAAGTGAAATGAGAAAATTTCCCGCAGAAACCTGAATGTTCCAGGAGCCTCAGGTTGGGCACCCCTGAAAGCATAAGTGGCTTCAACTCACTCTCTTGTCTGTTTACTATGTGCCAAGGAACTGCAGGTGTGCAGAGAGCCTGCGAGCTCTCAGCACATATTTCAGATTGTTTACACACAGATGCGGCATTTATAGACATCTCAGTTTTAACTACAGGTTTTTCAGTTTCTTTACTGCCACACAAAAAAAAAGTTCACTTCGATTAGTTTAATTTTTTTATTTATATAGTACCAGTTTACCATGATTGGTCTTTATAATTAAGAGCTGATCTTTGCCTGCAAGAGGTGTGATGAGTAGAAGTGAGACTGGGTTTTATAAACGCCACATCTGTAGTGACAGCTTAACTCTTGCACTCTGTTTAAAACTGCAAGTTTGTAAAAAAAATAAATAAAAGCCTAAAAGCAGAGCATGTATTTATTGTACACAATCTTAACTAGACTGGTGATTTCCCCGTGTATGTACTGTGAAATATGAAGGCTGATCAAATGTATGTAAAGTACTTATCCTCATTCTAATGTGACATATGTTGAATATTTAACAGTTTTTGTATATAAAATATTTATGATTTACGGGAATGTCTTCCATCCTTTTTGTGATACTCAAACCATAACTCTGATAGTGAATTTGAAGGTATCGGTCATGTTCTGCCCTCTGGGCAGATGAGGATTCAACAGCAGGACCCATAAGCGCAGGCAGGATGGTGGTGCAAACAATAATTTATTAACAAAAACACTATGGACAAAGTAAATGCAGCACGGAGGCTGAACTCAAAACAAGCGAGGCAAACTTACATGGCATGAAACACTGGGAGAACATTAGGGTGCAACGACGAGGACACCAGACGGAGCACATGCAAAAACTGACATAAATAGGGGAATAGCTAATTGCAGATATGAGACAGCTTGGGCAGACAATCAAGGGCAGCAGGTGAGGAAAACAGGATGGGCGGGGCTACACTACATGACAATGAACATGTAGGATAACGATACTAAACAGTAAAAATAAACCGAGATCATAAAATATAACCAAATACAAAAGACACACAACAGGGGATGACATGACAGACAATGATGGGGGAACACGGGGGCACTTGATAATAATAATGATAATCATAACCAGAATAATAATGATACTGTGAAAAAAAGCAAAGACTAACATGAATATAAAGCGACTGTGGCCCAATTATGACAATATCAGCTTATTCATTGTTTTCCAACAAGACACCTTATCACACCAGTGTTAATTTTGACAGCAATTTCTTATTTATTTTTGTCATAATTTAGTTAACTAAATTTGAATGTACAATGTCCCTGCCAAATAAACCACTAAATAAAATATTATATAAAGGGTAATGCATTTTCAGGGTCCATGAAATCAAGGGTCAAGGGGTCAATATGTGTATTACATCTTACACATCCCAATGGATCTACAAAGGTACAAAATATTAACACACTAGTATCTGGAACTGAAAATATAGTATTTCACTTTATGATGAAAACAAACTTGTCAAGATCTAGAAATTATTTTAAATTTATACACATTTCCACATCAGTCTTAGTCAATCCTAACCCCCTGAACCAGAAAAGAGGCACATGGCAAAAGATTTATTAACAATATGTGTATTCAGTAGCCTACCATTGCAATGCAAACAGCTTGTACATGTTACCCAAAACTAACGAAGTGGTGCCTACCAGTGTTGGGAGTAACGCGTTACTGTAACACCACTACTTTTGCATGTAATGTGCTGTGTAACAAAATTACTGTTTAAAAATTCAATAATGCATTACAGTTTTTGAAATTTGATCAGATGTTTTACTCGTTTTATTAATATGGATAGATATTTTTAGCGTAAATAAATACAAACTGACCCTATGTAGCTGACACAGCCGTCAGTCAACGTGACCTGTTGCAAAGGGCCTCTTCATTGCTGCAGCCAGCAGCCACAAATGGAGCTTGTTGAAAATTGTCCTTTGACAGAATTTTTTCAGCAATAACTAAAAATTCTGAAAGCTGTCTGTCATTTGACAGATTACATGGAGGGTGATCTAATTAAAGTCATTTAAAATGATAGATGACAGACTGACAGAATTTTTACAAGCCTGTCTAAGAAAATGACAGATAACAAAAAAATGTAGTGCAGCCTTTAATAGAGACTATTGAGGCTTTTTCAGGTCTTCCACTCAGATGCAGTTTTGACACTCAGACAGCAGATGGCACTCTATATTAAATGCTTCAAAACACTGTCGATCATGAAGCGATTGTCTCAAAGGTGTTCATTGTTTCATGAGGCCTCAGTTTCACCATCACTATTTGCAAGCTAAAGTGCCGGTTGAGACCTACTGCAGTCTTCAGAAGTGCTTGAAACAGCAACAAAGCTAGTGCTAAGTAATGGCTAGCTATGCTAACAACACCGTGTTAGTGGATCTATGCTATCTGAACAGCCACGGCTGGATGTAAAGTGGAAATACTCTTGTCTCAACAGCCACAGCTGGATTTCAAGCACAGGTATGCATCTGGACAGTTGGTGACTTAGCAAGAATTAAACCGGCTGATTGCCAAGATACGTTGTTACAGACTGAAGATGTGATAATAGTCACTTTCCATCAGACAGCTGAGACTGTGATCCACTGAAGTTAAAACACATTTACTTGCTACCTAGATAAAGATTATTCAAAAATGTATTTTGATCTCCAAAAGAAATTTGAGGGGCTGGATCATGTTTTTGTCACAGCAGACATTTGGACTGTGGATAATGGACATTTTCTTTGGATCACTGCACATCAGATTAAATCCATATCATAAAGGTAAGCTAAACATGGACAGCTTTATACAGTGTTGCCAACTCTCACTCCAAAAATGAGGAAATTGTTGGTTGTGATCGTGTTGTTTTCCCTGCATGTGAGCGATTACGTGTCTGTGTCACCGTGAGTGAGGTGACTGAGTGAATGACCTCCCCTCTGTTCTGCGTAACTTGTCAGTGAAGAATAAATGCCTGTTACGTTCCAAATCCTCTCTCATTATTGTCTGAACCCTTGAAACGTCACAATATATCACTTTATGCATAATGAATATTGACTTTGATCAGGTCTTCATTCGTCAGTGGATGAGTCTGCCTGCTTACGCGCAATCAGACAACGCTTAGCAGCTCAATGAATGTGGCGCCCATTTCAGCAGTAGTTTCCCCATAGAAAGATTGTAATTATTCTATAATTGTAATTACAGAATATAATAGTTACACTTCTCAATTAAGTTATGAAAAAAATATGAATTTTTTTCACTATGTTCAAAATTTTGGAGCTGCACCTACACTACCGTTCAAAAGTTTGGGGTCACCCAGACAATTATTTTGTGTTTTCCATGAAAAGTCACACTTATTTACCACCATGAGTTGTAAAATGAATAGAAAATATAGTCAAGACATTGACAAGGTTAGAAATAATGATTTGTATTTGAAATAATCATTTTTTCCTTCAAACTTTGCTTTCGTCAAAGAATCCTCCATTTGCAGCAATTACAGCATTGCAGACCTAACATGATTGCACAAGGGTTTTCTAATCATCCATTAGCCTTCTGACGCAATGAGCAAACACATTGTACCATTAGAACACTGGAGTGATAGTTGCTGGAAATGGGCCTCTATACACCTATGTAGATATTGCACCAAAAACCAGACATTTGAAGCTATAATAGTTATTTACCACATTAGCAATGTATAGAGTGTATTTCTGATTAGTTTAAAGTTATCTTCATTGAAAAAAAGTGCTTTTCTTTCAAAAATAAGGAAATTTCTAAGTGACCCCAAACTTTTGAACGGTAGTGTATGTTTGCACCAACCCGGAACCGTCTCCCCGCGGTCACGGTTTTGTGAAGATGGCTGGCATTAGGATACATAACATCATAGGTTCCAAAAAAATATTGAACATTTCAACAAATCTAAACCAGACTTCCTGTGCCGGGAAATAAAAATGGTTCTTCAATGGATCTGATCTGAAACGTGTGCCCAAAACATCATAAAACAGGTTAATGGTGATGTGTCAAAGAAGATAAGTGTTAGACTTTAATTAGACATTTTTTAAATCACTCATTCCAAACTTTGTCCAAAACTGATTTATTTTCATGTATTTTTCCTACAATTTTCAACAAGTAGGAAAATATTTTTTTTTTTCAGAATTAGACTTGAGGAAACAACCTACATTCAGCAATCGTCTGGCGAGATTAAAACACTTTTAAGTTTCACTCATTTGCTCCAACCGACTACATGAAAATAAAGTAGTACTGCTTGAGTTTGTGTACAATAGGTTCTGATTATATCAAAATCTGAAATAAACCTTAATATTTTAGGAGTGTAGATTCTCATAGTTTGATGAGATCCATTACTTGCCTGAAATTAAAAAACAAAACAAATAAAGGAATGTTATATGTCTGGAGAGGAAGAAACTACTAGGTTTTAAGTACTCGTAAGAGTCACAACAGATAACTGAAGTTCCAAAGGACACTTAAGGACATTTGTCTACAGGAAGTTTTCGTTTTTTGAATGGTAGCTTCATCCCTGTAAAGGAGTTTGGTGGGGTCACCAACAGTCTATTCATGCCTGAGGACTGCAGCTCAGTCTTCCTGAGAAACAGGACTCCGAGGAAGTGAATGGGACTGCAGTTCCCATGGCAATCACAAGAAGTTAATAAAGCAGTCTTTCCAAAAACTACAGTACTGTACAGAAGTCTTGAGCCACACCGCATTTATTTACCTTTTGTTCTTATTAAAGACAAAAATTGAAAGGAGACATTATTTTTCTATTTTTGTCTTTAATAAGAACAAAAGGTAAATAATTAAAAGAAGACAAAATGAACCTACTTGAGCACACCTCATTTCTTTATATTTTGCATTCAATGAGCCAGATGATTTCTTGCCATTTTGAAAGTGATCTTAAGCAATAGTTCTCCAGACTGTATGAAGGTCTTTCAAAGTCTTTCTTTGGGCACTGTGTGCTTTTTCACTCATTTTCTGCAAAGTCCTCTTTCCTGAACATTGTCCAGTTTTGTTCAAAGATTTGAGGAAACCGAAAGTCGTGTTCTTAAGAAATCGATTTTTAAAAATCTAGTTTAAGACCTGACAGATGCTTCTGGCTCTTCAGGTAATCAATCTACTGCTCAGCAAAGCCTTATCAGAGATGTTCTCAATGAAGAAGTGAGGAAACTGAGGGATACAAAATTACAAAAGAACTGGACTGAAAATCATTGGCAACAGGTCTTATGGAGTGATGAATCTAAATTTGAAATGTGGGATCATGCTGACAGAGAACAGAAAAAATAAAAGGCAGCCAGCATCCAAAAAAAGAGCACTGAGATGTCCTTGAAGTAGTCTGGAGAACTGTTCCTTAACTACTTGGACTAAGTTCACATTACAAGCAATATTGTTCAGCTCCAGTTTTTTTAGTGACATCAGAATTACCTGTCCTGACAGTTCACATTCATTAATGCAAGTGACTTTTACCTGACTCCAACGTAACATCATCAACAACAATAACAGATGTCATATTTGATAAACTGAGAAAAATGCATTTTAACAAAGATTTGCTTTGGTTTTTGTTCTGGAAGACAGTATGTGAAGAGGTCCAGAAGGAAGGAAGTACAGGAAGAAGCCAGATGGCATCACAGAGATCTGTTTTAGAGTAACTATTAAAACGGATGCTACAACAAAGCTACATTATGACATCTGCACCATACGCATGTGAAGAGGTAAATATGAATGAATGACTCCTCAAAAAATGTTTGCAAACATTATTTCAGTCAGTTATTCCCCTCCCCTTTAATAATAGAAATTGGTATTTTATATCGTTGGAAAGCCTGATTAGTCACCTTTGCAATGACGTCCAACTTGTAAGGATCGTGCATTCATGGAATGAGCAACGCAGCTAAACGTGTGGGTACTACCCCCCAAAAATGGGCCAAAATCCCCTGCAATATTCTCCTGTTGGTATTCACTCTTGTTTTGAGTTGCTTGGTGGATTGGATGATTGTGCTGTTCCACAGTAATAAGGAAAAAACAATACATACATTTACTGGCCATTTTTACACTTTATTCATTTAGTGTCAGGGACCTCAGTTATGTGTGGAAGATCCATAGGCAGCCACAACAACTTGGCACCTCCTCATGCATGTTACATTTTGCTGTGGAATGGCATCCCTCTCCTCAGCCAGGACATGTGGAACACACAGCACGCCCAAGCTGATCCCACAAGTGTTCCATTACACCTGTGACTGGCACACACCTGGTAGCACTGAAGCTCAGAACAAGAGTGAATACCAACAGGAGAATACTGCAGGTGATTTTGGCCCATTTTTGGGGGGGGGTGACACGCACACGTTTAGCTGTGTTGCTCATTTCACGGCTACACGATCCTGACAAGTTGTACCTCGTTGTAAAGGTGACTAATCAGGCTTTACAATGATATAAAATATGGTACCAATTTGTATTCTTAAAGGAGAGAAATCAATGACAGAACTAATGTTTGGTGATCTTTAACTTAGCCTTATAGAAATTACAAGAAACCTTACCTAAGAGAGCGTTGAATATACAGTGCTGTGAAAAAGTCTTTGCCCCCTTCCTGATTTCTTATATTTTTGCATATTTGTCACATGTAAATGTTTCAGATCAAACACATTTTAATATTAAACAAAGAAAAACAGAGTGAATACAAAATTCAATTTTTAAATGGGGATTTCATTTATTAAGGAAAAAAAACCTATCCAAACCAACTTGGCCCAATGTGAAAAAGTAATTACCCCCTACACCTAATAACTGGTTGGTTCACCCTTTTTTTTTTTTTTGTTACTTATTTGTACCCGTAGGTAGACTTGGTTTGCAGTCTGGTGACAAGCCACCGGCTGCTGGTCGCTGCATGCGCGAGCGCCCTAAACCTACATGTTTTTTTTTTTGGTGTGCGGGAGGAAACCGGAGAAATCCCGGAGTAAACCCGCGCAACACGGGGAGAACATGCAAACTCCACACAGCTCACTGTTGGTCGGGGGCTGGGATCGAACCCATGATCTCATGATCCCCGCGATCCCCCGGCCGAGGGTAAAACTGTGCTGCCACAGTGCTAAACCACTGCGCCACTGTGCAGCCACCCTTGGCGGCAACAACTGCAATCACGCATTTGCAATAACTGACAATGAGTCTTTTACATCATTGTTGAGAAATTTTGGCCCACTCTGCTTTGCAGAACTGTTTTAATTCAGCCACACTGGAGGGCTTGAACTTGAGGTCACATGACCAGACATTCTCCTTCAGGATTTTCCCGTAGAGAGCAGAATTCATGGTTCCATCAATTACAACAAGTCATCCAGGTCCTGACGCAGCAAAGCAGCTCCAGACCATCACACTACCACCACCATGTTTGACTGCTGGTATGATATTCTTTCTATGAAATTCTTAAGAAATGTTCGTTTTACACCAGATGTAACAGGACACACGTCTTCCAAAAAGTACAAAATATTTTCCCAAAAGTCTTGGGAATCATCAAGATGTTTTTTTGTTGTTTTTTTTGGCAAATGTAAGATGAGCCTTTGTGTTCTTTTGGTCAACAGTGGTTTTCAACTTGGAACTCTCCCATGAATGCCATTTTTGCTCAGTCTCTTTATTGTTGAATCATGGACCAGTGTCCAAACTGAGCCAAGTGAGGCTGCAGTTCTTTAGATGTTGTTCTGCATTTTTTTTTCTTATCTAGTCTTGAATTTCTTTAGATCACAGCATGATGTGCTGCTTTTTGAGATATTTTAGCCTATTTCACTTTGTCAGACAGGTTCTATTTAAGTGATTTCTTGATTCAACAGGTCTGGCAGTAATCAGGCCTGGGCGTGACTCGTGAAATTGAACTCAGCTTTCAAAAAAATGTGATTAATCACAGTTAATTCATGGTGTAACAAGGGGGATAATTACTTTTTCACATTGGGCCAGGCAGGTTTGGATAGCTTTTTTTCACTAAATAAATGAAATCATCATTTAAAAACTGCACTTTGTATTTACTCAGGCCATCTTTGTCTAATATTAAAATTTGCTTGATGATCTAAAACGGCTCACCAACTAAAACTTCAAGAGGTCCGATAAGTCAGTCCTCCTCCACAGCTGAGGTCGAGTTAGGGCTGAAGATCTTTGGTCACCACAATCTGATTATGATTCAGGGTCTATGATTTGACTCTAAAACAATTCACATTGCATTTTTTTTTTCAGGATTTTTTTCCTCACTGTGTGACAACTTGGTGCTTTTAAAGTCAAGTGTTCCAACATCTTTTAATAAAACAAATGGAAGAGAAATATGGCAAGTCACGTGGACAAATTTATCTGAAAATGTGCTTTTAAGAACTGTCATCCTTTCATGGACAGTCTTTCAGAAGAGCACGGCTGTCTCCAGCAGGCCAATATCATTTGCTTTTAAACATTATTTTATTAAGCTGATGTTTCAGCTGCTTTTAGCTCTGTATTATTTTTTAAAAAAATCAAATAAATTCTTTGCTAAATTTCAAACAAAACATGTAATAATTTAATCGTAATAATACAGGGGAACACTAAATGTGTTTTTGACTCCAAATAAATAGCTCTAATATTCTAACATCTACAATTTAAATCTTTAAAGAAGAAGCCACCTCTGTTGTCATTCAGTCCATCATGTACAGTCGAATGAAATTACGTTTCTCCATCTACAATGTTAATCACATCTAGAATCAGAGAGGTCGCTGCCATAACTTCTCCTTCCCCCATTCTATTACGCTGAGCACCAAGCTAGAAGGTGGGAAGTACCATTTTTTTATATGGTCTTTGGTATGACCCGGCTTGGAATTGAACCCCCAACCTCCTGATTGTGGAACAGATGCTGTATCAACTAGGCCACCACTCCGGCGCCGCTCCTACAAAAATGTAAAGTTTTACATATGAACACATAATTAAATTACCTACATTTAAAAACATTAATATCTAAAAAATAAAATCTCACAAAAAGTCCACCTGTCTACTATATTTACAGTATACAAAAAATGTTTCAAACTGTAAGCCTAAAAAAATGGACAGAAAATATAATTCCAAACTACAGAATTCCTTTGAGGTTTTTTTTTATGTCAACAATGTTTTTATCTTTTTGACCTCGTCTGTGTCCGTTTGGGTAGCACAGTGTCACGGGGAGAGAGGAGACGTGTATGGTGCTTTTCATGCTCACAGGGAGCAAATTATTGTTTTTACGTGATAGCAGGGGTCACGGAAATGACCTCCATGACCAGCATCATGCCGCCCCAAAGGGGACACGGTCCTGGAGGAAGCGACCTGCCCCTGTGTCTCAGCACAGACTACTCTCAGCAGAATTGTGGTGGAGATGCGGAGGAGGCGAGGGGACCTTCCGTCAACAGACCCCCAAGGCGGACACGTGCCATCAGAGGCAGCCAGAGTGACAGCAGATACACAATTTCACAACAGCGCTTTATTCCGCAGGTACACACTGGGAAGGAAGTGTAGCTGACCGCCTCATGTGACGCATGCAGCGAACGGTGATTTTGCCTCCCGCTGCATCACCGCTCTGCACAGGATGCCCAAGGTGTCACATCATAAAATGCCTGGGCAGCCGCTGATACAGCGTTTCAGTCCCGCTTTTTTCACTCCATTAAAACAAAACAGAGTAACTTTTTCCTAAATTTTATCAACAGGCTTTGAGGTCTGGATGGAGGATTCTCGAGGTCCAGATCCGGACCGGAGTCCGCCAGTTGGTGACCCTCATCTAAAACACTTGTGTGTGACAAGCATGTGTGACAAGCATGCCAAAATATATAAGAAATCAGGAAGGGAGCAAATACTTTTTCACAGCACTGTAAGTGGCAACATCAAATACTGACTTTCAAGAGTTGTACTAACTCTAATATTTCGATATAAACCATATTTCCATTTATGTTTGCACGTTTCAATAAACTGTCCCATTTTTCTAGCAAATCTAAAGAAGGCAGACTGTTGCACAGTAATCTAGATAGAATACCTTTGATTCAGTAATTCAGGCATCAGTCTGATTCACTTTGTCAAACTGTTGGAGCTAATTCTGTACACAGAGTAAAAAAAGGTGGGGCAACTTTAAGACTGTCTATGAAATGATGGAAAACCCTTGTTTTAGTGACATCTCATGACTGAAGATTCATCAGACACTCTTAATCAAGTACGCCAGGCTGTGCTTTCTGATGGCGGCTCAACCGTCACTGCTTTCAGGACTGTCTGCTGCTGCCTTCGTCTTGCTCATGGCTGCTTGGCCTCCCGTTGGTCTGCGAGGACTGTAGGTGGTCAGGAAGCAGGACCTCCACCGTAAAACTGATTCTTTTGGCCTGGAAGATGCTGTAGGTGTTGTCGAATCTCAGCACATCTGTGCATGGAAGACAGAACAGAGACCTTATAGATTGGATTCACTGTTGGAATAAAAGTGGCTCAACAGCTGAGCGAGCTACTCACAGACTCCAGGATGCTCGCAGGTCAGTGAACCGTCCTCAGGCACTAAGTGGGCGTTATATCGCTGGCTGGGCACGATTTCCTCCATCTCAGCCGCCTTCTTCCATTTGCCTTTTTTAGCTTTTCGGAACACTCCAAAGCCAATGTCTGCACCCTCACTGGCAAACTGCCACCTGACAGAACGGAAGTGTGGAAATGAAATGTGGAAAATGACTGTTTGGTGCGATGCAAAAAAAAACAAAAGATACAAAATAAGGAAAATAGTCCATTCTTAAGTAAACTAACTATTACTTCTGCTATACAAAAAAACAAGTCTGCCAAATAAATAAATAAATAATAAAGAAAAATATAACAAAATTTAAAAAAAAAATCTGCATGGTTTAGGGGATTTGATTAAATGTTCTGGAGAGGTTTCTCTGTAGGATTGCTGGACTCACCCTTTGGGTTTGGACCAACTTTTACTGACGTTTTGGCAAACGTCTGGCTCTGCTGGCAAAAGTTGATAAAAATTAATGATAGTTGGTGTTTGTTGGCAAATGCTGGCGAAAGTTGTATTCCTTGAAAATTTTCAGCATGCTGAAAATTTGTCGATGTTTGGAAATAAACGTTGGTGAAAGCTGTGCTCAGTTTGTAAAAGTTCCTGAGCACTGGGCTAAGTTATGCAGCGTTCACCTAAGTCGGCCTAAGTTAAGCTCCGTTGGCAAAGTTGACTGAAATGCTGGTGGAAACAGATATTTTTAGATCGAAACTCACTTCAAACATGCACAAACGAAAGAGAAATAGAGAGAAGGAGGAATTTAAAAAAAGAAAAAAAAAATATAATCTTCCAAAAATGTGACAGCCTAAAAGGAAAAAAAAAATCTCCTCATTGAGAAATTTACTGTTCTTAATTTTCTGCTCCGTGCGTAATCATCCTCCAAGATTTATTGGTTTGGCTTCCATTGTGGGAATCAAACAGCGCTGATGTGGCGTCAAAAAGTAAATGACATTTAACGGGATTTTATGTTATTTTAATGGAGAGAGTTGTAACAGTCAAACTATAATCACCTGTCATTTTATTTATGATGATACACTAAAGTCTTTTTTTTATTCCATCTACATTCACATTTTAATTGTGGACTTAACGTTGGAGTCTATAGGCATTATTGTATCATTTTTTAGAGGAATGATTGAATGAATGAACAGGGGAAAAGTGTATGCAGAAGTAACTACATAGGAATATAAAACAAAAATAAATACTGCCTCCACAAACGCTGATCTTTACATGAGCATCGCCTGTCAGCTGAACTACGCTGAGTATTTCTTTCATTTTTGAAAACGTCTGTAAAAGTTGGTCCAAACGCTATAGTGTGAACCCAGCTTTAGAGACAGGGTGAGGAGCTCACACATCTGGGAGAGGCTCAGAGTAGAACCGCTGCTCCTCCACATCAAAAGGAGCCAGTTGAGGTGGTTTGGATATCTAAATAGGATGCCTCCTCAACACCTCCCACTCAAGGTGTTTTGGATACGTCCCACTGAGAGGAGACCCCAGGGCAGACCCAGGACATGCTGGAGAGACTATGTCTCCCAGTTGGCATGGGAATGCCTTGACATCCTCTCTGAAGAGTGGTAGGAGGTGGCTGGGGAGCGGGAAGTCTGGGCCTCTCTGGTTGGACTGCTGCCTCTGTGACCCGGATCCCCCAGAAAAGTGGTAGAAGATGGATGGATGGATGTATTGATAAATGGAGATTTTTGATTCTTTTCTTGTAAATCTGTTTTTTTCTCAGAAGTCTGCAAATTTTTCAAATAAATTTTCCTTTTTCTTCTCTTAAGTTTGCAAATTTTTTACATAACTTTGAAACATTTAAATTTGTCTGTTTTTTTTAATTATTTGATTATTAAGGGAGATTTTTGATTAGTGTCAATGACTGTAGGACTGACCTCAGCACACAGCCTGGAAACAAGATCTCATAGTCCAGCTGCTGGGAGGAGCCTCGATTGACAGTCATACACTGCTCATAATCCACCTTAACATGGTCCCGCACATAATATGAGGGAGGGACTGGTCCAACATGGTTAATCTGCAACAGCAAGACAAAAAGTCAGCATACAGGAATCAAAACACTTTTTCTGAGGTTGAGATTTAAATGAAAAAGAGGAAAAACTTCACTTACTGTGTTGTTATACAATTGTGAAGGCTTAAAAATATTTTTGCACAAAGCTAGTTATGTTAGACATTAAAAAACAACTCTATTTTAGATTTGATGGTTTATTCCTGAACAACAAAATCAAACAAATCAAGTGTAATACAAGATCCTACCATCAGAGAGTAGTGATGCATCTCAGCTAAATGAGGAGTTTTATTCCAAAATCAATCCCTCACGCCATAATTAGATTATCACACTAACAAAGACAGACACGCCTTACTTGAGTGGGTCTAAGAAAGTTCCATGTCACACAGTTAAACAGAATGATGTAGAATATAACCCAAAGAGTGTGTGTGTGGGGGGGGGCACAATATACAGTACAAGGCATAATATCTGCTGTTATATCAGGTTGTCAGAACAAAGTATATTTCTGAGATCCGTA
The DNA here is from genome assembly GCA_020510985.1 of Pholidichthys leucotaenia. Lineage (NCBI taxonomy): Eukaryota > Metazoa > Chordata > Actinopteri > Cichliformes > Pholidichthyidae > Pholidichthys > Pholidichthys leucotaenia. The sequence continues at coordinate 438,556,245 of CM035838.1, forward strand.
CATCCTGACTGGTTTCCATTTTTGATTTGTCAATTTCTACTGAATTTTTGATCATTCAGACCAGTCCTTTTTACAATCTCAGAAATATTTATTGATAAAGCACTTATAAATTGTGATTTTTATGTTACCAAAGCTGTCTATAAGAAAACCATCTAAAAGAAGGATCATTAAAAGTAACCAGCCATAAATATACAGTCTGTACAATGGTATAGTGTAGTTTTGAGACCCACACTCTACATAGTGGAGGAAATAAATATTGAATGCATCAGCATTTTTTTTCAGCACATACAGTATATTTTCAATAAGGCTACTCACATGAAATTTTCACCAGATGTCTTAGTTCAAGAAATCCACACTTATAAAGAAATCAAAACATTAAAGTTTATAGATAAAATTATAAATGAAGTGCTCAATAAATTGGAATGAAACACAAATAAGTACTGAACACGGTAGCTGAAATTTATTTAATATTTAGCGGAGAATGTGATGGCGGCTTTTATTATGAAGTGCAGTGTGGTGACGCTGACTTCCTGTCACATCACCGCACTGCCACCCATATAAGCGGGGTAGGCCGCCATAGGCAAGGTCTCTTGTGCCGGATGATCCCGCTGGGTGCGTGCCATGTACTGCTTATCATGACCACCAATAAAGCTGTGTTCGACGTTACCACTCTCTTCACCTCATTCATCACCAGATTTGTGGACATAACATTTGGTGACTGAGGATTAATATATGGAGGCGTGCATTACACCACTCCATCCCTTCCTTGAGCTCCTGGGTGAGCCACCGATGCCATGACCACATTGGTTGGAGGCCTTTCAAACGTATATTACAGCGCTGGACCTCAGGAAGCTTGATAAGGTGAGGGCACGTGTGCTTCTTGTCCACAACCTGGGTATTGAAGGCAGGAGGGTCCTACGGACACTCAGCATGTCGGACTCGTATGAGGACGTCGTGGAGCTGCTAGCTAATCGTTTCTTCACCCCAGACAGCGTGACTGTTCGAAGAATTCGCTTTCGCCAGAGACACCAACATGTCGGTGAGCCTATCCGCCAGTATGTCATTGATTTGAGGCAGCTAGCTAGCGAGTGTCGTTTTGGGCCGCTTGAAGACAAGATGGTACGCAACCAACTAGCTGAGCACATGTGCAATGCTGAGCTGTGTGCTAGGCTATTAATAGCACCTAATGACTTGACATTAGCTAGAGCCGTCAAGCTAGCTCTCTGGTTGGAGGCCGTTGATAAGCTAGCTCTGGAGCTAAACTGGCACCAGTCACAGAAGTTGCCGGAGCCGCCCGCCTCAGCTAATGTTGCGGACCCTGATAGCGAGGATAGCTTGGACGAAGATTATTTGAAAACCAATGCTGCCAGTCGAAGGTCTGCCCTGGGAAACCCCCATTGCAGGGGCTGTGGGTCCACAACACACCGCCATAAAGCGAAAGAGTGCCCGACAAGAGGAAAACGTAGTAGATGTGGACACTTGAATCACTATGCTAGGGTGTGCCGTTTGTCTTACCCAGGGAACCCAAGGGAGAAATCACCCCGCCCACCCCCGACGGACAACACTGGGAGCGAATGGTCTGGTTGTGGTCACTGGGGCTTGCGGGCACCGGTGATCAAAGAGGACATGGTTTAGGACGAAGAGCTAACGGACACCCTTGCTTTCAAGTCGGCCAGTTCTCGCTCAGTGTCGGTACCCATGCCGATGAGCGACACCATGCTACCTCCAAATGCCTCTGGTACTTGGCCTCAGTTGGATGGGGGGGGGGGGGGGGGTCTGCAGCTATGACGGTGAATACTGCAATGTTTATAGAAGAGGACGTGGCCAGACTGACAAGCATGGAGTTACCACATGCTCAGCAGCAGCACATCAGGCTGAGTAAGGTTCCACTTCAGGTTATGGACTTGGTTCAGGTTCAGGATGATGAACAACCACGGCGAAGATGGGCCAGACAACAGCCAGCAAAACATCAAGCATGTCTGTGGATAGTGGCGAAGTTGGGAGCAGCGTGCTTTCGGTTGTCCGACAGCTCAATGAGGCATGCCAACCAGCTACGGCGTGTCCAGGAGGACGTTCCAGATGGCGAGACTGGATGAGAGTCGGTGAAGGAGGTTTGGGATCCGGGCTCCGTCGTCCAGAAGATCAGCCATCGCTCCAGGGACCTGCTGCCTCCAGGGGTGCGTCTGCTGAGGGGCTGCCCTGGGCCCCCCATGCCGGTTCCACCTTTCCCACCCAAGTGACTGTGCTGTGACAGTTTTTTCTTGTTTATAGTTCATTGTGTGTTTATTGTGTTTAGTTTAGGAGCACGGCAGACATCTTTAGTTTGAAATAAAGACTTACTTTAATCCAGTGGCAAAATAATCCACCGTGCCATGCGGGTCATGTGGTAGTCCACCCACCGGCTCTATTTTAGGTTGTTTTGTGTGACTGTGTTAGGCCTTTGGAAATTTTAGTTTACATTATTTAGTGTGTGATTCAGGTTCCAAATTGAGGTGGGTTTGAATTGTTTGAGTGGTTTTTGGATTTTGTAAAGGGGGGAGGAATGTGATGGCGGCTCTTATTATGAAGTGCAGTGTGGTGACGCCAACTTCCCGTCGCGTCACCGCACTGCCATATATAGCAGGGTGGGCAGCCATAGGAACAGGCTCTTGTGCCGGATGGTCCCGCTGGGTGCTTGCCATGTACTGCTTATCATTACCACCAATAAAGCCGTGTTCGACGTTACCACTCTCTTCGTCTCATTCATCACCAGGTTTGTGGACATAACGGAGAAGCCTTTGTTTGCAGTTTGAAGACCCTTCCTGTATGTAGAAACTAATCTCCCACAGTTGTCAGAGTTTGGCCCATTTCTCCACACAGACTGCATTTAAATCCTGAAGATTCTGGGGGGCCCTCTTGTGAAACCTGATATTTAGTTATTTCCACAAATTTTCAAATGGATTTAAGTAAGGTGACAGACTGAGCCATTCTAACAACTTGATTTTCTTTGTGACAAACTAACTGAAAATTTCCTTTGCTGTGTATTTGGAGTAATTGTCCTGCTGGAAGGTTCACCCCTGTCTCATCCACATAATTTTGGTGGAAGGCAGCAGGTTTTTTTCCCCCCAAGATTACTGCAGTACATGACCCCATTCATTGTTCATTTAATTATATGAAGTCTGCCAGTCATGCTTCCACCTCCAAACTTTACTGATGGGATAGTGTTTTTTGTGTGATGTGCAGTGCCATTTCTCCTCCAAACATGGTGTGTAGCATGACAACCAAATGTTTTATTTTTGTCTCATCTGACCACACTACAGTACCCCAGTATTTCATAGGCTTGTCAAAATGCGGCTGAGCAAACTTTAAACAAGCTTCAACAGGGCTTTTCTTCAATAACGGAGTCTTGAGAGGTGAGCATGCATGAAGCCCATGGCGGTAGAGTGCACTGCCTATTGTTTTCTCTGTCACAAATGTACCTGCTGCCTCCAAAGCTTCGCCTTGGCTCTGGGACTACTTTTCTGACTATCCCTCTGACTCCCTGGTCAGATACATATCTTGTGAGGAGCTCCTGTGCATGGCTGGTTGATGGTAAAGTGATGTTCCTTCCACATACAGTATGAATAAGAACTCCAATGGTTCTTACTGGCAGACTCACACGTTTTAATATACAGTGGTGTGAAAAGGTTTTTTCCCCCTTCCTGATTTCTGATTTCTTTGTATGTTTATCACACTTAAATAGTTCAGATCATCAAACAAATTTAAATATAAGACAAAGATAACACAAGTAAACACAAAATTATGTTTTTAAATGAAGGTGTTTATTATTAAGGGGAAAAAAAGCCCAAACCTACATGGCCCTGTGTGAAAAAGTGATTGCCCCCCCCATTAAAACATAAATTAACTGTGGTTTATCACATCTTTGAAAAGCTGAGTTCAATTTCTCTAGCCACACCCAGGCCTGATTACTGCCACACCTGTTCTCAATCAAGAAAACACTTAAATAAGACCTGCCTGACAAAGTGAAATAGACCAAAAGATCCTCAACACTAGACATCATGCTGCGATCCAAAGAAATTCGGGAACAAATGAGAATCAGAATCAGAATCAACTTTATTGCCAAGTATGCTTACACATACAAGGAATTTTACTTATCACTAAGGTGCGCTCGTGTTAAGCGCTCCCTAATGACGCGGCAGCCATACAGGCGCCTCATACAGCGGGGGGTAAAGAGGGGGAGGGGGAGGGGGTGACACATTAGGCAGAGAGAAAAAACATAGTTATCAAAATATAGCTCAAGTGAGCAAGATTGTGATCACATAGAAAACAACCTCTAATTGCACACTTAGCAGACAAGATACAGATCCACACATTAACAAAGCAAGAGAGAGACCAGTGTGGGTATGTCAGTCATGTGATATCAGTGTGAATGCAGTGTGTGAAGTATCAGTTACTGGTGGACAACAAAAATCCTCTCCTAGGCAACGGCTAGATGTTATGTCCATGGTGTTCTAAAAAATAGATAGCATGTCCATAGAGTTCATCTCTCTTCAGTGCATGTCAGATGGTAAAATTCCATGTTAGTCACATGATGACGCTGTCCTTGGTGAGTTCAGATTGCTACACATCAGAATGTTTGGGTTAGACAGAAGCCAAAACTCCCTTCTGCCTTATCTTTTCTCCTGGAGGAATGAGTTCTCCCAAGGATGCCGAATCAAGGCCTGATGAGCACAGTTCACTTAAGAGCATAGAATTTTCATCTCTCATGCGATTCTGTGCATCACAATTTACATTAACATTCACAGGCTTTAAAATCATTCCCTGGAGAGCACCCAGCGACTCCGAGATGTTTCCCACCTTCCGATTCAGTTCGCCATTTGCCACTATCAGTGCCCTCCCCAGCTGGTCGAATTGTTGTTGAAGGCGCTTTAATTTCCGATACACCAGGAAAACTCCAAAGCCAAACAGCAGAAATCCTGTGATCATGAAGCCAAACAGGTAGATGTCTTCGACATCTTCAATCCAATTGTCCCATGAGTCTCTCACATACTTGGGCTCCCCCGATTTTCTGTTTGGAAAAGTGGTGTCAATTGCATTTAAAGCCCAGCTCACCAATTCCGTAATTTTCCGTTTGGATCGAGATCAGCGAGAAGAAGAGCGAGACACAGACAGGACACAGCAAGCTGGGATCAGTGAAGGGAGGAGAGGAGAGGGAGAGGAGAAGAAATGCGTCTGCTCTCTCTGAAAGCTGGAAGAAGAAGGTAACAAAGTAATTGAGATCTATCAGTCTGGAAAAGGTTATAAAGCCAATTCTAAAGCTTTGGGACTCCAGCAAACCACAGTGAGAGCCATTATCCACAAATGGCTAAAACATGGAACAGTGGTGAACCTCCCCAGAAGTGGCCGGCTGACCAAAATTACCCCAAGAGCACAGTGACGACTCATCCAAGAGGTCACAAAAGACCCCACAACAACATCCAAAGAACTGCAGGCCTCACTTGCCTCAGTTAAGGTCAGTGTTCATGACTCCACCATAAGAAAGAGACTGGGCAAAAATGGCCTGCATGGCAGAGTTCCAAGACGAATACTATTGCTGAGCAAGAAGAACTTAAAGGCTCATCTCAGTTTTGCCAGAAAACATCTTGATGATCCAAGACTTTTGGGAAAATACTCTGTGGACTGACAAGACAAAAGTGAACTTTCTGAAAGGTGTCTGTCCCATTACATCCGGTGTAAAAGTAACACAGCATTTCAGAAAAGGAACATTATACCAACAGTAAAATATGGTGGTGGCAGTGTGATGGTCTGGGGCTGTTTTGCTGCTTCAGGACCTGGAAGACTTGCTGTGGTAAATGGAACCATGAATTCGGCTGTCTACCAAAAAATCCTGAAGGAGAATGTCTGGCCATCTGTTCGTGACCTCAAGCTGAAACGAACTTGGGTTCTGCAGCAGGACAATGATCCAAAACTCACTAGCAAGCCCACTTCTGAATGGCTTAAGAAAAACAAAATGAAGACTTTGGAGTGGCCTAGTCAAAGTCCTGACCTGAATCCGATTGTGATGCTGTGGCATGACCTTAAAAAGGTGGTTCATGCTCGAACACCGTCCAATGTGGCTGAATTACAACAATTCTGCAAAGCTGAGTGGGCCAAAATTCCTCCATAGCGTTGTAAAAGACTCATTGCCAGTTATTGCAAACGCTTGATTGCAGTTGTTGCTACTAAGGGTGGCCCAACCAGGTATTAGCTTTAGGGGGCAATCACTTTTTCACACAGGGCCATGTAGATTTGGATTTTTTTTTCCCCCTTAATAACAAACACCTTCATTTAAAAACTGCATTTTGTGTTTACTTGTGTTATCTTTGTCTATTATTTAAATTTGTTTGATGATCTGAAACATTTAAGTGTGACAAACATACAAAAAAACATGAGAAATCAGGAAGGGGCAAACACTTTTTCACACCACTGTACATCTCTAATGCTAACCAAATGCATTAAAGAGCCCGTGACATAATTCAACCAAGACATCATTAGAAAGAAGAACTAATCTGTTTTTATTCTGTGTAGACAAAAAAATTCAATAAAATTTTGTTTCCATATACTACCATAAATTACATCCTGATGCAGACTATTGCGATGTTTGTTTGTCGAAATTGGGTCAAACGCGGCCGCCATTTTGTGAGGTAATGAGGTGAACCAAAGATGTAAACAAGCATGGCTGAGTGCACTCAAGCGGAGGAAGTTGAGAGCGATTTCAGCGAAGATTTGAGCGATTTGTTGATAGTTTTTGAGGAAGAAGCAGGATCGGGTGATGAAGAAGAGCAAGATGGTTCTAACAAAGGACTGCAACCCTATTTATTTCAACCATATCGTTCAGGAAGCGAAGATGACTCGCACGTTTCAGAGGATGAAGGGTCCGACGGTGAAGGGTTAGAGATGGACATCGGTCTCCTCCAAAACACTGAATGGTAATATACAGATGGATCTAAATTTCCCCGATCGGGTGGTCGGGGAAATTTTTAAAAAAAAGCTCAGATATTCAGTTTCGGTAGGCAATGAGATTTATAAAAATGAAAACTGAAAAAAGTAATATGATGGTTTTTTTACACAAAGTCGTTCCATTTGGTGTAAAGTCAACACTCAGCTTCAAAATTCATAGGGGAAGATTTTACTTTCGGCGGAAAAAATATAATAAAATCACGATCGCCTTATGTGGAAAAAAAAAATCAATTAGACAAACTCTTTTCCGGGCGAGTTTTGACACTGATGCTTCTCTGCACTGTGTTGATATGGGTGATTGTCCGTATCTCTGTGCAACAATCGTCCGTATCTCTGCGCTGTTTTGATATGGACGATCACCCATATCAAAACAGCGCAGAGAAGCAACAGTGTCAAAACTCGCCCGGAAAGAGTTTGTGTAATTGATTTTTTTTTTTCCACATAAGGCGATCGTTATTTAATCGTTTGGTTTACAGAAATTTTGGCTTCAATTTTTTTTTTTATTTCCCCATCGGGTGTTTGGGGAAATTAAAAAAAAAATGCTCAGATATTCAATTTCGGTAGGCAATGAGATTTATAATAATGAAAACTGAAAAAAATAATATAACATTTTTTTTAACAAAGTTGTTCCATTTGGAGTAAAGTCAACACTCAGCTTCATAATTCAAAGAGGAGTATTTTACTTTCGGCGGAAAAAATTTAATAAAATCATGATTGCCTTATGTGGGGAAAAAAGTCAATTACACACTCTTTTCCGGGCGAGTTTTGACACTGTTGCTTCTCTGCGCCATTTTGATATGTTGATATCGTCTTGAGCTGTGGGTTTTCATTTGAAAACCGTAGGTATGGCAGTTGGTTTTAGAACCCATTTGTAACGAACTTTCAAGCCTAAAGATTCCTGTATAGCAGGCGCCTCCTCAAAACTGTCTGCAGTGAAATGATCGCTACAGAGTACAGAAGATGGTGTTGGTTGCCATTTGTCCCTTGTTCTCTGTACTTGCTTTGCCGATTTTTTAAGAAGATCTGGATCTTTTGGGAACGAGAACAGGCTTGTATGTTCACTGGAGCAATTAGAACACCCACCCACCACGCAACGTTTCAGCATTTCTTCACTGATCTAGAAGCTAAACAGCTCGTTAACATTGATAGCACACAGATCAGCTGAGTGGAACTTAACCTCATGACGTCATATCCGGAAACGAGGCAAGTCTCAGGAGATCATGTTAGTGCAACACGGCACTAAATTTGAATTCACTTGGAAATATTTTTCCACTTATTTAGTGTTCTAAGTCAAAAGAACCAACTATATGGACGATTGAAGATAAATTCATAATGAATATGATCCATAGTTCCTAAATCGTGTCACAGACACTTTAATGTGTTTTTGCAACAAGCAGGTTGCAAAGGTCTTGGGAGAGCTCTTGGCCTTTACCCATCATGTGATGTTTCTTGTATAACACCTTGGCAACTAAAAATCTTTTTATAGCCACTCATACCTACTGGCTGATATTAACAACCACAGATGAGGTAGAACTACTTTCTAACAACTTATGGATTTCAACTGATTTCTTGCTTTACCATGCCTTGGGGCAGGGGTGTCAAACTCACTCCATGGAGGGCCAAGACCCTGCAGGTTTTACCTCCACCCAGTGGCTTCAACAGGTGATTTCACTGAATTTCTTCCCACTGATTGCTGGTCAGTGAAAACACCTGCTGAAGACACTGGGTGGAAGTAAAACATGCAGGGTCTTGGCCCTCCATGGAATGAGTTTGACACCCCTGCCTTGGGGTAATACTTCTTTTGAACGTGTTCACTACTTTTTTCCTGTTTGATTCCACACATAACTTTTTAATGAACTTAAATGTTTTGATTCCTTTCTATGTGTAGAAAGGAAAGTTAATACCAAAGTCTTTTAAAACTGTCACGTGAGTAGCCTCGCTGAGAATATACTGTATGTAATGAAAAAAAAATGGTGACACATTCACTACTTACTTTCCCCACTGTAAGAGTAATCAGAGGAAGAAAATAAAAAACACCAAGTCTGACATACACAGCTAGCTAATAAGAACATTAATTATAGAAGTAAAAAAAAACAGCATCACACTTCCTCGAGTCCTGAGCAGTCAGAATGATTTATTTTCCTGTTCTGATCATCATCTGTCCTTGGCCCAATTTTTAATCTACAGAAACAGTAACAAACATAGGTCAGTTTGCTTCATATACTGCTGCTGGACTAACAAAACTGCTGTTCTAATACTGCGCTTTGCATGACTATCTAAACAAAACCTTAGATATGACAGGCTCCTCATGCCATTTTGAACAGCAACACTGGATAGCATTGGGATGAGGTGGGACTTTTTCTTGAATATTTAATCTTGTATTCCCCATTTCTCTCTCATTCATTTCTAGCTCTTCTTAGCGGACAGACAGGGTCAACTGTGGTGCATGCATGCAGCTCTATTGATTGTCCTGCTGCAGACAGTCAACCCAGAATAGATCTTGCATTGACACTGTGACCACATTAGCTAGGTCATGTGTATCGGGATCCTCCCACAGCATCCCATGAAACCCAGGTTTGGCCTTTTATGGCATAGATGAGCTGTTTCTTCATCCCAGTGTAGTATCTCAATGTGTACTTTTTCTTTTTCTTTTTTTTTACTGTGACAGGTAAATCATGTGGACAGGAACTCACATTAACCATAGATTTGTTAGTCAAATGTAAATCCCACGACATTTCCAGTGCTCTGTGTTGTTATTGGCTTGCAGTCTATTGCCAAAGCAAAGCTGAAAGCTGCAAAACACTACAAGAGTGCAAGCTGTAAATTAGTAAAAGATACCTACAAAGCAGCAGAAAAGGTGTTTGAAGATGGTTGATACTTGGGTTTTAACATGGGGTGTTTTTGCTCTTTGGAAGCACATTTCTTTTACTTTCAAAGGACAATTTGTGATCAATCAAAGACAGAGCTGGACATTTTAGCTGTATATGTGTTCACAAATACATCTCATATTAAAAGAAGAAATAATTGCCTGATATATTCAAGAAAATATTATTGATTCTTGTCTTGCCATCGACTACAGAAAAAAAAAATCTTTTGCCTAACTGGCATTTTTTGAGTTATTTTGATGAGAGATTCTGAGTTTGCTAAAGATCTGATAACTATGACTTTTTATCTGACAGCATAAGCCTGTGTCATATCTACAACTACAGATACAAAGTCATAACTATGAGACTAAAAGTCCCTATTACGTCCAAGAAGGAAGTCATATGATTCATCCAGTATACAGTGGATGTAAAAAGTCTACACACCCCTGTTCAAATGCCAGGTTTTTGTGGTGTAAAAAATGAGACCAACATAAATCATTTCAAAATTTTTCCCCCCATTAATGTGAAGTATAATCTGTACAACCCAACTGAAAAACAAGAATGTGCATAAATATGCACACCTTGTTATAACTGGGGATGTGGCTGTGTTCAGAATTAACCAATCACAATCAAACTCATGTTAAATGGGAGTCAGCACACACCTGCCACCATTTAAAGTGCCTCTGATTAACCCCAAATGAAGTTCAGCTGTTCTAGTAGGCTTTTCCTGACATTTCTGTAGTCACATCTTACAGCACAAGTCATGGTCCACAGAGAGCTTCCAAAGCATCAGAGGGATCTCATTGTTTAAAGGTATCAGTCAGGAGAAGGGTACAAAAGAATTTCTAAGGCATTAAATATACCATGGAACACAGTGAAGACAGTCATCATCAAGTGGAGAAAATATGGCACAACAGTGACATTACCAAGAACTGGACATCCCTCCAAAACTGATGAAAAGACTAGAAAACTGGTCAGGGAGGCTGCCAAAAGGCCAACAGCAACATTGAAGGAGCTGCAGGAATTTCTGGCAAGTACTGGCTGTTTAGTAGGCAGCTGTGGCACAGGTGTAGTGTGGCTGACTACTGATTGGAGGGTCAGGGGTTCGATTCCCACTCTGTCTGCAGTCTGCATGTCGAAATGTCCTTGAGCAAGACATTGAACCCCCAGTTGTGTCAGGAACCGAGCCAGATTGGTTTCCCCCGGCTCGGCCCTGGCCTCTCTGTGGGTACGTGCCACGTTGTATGTATGTTAATATGTATTTCTGTATACGCTGCCATACCCATAGCCACTGCTGTCTGGCCGGCAGCGGTGAGGCAGCCTCTTGGGCTCACACTGGAGTGAGCGCTGTCTAGCTGCCTGCCGGTTGGACCACGCCCCCTCTCTATCACTGCCAGCTGTTCTCACTCCGGTGTGCCATCTTCCCGCTCCTCGCCCAGGTGTGATCAATATGTGGATACAGCAATGCATGTACTTAAGGAGCTTTTGTCCAGTACATCCATTGCTGGGTCATTGTACTTCATATACGATCATCGCTCATTGTGCGAAGTCACGTCAGAGGACTGTGTGCTTATTCGGACTTACTCGGACAGCTCCAGTCTCGTGAGTATTTTCTGTGTGTGTTCCTTCCCCGGTATTCTCACCCAGACTGTGGAGCGTCCTGGAGGACTCCTTGAGCCAACGTGAATTGTATGCACTGGTATTGTTTGTTGGTGCAGTGTTCAATAAATGTGTGTGTGGTGTAACCCAGCGTGTAAATCCTCGTCCTTTTCCCCCTCCGTGCGCTGTGGAGAAGCGCACGAGGAGTTCATGACAGAATGACCCACCCTGAATAAAGGATTTAGCGGGTAACAGCCACACATCACTTTTTCTTAGTGAGCTGTTTTTCTGGACTAACTTGTTTCAGGAGATCGTCATGCCCCGGTCTCGCCAAGGAAGAGGAACAGCAGCGGGGTTTCCCACGGTGGAGGAGGGATGGGCCGTCAAGTTCATCCTCGCTGCCCAGGGACCAAAGACGACGCTGGAAAGCCTGGACGGAGCAGTAGGGATCTTGGAGGCACATCCCGGGTTATGGAACTACCCACAGTTCGCCGACCTGCTCTCCACAGTCTGCTCGCTCCAGCGTTCTTTCCCCGGTCTGGCATTCCCCGCGATGTCGAGACGGAGGTCCGGTAATCTGCAAACCGTCAGCCTCCGTGACGCTTTGCCCGACCCCCCTCTCGCTCCAGCACGGTCTGCACCAGAGAACAAAAGACAGCGTCATCCCGCGAGGAAACGCCAGAGGAAGCCCTCCTCATCAGCAGCGGCTGCCGTTGTTCCAGCTGCCGTGAGGTCCGCTGAATTTACCCCAGCCACGCCTACCTCTGTCGTCAGGGAGACGGCTCCTCCACCAGTCTGCAGAGGGGCCCAGGTCACCGTGGACACAGACAAGGATGACAGCTTGCCAGCTGCAGCAGTCAACATCAAAGACCGGGATGACAGGCAAGTGTTTTTTCATTCTATCTATTTTGATGACAATAAACCTTGTCTGTCTCCGGGAGAGGGGCCCAGTTACAGCAGTCCGCTAGGCTTCCTCTACCAGCTGCACCCAAAAACTCTTTTTCTCCCCCCACTGTGTCTCCTCCGTTAATTCCCGAGTGCCTGTCGATCTGAGACCCAAGCCGCCAGACGGTGGAGGAGGTCGGGGCCCTGGATGATCCTGCCCAGGGGCCCACACGGAGGCGTTTCCCTGCAACCACGCCGGTGGAATCCCCAGCGTTGGAGTCGCTGCAGGAGGACAATGGGACTGCTAGCACCACCTTGCCAGCTGCGGAGGAGCACCGCGAGAGGGAGGTCCAAGGACGCGCTTCCCCGGATGCGAGGGATCCATCCCTGGGCATGCCGACGGATGAAGAGTGGTCAGTTCTGCTTGCCACGCTCAACCGCCGGATCAAGGAGAGTGCCGCGAGAGGGAGGTCTGAGGATGCGCTTCCCCGGCTGCGAGGGATCCACCCCCCGCACCTGCTCAACCCCCAGGTTCACCATCGGACGAGGAGTGGTCAAACCTGCTCACCGTGGTCAACAGCCGGGTCGAGGAGGAACATTGGGAGAGGGAGGAGCACCGCGAGGTACTCCTCGGCACGACAGACTTGCTGCCCAGCACGGTGCTCCGTATCCCGGATTATCTGGTCCCCAAGTCGCCCGTGAAGAGGAGGAGGAACTCTCACCGCAAGAAGCAGCCTGCCTCGCCAACGACAGCCCTGCCCCTTTGCCCTGAGCCATGCCCTGCCCCGTTCCTGGAGGAATGGTGGTGCAGTGGTTAGCACTGTTGCCTTGCAGCTAGAAGGTTCCTGGTTCGAATCCCCAGGCTGGCAGGGGTTGGAACCTTTCTGTATGGAGTTTGCATGTGTCTCCCTGTGCTGCGTGGGTTTACTCCGGGGGCTCCGGTTTCCTCCCACAATCCAAAGACATGCATGTTAGGTTAATTGGTTGTTCTAAATTGTCCCTAGATATCTGTTTCCTATAGGCCCTTAGAATAGAGGGTTAGTACTAGTGAAAGCGCTTTGAGTGGTCTTTGTGACTAGAAAAGCGCTATATAAGTGCAGGTTAGTTAGTTAGTAGTTAGAATTGGAGGAGCACCAGGAGAGAAGAGGAGACGTCCGGGAGGCCGCTGGGGAGGTCCAATGCCAGGAGAACAGGCAAGTTTTTTCTCATTTGACTTTCTCTGTTAATGAACAATTTTGCCTGCCTCCTGGTGAGGAGACTCGGGGTGTGCAGTCCCCCAAGCGCTCTGCCCCAGCAGCACGTAGTGTTCCCTCACCTGTCCTCACCCAACCCCTTCTCTGTACCTCCACGAGCTCACCGGCACCAGATCCTGGTCGCTCGAGGGGAGAGGGACCAGAGGCCCGGGAGGGTCCAGCTCACGACGACGCGGAGCCAGTGGTTCCAGAGGAGATCGACAGGGGGTAGCACCCGATGGACCAGAGGAACCTGCGCACCCTAAATTGCCTGAGTCCTGGACAGCTGTGGAGCCCGAGATCAGGCAAGTGTGCTCCATTATGGCAATAGTTTCTATGTCGATGTCACACTGCCCGACTCATGGTGAGGAGGACCCGGGACAGCTTCCAGTAGCCCCCAGGACTGCCTCACCGGGCTCTGCTGTTGCCAGCGACCCTGACCCGGTCTCTCTTCCTCCCTCTCCAGGTTCGGATCCCCCTGACAGGGTCACTGGAGAGCAGCTGATCTCACCAGAGGCCACCGTGCGTGCAACGGAGCCTCAGCCGGAGGTCACCGCGGGTGCTGCAGAGCCTCAGCCGGAGGCCACTGTGGGAGCTGCAAAGCCTCAGCCAGAGGTCACCGCAGGTGCTGCAGAGCCTCAGCCGGAGGTCACCGCGGGTGCTGCAAGGCTCCCGCTGGAGTCCATCGCAGGTGCAGCGGAGCCAGCCCGGTCGGGGCCCACTGCAGGTGCAGCTGGGTCCCAAGCCGGGATCATCAAGGGTGCTGTGGATCGCCATGAGGACGCCGGGGTCCCCTTCTCCTCCCGGTCCTATGCCATGGGGGTTCCCTCCCTTCAGTCTGGTCACCCACCCGCAAGCTTCCCGGTAGGCAGGCCGCCTCCCGCCTCATCCCGCCAGCCCTGGTGGATAAATAATGCTGGCTGGCCACCGGAAGGATTGACTCCCCGGGTCTGGTGGCCCATGTGTTCCGGCAGACCACCAGATTCCGTCCACCGGATCTTCTGCTGGGCCTAGGACTCTGAGCGGCCTCCTGAGCCCCAATGCCCATGGACGTGGGGGGGTTAATTGTGGTCCTTGGGCGGGGTGTTGTGTTCCCACCTTTCCTGATCGCCGTACCTCCCACCCGGGTTTGTGTTGTTTGTTCCTGTTGGGGGAGGGGGGTTTCTTTGGGTGTCTGGGACTCCACCCCTTAAAGGGGGGGCTCTGTCAGGAACCGAGCCGGCTTGGTTTCCCCTGGCTCAGCCTTGGCCTCTCTGTGGGTACGTGCCACGTTGTGTGTATGTTAATATGTATTTCTGTACACTCTGCCATATCTATAGCCACTGCTGTCTGGCCGGCAGCGGTGAGGTAGCCTCTTGGGCTCACGCTGGAGTGAGCGCTGTCTAGCTGCCTGCCGGTCGGACCACGCCCCCTCTCTATCACTGCCAGCTGTTCCCACTCCCGTGTGCCATCTTCCCGCTCCTCGCCCAGGTGTGATCAATATGTGGATCCAGCAATGCACGTACTTAGGGAGCTTTTGTCCAGTCATCCATTGCTGAGTCATTGCACTTCACTCTGAACTCTACAGGAGGGCTGATGGGCTGCAGTTGGAGTCAGACTTGTATCTAATGACAGTTTAGAGCTTATGTGAGTGTGAACTTAGATACAATTTACTGCAGTAAAAAGTTGTTTTTTTGTCTTTCAGCTGCTCTCTTTCGGGGTCACCACAGCGTATCATCACCTTATATCGTGATGATCCACATGTTGATTTGCCAAGGATTTTTACGGCGGATGCCCTTCCTGACACAACCCTGCCCATTTATCCAGGCTTGGGACCGGCACAGGGAGTAAACTGACTTGGCTCCCCCTGTGGCTAGGTAATCTAATTTCCTTCCTCCATTCTATTTTTGCTGAGCACCAAGCTCAGTGTAACCCCGGATTTCCACTGACTCTGGATGCAGTCTGTTACAGCTGCGACCCGGTCTCCGGAGCAAATATTTCCCATTGTAGTCAATGTTCTACTCCCCACCTGGTCTGGATCATTGCAGAAAAAATCTGGCTCATCGGATCCGGATGCCTAAAAGTACACAATGAGTCCATTTTTGATGGATGCTGGATCCAGTCCACAAGGGAAAATGCTGTGGTATCTACCGTGTTTAATAATTGTTTGCTCATTAAAAAACTATTAAGGACCACCCATTATTTTCTGAGATCTACTCCTCCTCTACTGTGTCAGAGAAGATAAAAACATGGATACAGCATACAAACAATTAACAAAATTAAAAACTTGTGCATTATTAGAGCAAACAAATCCATGTGGAGAGCCAGTAGATCATGCTTCCTTGCTATCACGTGATTGCAATCAGTCCTCTTAGGTTTGTATCAGTCTCTCTCGAGCTCTTGCTTTATTTTGAATAATTCTCACATGATCTTATCATGCAAACCTTGTTCTGATCTGTGCCACTTCAAAACACAAATGCAGCCAATAGGGAAGGACGCAAGGCTGGAACCAGACTGCATCCGCAACGGACTGCAACTGTAGTCAGTGTAAATTAGAGGTACGTAATGACTCGCTAAGTATAAAAGAGGCTTTAAATAACACAGTGCAATTTATTGTGCTTACAAAATGAAATCAACCCCAACTTAAGATTTTCTGTGGGACTTTTCAGCCCTTAAAAAGAGAAGTGAAAGATGAAGTCAAATTATTAACAGACACTGTGTAGGGTGATCTGTTCAACTCATGTGACACTTAAGACGTGAGAACACACCAGAGAAAAAGGGGAATCCAATTTCCCCTAATTTTTAATTCCTGTAAGTCCATGAGTAAAATGGAAGTGTGGATGGAATAAAAAAACATTCAGTGTATCATCATATTGTCCATAAAATGATGGGTAAGAATATTTTCATTAGATAATAATTGTTACAACTCTATCCATTAAAATAACAGAAAATTGCAGCAAATGTTGGGTTTCCTTGTGTACCCATCAGTATGAGTGTGCTCACAATTTCAAAATGCACAGCTGAAATTGTACGAATGATGCACTACTGACTAGATCTTCATTTTGCTGAACAAAATGTATTGTCTTCTTGCTCCATTTTCCCCTCACTCATGAACAAGACCCCAAGATACTTAAAGTCCTCCACTTGGGGCAGGAGCCTGTCCCCAACCCAGAGAGGACAATCCACCTTTTTCCGGCTGAGGACCATGGACTCAGACTTGGAGGTGCTGATTCTCATCCCAGCCGCTTCACACTCGGCGGCAAACCGTCCCAGCAAGAGCTGTAGGTCATTGCTGGATGAAGCCAGCAGGACAATATCATCTGCAAACAACAGAGATGAGATCCTGTGGTCACCAAGCATGACACCCTCCATTCCCTGGCTGCGCCTAGAAATCCTGTCCATAAAAATTATGAACAGGATCGGTGACAAAGGGCAGCCCTGGCGGAGTCCAACTCTCACTGGGAATGACTCCGACCGAGTGTTGGCAATACGAACCAAACTCTCACAACGGTCATACAGAGACCAAATAGCTCGTAACAACAAGCCCGATACCCCATACTCCCGAAGCACCCCCCACAAAAAACCATGAGGGACGCGGTCAAATGCCTTCTCCAAGTCCACAAAACACATGTAAACTGGTTGGGCAAACTCCCACAAACCCTCAAGAATTCTCGAGAGGGTAAAGAGCTGGTCCGATGTGCCACGGCCAGGATGAAAACCACATTGCTCCTCCTGAATCTGAGGTTCGACCAACGGCCGGACTCTCCTCTCCAGTACCTTGGCATAGACCTTCCCAGGGAGGCTGAGGAGTGTGATCCCTCTAAAGTTGGAGCACACCCTCCGGTCCCCTTTTTTGAAGAGAGGAACCACCATCCCAGTTTGCCATGCCAAAGGCACTAACCCCCGACCTCCACGCAATGTTGCAGAGGCGTGTCAACCATGACAACCCAACAACATCCAGGGCCTTGAGGTACTCAGGGCGAATCTCGTCCACCCCCGGGGCCCGGTCACCAAGGAGATTTTTAACCACCTTGGCGACCTCAGCCCCTGTGATAGGCGAGTCATCCCCCCGATCCCCAAACCCTGCTTCCTCTGTGGAAGGCGTATCAGTGGGATTGAGGAGATCCTCAAAGTATTCCTTCCACCGCCTGACGATATCCCCAGTCGAAGTCAACAGTGTCCCATCCGCACCATACACAGTGTGGACAGGGAGCTGCTTTCCCCTCCTGAGGCGCTGGACAGTTTGCCAGAATCTCTTTGAGGCCGACCGAAAGTCTTGTTCCATGGCCTCACCGAACTCCTCCCATACCCGGGTTTTTGCTTCAGCAACCACCCGAACTGCACTCCGCTTGGCCTGCCGGTACACCTCAGCTGCTTCGGGAGTCCCACAAGCCAACCAAGCTTGATAGGACTCCTTCTTCAGCTTAATGGCCCCCCTCACCACTGGTGTCCACCACTTCGTTCGGGGGTTGCCACCACGAGATGCACCGACCACCTTGCGGCCGCAGCTCTGGGCCGCCACTTCAACAACAGAGGTGGAGAACATGGCCCATTCAGACTCCATGTCTCCAGACTCCCTCGGAATGTGGTTGAAGTTCTTCCGGAGGTGGGAGTTGAAGACCTCCCGCACAGGGGCCCCAGCCAGACGTTCCCAGCACACCCTCACTATACGTTTGGGTCTACCAGATCTGAATGGTTTCCTCCCCTGCCATCGGATCCAACTCACCACCAGGTGGTGATCAGTTGACAGCTCTGCACCTCTCTTTACCCGGGTGTCCAAGACATACGGTCGCAGGTCTGATGACACGATAACAAAATCGTTCATCGACCTGCGACCTAGGGTGTCCTGGTGCCAAGTGCACATATGGACACCCTTATGCTTGAACATGGTGTTCGTTATGGACAAACTGTGGTTAGCACAGAAGTCCAATAACTCAACACCACTCGGGTTCAGATCGGGCAGGCCGTTCCTCCCAATCACCCCCCTCCAGGTTTCACTGTCGTTGCCCACGTGCGCATTGAAGTCCCCCAGTAGGACAATGGAGTCTCCAAGAGGAGCACCCTCCAGCACCCCAGTCACAGACTCCAAAAAGGGTGGGTACTCTGAAACATCATTTGGTGCATAGGCACAAATGATGGTCAGGACCCGTTTCCCAACCCGAAGGCGCAGGGAAGCAACCCTTTCGTCCACCGGGGAAAACTCCAATATAGAGGCAGCAAGGTGGGGGGATATAAGAATACCCACCCCTGCTCGTCGCCTCTCGCCCGGGGCAACTCCAGAAAAGGACAAGCTCCAGCCCCTCTCCAGGAGACTGGTTCCAGAACCGGAGCTGTGTGTTGAGGTGAGGCTGACTATATCTAGCCGGTATCTCTCAACCTCGTACACCAGCTCAGGCTCCTTCCCCACCAGAGAGGTGACATTCCACGTACCAAAAGCCAGTTTAGAAAGCTTGGGATCAGTCCGCCAAGGTCTCCGCCTTTGACCGCCACCTAATCCACATAGCACCGACGGATCGGAGCAGCATCTGCAGTGATGCGGACGTTGTACCGGTCTGTTGTGGTGAAGAGGGAGCTTAGTTCTAAGGCAAAGCTGTTGATTTACAAGTCAATCTACGTTCCTACTCTCACCTATGGTCACGAGCTTTGGGTAATGACCGAAAGAACAAGATCGCAGATACAAGCGGCTGAAATGAGCTTTCTCCGTAGGATTGCTGGACTCACCCTCAGAGATAGGGTGAGGAGCTCAGTCATCCGGGAGAGGCTCAAAGTAGAACCGCTGCTCCTCCATATTGAAAGGAGTCAGTTGAGGTGGTATAGGCGTCTGATTAGGATGCCTCCTGGACGCCTCCCACTTGAGGTGTTTCAGGCATGTCCCTCTGGGAGGAGACCCCGGGGCAGACCCAGGACTCGGTGGAGAGACTATGTCTCCCAGCTGGTCTGGGAACGCCTTGGTATCTTCTCTGAAGAGCTGGAGCAGGTGGCTGGGGAGAGGGAAGTCTGGGCTTCTCTGCTTGAACTGCTGCCTCCACGACCCGGACCTCCGGAAAAGCGGTAGAAGATGGATGGATGGATGGAAAAAATAATTTTATTTTTATTTACTTTGCTCATTGTTCTATTTTAATATCATTTTATAAGCATTTCTTTCAAGTGTTTATGTTCATGAGTTTTATTCATATTTCATATTGTGGAATTCCCCCATTGTGGGACTAATAAAGGCTTATCTTATCTTATCTTGCCCTTGCAATAAAGTTGTTAATGAAACTGCAATCATGTGATTTTGGGCAAAAAGTATCAGTATCAAAGAAAAAGTCCCATAAATTAATAGTGCGGTATCGAAAAGAAAAATGCTGGTTATCGCCCATCCCTAACAGAGAAGGTTGGTGTTACAGAGGAAGATGCAGGGGATAGGGTTAAATGGAAACAGATGATCTGCTGTGGCAACTCCTAAACGGAACAGCCGAAAGAAGAAGAAAAAGACTTGGTTAAATTTACTCATTTACTTTGCTGGGATAAAATTAGATTTCTTAAAATGCACCAAAATAGCGATGTGCGCTGGCTCCACATCTCTCTTAAATAAATGAGTGCCCTCCTTACAGCGTACAGTGGGTGCACAGTCCACGGGTAATTAGATGGAATGCAAAGCATGGAAAACAGCCTATGTGCTGACATAAACAAATAAATCCATAGGTGCAAGACTGAAAGTGTGGTGCAAATGCATATATATATACAGTATATATATATATATATACTGCTCAAAAAATAAAAGGAACACTTTGAAAATACATCAGATTTTAATGGGAAAAAATAAGCTGGATATCTACACTGATATGGACTGGATAATGTGTTAAGAATGAAAAGATGCCACATCTTTTGATGGAAATGAAAATTTTCAACCTACAACCTACAGAGGGCTGAATTCAAAGCACTCCAAAACTTACTCAGATTAAAAAGTGTTCCTTTTATTTTTTTATTATAGATAGATAGATAGATACATACATACACACATACATACATACGTACAGTGGGGAAAAAAAGTATTTAGTCAGCCACCAATTGTGCAAGTTCTCCCACTTAAAAGATGAGAGAGGTCTTCAGTTTTCATCATAGGTATACCTCAACTATGAGAGACAAAATGAGAAAAAAAAAATCCAGAAAATCCCATTGTCTGATTTTTAAAGAATTTATTTGCAAATTATGGTGGAAAATATGGTGGAAAATAAGTATTCTATATTTAAGTATTATAAGTATTATAAGTAAGCAAGATTTCTGGTTCTCACAGACCTGTAACAACTTCTTTAAGAGGCTCCTCTGTCCTCCACTCGTTACCTGTATTAATGGCACCTGTTTGAACTCATTATCAGTATAAAAGACACTTGTCCACAACCTCAAACAGTCAGACTCCAAACTCCACTATGGCCAAGACCAAAGAGCAGTCAAAGGACACCAGAAACAAAACTGTAGACCTGCACCAGGCTGGGAAGACTGAATCTGCAATAGGTAAGCAGCTTGGTGTGAAGAAATCAACTGTGGGAGCAATTATTAGAAAACGGAAGACATGCAAGACCACTGATAATCTCCCTTGATCTGGGGCTCCACGCAAGATCTCACCCTGTGGGGTCAAAATGATCACGAGAACGGTGAGCAAAAATCCCTGAACCACACGGGGAGATCTAGTGAATGACCTGCAGAGAGCTGGGACCAAAGTAACAAAGGCTACCATCAGTAACACACTACTCCGCCAGGGACTCAAATCCTGCAGTGCCAAATGTGTCCCCCTGCTTAAGCCAGTACATGTCCAGCCCGTCTGAAGTTTGCTAGAGAGCATTTGGATGATCCAGAAGAGGATTGGGAGAATGTCTTATGGTCAGATGAAACCAAAATAGAACTTTTTGGTAAAAACTCAACTTGTCGTGTTTGGAGGAGAAAGAATGCTGAGTTGCATCCAAAGAACACCATACCTACTGTGAAGCATGGGGGTGGAAACATCATACTTTGGGGCTGTTTTTCTGCAAAGGGACCAGGACGACTGATCCGTGTAAAGGAAAGAATGAATGGGGCCATGTATCGTGAGATTTTGAGTGAAAACCTCCTTCCATCAGCAAGGGCATTGAAGATGAAACATGGCTGGGTCTTTCAGCATGACAATGATCCCAAACACATCGCCCGGGCAACGAAGGAGTGGCTTCCACGATGGATTCAACGTCCAGCAATGAAGGATTAAGTACTGTATCTGTAAGAGAATATAAAGTTCTTTTCTCTCTGTGATCAGTACTATTCGACGAAATCTGACTCCCTCACAAAAATCCTCCTGATCATCTGCAGTCTTTGTTTTCAAAACATTGAGCTCATGGCCTTCGGACAGGCAGCTGCATGGCTCCAAGGACAATGTCAGCAGCCAGACAAAACATCTCCTGCCAAAGAGTCCTTGTTGTTCTTAACTGATACAGCACCTACTTTCAACATTACACTCATACTGATTCATAAACTGATGATAAAGATGACTCACTCACTGCTCTCTCTGTGTCTTGTGATCTTTTTTGTCTGCTGACTGTGCATTGAGGGCTTTTTTTTCTTGTATTCATAATATTGATCATATATGACCACTATTCTGAAATCAATGATTTTTTTGCTCCTTCCTATTGTATTACCCTTTCCCATGCTTCCTGTACCCTTCTGTTGGCAGGCACATTCACAGATGCAGCCGTGTCACCGGGAATGCAGGTCGTTTTCTGTGTCAAGTCAAATCCCTCGTATGTTATCAGTTATCTGTTAATGTACTTGGCAATAAATCTTTTCTGAGTTCTGAGTTCGTAAGAAGCATTTCAAGGTCCTGGAGTGGCCTAGCCAGTCTCCAGATCTCAACCCCATAGGAAATCTTTGGAGGGAGTTGAAAGTCCGTGTTGCCCAACGACAGCCCCAAAACATCATTGCTCTAGAGGAGATCTGCATGGAGGAATGGGCCAAAATACCAGCAACAGTGTGTGAAAACTTTGTGAAGACTTACAGAAAACGTTTGAGCTCTGTCATTGCCAACAAAGGGTATATAACAAAGTATTGAGATGAACTTTTGTTATTGACCAAATACTTATTTTCCACCATAATTTGCAAATAAATTCTTTAAAAATCAGACAATGTGATTTTCTGGATTTTTTTTTCTCATTTTGTCTCTCATAGTTGAGGTATACCTATGATGAAAATTGGAGACCTCTCTCATCTTTTAACCACTTGCACTCCGTTGTTCCGCGGGCGGGCAAGTCTCTGCGTCCTAGGGCGCATGAGGGCGCACGAGAGCGCCCTCATGCGCGCTTGGACGCATGACGGATGATGGTGGTGATGGTGATGTAGTGGCGTCCAAGCGC
Source organism: Pholidichthys leucotaenia (assembly GCA_020510985.1). NCBI lineage: Eukaryota > Metazoa > Chordata > Actinopteri > Cichliformes > Pholidichthyidae > Pholidichthys > Pholidichthys leucotaenia. Next base: position 438,579,141 of record CM035838.1, read on the forward strand.
CACTCAAAAAAAAACTGCAGAGACAGCCGCGAACAGATTAGTTCATCTGATTGACCTCTCATTCGACTAATAAGAGCCTTGAATTGGGTTTCTGAAACCTTGAAGAGCCAATGAATGAAAATCTAGGAAGGAGGACCCGCCTACTGTGAACGCAGGAGCCAATTGAAGCACAGAAATTCAGGCTGGGCGAAGAGAGATTTACTGTTGCAACAGATGAAAACAAAGGACGCTGGACGAATCTACTACAGACCCAGGCTCACCCAGCAGCATGGAGAACACCCACAAGTGGGACCTGCACTCATTCCAGCAGAATAGACGGAGGCCGACGACAAAAGTCGTAAATCATTCGCCAAAACGGCAATAATGGAATTATGTTTTGATCGGGATCCACGAGCGGAGCAGCGTCGCGTTCGTCTGACAATGGGGGAAGAGATGTTCGCCGAGACTCTGCTGCTGTGAAGAGGTAAGGTTTTATAAGCTAAATTATTATTTATCCCTGAAAACTGTAATCCAAAAATGACTTTTGACCGATCGGTAAATTACAACTGTACTGTGCACGAAGTACGAAGTGCGTGCGCCGCGATAAACGGTTCATTTGCCGTGTTCGGACCGTGAACGCCCCCCCCCCCCCCCCCGCTGCAGAAGAGGAGCGGGGGGGGCGTTCACGGTCCGAACGCCCCCCGGTCCGCGGGGGGAAGCATATCAGTCTATTCCATCATGTAGCGATGGCCCTCTTCTGTAGCGAGGGGGGGCGGGCGTTCACGGTCCGTTCACGGTTCCCACACACACACACACACACACACAGTAGCGGGGGGGGGGGGGAGCCGCTGTGAAAACATGCAAGGAGTGTAATCCGTCATGTAGCGAGGGCCGAATTTGGTCCTTGGTAGCGGGGGGGGGGGAACGACCCCCCGCCCACACACACACACACACAGACACAGCCCTGAGTGTGATCTTTCATTAGAGCCTAAAATGAAGATTCTACATTGAATTATTCAAAAGTTACAGACGTTTTTCCAAACTGTGCCATTTGGCACAATTTGGCACAGTTCCAAAACGCCTGGGAACAGCCTGAGAACAAAGCTGTGTAAAATATTCATTTTTTGTGGTATTGTTACCAAATTTGGATCTCAGCTGGATAACACTTGGTTCTACATTTCTGTTGCATTTTCCAGCCGGATCGGACAGCTGTGTGTTATTTACAAGCATTTGTATCCAAAAAAACACTGTGTCCAATTTTTTTTTCTTCAAGTTCAGTATGTTTAGATGACTGTAACTCAGTGGCCAGAGCACGTAGAGAGATTATGTTTTTTTTGCCAAAAAATTCAAAGTGTTTTCTTTTAAATGAGACCAACCCCATGAAGATGCTGCAAAGGGTTGAATAACAGCTTTCGATTTACTTTGGGCACGTTATTTTTTGGCATTTTTAGGAAAATTGCCCGGAGTGCAAGTGGTTAAGTGGGAGAACTTGCACAATTGGTGGCTTTCTAAATACTTTTTTGCCCCACTGTATATAGATAGATAGATAGATAGTGGGGGAAAAAGTATTTAACACATCAACATTTTTCTCATTAAACATATTTCTGATGGAGCCATTGACCTGAGATTTTCACCAGATATCACTAACAACCAAAGAAATCTATACATACAAAGAAATCAAGGCAACTGTGTTCACAAAACAAGTTATATTTAATAAAGTGGAATGACACAGGGGAGATGTATTGACCACATGAAGAAAAAGAGGTGCAAAAAGGCATAGAAAGCCAAGAAACCAGCTGAAATCCATCAGAATTTAGGAAGCCATCCCATCCTCCATCAGTGCAAATTAATTTCAGCTGTTTAAGTACTGACTGATAGCCTTTAAAAAGGTCTGTGAATATCAGATTGTCACACCACAAAGAACTCATGATGGGTAGAAGCAAAGAGTTTTCTCTAGACCTTCGCAACCTTATTGTTGCAAAATATAATGATGGCATTGGTTACAGGTGCATTTCTAAACTGCTGAATGTTCCAGTGAGCACTGTTGGAGCCATCATTCGGAAATGGAAAGAACAACATTTTATCATAAAACGAACACAACCAGGAGCTTTTCGCAAGATTTTTGACAGAAGAGTCAAAAGAATTATCAGAAGAGTTATCCAAGAGCCAAAGACCACTCGTGGAGAGCTCTAGAAAGACCTGGAGTTAGCAGGTATTGCTGTTTCAAAGAAAATAATAAGTAATGCACTCAACCGACCTGGTTTCTATGCCCACTCATCTCGCAAGACTCCATTGCAGAAGAAAAATCATGTTGAAGCTCATTTAAAGTTTACTGTACAACATTTGGACAAGCCAGTAAAATACTGGGATATAGCCTGGTCAGATGAAACCAAAATTGAACTTTTTGGATGCCACAACACACAGCATGTTTGGTGGAGAAATGGCACTGCGCATCCCATCATGGTGTGGGGGTGTTTTTCAGTACATTGTACAGGCAGACTTCACAGAATTGAAGGAAAGATGAATGGACAAATGTACAAAGACATCCTTGATAAGAACCTGCTGCCATCTGCCAAGATGCTGAAGATGAAATGGGGGTAGACATTTCAGCAAGACAATGATCCCAAACACATGTTTTCTGTTGCTGCTCCTAAATTGTGGAATAATCTGCCTTTGTCCGTCAGACAAGCCTCTTCACTGTCCAGTTTTAAAACTCATCTTAAAATCCATTTTTATTCTCTGGCTTTTGACCCAGTTTTAGACATTGATTTTATTTGTTCTTATTGTCTCTTTTGTATGACTACTGTTTTATTTGTGCTGTTTTGTACTTTTTAGCTGTATTTTATTTTTTCATTGTTTTTATAGTTTATTTATCATTGATGTACAGCACTTTGTGTGAGTTGTCGTTGTTTTTAAAGTGCTTTATAAATAAAGTTGGATTGGATTTGAACACTCTCAACTGGCTCCAGAGAAGGAAAATAAAGCTGCTAGAATGGCCCAGTCAGTCACCTGACCTGAATCCAATTGAAAATCTATGGAACGAACTGAAGATCAGAGTTCATCGAAGACACTCATGGAACCTTCAAGATTTGAAGACAGTTTGTGCGGAAGAATGGGCTAAAATCACTCCTGAGCAATGCCTGCACCTAGTTTCTCCATACAGGAGGTGTCTGGAAGCTGTTATTACCAACAAAGGCTTTTCTGCTAAATATTAAATTAATTTCACCAAGCGTGTACAATACTTATTCCCTGCATCATTCCACTTTATTAAATATATTGTTTTGTGAACACAGTTGCCTTGATGTCTATGTATGTATGGATTACTTGGGTTGTTACTGATATCTGGTGAAAATCTCAGGTCAATGGCGCCATCAGAAATATGTTGACGTGTTCAATACTTATTTTTCCTGCTTATTTTTCCAGCACATAATCATACCATGTAGGATAACTAAGTAGACGGTTATGCTGTTTCATCCCATCTAGCAGCAATGCTCTGCACTGTGTGTGTTTATATATTTACATATTTATTCCATCTAGCTACAATGCTCAGCACTGGGTGTGTTTATATTTATATATCTATATATTTATTCCATCTAGCTACAATGCACTGCACTGTGTTTTTATATATCTACATATTATTCCATCTAGCTACATTGCTCCGCACTGTGTGTGTTTATATACTTGCATATTTATTCCACCTAGCTGCAATGCTCCGTACTGTGGGTGTTTATATATTTACATATTTATTCCATCTAGCTACAATGCTCTGCACTGTGTGTTCATATATTCATATATTTATTCCATCCAGCTACAATGCTCTGCACTGTGTGTCTGTGTGTATATATATATTTTATAGTAATATGTACATATGTACTGTATATTAGCTGCTCTTGCTTGCTTGTTTTTTTTCTTGCCTTCTGATTGTTGCTCTGAGTGTTGCTATCCCTGTGCTGTTGCAATCCTGGAATTTCCCCGTTGTGGGACTAATAAAGGCTTATCTTATCTTATCTTATATACACTACCGTTTAAAAGTTTGGGGTCACCCAGACAATTATTTTGTATTTTCCATGAAAAGTCACACTTATTTACCACCATGAGTTGTAAAATGAATAGAAAATATAGTCAAGACATTGACAAGGTTAGAAATAATGATTTGTATTTGAAATAATAATTTTTTCCTTCAAACTTTGCTTTCATCAAAGAATCCTCCATTTGCAGCAATTACAGCATTGCAGACCTAACATGATTGCACAAGGGTTTTCTAATCATCCATTAGCCTTCTGACGCAATGAGCAAACACATTGTACCATTAGAACACTGGAGTGATAGTTGCTGGAAATGGGCCTCTATACACCTATGTAGATATTGCACCAAAAACCAGACATTTGCAGCTAGAATAGTCATTTACCACATTAGCAATGTATAGAGTGTATATCTGATTAGTTTAAAGTTATCTTCATTGAAAAAAAGTGCTTTTCTTTCAAAAATAAGGAAATTTCTAAGTGACCCCAAACTTTTGAACGGTAGTTTATATATATATATATATATTGTAGGGAACCCATGCTGGGATAATCATCTCAGACTGGAAGCTGAGGGGAGGGGAATATTCCCTCTGCCGGTAGAGCATGGAGGATTAAATGGAGGACAATACATATTGTAATGTGTAACTGTATTGTGAGGGGGAAGGAATGGAGTGATATAAAAGGAGAGACCCTGGGGTATTGAGGAAAGTCTTTTTCTGAGTATGAATGCAGTGAGAGAAAGAAATAAAGTCGTCTGTCGTGCAGATATGGTTCCTTTATTTGCACTCTCCACTATATATATATATATATACAGTGGGGCAAAAAAGTATTTAGTCAGCCACCAATTGTGCAAGATCTCCCACTTAAACGATGAGAGAGGTCTCCAATTTTCATCGTAGGTATACCTCAACTATGAGAGACAAAATGAGAAAAAAAAATCCAGAAAATCACATTGAAGGATTTTTAATGAATTAATTGGTAAATTCCTCAGTAAAATAAGTATTTGGTCAATAACAAAAGTTCATCTCAGTACTTTGTTATATACCCTTTGTTGGCAATGACAGAGGTGAAACGTTTTCTGTAAGTCTTCACAAGGTTTTCACACACTGTTGCTGGTATTTTGGCCCATTCCTCCATGCAGATCTCCTCTAGAGCAGTGATGTTTTGGGGCTGTCGCTGGGCAACATGGACTTTCAACTCCCTCCAAAGATTTTCTATGGGGTTGAGATCTGGAGACTGGCTAGGCCACTCCAGGACCTTGAAATGCTTCTTACGAAGCCACTCCTTCGTTGCCCGGGCGGTGTGTTTGGGATCATTGTCATGCTGAAAGACCCAGCCACATTTCATCTTCAATGCCCTTGCTGATGGAAGGAGGTTTTCACTCAAAATCTCACGATACATGGCCCCATTCACTCTTTCCTTTACACGGATCAGTCGTCCTGGTCCCTTTGCAGAAAAACAGCCCCAAAGCATGAAGTTTCCACCCCCATGCTTCACAGTAGGTATGGTGTTCTTTCTCCTCCAAACACGACAAGTTGAGTTTTTACCAAAAAGTTCTATTTTGGTTTCATCTGACCACATGACATTCTCCCAATCCTCTTCTGGATCAGCCAAATGCTCTCTAGCAAACTTCAAACGGGCCTGGACATGTACTGGCTTAAGCAGGGGGACACGTCTGGCACTGCAGGATTTGAGTCCCTGGCGGTATAGTGTGTTACTGATGGTAGCCTTTGTTACTTTGGTCCCAGCTCTCTGCAGGTCATTCACTAGGTCCCCCCGTGTGGTTCTGGGATTTTTGCTCACCGTTCTCGTGATCATTTTGGCCCCACGGGGTGAGATCTTGTGTGGAACCCCAGATCGAGGGAGATTATCAGTGGTCTTGTATATCTTCCGTTTTCTAATAATTGCTCCCACAGTTGATTTCTTCACACCAAGCTGCTTACCTATTGCAGATTCAGTCTTCCCAGCCCGGTGCAGATCTACAATTTTGTTTCTGGTGTCCTTTGACAGCTCTTTGGTCTTGGCCATAGTGGAGTTTGGAGTCTGACTGTTTGAGGTTGTGGACAGGAGTCTTTTATACTGATAACGAGTTCAAACAGGTGCCATTAATACAGGTAACGAGTGGAGGACAAAGGAGCCTCTTAAAGAAGAAGTTACAGGTCTGTGAGAGCCAGAAATCTTGCTTGTTTGTAGGTGACCAAATACTTATTTTACCGAGGAATTTACCAATTAATTCATTAAAAATCCTTCAATGTGATTTTCTGGATTTTTTTTCCTCATTTTGTCTCTCATAGTTGAGGTATACCTATGATGAAAATTGGAGACCGCTCTCATCTTTTAAGTGGGAGAATGTGCACAATTGGTGGCTGACTAAATACTTTTTTGCCCCACTGCATATATATATATATATATATCACTACTCACAAAAAGTTAGGGATATTTGGCTTTTGTTTGAAATTTATGGAAAATGTAAAAAGTTCACATTACAGTGATATTATATCATGAAAGTAGGGCATTTAAGTGGATGCATGCAATGGTGATTTGCTCATCTCAAACAATTTATTGAAACAAAAGCCAACAACAGTGGTGGGTATACCACAACAAAAAATGTCAATGTCTCAATAACTTGTCATGTGCCCTTGAGCATCAATTACAACTTTACAACGACATCTCCTGCTGTTCACAAGTCGATTTATTGTCTGCTGAGGCATGGCATTCCAGTCTTCTTGAAGGGCGGCCCTCAGGTCATTGAGGCTGTGGGGTGCAGGGTTACAAGCCTCTACACGGCAACTCGGCTGATCCCATAGGTTTTCTATGGGATTCAAGTCTGGAGAAAGTGCAGGCCACTACATTTTAGGTACCCCAGCCTTCAGCAGCCATTCCCTAATGATGCGACCTCGATGAGCTGGAGCATTGCCGGCCATGAAGATGAAATTAGGCCTGTGTTGTTCATGCAGGGGCACAATAACTGTATTAATGATGTTATTCAGGTAGCATTGGCTTGTCACTGTACCATTCACAAGGTGTAGGGCAGTTCTGTATTGACTAGACACACCTGCCCAGATTGTAACATGGTGACAACAGTGGCTGATGCATAGCGCTCTCCTTGATGTCTTCAACATTGTTGGCAGCCATCATTTCTGCTCAACCTGAATCGACTTTCATTAGAGAACAACACTGAGGCCCACTGGTCCCTTGTCCAGCGTAAATGCTCCTTGGCCCATGCAAACAATGACACCTGTGCCTGGTGGTGTGGTCAGGTACCCTTGCAGGTCGTCTAGCACGCAGACCACGCTGATGTTAACGTTTTGAATGGTCTGACGTGGCACTCGGGTGTCTCTCACCTCCCTTAAATGTGCCTCGAGTTGAGTGGCATTCATCATCCGGTTCCGCAGGGCGGTGTTCACAATGAAGCAGTCATCAGTGTGGGATGTGGCCAAAGGACATCCACTTCTATGCCTTTCTGTGACTCTTCCAGTCTCTCTGTATCTCTTTTGCAACTTGCTGATGACACTCTGTGACACTCTAAGCTCAGTGGCCACTTTCCTCTGAGAACATCCTATTTGAAGACTCGCAGTGGCGAGGTACTGTTGATCAATTGCTAGGTGTCGTCTTGGTCTCATGATGTCAAAATGTGAACAGCATGACGAAGAGGACTGTTTAAATACCGATTCTAACTGAACCAGAAAATGTATTGGTCGATTTATGGACCAAGCACCTGTTGTGAATTTTGCCGTTAAGCACCTTGTTAGAGAATAGCAAGTTACGCTAAAAGTGCTGAAACATTGAACAGTTGGAAATGTGCATTCAAAAGGCTAGAGAAGGTCAAATTAAGTTCACCTGTAAAGGTTATAGTGCATTTTAGGTGCATCCTGACAATTCACCCAAAAGCCAAATATCCATAACTTTTTGTGAGTAGTGTATATATACTGTGTGTGTGTGTGTGTGTGTGTGTGTGTGTGTGTGTGTGTGTGTGTGTGTGTGTGTGTGTGTGTGTGTGTGTGTGTGTGTGTGTGTGTGTTTAATCTAGAAAATTTGGTATTTTTCCTTAGAAATTTGTGACCTTTTCTCATGAATATCAGCCTCCTTGTTTTTGTCTAATTTCTCCAACAGACCAAACATTCTGTAATAAATTAGTCTTTGGACACACAAGTTTTATTGCTGTTGAATAACTTCATTGTCTTTTTTTTTTTTTAGTTTATAGACATTTAGAATTTAAACAAGAATAAATACTGAGTACATTTATTCTCACAAGTGAGTCACTGCGCCCAAGAACTGCCTGCATATTTATACGTACTGATGCTTGCCTCCTCCAACTTATCAGCCATCTTTTAGGACAAAAAGAGCACCCATGGATGTGCATGTGCTGCCTGACTGACTTACCCAGGTCCGACAGTATGGGTCACCATCAGGATCTGTGAGTTTTCCCCCGTACATGGCTGGCAGCTGCTCTGCATCAATGTATTTCAGTAAAACCTCCTGCCAGTTGGCTGTGAAGTAATAAAACATAACAGTTATTCCATGTATTTCTATTCCAAATATTTTCTAAAATAAGATGAGGAGATATGCAGAGTCTCACCCCCCAGGACACAGATCTTCTGCCGTGTATTCTCACTCAGGAAGTGCTTCACAAGGTTGTACGCCACAGGAAAGATTTTAGGTGCTGCAGGAGGTAAAAATAAAATCCCATCAATCAGATAACACTAGAAAAAATATGAAAACTGGAATCAATCAAATTTACCTTTAATAACAAATAGTCTCTTCAGGCCTTCTGGGTAGTTGTCTTCAAACATCTGGAGGATCTGAACCAGACAACCAAACAAAGCTTTAAGGCTGCTTCACTCCCTAATTTTGAGTCAAGTTTAACTTCTCCCTATACCTCTCCATATGTGTCAATAGCAGGCTTCCATAAGTGCTTCAGACCCAGACCTTCCATGTCATAGACCATGGTGATTGATTCCACATTCTTCCCCAGCTGAATCACAACAGAGAAAGAAGGACAGACATTTTAAAAAGAGCTATATGAAAACTTTGACAGACAAACAGACAGGCAAACTACTCCTTTAATCCTTTCGCAACATCCAAAGCTAACTTCCTGGTTTACTGGTCAAGATGGTTTGTGAATTAAACAATCATTCATCATTTATACAAACCACAATTCCAATGAAGTTGGGACACTGTGTAAAACGTAAATAAAAAGAGAATACAATGATTTAAAAATCCTTTCCAACTTATATTCAATTGAATACACTACAAAGACAAGACATTTAATGTTCAAACTGGTTAACTTTATTGTTTTGGGTTTTTTTGCAAATATTCACTCATTTTGAATTTGATGCCTGCAACATGTTCCAAAAAAGCTGGAACAAGGTCATGTTTACAACTGTGTTACATCACTTTTCCTTTTAACAGCACTCAATAAGCACTTAAGAATTGAAGACACTAAAGGTGCATTCAGACCAAACGCAAACGGGTGGTGCAAATCCATACAAAGTGAATGGAAAGAGGCGAGTACACACAAAATTGCACATTTGCGCGTTCACGTCTGAGATAATATGCTAGCCTTGAGATTCTGCCATCACCGGAGTAAAAGTATCACCACTGCAGAGTAAACTAGTTTGAAAATGAGACTCACTCACCTGGAGACAGGAGGACCGGGAGCTCTTCAGCTGAATAGGGATTTTGGAGTTATTTACCCACGGTTTCCTGTCACAGGCATGCTAGCAAGCTAGCAACAGAAACACTCATCATCTTATAAAGTTTTGGAGACAGGGACAACTTTTTCAGGTGAGCCCTCCGTCGGATAATGTAAACCTAAAGCATGACGTTATTTTGGGGCTTTCCACAGTAGGCTGAACACTGCTGCAGAAGTTATAAAGGCAACTTCACCTGTCTGCATCTCACTCAGACGCTGAATTCATGTTTATTCGCACATTTACATTGAGTTATAACGTAATCGCGCCACCCAGAAAATTCGCCCATTCGCGTTTGATGTGAACGCACCTTAATTGTTGATTTTGTAGGTGGAATTCTTTCCCATTCTTGCCTGATGTACAACTTCAGCTGCTCAACAGTCCGAGGTGTTCGTTGACGTATTTTGCACTTCATAACGCACTGCATATTTTCAATGTGATACAGTCTGGACTGCAGGCAGGCGAGTCTAGTACCTGCACTCTTTTACTATGCAGCCACACTGTTCTAACACATGCAGAATGTGGCTTGGCATTGTCTTGCTGAAATAAGCAGGGACATCCCTGAAAAAGACGTGTCTTGGATGTTGCTCCAAAACCTGTATGTACTGTTTAGCCTTAACATTGCCTTCACAGATGTCACAGGTTTGTGCACATTTTCTCTCCTGATTACCTGATGTCTTCCAGCTGCACTAATTAACCACTTGTGTCTTGTCAGCTGCAGTCTTGAAATGGGGGTGGTTCCGCTTGTCCCACTACAGGAATGGTTGACTCTCATTCCAGCTTGTGGTGTCCTCTCAATTCCTGTGCGCCTATCTCCTCACTTTTCCCCTCAACGCTGGAAACTGTAAGAACAATCAACCAAATCTTATCTTCACTTCTAAGACCCATATCTCCTTGGATTTTTTTCTCACCCTTTTTGGTGGACTGGAACTCTTACCTGGCAGAAGCATACTTCCCCCAAGTAAGTTGACTCTAAGTATTGCAATATCTAACCTCAAAAGTCCTTGGGTCCAAGGCCTCTCCATACCACTACAGACTCCATACTCACCAACCCAAAGCTCAAGACTTTAACTACAATAACTACGACCACCAGAAGAGAAACTGCAGCCACCATGTAATATACTCACTACATCCATAAAGGTAAAGGGTAAAGCCAACTTTATTGTCATTCAATCCACACAGACAATCATGTACAGTAGAACAAAACTACGTTTCTCTTATCTACAATGTTAAACACATCTAGAATCAGAGGGGTCACTGCCATGCAAGGCGCCACCACAAATTTCCCTCCTCCATTCCATTACTGCTGAGCACCAAGCTGGACAGCAGGAAGTTGCACTTTTATATGGTCTTCGGCATGACCCGGCCAAGATTTGAACCCAGACCTTCCAGGTGTGGGGCGGATGCTCTTCCAAGTGAGCCACCACTCCGGTAAGCTATAACCTACTGTAAGAAGTATAACCTACTATAAGAAAAAAATCTATAAAGTACATTTCCCCTTACTGTCCTCATTCATCATACTTGCCATATTTTCTTCTCTCCTTCTCTGCAGCGTTACCACGTTGTCTTCCTTCAAGTTCATTCAGTTAAACAATAAAATCCTATTAAACCTTGTAAAGAGTGTCTGCACAGTGTATGCATCTGGGTCTGGGGCAAACATGTCAAATATCTTGTTTTTGTAGTGAATTCATTTGCATATAGGTTGAAAAGCATTGGCAAAATCATTGTATTCTTGTATTCTGTTTCTAATTTGCATTTTACACGTCCCAGCTTCACTGGAATTTGGCTTTGTACAGCATAAAGCATATAGTCATTAATGCACATTAAGCAGTACCTGTTACAACGGTTTGAGCACCAACATACATGTCATAATCACTTCCCATATATGCCAAATACTGATGTTTTTAAAGCAGTGAATTTCACATTTTGTGAATGTGATCTTTCAAGGATACCTGAAGTATTATGTCTGTCAAAGATTTTTTTGTCTCATTTATCCAACTGTATTTATTTACTCATAGCATTGTTGTATTCAGTGTATTATCATGCTCAACTTTTTCAGCTTTGAGAAGTGTGTGCTGTGAGTGTTAGTTGGGATAGAACCAGTCCCAGAACAGCAAAACAACCTTGAATGAGTGAACAATAGCTCTGATAGCGCTAGACGGCCTAATCGATCACCCTCTCTCCACCAAGGCAATCTCTAAAGCTGCAGACCAACTGAGGCTGGCCGGCTAGCCAAGGTGCTAGCAAGCCAATCTGTCAGTCTAAATACAGTGGATATAAAAAGTCTGCACACCCCTGTTCAAATGCCAGGTTTCTGTGATGTATAAAAATGAGACCAGGATAAATCATTTCAAAACTTTTTCCACCGTTAATGTGGCCTATAACCTGTACAACCCAATTGAAAAAACAAACTGAAATCTTTTAAGGGGAAAAATAAAAAAAAAACTTGCAATAACCTGGTTGCATAAATATGCACACTCTTAAACTAATACTTTGTCGCAGCACTTTTGACTTTTATTACAGCACTCGGTCTTTTTGACAGGTAGGAGTAGGTAGGAGGTAGGAGGTAGGAGGTAGGAGTACTCACCGGCCACTTTATTAGGTACACCTGTCCAACTGCTCGTTAACACTTAATTTCTAATCAGCCAATCACATGGCGGCAACTCAGTGCATTTAGGCATGTAGACATGGTCAAGACAATCTCCTGCAGTTCAAACCGAGCATCAGTATGGGGAAGAAAGGTGATTTGAGTGACTTTGAACGTGGCATGGTTGTTGGTGCCAGAAGGGCTGGTCTGAGTATTTCAGAAACTGCTGATCTACTGGGATTTTCACACACAACCATCTCTAGGGTTTACAGAGAATGGTCCGAAAAAGAAAAAATATCCAGTGAGCGGCAGTTCTGTGGGCGGAAATGCCTTGTTGATGCCAGAGGTCAGAGGAGAATGGCCAGACTGGTTCGAGCTGATAGAAAGGCAACAGTGACTCAAATAACCACCCGTTACAACCAAGGTAGGCAGAAGAGCATCTCTGAATGCACAGTACGTCGAACTTTGAGGCAGATGGGCTACAGCAGCAGAAGACCACGCCGGGTGCCACTCCTTTCAGCTAAGAACAGGAAACTGAGGCTACAATTTGCACAAGCTCATCGAAATTGGACAATAGAAGATTGGAAAAATGTTGCCTGGTCTGATGAGTCTCGATTTCTGCTGCGACATTCGGATGGTAGGGTCAGAATTTGGCGTCAACAACATGAAAGCATGGATCCATCCTGCCTTGTATCAATGGTTCAGGCTGGTGGTGGTGGTGTAATGGTGTGGGGAATATTTTCTTGGCACTCTTTGGGCCCCTTGGTACCAATTGAGCATCGTTGCAACGCTACAGCCTACCTGAGTATTGTTGCTGACCATGTCCATCCCTTTATGACCACAATGTACCCAACTTCTGATGGCTACTTTCAGCAGGATAATGCGCCATGTCATAAAGCTGGAATCATCTCAGACTGGTTTCTTGAACATGACAATGAGTTCACTGTACTCAAATGGCCTCCACAGTCACCAGATCTCAATCCAATAGAGCATCTTTGGGATGTGATGGAACGGGAGATTCGCATCATGGATGTGCAGCCGACAAATCTGCGCCAACTGTGTGATGCCATCATGTCAATATGGACCAAACTCTCTGAGGAATGCTTCCAGCACCTTGTTGAATCTATGCCACGAAGAATTGAGGCAGTTCTGAAGGCAAAAGGGGGTCCAACCCGTTACTAGCATGGTGTACCTAATAAAGTGGCCGGTGAGTGTATGAATGTAGCACATCTTGATGTGGCAATATTTGCCCACTCTCCTTTGCAAAAACACTCCACATCTGTTATATGGCGAGGGCATCTCCTATGCACAGCCCTCTTCAGATCACAGATGTTCGATCAGATTCAGGTGTGGACTGTAGCTGAGCCATTCCAAAACCTTAATCTTCTTCTGGTGAAGCCATTCTTTTGTTGATTTGGATGTGTGCTTTGGGTTATTGTTGTTCTGAAAGATGAAGTTCCTCTTCATCTTCAGCTTTCTAGCAGAAGCCTGAAGGTTTTGCGCCAACACTGACTGGTATTTGGAAGTGTTCATAATTCCCTCCACCTTGACTAAGGCCCCAGTTCCAGCTGAAGAAAAACAGCCCCAAAGCATGATGCTGCCACTACCATGCTTCACTGTAGGTATAGTGTTCTTTTGATTATGAGCAGTGTTGTGTTTGTGCCAAATGTACCTTTTGGAATTATGGCCAAAAAGGTCAAGGTGTGTTTGGGAGATTTCAAATGTGTTTTTGCAAAATGTAGCCAGGCTTGGATGCTTTTCCTCGTAAGATAAGGCTTTCGTCTTGCCACTTTATCCCATAGCCCAGACATATGAAAGAGACAGGAGACTGTTGTCACATGTACTAAACAGCCAGTAACTTGCCAGAAATTCCTGCATCTCCTTCAATGTTGCTGTCAGCCTCTTGGCAGCCTCCCTGACCAGTTTTCTTCTCATTTTTTCATCAATTTTGGAGGGATATCCTGTTCTTGGTAATGTCACTGTTGTGCCATATTTTCTCCACTTGATGATGACTGTCTTCACTGTGTTCCATGGTATATTTGTGTTGGCCCTGCGATGGACTGGCGATCTGTCCAGGATGTACCCTGCCTCTCGCCCAAAAGATGCTGGGATAGGCTCCAGCCCCCCCCCCCCCCCCCCCCCCGGTGCGACCCGAAAAGGATTAAGCAGAAGAAGATGGATGGATGGAAATTCTTTTGTACCCTTCTCCTGATACCTTTGAACAATGAGATCCCTCTGATGCTTTGGAAGCTCTCTGTGGACCATGGCTTGTGCGGTAAGATGTGACTACAAAAATGTCAGGAAAAGCCTACTAAAACAGCTGAACTTTATTTGGGGTTAATCAGAGGCACTTTAAATGGTGGCAGGTGTGTGCTGACTCCCATTTAACATGAGTTTGAATGTAACTGGTTTATTCTGAACACAGCCACATCCCCAGTTATAACAGGGTGTGCATATTTATGCAACCAAGTTACTGTGAGGTTTTTATTTCTTTTTTTTCCCCTTAAAAGATTTCAGTTTGTTTTTCAATTGGGTTGTACAGATTATAGGCCACATTAATGGTGGAAAAAGTTTTGAAATGATTTATCTTTGTCTCATTTTCTTACATCACAAAAACGTGGCATTTGAACAGGGGTGTGAAGACTTTTTATATCCACTGTATAACTTTTTCACATAGGGCCAAGTAGGTTTGGACAGCTTTTTTCCCTTAATAAATGACATCATCATTTAAAAACTGCATTCTGTATTTACTTGAGTTACCTTTGTGTAATATTGGAATTTGTTTGATGATCTAAAATGTTTAAGTGTGAAAAATATACAAAAATACTGTATAAGAAATCAGGAAAGGGGCAAATTACTTTTTCACAGCCCTGTACATGAATAAAATGTGGAATGAATGTACTGTCTGTGTTTATTATTGTAGACTCTTGGTTGACGATAAAGTTCTATTCTATCAGAGCAGAAGACATTTTCAGACACATATTTTAGCTTCAGCGTGCTACAGGACCATGAGATGGTCTCTTACTCTCTCTGACTGCAGGTCACATTCCTTCTGCAGCATCTCACAGTCTCTAATCTTGGACTTGATGAAGTCCTGCTTGGAGGCAGACAGGAAGAGGCCCTTAGGATCCACAGGTCCTATGACGTCATACCAGATGGGACTTCCCTCAAGGTCATAGCCGCACATCCCTCCTGATAGATACTTCTCGATCACCTGCAAACAGAGGCCGTATGAAATGTTACATAAATGAAAATGCATAATTTTGAAGAAAAGCGTTTCCCAAAGGTGCATTGAGCCCACTATAGATGAGGGTTTTACCTCTGGTGGACGCCACTCTGTGGTTATTGTGTCTACTTTCATATGTTTCCTGAATTCCAAATGCTGGAGGAGAAGATGAATGCATTTAGGGTTAGCAGTGTATCATTTTTGTGTTTTCTTGATGACAGACTTATTGTAGAGAGACACATATACTTGTACAACATGATTTAACTGGTTTACAAAATTCCAGATGAAAGATGATGTACAATCCCAAATAAGAAAAGTTGGGACAGTATGAAAAATGTAAATCACAAAAAATAGATAGGTAAATAAATGAACAGATAATTACAAAATTCAAAATATTGCAATTTTTAAAATTCATTTTGACTTTTATTTCATTGCAAACAGCATGACCCCAAGATGTTTAATGTTTCATTTCATGACTTCATTTCATATGTTAATATACATTCATTCATACATTTCAGGCTTGCAACACATCGTACAAAAAGCTTGGAATGTAAAGCATTTACAGCTTTATAACGTTGCCATCCCTTCTTAAAGCACTTGATATTTTGGCACTGAAACAGCAAAGTGTTTCAGGTGTTATTTTATGCAATTCTTCCCACAAACACTTTTTAAGGTGTAGCAGTCATCACTTTTTTTATTTTTTGTTTTCACTTTTGTGCAATGGATGAAAGTGCTGTCACATTGTCTATTATTATTTTACAATCTATGGTTGAACAGAAGCATTGCTGATCCATTTGTCCTAAGATGTACTGACCACATAACTGCCTCCACCAAGGAGGTAATTTGATCAGGGTTCGTTTGCCTGTCCGTTTGTTAATAGGATTACATAAAAACTACCAGATGGATTTTGATTAAATTTTTTGCCAGAGTTGGCTCTTGAGCTACAGATGAATCCATGAGATCTTGGATGTGATCCGAGTCAGGATGTGTAAAATACGACCTGAGCGCCACAAAGTAGTTTTTGTGTTCAATAGTTTCTACATAAGGCCTCGTGGCAGAGGTATGCACTCTCTGAGTGCCCTCTAGTTTCAGATCTGTCAATATTTTTTTTTTTTTTTTTTGTTACTTATTTGTACCCGTAGGTAGACTTGGTTTGCAGTCTGGTGACAAGCCACCGGCTGCTGGTCGCTGCGTGCGCGAGCGCCCTAAACCTACATGTTTTTGGTATGCGGGAGGAAACCGGAGAAATCCCGGAGTAAACCCACGCAACACGGGGAGAACATGCAAACTCCACACAGCTCACTGTTGGTCGGGGGCTGGAATCGAACCCACGATCTCATGATCCCCGCGATCCCCCGGCCAAGGGTAAAACTGTGCTGCCACAGTGCTAAACCACTGCGCCACCGTGCAGCCGTTATTGGTATATTATATATATTATTATATTATATATTATATAATATTGGTTCATTACTGAATTTTTTTTCATAAATCCGATTCTTGCATGTAAATCTGCAACTTTTATATCTTACCTTTTATGTTTTTTTTTCAGAAAACTGCACTTTTTTTGTCATGTTTGCCCTTTCGGGATGAAGAAGAGGACCCAGTCGCCAAGCGAATCTGGTAAACCATTATTTATTAATGACAAAAGGGATAATAAACACTGCACGAGGGCAGAAATGAAATGCAATAATAACCCAGATAACGGGGAGTGACAACAGCAATAATTCCAAACAGCGTGGTGAAAATAAAGGTGAGGTCAACATAACATTGCAGCAAAGAACACAGGCTGAAAAGGCACATTTATAGACAGAGGGATAATCATGGTGATAAAACACAGGTGAGGAAAGCAATCATGGCAAACGGCTGACACATGAGGAAAACAGCTGACCGGACAGGCAGGGCTGACAAACATAGAGGTGATACACACCAAACACGATAAATGAGACAGAAAGGAACATAAAGCATGGACAGGGGCTGCAGACCTCTCCAGAACACTACATTTTTCTCCTAAATTTATGAAACTTTATTTTCATACATATATTTTATCTTCAGCTATTACCCCCCCCCCCGCCCCAAAAGGCACTGTATAGAGCTTTTGGAAATTCGGGTTTTAGTGACACCTGCTGGTCACTAAATAAACTGCAGCACCAATCACATTCCACTTTTGAGAAGGTCTGTGGGTCAAATTCACCATTTCTGACAACTACTTCAGCCTGCAGATAGACACAATATGGGAAGTAAATTTAACTGCAGTACCGTTAACGACCACAAAGTGTCACTAAAACCTGAAATCCTAAAAGACCCCCACAGTACTTTTAAGTTGTTCACTGGCCCTAATTAAGGCTGTTTAAGGGTGACTGTTACCGTTTGGGATGAATAAATAAATCCAGTCATCTTAAGTACATCTTTAATCCCTTTTATCTTCTTCTTTTAGATTTGATTGATGGTTGGCAACCAGCTTACAGGTGCATTACCACCACATACTTCACTCTATATCATCACTCTATCTATCTTGGCCGTGGCAACTCCATCCCTTTTATCTATGTCTTATCTCTTCAGGCAGCTGCGATGACTCAGCTCATCCACAGCCAACCATGACCACGCTGCTCCTCTCTAATCTAGGGCCACTCCTGCACTGATGGGCTGTCCGCGCTGGAGTGAAGTGCACTTCTAATATCAGTGGGAAAGTATCACACTTGTACTTTGTCTTTAGGTGGATGGCATGTCTTCAATCTACACTGTAGATCTAAATGCGGGCACTATTACAAAACATGAGGTCTACGTTACCTTTCGCAGCATGGCTTCAGACTTCTGAACACTGAAGTTTCTGGCTGAAAAAAGAGGACGGGAAACAGAAAGTGTGTGCACAAGATCAGTGTGAGGAAAAGCAGCATTACAGCTTGAATGATCAGTATTTTTACTTATCTTATCATTTTCTAACAGATTGATTACCACGGTGTTAGTTTGTATTATCGTTATAATCATTCATGTGGCATATGCTCACATTACATAACTACACATTGCTCCTCACTGTTGATATTTCTTTTCTCCTCAGGCTAAAGGTGGTAAAAGTTGTACTTAAGCACATTTGAAAGTGGGAAAGTGTTTTATAGGTTTTACGAATGTCAGCCCAATTTTGTAAAAGACAAACAGAGCACAGGGCTTTATATGTTGGCTAGTTCTTTTTTATTGATCCAATAACAGCTTCCTTAATGTTCAAAATTTACTCATTGCTAGCAAGTGTCACGTTCCACAGCTCACAGGTCTCAGCCTAATGTTCACCATCAACTGCTCTCTCGTTCCTTTTTTGTGCATAAATGATTTCAATACAGCGTCTCTGTGGAGGAATCCGATTATTTTTTTCATCACACTGAAAATCCCCTTTGGGATTTTAATTTATAAAATACATAATCATAGAGGGAATAATTTATTATTTAATACGTGGTGTAAGTCAAGGAAGAAAACTTTATTCCTATATCAATTATCAATACATAACTTGCAAAGAAAATTTAAGGAAAAGAGGGTGGGAAAGTGAAACACAAAAAGCAAAATTCAAAAAAAAAAAATAAATACAATAATAGACAAAATGTAATGTACTGTATGTTATCGGGTCATTCTTTATAATTATGGTAATGCTATAAACCTGGGCTTTTAATGTTATAATTTTAATAACTGATTTAATTCAGCACACTCTAAAAATGTGTAAATAAACAGGAAAAGCATTTTTAATTTTTTTATATATTTTATTAATTTTGCAAAAAAACCGACTATGTACATATTAAATAAGAGTGTTGAAATTTCATCCTTGGAAAAAATTTTGACGAAAGATAGTAAGAAAAAGGGTATTATTTCAGAGTTTTATAATTCATTGACACTATCCTCAAGTGAAAACTCACAGAAAAGATTGAATTATTGGAAAGAAGACCTGCAAACTGAAATTTCAGAGGAACAATGGGAATTGGCTTGTACAGAAGCTCAAACCAAATCAATAAATGTACGTCTTAAATTGATACATTTTAAATGGTTAATGCGGATGTATGTTACACCGGTGGAGTTAAATAGATATAACAAAAACATACCAGATACGGGCACAAAATGTATGGAAAGTAAAGGAACCTTATTTCATTGTTTATGGGAATGTAGAAACATTAGAATGTTTAGGGAAGAGGTGAGGGTAACAATTGAAAAAATAATTTCAAAACAAATCATATTGAATCCTAAATTGTTTTTGTTGGGTCTGTATCCAGAAAAGCACAACTTTAATAAAAGTGAAAGAGCATTCATAGACCTCAGTTTGCTTAACGCCAAAAAATGTATTGCACTATTGTGGAAAAAAACTTATAGACCAGATGTGACTCAGTGGTTAAGACAGATGTTAACAAACCTTCCACTAGAAAGAATAACATACATACTGAAATCAAAGGAAAATGTGTTTGAGAATATATGGAGACCTTTCATTGATTATGTAAAGAATTTAAACATAACTTCTGAAGAAGAAGGTGAATGATGTGTGTGGACCTTGTAAATTCCAAATTGGTGAATGTATAATATGTATACTTATGTAATGGATTGCCTAGACTAAACAGAGGAGCATTGTTGATGACCTGTTCTTGTTAGTGGTTGTTGATGTTTTTAGTACATTTTTTTTAAATTACTTTAGTGTTAGTGTTTGATTGTTTGTGTTATGTTTGTAAAAAAAAAAAAAAAAGGTTCAATAAAAAATATTGTGGGAAAAAAAAAAGAGTGTTGAAATTTGACGTGTCACACCCATGATACACCAACACTGTCATCCAGTTTCTGACAAAATTGGTTGAAATCTTCAGATCATTTTATCCTCATTAAGTAAGTTATGTTAGTATCCAGCACCAGGCTAAAAAATAAAATGGCTACACCGTGAATTCTGTTAGATTTTTGAAAGAAATACTTATTTTCTTAACTCCGTCAGATGTCAACTCCGTCAGATTTTCTGTCTGACAGAGCTGACATTCACTGGGAAAGCATCATGTTTTTGAGACATTTTAATTATATGAAATAAAGGAACATGTTATTACTTTATCTAATAATGATTACGTACTAATTATGTTCTATCAGAAGTTTCTACTTTTTTATTATTTTTCTGAAATAATTGTCAGAAACTATCAGAGTTGTGTCGATGGAACATATGGCTTAACTAACACAGTGGTGAGAGTAGGTGGACACACTTCCTCTTGATTATTGGAAAATATGATTTAAAATGTTAATTTTATGCTAACTTTGTGCTTTTTAGTCAAGCAGCCATTCAACCCGTCTTTGGTGGAGTAGGAGCAGAAAAAGAGAACATCAAAAAGGCCGAGATAGAAAACCAGTATGCTGCCAGGATTAAGAGAATAATTCATAAGACGGCAGAGAGAGCGGTGGAAACAGACTGGACTATCATGACGGTCTACTCAGAAGTGTGATGTCAAAAAGGCAAACTTCATTTATGGGCGTGTTCATGTCTATTTTGCTCTTACAGCCATTGAAGGCAGCAGAAAAAGTGCAAAAACTCTAATTATTCAGAGGTGTGTTTTGGGTATAACATGCAATAAACCAATTATGTAATGGTTCGCTCTGGCTGCCTATTCTCCTCAGCTGCGCGCACACCTGCTCCTCATCACGGCCAGGGTTATTTAGACCGTGCTGCCCTTGGATCAGCGCAGAGTCGTCTGTCTTCATTCCCATGAGACCTTCACTCACCGTCCTCCTTGTTCCTGAGCTTCCTAGCCTCAGCCTACCTTCGTCTTCATATCCAGCCTCCTGCCAGCCGACGTCAGGAACAACCAACTCCTCAGCTCAAGTAAGCCCTCGCTCATTCTCCTTAATCCTCTCTTGATCCCCTGTCCACAGGCGGAGATCCGTGGTGGCGGACCTTTCTCCTTCCTGGCGGTGGACCGAGCTGCACTGCTCCACCCCAGACACACCAACCTCCTTCAGCAACAATCGGAACAGCGGACACTGTCCTCCTGGCCATAGCCACCAAGCTGAACCTCAGTCTCTTCCCATCTCCACTAACAGTAAGCCCTGGACTGAACTGTACATCTCCACCGGTGATTGCCACTAACTATCCCTGTCTTTATTTGCCCCTACGGTTGCCAGGTCGTACGGTGTTCTGCTCTCCCCTAGCTGCCACAAGATCACACACACACTCACACACCTTCATTATTATCAATAAAGATAATTGTATCTATTTCTGAGTCCGAGTCTGTTCACTGGGTCAATTAACCATGTCAAATTAAAACAGCTCATCACCTCACCTTTAATAGGCAGGAGCACATGATCTATGGTAGATTATCGTTATAATTAGGGATGCGCTGATTTATCGGTATCAATATTCATCTTTTTTGACTGATATCAAATATTAGCATAATAATAACACATCGTAGTGGCTGATATTTTTCTGGTGTGTCCCAGTTGTGTGCCACTGATTTTGCCCTGAAACAGACAACAGTAGACTCCAGCTGTAAAGTCAGAAAACATCCCAGACTAAACCATTTTAAAGTATTTTAGCTCACCTATATCTTGTTTAATAATGAACATTTCTTTTTCGTCTTGACTTTAAAGATAGAATAGATTAAAACAAAAGAAACAGTCTGTGTTGGTCAACTTATTATTTTTACCATTGGTATCGGTATCAGCCCATAGTTTCACAGTTGGTGCATCCCTAATTATGACAGTGTTTATACCTGGCAAGGGAGATCAAATTTCCACCAATGAAACAGACATGCTCATGTGCAAAGTGAAAATGTAGGAGAACATCATTTACGGGAACATGTGCTTTGAGGTGAAGCAGGTGTGAATGAAGAAGCAATGAATGTGTTCAGAATGAGTGACAACTATTTGCACATTGTTTAAAATGCTTTGGGTACGTGGGCCTTTTGACTCTGGATTCATTTGGCCTCAATTTTTGTCTGTCAGACCAAGGCACCTTATCTTGTTCAGCAGGACGTATTCTTTTAGAATCTTCCCTAAAAATAGAAGATTCTTGGATTTTTCATGAGGTCTCTTAATTATGCGTCGGTGCAACTGAGCAATAAAGTAATCACTCATTGTGTCTGTATGTGGTTGTGTAGTTGTGTGTGTATCTGTCTGTCTGTCTGTTCAGCTCGTCCGGTCAAAATCAAGTGTAACTAAAGGCTTGTGTCATTATATCGCCATATTTTCTCGACTTTTAATTTGGCAGAATTTCGAGATAAGCCTTTGTTTTCAAAATAAACACAAATTTATCTCACTATTATACCCTCAAGGGAGCAGCGAAAAAAAGGTATTGTAATAACTAATTTGTTTTATACACCATCTCTGCTTTCTTAATTTGCAGTTCTGTTTTTCAACCTTCCCAAGTTATTTTCTTTGTCTAGATCATCTCTAGGAGGTGTTATGTTTTTGCTCGAGTCTCTTGATTCTCTCTGGCTATGCTTCCAGTTCTTTCTCCTTCTGTTTTTTTATATCACACACATCCTTTACCTGCTTTAATTTTCTCCTGCAACTCACTGGCCCTATTACAATGAGCTAAAGCACACATTTGTGCTAGACTTTGTGCCTTCTGTCAGTGACTTCGGTGGCACATTGCCCATTTTCATGCTTTGTTCCCTCGTTTTCCAAATAAATGACTTCTATGATGCTTTGTGCTTGTACAAGTTGTGTCTTTTAAAAGGGGGGCAGCTGGACGCAAAGCTGGCACATTGCTGGTTTATGGCAGTACAATGACATTACACTTTTGACCAACAAAAACTACATTTAAGCAGAGGTTACACTACACTTTCTTGTTTTCTATCATTTTGACAGACAGGGTTGCGATCATAATCTCTTATGACCTGTCATTTTAATTTTCCTATCATAAGCTGATGAGGAGCTTTTGTTTTTGTTTATACGTAATCATGGGCCTACAAGATACAGTATGCAAATTATACATTCATGTATTTATTGAACTGATGAACAGAGGTTGGAGAGACAATACTAGATAATCGCTATTCAGTACGTACAATAAAGTGGACAGGTGGAAATGAGAAGTAAAAGGTACAATAACTTGTGCTCAGTGTAATCTGTCAAAATGACAGACAGCCTTCAGATTTTTCTATCACTGCTCAAAAAAATCTGTCAACAACAGACAATTTTCAGTTAATACAACCTCTGGCCTAAAGTCACATTATCAGTCACTATTTAAGAAAAACAAATACACAATCCAAAATGTTGTTTTTTTTTATAATCCTACACCTATGGCCACTCACACAATTACACAAAAGAAGAATAAACATCTGAGAATACCGTGTTACCATAGCAGATGTACTGGAGACTATAATCTATAAATCATTTGTCATACAGGTAAATCTTAAATAAAATCATAATAAATATACTCATTGCTTGTTTTAATGTTGCAAATGATTGATTCAATATATTTCAGAATCAAAATAACCACATATTCAAGTTTTTGTCAACTCTGTCGGAGATACATCAACTCCGTCAGGTCCATGTCGCCTCTGTCAGATTCATATTTTGATCATTTTTCATTATGATATTTAGTATTTTGTGAAGGATTGTTGATCATATGTGAAAAATAATCTGTCTCCTACCATTATATTACGTTTTCAAATTAAAAAATCATTTTGGTTGCCGTTGAGGTTAAATATACTAATATGCAGTCCAATTAAAAAAGCACAGACAAAAACCTTCATAATATAAAAAAATATATACATACTGAAAGTAACCTTCTATATTCTGTCAGTCGAGGTAAAAACTTGACTGTGGTATAGTTTTTGTAGCTCTGGCATAAAGTGAATGAAAATTAATGTGTGTTTTTGGTGTCTGACAGTGTCGACACAAAACAAGGCAAAAAGCACATTTAGAAAAGGCTGGTAGGGTGTATCAAAGCATAGTTAGGTAGCCTAGTCCTTAGTAGATTCATACATATAGTTTAACTTATCTGAGCATCAACTTTATTTTTTTAAATTTTGTATCTCATTTTGCTTCAAGTCTCAAAAATCAGTGCTATGTATTCTTCTAAATCATTATGGTGCAAGTGCTTTGTGATGCTTGAAATGCAAAAAATAAATAAATTAGTAGAAAAAGAGCAACATTTCTGTGCAGTTTCTTACTGAAATATTCACACATTTTATGTGAATCTTTTTTTGATGTTTAAGTTTAAAGTAAAACCACTACCGTACCTATGTATGTTTTCCATAATCCTTGGGCCATTTTATTCAATCGTATGTTCAACAGTGTGTTCTGCACACCGCACTTTTTGTGTACATAGTTCCATCCATGAAGCCACTACCATACCTGTGTATAGTTCCATAATCCTTTGCTATTTTTATTTCAGTTGTGTGTTTAATTGTGTGATCTGTAACCGTGTTTTTATCTGTGCAGTAGCCTGGTGGAGCACCCACAATTTCGTTGTACTGTACAACTGTGCAATGACAATAAAGCACATTCCTTTCTATTCTATTCTATTCAATTCTATTCTAATGATATACTGTACTGTAAACACAACAAATTAAAGCACAGTTTAAATGGTTGGGGCACAATTAGACTGAATCTGTTGATCTCATAAGGCAATGTCTCATTGATTTAACAGCATAAATTGCATAACTATATTACATAACCAAAGCATTTCTATTTATTTATTTATTTTATTTTGTATACTTTATTAATCCCAGAGGGACATTCAAGTGGAAAATGTTACAAACTGGTGAGGGATGCAAGAGAAGAAGAATATAAGAAATTTTTTTTCAAAATTTTAGAATGAGCTAATAAAACTTGATTCCACATCTAAAAATCTCTTCTCTCTACTGTGGTCAGTATAAAAGTCACAGTTTCCGTGTTACCAAAGTAGAACAGAGTGGACACACTGACTAATACTCCTAATATGATTATAAGCTCTGCAGCTGTCAACCAGGTACAAACAGTGCTGCTGCTGTGAACTGAGACTCTGTGGTAGATTATACTGCAACCTCAGTCTGCAGACACAAGACCTACAGGGCACTCAGTGACTCAACACTCAAAAGCAAGATCTGGCAAAGGACAATGAGTTGTTTGAGTGTTATCTTATGGTTGTTCTACTTGATATTGATGGTTTTACAAGCTTGGTT
Source organism: Pholidichthys leucotaenia (assembly GCA_020510985.1). Lineage (NCBI taxonomy): Eukaryota > Metazoa > Chordata > Actinopteri > Cichliformes > Pholidichthyidae > Pholidichthys > Pholidichthys leucotaenia. The sequence continues at coordinate 438,604,748 of CM035838.1, forward strand.
TAACAAGCATTGGCTTAACACTTTCAGGCTTTCTCCTACCAGGGTACAGGCCCAATAGGGCACCAGGACAACAACATCCCTCCATCAGGCCAACCAGATGTGCAAAATGTATTCATAATAAAAGGAGTCATTCTCAGCTTGTGATCACTTACAGTGGGCAAAATAAGTATTGAACATGTCAACAGTTTTGTCATTAAACATATTTCTGATGGAGCCATTGACTTGAGATTTTCACCAGATATCAGTAACAACCCAAGTAATCTATACATACAAAGAAATCAAGGCAACTTGTCATGGATGGCCCTCGCGAGCCATCATAAGACACCACAAATCGCCAGTGAGTTTGCACGGTTTATTAACAGAACAGAAAAGGACACAAAATAACAAGCCACGGGGGGCTAAAACACACTACAATGAAAACAGGCTAACAATGGAATAAACTTACAAACGCAGAGGATGAGTAGACAACGTCTGAGCCGAGGGATGCTCGATACGTCAGACAATGGTAAGTTTTTGACGAGACTGCTGCGTTTTTCCGTTCCCAGCTGCCCTCTCAAATGGAGAGCCACTGATGAGACGAAATGCGGCTCAGCTGTCAAACCTGACAGCCAGAAGCCCCTCCGAGCGCTGTCACAATAAAGGCTTGGGGAGCCAAAAGGGGCACACAGCCGTCAAATAGGTGAAGATAATGCATGGCTCAAGCGCGGACGGGTTCGGTGCTCAAACCATGACAGTACCTCCCCCCAAGGGCAAACTACGAGCGCCCTATGACACCCAAGCGCCCCCCCCAGGGGGGGCGGATAGGGGGGAAAGGCCTGGAGGGAGAGAACCAGAGAAAAAAAAACCAACGATGGCAGGACACAAGTTAGGTAATACAGAGTATGGCTACAAGAAAAATACACTACTCCATAGCGCACAAATGATGCTTAGACCAGGGCAAGAAAAAAAACAAACATGACGGTGACAGGAAACAAATGAGGCAATTACAGAGTACGGTTGAAAGAAAAACACAATACTCCATAACGCACTAATGATGCTTTGAACAGGACACAAATGAGGAAAATGCTGAGTATGGTTAACAGAAAACACAATCCACAGTGCTACATACACTGATCAACCTAGAGGACAAAACAATACACCCGAGGATGACGGCAGGCAGAGTCCAATAAATAGGAACAATTCCAGCAGTCTCCCTGCATCCAATGGCCAAAGGGTGATTAAAGGGAAAGGGGAATGTTCGGGCGGCCTACCCCAGTCCCAGGCCCGGAAAGTCAGAACCTCCGGTGGCCGAACCAGGTCGCCCGACTGAAAGCACAGTACGTCGGGTGGTCGACCCAGGGCGCCAAACCGGCGAAAATTCCTCAGGCTGTCGACCCGCATCCCTCAGCCACCAGAACCGTGGGGAAACAATTGGCGACGACCTCCCTGGCGAGGGGAAAGACGTGGGAGAGCCGGGCTGAACGTAGGGACCCCCAACGGCCCCCGGTGGCGATGAGCTGGGATGGGGACGATGATGACGATGATGAGGGGGATGAAAATGACGATGAGCCAGTACAATGTCAGGCGGCAAAGGATCTGCAGCTCCTTCACCGACCTTGAACCATACCGGTGCTGCACCCACGTCGGACCCCGATTGGGTCACGGCTGCACCCGCGATGGACCCCAACTGGGTCGGCGCAGCACCGGTGACGACCTCCGACCCTGAACCTGGAACCTCCAGTACAGCGACCGGGATTGGCTCCGCACCGGTGATCCTGGGAGAAGGCTCAGGAGAAAGGAAAGAACCGGGATCAGAATCACCAGTAGCGACAGAGCTCAGTGAGACAAGCTCGAGTGCAGCGGACAGCTGCCCCTGGCTCGTCTCCCTGAGAGGCAGGCAAAAATGCTTCAAAATAGAAAGAAGGAAAACAAAGTAGAGCACTTGCCTGCACTCGGGTTCTGTCGCTGTCCAGGATTTCGCTGATCCAGGCTCAGAACGAAGAAGGTCGTCGTCTGGCTCCCACTCAGCTACGGCGGGTTCCGCAGCCGGCATGATGGTCTCCGCAGCCTGAGGACCCTCCAGCACTAACGTCCACACCGACGACCCGCACGGCGTGGTGGCAGGGGACCCTCGACCCGCTGGCTCGAACTGCTCATCTGTGGAGACCCGGGGACGCTTCATCATCAGTGCAGGCTCCACGCTGCAGTCCGCTCTCCTCCTCTGCCCATGACGAGGCTGCGGGGCTGGAACCAGGCTCTCCAGAACCGCAGGCCCCCTCCTCGTCTGGCGACATAGGCCTGGCGTCGTGGACCGCTCAACGGAGGGAGACACAGAGGCAGCAGGTTTAGTGACAGAAGCTACAGCAGGTGGTGGGAGCTCGGGGGACTGCGAACCCCGAACTCCACCCACAGGAGTCAGACAAGGCAAATCACAACTACGGGGAGAAAAATGAACTTGCACTTGCCTGTTTCCTGGAGGATAGATGGTGCCTGCTGTAGCGGACGTTGTTCCTCCCTTTCCCCGCTGGATGGTGACGGAGGGCCCCCTGGGAGGACGAGGAGGAGCCGCTCACGATGGTCCACTAACAGGCTTCACCGGGGCAGGACTCAAAACTCTCTCAGCAGCGGGAGATGACATCGAGGAGGAGGGGACGACAGCCGAGATGATCCGGGCACGATGAGCTGACGGGGCAGCGGGAACAGGTGACCCAGGGGGAGAGGCTGCGGGAATTCCCTCCTGTCGTGATGCAGAAGGAGCGGCTGACTGGGAGGCAGAGTTCCTCCGACGACCCGGAAACGGATCCAGACGGGGTTCTCGCTGAGGTTTGCTTGGAGCATGGCGCCACACGTTCACTGGCTGATGTCGAGGCGAAGGTGAGGTCCGGAAAACGCTGCTCTTGTGCAGAAACGGAGGCGAGCAGGTCAGCGTATTCCGGATAGTCACTCAGCTCGGGATTCCTCTCAACCAGCCTGACAGCCGCCATCACGTGCTTCATGATTTGTGTGGGGTGGCCGGCAGAGCGAGCTGCAGCCACTCGGTCCCAGATGGAGATTGCTGTCAGCTGCAACCTCTCTGGGGGATTCCCGACTGACGTCATGCTCGTTCGGGGATGACCCCTGGATGGTGGGAACTCCTGGACCGGATCGGGGACAGGAACGGGATCCCGAACCGAGGAGCGAGGATGCCTCCTCTTCGGTTTCCTGCCGGAGTTTCCCTCCAGCCCACGGATTATCTCACGTTGTGCAGCGATGTCTGCCCTCCTCGCAACGACTTCAAGGTAGTCGGAGTAGCGAGGAAGGCGATTAAGGATTTCCTCAGCGAGGTCCAGATGCCAGCGTACATCGCTGGGAGAGTCGTAGAGGGTAGCGGTGACAAGCGTTCCATCTACATAGTCCAGGGCCTCCGCCAGCTCGTAACCCAGGCTCCGAACGCAGCCCCTGAATGATGACATGACCTCCCAGCGTGCAGGTACCCAGACAGGGAAAACAAACGTCCAATTTAGGCAAAACCCACAGCGACAGGCGTCTCAGTTTGGCGGCAGTCTATTGTCATGGATGGCCCTCGCGAGCCATCACAAGACGCCACAAATCGCCAGTGAGTTTGCACGGTTTATTAACAGAACAGAAAAGGACACAAAGTAACAAGCTATGGGGGACTAAAACACACTACAATGAAAACAGGTTAACAATGGAATAAACTTACGAACGTAGAGGATGAGTAGACAACGTCTGAGCCAAGGGATGCTCGATACGTCAGACAATGGTAAGTTTTTGATGAGACTGCCGCGTTTTTCCGTTCCCAGCTGCCCTCTTAAATGGAGAGCCGCTGATGAGACGAAATGCGGCTCAGTTGTCAAACCTGACAGCCGGAAGCCCCTCCGACCGCTGTCACAATAAAGGCTCGGGGAGCCAAAAGGGGCACACAGCCGTCAAATAGGTGAAGATAATGCATGGCTCGAGCGCGGACGGGTTTGGCGCTCGAACCATGACACAGCTGTGTTCACAAAACAAGTTATCAGTCTATATATAATTCAAGAAATCTCTGTCACGATGTCATGATCATAGGACTCGCTAAAAGATCATAGGACTTGCTATGACATTATCAAAGATCAAAGGAATACTTCACTCACGATCATAGGACTCGCCATGACATCATCGAAGATCAAAGGCAGGCATCACTTATGATCACAGCACTCGCTATGACATCATAAAAGATCAAAGGCAGGCATCACTGAATGAGTGGTGACATCAAAGATCAAAGGCACGTTTCACCATGGTCACTGTTGCCATGGTAACAGTAACTTTCTACGGGCATGCAGAAATGCTTGCTTACATTTTTACCTCCGCCAAAGGGGGAGGTTATGTGATCATCGGCGTTGGTTTGTCTGTTTGTTTGTCTTTGTTTGTTTGTCTGTTTGTTAGCAAGATAACTCAAAAAGTTATGGACGGATTTTCATGAAATTTTCACAGATTGTCAGAAATGGGGTATCCTACAGATGATTAGATTTTGGTGGTGATCCGGATCACCGTCCACAAGAAAACCGCCATTACGCAAAATGCCATTTTCGTGAATAACTACTAAACCACTAATCCTATCATTGTCAATCCAATTGTTGTGAATCCAATTGCTAGTCATATGTTTTCATGGTCAAGGAATCTGAAAATGTACACACAAACACTGTATGGGGGGGAACTGTGGCACTAAACCGCCATTACAGAAAATGCCATTTTCGTCAATAACTACTGAACCACTAATCCTATCATTGTGAATCCAATTGCTTGTCATATGTTTTCATGGTCAAGGAATCTGAAAACGTACACACAAACACTGTATGGGGGGAACTGTGGCCGCCATTACGGAAAATGCCATTTTCAAGAATAACTACTGAACCACTAATCCTATCATTGTCAATCCAATTGCTAGTCATATGTTTTCATGGTCAAGGAATCTGAAAACGTACACACAACCACTGTATGGGGGGAACTGTGGCGCTAAACCACCATTACGGAAAATGCCATTTTCGTCAATAACTACTGAACCACTAATCCTATCATTGTGAATCCAATTGCTTGTCATATGTTTTCATGGTCAAGGAATCTGAAAACGTACACACAAACACTGTATGGGGGGAACTGTGGCCGCCATTACGGAAAATGCCATTTTCGTGAATAACTACTGAACCCCTGCTTGTCATATGTTTTCATGGTCAAGGAATCTGAAGACTGTATAGGGGGAACTGTGGCGCTTGGCGGAGGTCTGCGCTCTCCGAGTGCTTTTCTAGTCTTTCTATGGGCATGCATGGGTATCCACGGGCATGCACAGGTACAGTGGGGTAAAAAAGTATTTAGTCAGCCACCAATTGTGCAAGTTCTCCCACTTAAAAGATGAGAGAGGTCTCCAATTTTCATCATAGGTATACCTCAACTATGAGAGACAAAATAAGAAAAAAAAATCCAGAAAATCACATTGAAGGATTTTTAATGAATTAATTGCTAAATTCCTCGGTAAAATAAGTATTTGGTCAATAACAAAAGTTCATCTCAATACTTTGTTATATACCCTTTGTTGGCAATGACAGAGGTCAAACGTTTTCTGGAAGTCTTCACAAGGTTTTCACACACTGTTGCTGGTATTTTGGCCCATTCCTCCATGCAGATCTCCTCTAGAGCAGTGATGTTTTGGGGCTGTCACTGGGCAACACAGACTTTCAACTCCCTCCAAAGATTTTCTATGGGGTTGAGATCTGGAGACTGGCTAGGCCACTCCAGGACCTTGAAATGCTTCTTACGAAGCCACTCCTTTGTTGCCCGGGTGGTGTGTTTGGGATCATTGTCATGCTGAAAAACCCAGCCAAGTTTCATCTTCAATGCCCTTGCTGGTGGAAGGAGGTTTTAACTCAAAATCTCATGATACATGGCCCCATTCATTCTGTCCTTTACACAGATCAGTCGTCCTGGTCCCTTTGCAGAAAAACAGCCCCAAAGTATAATGTTTCTACCCCCATGCTTCACAGTAGGTATGGTGTTGTTTCTCCTCCAAACACGACAAGTTGAGTCTTTACCAAAAAGTTCTATTTTGGTTTCATCTTACTATATGACATTCTCCCAATCCTCTTCTGGATCATCCAAATGCTCTCTAGCAAACTTCAGACGGGCCTGGACATGTACTGGCTTAAGCAGGGGGACACATCTGGCACTGCAGGATTTGAGTCCCTGGCGGCGTAGTGTGTTTCTGATGTAGCCTTTGTTACTTTGGTCCCAGCTCTCTGCAGATCATTCACTAGGTCCCCCCATGTGGTTCTGGGATTTTTGCTCACCGTTCTCGTGATAATTTTGACCCCATGGGGTGAGATTTTGCATGGAGCCCCAGATCGAGGGACATTATCGGTGGTCTTGTATGTCTTCCATTTTCTAATAATTGCTCCCACAGTTGATTTCTTCACACCAAGCTGCTTACCTATTGCAGATTCAGTCTTCCCAGCCTGGTGCAGGTCTACAATTTTGTTTCTGGTGTCCTTTGACAGCTCTTTGGTCTTGGCCATAGTGGAGTTTGGAGTCTGACTGTTTGAGGTTGTGGACAGGTGTCTTTTATACTGATAACGAGTTCAAACAGGTGCCATTAATACAGGTAACGAGTGGAGGACAGAGGAGCCTCTTAAAGAAGAAGTTACAGGTCTGTGAGAGCCAGAAATCTTGCTTGTTTGTAGGTGACCAAATACTTATTTTACTGAGGAATTTACCAATTAATTCATTAAAAATCCTTCAATGTGGTTTTCTGGATTTTTTTTCTCGTTTTGTCTCTCATAGTTGAGGTATACCTATGATGAAAATTGGAGACGTCTCTCATCTTTTAAGTGGGAGAACTTGCACAATTGGTGGCTGACTAAATACTTTTTTACCCCACTGTATGCACTAGTATTTAATAAAGTGGAATGACACAGGGAATAAGTACTGAATACATGAAGAAAAAGAGGTGCAAAAAGGCATAGAAAGCCAAGAAACCAGCTGAAATCCATCAGAATTTAGGAAGCCATCCCATCCCCCATCAGTGCAAATTAATTTCAGCTGTTTAAGTCCTGACTGATAGCCTTGAAAATGGTATGTGAATGTCAGATTGTCACACCACAAAGAACTCATGATGGGTAGAAGCAAAGAGCTCCCTCTAGACCTTTGCAACCTTATTGTTGCAAAACATAATGATGGCATTGGTTACAGGTGCCAGTGTTTCCTCTGGCTTAAAGACCTTGGCTCGATGGCAACATATTTTTCCGGGAAGGGGGGGGTGGACACATGACACGATTGTAACTGGAAATGTTAATCTTACACTATTTCTTTTTTTTTTTTTGCACAGTAATATTGCATAATGGAACTTACCATTTGAAGTATTATACTACCAAGGCTTGAATGTTGGAATATTGGGCCAGTTAGGATCCCACCCAGATGTCCTGTGTTTGGACTTTTTACTGGTGTTATCCTTCTCTCCTCCCTCTGCTCTCACCTCTCCTGGACCCTCTGCCTGAACACTTTCCTTTCCTTGGCTCCTCTCTTCTGTCTCATCTTTCCCTCTCTGAGCCCTGTCTAATTCAGGTTCTCTCTCTGCCTATGGTGGTATAGAAACAGGCTAGAAAATGCCAAGTGTTTTGTCCTGCAGGATTTTTTTTTTTTCATGGTTTACATAAATAACCAATTTTTTTTTTTAAGTTTTATTCTAGTGTTTCTTTTTTCCATTGACAACGAGTAGGAAAGGGAAGGGAAAAAACATTCATAATAGGAATTTACTCATTCATACTTAAATTATATGATCAGAGGTGGGTATAGTAGCCAGAAATTCTACTCATGTAAAAGCAGTACTATGAAATTAATAATTAAAAGTAGACAACCAAAAATTTCCAGTTGTGTTAAGGGTATAAAGAGCACCTACTTAAAAACTTGAGTATTTACTTCAGTCTTGAAGGTTTGAGGTTTTTCTCCAAAATTTATAACAATTTTCTGATAAGTTTTCTACTTTTCTCTGTAAATTTATCTAAATTTGCAACCATTTTCCTCAAATTTATAATTTTCTTTTGTACATTTGAGACTATTATAAATTTGTGGATTATTTTATGGTTAATGTTTATTTTTTTAATCCAATCCAACTTTATTTATAAAGCTCTTTAAAACCAACAGTTGACACAAAGTGCTGTACATCAACAATAAATACAATATAAAAACAATAAAATACAACTAAAGTACAAAACAGCACAAACAAAACAACAGCCATACAATAGAAACAATAAGAACAAATAAAATCAGTGTCTCAAAATGGGTCAAAAGCCAGAGAATAAAAATGGGTTTTAAGAGGAGTTTTAAAACTGGACAGTGAAGAGGCCTGTCTGATGGACAAAGGCAGATTATTATAAAATTACTGGGGTTTTTTTTTTGTTTTTTTTTTAAATTTGAAACAGAATGTGGCAAATTTTTTACTTTTTTTCCTCATACAATTTAAACTTTTGACCACAATTTTGTAGAGCCAGAACAGAACAATAACTTTAACTCTGAATCCAAAGAAATATAATTATTAATATTATATTTAAAGAAATAAATTAACTTAAATGACCAAAGATGCAGTTATTTCTGTTATAATATTTTTATAAACCTCCCTTATTACCTTATTATAACCTCCCTTATCCCTATAAAACCTCCCTTATTTTGAAATCCAAATCTTGGTACATTTAGTTTGTCTGAAGGCTGCTGATGGATTAAAGTCATTGATTTCGTGAAGTTCGGTCATCTTAACTTGCCAGGTACATAATAATGAACATAAATTATTAGTTAATATTGCAGTAGCTGGTGAAGTAAATCTTCAGCGATTCATCAGTCATTCTTGCCTTTCCTGCAATGAAGCCTAAGCAGACCTGTTAGCTAAGCGAATCCTCATTGTTGGTCCAGTTACCAGCAGGTTAAAACCACCATAAATGCCTCCACTCTCTTGTACTTTTTTCTACTTTTAAAGTACTTTAATAAGCTCATGTTTCTCTCGGACAGCAACGCTACAGAGACACGCTCTGCCTGCAGAAAAGGTCATGCAGGCGCTGGGCAGGCGGGGCGCTTCCACGTGGATGACAGTCACACGCGTTGTTCGTGTGCACGCTTGTGGAGCGTTTCTTTCATATTTAATTTTTCTTAAATCAATATATTTTAGGCACGGTGGCAAACTTCCTTAGTGCAGCGGCCTGCCACACAGAAATGTTACCAGAGGAAACCCTGGATGCATTTCTAAACTGCTGAATGTTCCAGAGAAGCACTGCTGGAGTGGAAAGAACATCATTTTACCATAAATATACCACGTTTCACTGTCTCCCATTGCGATTTCAACCACGTTTCACTGTCTCCCATTCTGCCCACTTTCACCCAGTATGTCACATGCCACACTAGAGACAATAAAACACTGGATTTGTTCTACGCAAACACTAAGGAGGCGTACACCTCATCACAACTCCCCCCACTTGGGAGATCGGATCACAACTTGGTTCATCTCCGACCGGTGTACAAACCCCTAGTGCACAGACAACCTCCGGCCATGCACACTGTGGCGTTATGGTCTGAGGAGACAATGGACACTCTAAAGGACTGTTTTGAAGCCACCGCCTGGAAGCAGCTCTGCGATCCACATGGTGAGGACATCGATGGCCTCATTCACACCTTCACGGGCTACCTCAGCTTCTGTGTGGACAAATTCGTTCCCACCAAGACCATACGGCGTCACTCAAACAACAAACCCTGGATCAACCCTGAGATAAAAACACTTCTGAGAGAGAAGAAGAGGATCTTCAGGTCGGGGAACAGGGAGATGCTGAAGTCCGTACAGAGGGAGCTGAGGAGAAAGATCAGAGAAGGCAAGGACAGCTTCAGGAAGAAGATGGAGGACAAGCTGCAACAGAGCGACATCAGCGGGGTCTGGAGAAACCTCAAAACCATCTCGGGGCTCCAGAATACCTCCCCCCAGGCCACGGGGGGCAGGGAGTGGGCGAACAACCTGAATCTGTTTTTCAATAGATTTGACCAACCGCCCTCCCCCCTGTCTGCACAACAACCACTGCTGCCCCTAAGAAATCAAGTCCTGCTACCCACTCCCCACTCCACCGACACCCCCCCCCACTCCCAACACACAGCCCCCCATCCTGACCCGGACCAAGACCCAGGTGAGGACGGAGCTGAGGAAGATCAAGGCGAGGAAGGCGTCGGGACCGGACGGCATCAGCGCAAAGCTCCTCAAGTCCTGTGCAGACCAGCTGTGTGGGATTGTGACATATATCTTCAACATGAGCCTGAAACTGGGGAGGGTACCACAGCTGTGGAAAACATCTTGTGTGGTACCTGTACCAAAAACTTCCCACCCCAAAGACCTGAACAGCTTCAGACCGGTGGCCTTGACGTCCCACTTGATGAAGACCCTGGAGAGACTGCTCCTTGCTCATCTCCGCCCCCTGGTGGAACCAGCGATGGATCCACTCCAGTTCGCCTACCAGCATGGCATTGGGGTGGAGGATGCGGTGATCTTCCTTCTTCACCGTTCTCTGTCCCACCTGGAGAAGCCCGGGAATATGGTGAGGATCATGTTCTTTGACTTCTCCAGTGCTTTCAACACCATCCAACCGATGATCCTGAAGGACAAGCTGCTGCGCGCAGGGGTGGACCAGCACCTGTCATCATGGATCCTGGACTACCTCACGAACCGGCCTCAGTTTGTGAGAACCCGGGACTGTGTTTCCGACACGATCATCAGTAGCACGGGGGCCCCCCAGGGAACGGTGCTGGCTCCCTTCCTGTTCACTCTTTATACTGCGGACTTCTCACACAACACAACACATTGCCATCTACAGAAGTTCTCTGATGACTCTGCGATCGTTGGTCTCATCTCCAGCGGAGATGAAGCTGAGTACAGAGGGCTTATCCAGGACTTTGTGGACTGGTGCCATCGGAACTGCCTCCAGATCAACGCGAGGAAAACTAAGGAGCTGGTGGTGGACTGCCGCAGGCATGGGCAGCCCCTCACAGCACCAGTAAATATACAGGGAACAGACATCGAGATGGTGACATCCTACAAGTACCTGGGTATTCATCTGAACAATAAACTAGACTGGTCACACAATACTGACGCACTCTACAAGAAGGGACAGCGCAGGCTGTTCCTGCTGAGGAGACTCAGGTCTTTTGGTGTACAAGGGGCGCTGCTGAAGTCATTCTATGACACGGTGGTGGCATCAGCCATCACTTTTGGAGTGGTCTGCTGGGGCAGTGGCATTACTGCAGCCGATAGGAAGAGACTGAACAAACTGATTAAGAAAGCTAGCTCTGTCCTGGGGCAACGCCTTGATCCGATGGAGGAGATAGGAGAGAGAAGGACGGTGGCTAAACTGTCATCTCTGCTGGAGTCCGAGTTCCACCCTATGCAGGACATACTGGATGCACTGAGGAGCTCATTTAGCAGCAGACTACATCATCCCAGGTGCACAACCGAGAGGTTTCGTAGGTCCTTCCTACCAACGGCTGTCAGACTGTACAACCTAAGCAGGGCTGCTCGCAGAGATAGCAAAAAGACGTAACAAACTAATAGTTTTTTTTGAATGCAAAAGATGCAATAGACTTACACAATGGTCCTCTCCGGCATACAACTAGGAACATACCGGTCGCTATGGAGGATGAGAATATGTATGGGCACATAATCATACCATGTAGGATAACTAAATAGACGGTTATGCTGTTTCATCCCACCTAGCAACAATGCTCTGCACTGTGTGTGTTTATATATTTACATATTTATTCCATCTAGCTACAATGCTCTGCACTGGGTGTGTTTATATTTATATATCTATATATTTATTCCATCTAGCTACAATGCTCAGCACTGGGTGTGTTTATATTTATATATCTATATATTTATTCCATCTAGCTACAATGCTCCGCACTGTGTTTTTATATATCTACATATTATTCCATCTAGCTACATTGCTCCGCACTGTGTGTGTTTATATACTTGCATATTTATTCCACCTAGCTGCAATGCTCCGTACTGTGGGTGTTTATATATTTACATATTTATTCCATCTAGCTACAATGCTCTGCACTGTGTGTCTGTGTGTGTGTGTGTGTATATATATATTTTATAGTAATATGTACATATGTATATTAGCTGCTCTTGCTTGCTTGTTTTTTTTTCTTGCCTTCTGATTGTTGCTCTGAGTGTTGCTATCCCTGTGCTGTTGCAATCCTGGAATTTCCCCGTTGTGGGACTAATAAAGGCTTATCTTATCTTATCTTATCTTAAACCAGCCACGACCAGGAGTTCCTCACAAGATTTCTGACAGAGGAGTCAAAAGAATTATCAGAAGAGTTATCCAAGAGCCAAAGACCACTCATGGAGAGCTCCAGAAAGATCTGGAATAAGCAGGTACTGCTGTTTCAAGGAAAACAATAAGTAATGCACTCAACCGACACAGGCTCTATGCCCGCTCACCTCGCAAGACTCTATTAGTGAAGAAAAAGCATGTTGAAGCTTGTTTGAAGTTTGCTGCACAACATTTGGGCAAGTCAGTAAAATACTGAGAGAATATAGTCTGGTCAGATGAGACAAAAACTGAACTTTTTGAATGACACAATACACAGCATGTTTGGAGGAGAAATGGCAGTGCACATCAGCCCCAAAGCACCATCCCAGTAGTGAAGTTTGGAGGAGGGAGCATCATGGTATGGGGACATTTTTCAGCACATGGTACAGGCTGACTTCATATAATTAAAGGAAAGATGAACAGACAAATGCGCAGACATCCTTCATAAGAACTTGTTGCCATCTGCCAAGATGTTGAAGATGAAATGAGGGTGGACATTTCAGCAAGTCAATGATCCCAAACACACAGCCAAGGAAACTCTCAACTGGCTCCAGAGAAGAAAAATAAAGCTGCTAGAATGGCCCTTTCAGTCACCTGACCTGAATCCAATTGAAAATCTATGGAACAAATTGAAGATCAGAGTTCATAGAAGACATTCACGGAATCTTCAAAATTTGAAGACAGTATGTGTGGAAGAATGGGCTAAAATCACTCGTGAGCAATGCCTGCACCTAGTTTCTCCATACAGGAGGTATCTGGAACTGTTGTTACCAACAAAGTCACCGCATAAATGAATTTCACCAAGAGTGTTCAATACTTTTTTCCTCTGTCATTCCATTTTATTAATTATAACTTGTTTTGTGAACACAGTTGCCTTGATTTCTTTGAATGTATGGATTACTTGGGTTGTTTCTGATATCTGATGAAAATATCGGGTCAATGGCTCCATCAGAAATATGTTTAATGTGAAAAATGTTGATGTGTTCATACTTATTTTCCCAGCTGTATTTTCATAACTGTTTTACATGAAAACTACCAAACAAAATCATTCATTATTTGAAAAATGAATAGCCAAAAATTTGGTATATGAAACTGTCTGAGTATTTATGTCTCTGCCACCTCTTGATATCAACTTAAAAGTTTTTTGGGGTAAATTTTTACCTTCTCATAACGTATGAATACTGTGGTTAAACACTATTAAGATGTTTATTCTGATTCACTGTGTTTATTCAAGGTCAAAGAAGTGTTGGTATGGATGACCCTCCTGTAAAACAAAACACAGATACACTATAAAGTGTACTGTATATTACTCTGCCTGTGTTGTTTATAACACATTTATGAGGTGGGACTGAAAAGTTCATAGTGGTCAAATTTGACCAAATGTGGTTTATTTTTCAACTGCAGGTATCCAAGCACTGTAACACCAATGGAAGAAGTGTGTGGACCAAAGGAGAGACTATGTTGAAAAATAAACCACATTTGGCCAAATTTGACCACTATGAACTTTCAGCCCCCCTCCTATGTTATCTGAGGCTGTGATAAAGATTTATGATGTAATTCATATTTTTCAGTTCATTATCTGATATAGTAACTCTGAAACTAAAGGCCATGTCTTACATACCTGCTGTTTTACTGACAAATGCAGGAACAATGTGCTCTTTTAGTTTTCTTCCCTATCAAAATCTTGAGTGCTCAACAAACAGAAAGTTTGTATTTTCACTCCACAAAGAGAACTGAAAAAGCTAAAATATTTTAGAGGAAGACAAAATCTCAAAACGCAGGCATGTGATGATGACTGCCTAAAAAAAAGTCTTGTTGCTAAAACTGGACACCAGTATTGTTTAGAAGAGGAAGTTTCTTCATCTAAAACAGCTTACTGAACTGTTGTCCAAAATACTGACTGCACAGTAATATGCCAGATGCCCTTCCTGACGCAACCCTCCCATTTACCCAGGCTTGGGACTGGCACAAGAAGTACACTGGCTTGTGCTTCCCCTGTAGCTGGGCAACCAACTTTTCTTCCCACATTCTATTATAATGAGCACCAAGCTAGAAGGCAGGAAGTACGGTCTTTGGTATGACCCAGCCGGGGCTTGAACCCACGACCTCCTGGTTGTGGAGCGGACAGTCTACCTTTAGGCTACCACTAGCAATTGTTCCATGGCATCTGACAATAGACTTGTTTCTGCGCTTGACCTTTAAGATCTTAGCGCAGTTTTTATAGAATAGAATAGAATAGACTTTATTGTCATTGTACAGGTGTACAGTACAACGAAATTGTGGGTGCTCCACCAGGCTACTGTGCAATTAAGTATGAGAGAAGGATTAGATAAAACATGAATACAGAACACACAATTAAACACATGACTGAAATAAAAATAAAAAGCAGGTCAATTAAGCAGGTCATACTATCAATCATAACATTTTACTTGATAGATTAGAACACTTCAATAAATCAATCAAACTTTATTTATACAGCACTGTTCAAACAAACAGCAATATTGCACAAAGTGCTTTACATATCAAAAAAAAAAAATAAAGAAGAATGTATCCCCCAGCCCCACCTAGGACACACACACACCTATGGATGCACAGAAGTAATTTAAAATTGTCACATTAAAAACTAGACGGCACTCAGACAGCGCATACCTCCGCCAAGGCTCCGTCCCTCCCTCCGTTTGACCTCCCCTCTGTCCCTTTGTCCGTCCATATCACCATCCATCTGAACATAGCAAGATAGGGCCTTGGCAGAGGTATGCACTCACGGATCACCTCCAACATCTAATGACTTCATCTTTGGGTCAAGAGCCTCCTCTGGTGAAAATTTCATCCAGATCCATCCAGTAGTTTTGGAGTACTGTTGCTAACACTCTGTGAGAAGATAAGAGCCTTGGCGGAGGTATGCATTTTGAGATCATCACCAAAATCTAATCATGTGTTCAGTGTGCCATTACACACCTTTCCTGAAAATTTGAATGAAATAATAAATGCAACCCATTATTATTATTATTATTATTATTATTATTATTATTATTATTATTATTATTATTATTATTAACAGACAGAGAAATGACAGCAAAAACAATATGACTACATTACAATAATAATTATTATAATAACAAAACTGTCATAATTGTATTGACCATACACTGGGGCTGGGCAATTCCACCTTAAATCAACATCCTGGTTTACTGAATCTTTCAGGCTGTTTTTTTTTCCTCCTCTCTTCTCCATTACAGTTTACTGACAAGGTTCATAATTATTAAGCAATATTACACAACAGTGCGGTATCATACCATTTTTTTTTTTTTGTTTTTTTTTTTGCAGTTACTAACTACAAATTCCCATTGTTTGATGCAGCAAAGTTCAGCCTCCACCTCCTCCACCGTCATCTCCCGTTCTCGTCTTCCTGTACCGGCATCCTATGTCCTGTACAGACAACTGTACAGTAGTCTGATAAGTTGAACTTTTTTCAGCCCCGAGCGCTGTGACAAAAAGCGGCCACCGCTCAAAGCGTTTCAGCATCAAGGGCGCTCAGCGCTGTAAACGTTCGACTACATAGACAATGAACAGCCCTATGCCCTATGGCATGACCACGCATGTAAGTGAGCGGACACGTCTTAAAGGAGCAGTACATGAAAAGTGCCAGATTAATATATAAAATAATACTCAAAAACTTCCTGCATTCACATCGCCAACCAAATCATCACCAAAATCTAATCATTTGTTCCCCGTGCCATAACACACTTTTCCTGAAAATTTCATCAAAATCCATTCATAACTGTTTGAGTTATGTTGCTAACAGTCAAACCAACCAACCAACGCCACTACAAACATTACCTCTGTCCTCCCTTGGCAGAAGTAACAAAATACAGAATAAAACAGGACGTGAGGAAAATGCTATCATGAATCTGAAATGTGCAGTAAGGGAACACCAGAGCCAGAGTATGTCATTTAAAGGAAAATAAAAACATGATCAAATATATTATGACAGGATACTAAAATAAAATAAAATGATAAAATAGGCTAAGACTTAAAATACAATAAAATAGATAAAATAATTCAAATTCAACTAAAAGCCTGGTTAAAAAGATGGGTCTTCAGTCTGCGTTTAAAAATATCAACACTCTGAGCTGCCCTTAGGTCCCCAGGAAGGGCGTTCCACAGACGTGGGCCGTAATAACTAAAAGATGCCTCACCACGGATTTTGGTCTTAACTTTAGGGATGATTAAAAGGCCACTTCCTGTGGACCTGAGGGCCCTCGAGGGTTCATAGAATAAAAGCAATTCTGATACAGTGGGGCAAAAAAGTATTTAGTCAGCCACCAATTGTGCAAGTTCTCCCACTTAAAAGATGAGAGAGGTCTCCAATTTTCATCATAGGTATACCTCAACTATGAGAGACAAAATGAGAAAAAAAAAATCCAGAAAATCACACTGAAGGATTTTTAATGAATTAATTGGTAGATTCCTCAGTAAAATAAGTATTTGGTCACCTACAAACAAGCAAGATTTCTGACTCTCACAGACCTGTAACTTCTTCTTTAAGAGGCTCCTCTGTCCTCCACTCATTACCTGTATTAATGGTACCTGTTTGAACTCGTTATCAGTATAAAATACACCTGTCCACAACCTCAAACAGTCAGACTCCAAACTCCACTATGGCCAAGACCAAAGAGCTGTCAAAGGACACCAGAAACAAAATTGTAGACCTGCACCAGGCTGGGAAGACTGAATCTGCAATAGGTAAGCAGCTTGGTGTGAAGAAATCAACTGTGGGAGCAATTATTAGAAAATGGAAGACATACAAGACCCTGATAATCTCCCTCGATCTGAGGCTCCACGCAAGATCTCACCCCATGGGGTCAAAATGATCATGAGAACAGTTAGCAAAAATCCCAGAACCACACGGGAGGACCTAGTGAGCTGGGACCAAAGTAACAAAGGCTACCATCAGTAACACACTATGCCGCCAGGGACTCAAATCCTGCAGTGCCAGACGTGTCCCCCTGCTTAAGCCAGTACATGTCCAGGCCCATCTGAAGTTTGCTAGAGAGCATTTGGATGATCCAGAAGAGGATTGGGAGAATGTCATATGGTCAGATGAAACCAAAATAGAACTTTTTGGTAAAAACTCAACTTGTCGTATTTGGAGGAGAAAGAACACCATACCTACTGTGAAGCATGGGGGTTTAAACATCATACTTCGGGGCTGTTTTTCTGCAAAGGGACCAGGACGACTGATTCGTGTAAAGGAAAGAATGAATGGGGCCATGTATCGTGACATTTTGAGTGAAAACCTCCTTCCATCAGCAAGGGCATTGAAGATGAAACGTGGCTGGGTCTTTCAGCATGACAATGATCCCAAACACACCGCCCGGGCAACAAAGGAGTGGCTTCGTAAGAAGCATTTCAAGGTCCTGGAGTGGCCTAGCCAGTCTCCAGATCTCAACCCCATAGAAAATCTTTGGAGGGAGTTGAAAGTCTGTGTTGCCCAGCGACAGCCCCAAAACATCACTGCTCTAGAGGAGATCTGCATGGAGAAATTGGCCAAAATACCAGCAACAGTGTGTGAAAACCTTGTGAAAACTTACAGAAAAAGTTTGACCTCTGTCATTGCCAACAAAGGGTATATAACAAAGTATTGAGATGAACTTTTGTTATTGACCAAATACTTATTTTACCGAAGAATTTACCAATTAATTCATTAAAAATCCTTCAATGTGATTTTCTGGATTTTTTTTTATTTATTTTGTCTCTCATAGTTGAGGTATACCTATGATGAAAATTGGAGACCTCTCTCATCTTTTAAGTGGGAGAACTTGCACAATTGGTGGCTGACTAAATACTTTTTTACCCCACTGTAAATAGGCAGGAGCAAGACCATTAAGAGCTTTATAAACTAGTAAAAGGACCTTAAAATCAATTCTAAAGCAGGTAGGAAGCCAATGCAGAGATTTTAAAATGGGTGTTGTTGGGCTTGAAAGAATGTCTTTGCAGTGTTTTAAATCATAATTATCCAATAGGTTCCAATTTGTTCATGTCAGCAAAGAGGTTTTTTTTTTTCAAATTCAAAGCTCAGTCATGAAGTTCTACAGGGCTTTGTGTTAGGTCCAGTTCTTTTTATTTTATATATGCTTCTATTGGGTAATATAATTAAAAAGTATTACATAAATTTCCATTGTTATGCAGATGACACACAATAATATTTATCAATGAGGCCAGATAACAGTAATCAATTAACTAAGTGAGAGACATGTCTTAAGGAAAACAGAGCGTAGATGACTTGTAATTTCTTACTATTAAATTCAGATAAGACTGAAGTCATTCTTCTTCTTCTTCTTCTTCTTCTTTCAGCTGCTTCTTTTAGGGGTCACCACAGCGAACCATCTGTCTCCATCTCACCCTATTCCTTGCATCTTCCTCTGTAACACCAACCCTCTCCATGTCCTCATTCATTACATCCATGGATCTTTTCTGCGGTCTTCCTCTTTTCCTCCTGCCTTGCAGCTCCATCTTCAACATCCTTTGTCCAGCATATGCACTATACCTCCTCTGCACATGTCCAAACCATCTCAGCCTTGCCTCTCTTATTTTGTCTCCACGCCACTCAACCTGAGTTGTCCCTCTGATATACTTATTTCTAATCTTGTCCCTCCTAGTCACTCCCAATAAAAATCTTAGCATCTTCAACTCTGCCACCTCCAGCTCCACCTCCTGTCTTTTTGTTAGCGCCACCATACATCATACAAACCATGCATCATAGCAGGTCTCACTACCGTCTTGTAAATCTTGCTGCTAACATTCAACATCACACCGATGACTTCTAGCTTCAAACTCATGATTCTGTCTGACTCCCTCTTTACCTCCTGAACACTTCTCACATACTCTTCCTTTAAGATTACTCCTACTCCTTTTCTCTTCCTATCTACACCATGGTGATCGTGATCGTCGGCCTCCGTCGGTCTATGATGACCATGGAAGAGAATCCTAAACGTCTACTCTGCTGGAACAGCACCACCTGTGGCTGAACAGGCCGATGCGCGAATGGCAGTCTCTGTCACACAGGTCGCACTTGTGGGTGGTCTCCGTGCTGCTGGGTCTGTGGCGGTTCTTCCTGCGGGTCCTTTTTTCATCTGCTGCAGCAGTCAGTCTCTCTTCACCCGCCTTGAGCTGTCTGGTCAGGGTGCCTCTCCATTTGGAGCGGTCCGTTGCAAGGTCCTCCCAGCGCTCTGTGTTGATCTCCAGGGCCTTCATGTCTCTCTTGCAGACGTCTCTAAAGCGCAGCTGTGGGCGGCCAACGTCTCTCCTGCCAGTTGCCACTTCTCCATAGAGGACGTCTTTTGGGATTCTGCCATCCTCCATACGGTGAACGTGGCCTAGCCAGCGGAGCCTGCGCTGCCTGAGTAGAGTGAACATGGAGGGAAGGCCGGCGCGGGACAGAACTTCTGTGTTGGGCACTTTGTCCTGCCAGGAT
Organism: Pholidichthys leucotaenia; assembly: GCA_020510985.1. Lineage (NCBI taxonomy): Eukaryota > Metazoa > Chordata > Actinopteri > Cichliformes > Pholidichthyidae > Pholidichthys > Pholidichthys leucotaenia. The sequence goes on from CM035838.1 coordinate 438,624,572, forward strand.
ATGTCCAGGATGTGGTGAATGCAGCGCAAGTGGAAGGAGTTCAGTCTCTTTTCCTGCCGGGCGTATGTTGTCCACGTCTCACTCCCATAGAGCAGTGTGCTGATGACGCAGGCGTTGCACACTGCCATCTTCGTCTTGACAGAGAGTTTGGGATTCTCCCACACTCGTGTGGTGAGGCGAGCGAGTGTGAAGGCTGATTTTCCAATCCTCTTGTTGATCTCTGTATCAAGGGAGAGGCTGTTGCTGATCGTGGACCCCAGGTACGTGAATTGATTCACGACCTCCAGCTTGTAGTCGTCGATGGTGATGGTTGGTGGTGCTTCCGTGCCTTGCGCCAAGACGTTAGTCTTCTTCAGGCTGATGGTAAGCCCGAAGTCCTTGCATGCCTGGGAGAAGCGGTTCATCAGGGTCTGAAGCTCCTGCTGTGTGTGGGTTGCGACTGCAGCGTCGTCTGTGAACAGCATGTCTCTGATTAGAGCCTCGCGTACTTTGGTTCTGGCTTTCAGGCGGGCGAGGTTGAAAAGCCTGCCGTCAGATCTTGTGTGCAGGTAGATTCCCTCTGTTGCTGTGCTGAAGGCATGCCTCACGAGCATAGCAGGTCCATCAGGGTCTGAAGCTCCTGCTGTGTGTGGGTTGCGACTGCAGCGTCGTCTGCGAACAGCATGTCTCTGATTAGAGCCTCGCGTACTTTGTTTCTGGCTTTCAGGCGGGCGAGGTTGAAAAGCCTGCTGTCAGATCTTGTGTGCAGGTAGATTCCCTCTGTTGCTGTGCTGAAGGCATGCCTCACGAGCATAGCAAAGAAAATCCCAAAGAGGGTTGGCGCAAGTACACAGCCCTGTTTCACTCCACTGCGTATGTTGAATGGCTCTGAGACGTTGCCATCGTGCTGCACTATCCCCTGCATGTTGGTGTGAAACGATTCGATGAGGCTTTGCAACTTTGGTGGGCATCCTATCTTTGGCAGGATCTTGAAAAGGCCCTCTCTGCTGACCAAATCGAACGCTTTGGTGAGGTCGATGAAGGTGACGTACAGGGGCATGTTCTGTTCTCTGCATTTCTCCTGGAGTTCTCCTGCATTTCTCCTGGAGTCTACACCATGGTAGAACAGTTTAAATCCCCCTCCAGTGCTCCTAGCCTTGCTTCCCTTCCATCTGTTTTTTTGAACACACAATACTGTATATCTACCTTTCTTCTCTCCATCATATCAGCCAACTCTCTACCTGTACCAGTCATAGTCTCTACATTTAATGTCCCTACTCTCACCTCCACACTTCTACCTTTCCTTTTCTATCTCTCCCTCCTAACATGCCTTCCCCCTCTTCCTCCTCGATCTTCGACCAACATTAGCCCAATTTCCACCGGCACCCTGTCGGTTAACAGCACCAGTGGCGGTTGTTGTTAACTTGGGCCTTGACCAATCCAGTATGAAAGTCTCATTCGTCATGATCTGCATGTTTGATTTGGCAAAAGTTTTATGTCGGTGTTCCTGACACAACCCATGCCACCATGCCACCTCCATGCCACACCACATTGATACAGTAATTAATCCAAAAGGAGCCCTGACCAAGTATTGAGTGTGTACATGGGCATACTTTTCAGTCGGTCCACATTTGTATTAAAAAACAATTTTTTTAAATTAATTTTATGCAATGTTCTAATTTTTTGAGAAACTGAATTTGGGGTTTTCATGGTTTGTAAGCCATAATCATCAAAATTAAAATAAATAAACACTTGAAATATATCACTCTCTGTGTAATGAATCTATACAATATATGGGTTTCCCTTTCTGAAATGAATGACAAAAAATATTGAACTTTTTCATGATATTCTAATTTTTTTGAGATGCACCTTTGTATGTATGTGTGTGTGTGTGTGTATGTATATATATACACTGTATATATATACTGTATATATATATATATATATATATAAGATAAGATAAGGGTAAGATAAGATAAGATAAGCCTTTATTAGTCCCACAACGGGGAAATTCCAGGATTGCAACAGCACAGGGATAGCAACACTCAGAGCAACAATCAGAAGGCAAGAAAAAAAACAAGCAAGCAAGAGCAGCTAATATACATATGTACATATTACTATAAAATATATATATACACACACACAGACACACAGTGCAGAGCATTGTAGCTGGATGGAATAAATATATGAATATGTAAACACAGTGCGGAGCAATGTAGCTAGATGGAATAATATGTAGATATATAAACACACAGTGCAGAGCATTGTAGCTAGATGGAATAAACATATAGATATATAAACATAAACACACCCAGTGCGGAGCATTGTAGCTAGATGGAATAAATATGTAAATATATAAACACACACAGTGCAGAGCATTGTTGCTAGATGGGATGAAACAGCACAACCGTCTACTTAGTTATCCTACATGGTATGATTATGTGCCCATACATATTCTCACTCTCCATAGCGACCGGTATTTTCCTAGTTGTATGCCGGAGGGGACCATTGTGTAAGTCTATTGCATCTTTTGCATTCAAAAAACTATTAGTTTGTTACGTCTTTTTGCTATCTCTGCGAGCAGCCCTGCTTAGGTTGTACAGTCTGACAGCCGTTGGTAGGAAGGACCTGCGAAACCTCTCGGTTGTGCAACTGGGATGATGTAGTCTGCTGCTAAATGAGCTCCTCAGTGCATTCAGTATGTCCTGCATAGGGTGGAACTCGGACTCCAGCAGAGATGACAGTTTAGCCACCGTCCTTCTCTCTCCTATCTCCTCCACCGGATCAAGGCGCTGCCCCAGGACAGAGCTAGCTTTCTTGATCAGTTTGTTCAGTCTCTTCCTATCGGCTGCAGTAATGCCACTGCCCCAGCAGACCACTCCAAAAGTGATGGCTGATGCCACCACCGTGTCATAGAATGTCTTCAGCAGCGCGCCTTGTACACCAAAAGACCTGAGTCTCCTCAGCAGGAACAGCCTGCGCTGTCCTTTCTTGTAGAGTGCATCAGTATTGTGTGACCAGTCTAGTTTATTGTTCAGATGAACACCCAGGTACTTATAGGCTGTCACCATCTCGATGTCTGTTCCCTGTATATTTACTGGTGCTGTGAGGGGTTGTCCTTGCCTGCGGCAGTCCACCACCAGCTCCTTAGTTTTTCTTGCGTTGATCTGGAGGCAGTTCCGATGGCACCAGTCCACGAAGTCCTGGATAAGCCCTCTGTACTCAGCTTCATCTCCATTGGAGATGAGGCCAACGATCGCAGAGTCATCAGAGAACCTCTGTAGATGGCAGTGTGTTGTGTTGTGTGAGAAGTCCGCAGTATAAAGAGTGAACAGGAAGGGAGCCAGCACCGTTCCCTGGGGGGCCCCCGTGCTACTGATGATCGTGTCGGACACACAGTCCCGGGTTCTCACAAACTGAGGCCGGTTCGTGAGGTAGTCCAGGATCCATGATGACAGGTGCTGGTCCACCCCTGCGCGCAGCAGCTTGTCCTTCAGGATCATCGGTTGGATGGTGTTGAAAGCACTGGAGAAGTCAAAGAACATGATCCTCACCATATTCCCGGGCTTCTCCAGGTGGGACAGAGAACGGTGAAGGAGGAAGATCACCGCATCCTCCACCCCAATGCCATGCTGGTAGGCGAACTGGAGTGGGTCCATCGCTGGTTCCACCAGGGGGCGGAGGTGAGCAAGGAGCAGTCTCTCCAGGGTCTTCATCAAGTGGGATGTCAAGGCCACCGGTCTGTAGCTGTTCAGGTCTTTGGGGTGGGAAGTTTTTGGTACAGGTACCACACAAGATGTTTTCCACAGCTGTGGTACCCTCCCCAGTTTCAGGCTCAGGTTGAAGATATACGTCACAATCCCACACAGCTGGTCTGCACAGGACTTGAGGAGCTTTGTGCTGATGCAGTCCGGTCCCGACGCCTTCCTCGCCTTGATCTTCCTCAGCTCCGTCCTCACCTGGATCCTGGTCAGGGTCAGGATGGGGGGCTGTGTGTTGGGAGTGGGGGGGGTGTTGGTGGAGTGGGGAGTGGGCAGCAGGACTTGATTTCTTTAGAGGCAGCAGTGGTTGTTGTGCAGACAGGGGGGAGGGCGGTTGGTCAAACCTATTGAAAAACAGATTCAGGTTGTTCGCCCACTCCCTGCCCCCCGTGGCCTGGGGGGAGGTATTCTGGAGCCCAGAGATGGTTTTGAGGTTTCTCCAGACCCCGCTGATGTCGCTCTGTTGCAGCTTGTCCTCCATCATCTTCCTGAAGCTGTCCTTGCCTACTCTGATCTTTCTCCTCAGCTCCCTCTGTACGGACTTCAGCATCTCCCTATTCCCCGACCTGAAGATCCTCTTCTTCTCTCTCAGAAGTGTTTTTATCTCAGGGTTGATCAAGGGTTTGTTGTTTGAGTGACGCTGTATGGTCTTGGTGGGAACGGATTTGTCCACACAGAAGCTGAGGTAGTCCGTGAAGGTGTGAGTGAGGCCATCGATGTCCTCACCATGTGGATCGCAGAGCTGCTTCCAGGCGGTGGCTTCAAAACAGCCCTTTAGAGAGTCCATTGTCTCCTCAGACCATAACTCCACAGTGTGCATGGCCGGAGGTTGTCTGTGCACTAGGGGTTTGTACACCGGCCGGAGATGAACCAAGTTGTGATCCGATCTCCCGAGTGGGGGGAGTTGTGATGAGGTGTACGCCTCCTTAGTGTTTGCGTAGAACAAATCCAGTGTTTTATTGTCTCTAGTGTGGCATGTGACATACTGGGTGAACGTGGGTAGAATGGGAGATAGTGAAACATGGTTGAAATCGCCTGAGATGAGGAGAAGAGCATCTGGGTGTTCTGTCTGCAGCCTGCTGGTTACTGAATGGATGACGTCACGCGCTGTCCCAGCGTTCGCCGTCGGATTTGCATAAACAACAATGCAGATCACGTGTGAGTGTTCTCTCGGGAGATATGTAGGCCTCATGCTAACAGCTAGCAACTCAATGTCTTTGCTGCAGTGTCGTTGTTTAACAGTGATATGTCCCGGTCTGCACCAGTTGTTGTTAACATACATTATCACTCTACCGCCCCTTGCTTTGCCACTGTCTGGTGTTCGGTCAGCCCGTATCATGTGAAAACCCTCCAGCTCAATGTTAGTATCTGCTGCTAGTTCAGTTAGCCACGTCTCAGTAAACAAACAGTGGGGTAAAAAAAAGTATTTGGTCAGCCACCAATTGTGCAAGTTCTCCCACTTAAAAGATGAGCGAGGTCTCCAATTTTCATCATAGGTATACCTCAACTATGAGAGACAAAATGAGAAAAAAAAAAAATCCAGAAACCACCTGTCCACAACCTCAAACAGTCAGACTCTAAACTCCACTAAGGCCAAGACCAAACAGCTGTCAAAGGACAACAGAAACAAAATTGTAGACCTGCACCAGGCTGGGAAGACTGAATCTGCAATAGGTAAGCAGCTTGGTGTGAAGAGCTCAACTGTGGGAGCAATTATTAGAAAAAGGAAGACATACAAGACCACTGATAATCTCCCTCGGTCTGGGGCTCCACGCAAGATCTCACCCCGTGGGGTCACAATTATCACCAGAACGGTGAGCAAAAATCCCAGAACCACATGGGGGGACCTAGTGAATGACCTGCAGAGAGCTGGGACCAAAGTAACAAAGGCTACATCAGAAACACACTACGCCGCCAGGGACTCAAATTCTGCAGTGCCAGACGTGTCCCCCTGCTTAAGCCAGTACATGTCCAGGCCCGTCTGAAATTTGCTAGAGAGCATTTGGATGATCCAGAAGAGGATTGGGAGAATGTCATATGGTCTGATGAAACCAAAATAGAACTTTTTGGTAAAAACTCAACTTGTTGTGTTTGGAGGAGAAAGAACACCATACCTACTGTGAAGCATGGGGGTGGAAACATCATACTTTGGGGCTGTTTTTCTGCAAAGGGACCAGGACAACTGACCCGTGTAAAGGAAAGAATGAATGGGGCCATGCATTGTGAGATTTTGAGTGAAAACCTCCTTCCACCAGCAAGGGCATTGAAGATGAAACGTGACTGGGTCTTTTATCATGACAATGATCCCAAACACACCGCCCCCGGGCAACGAAGGAATGGCTTCGTAAGAAGCATTTCAAGGTCCTGGAGTGGCCTAGCCAGTCTCCAGATCTCAACCCCATAGAAAATCTTTGGAGGGAGTTGAAAGTCTGTGTTGCCCAGCGACAGCCCCAAAACATCACTACTCTAGAGGAGATCTGCATGGAGGAATGGGCCAAAATACCAGCAACAGTGTGTGAAGACTTACAGAAAACGTTTGACCTCTGTCATTGCCAACAAAGGGTATATAACAAAGTATTGAGATGAACTTTTGTTATTGACCAAATACTTATTTTACCTAGGAATTTACCAATTAATTCATTAAAAATCCTTCAATGTGATTTTCTGGATTTTTTTTTTCTCATTTTGTATCTCAGAGTTGAGGTATACCTATGATGAAAATTGGAGACCTCTCTCATCTTTTAAGTGGGAGAACTTGCACAATTGGTGGATGACTAAATACTTTTTTACCCCACTGTGTATATATATATTGTGACGTAGGCAAGGTTCACACAAAGAAGAGGAGCAGATAGTTGTGACGAACAGGCTTTATTCACACACACTCTGAGCACAGGCAGGAGGGGAGGTCATTCTCCCAGACCTCCGTTTAAATCATGGTTACACACACATAATAAATCTTGCCCTAATCCTGCCTATGAAACACTGCTGGGTGATTATAACGCAGTTATAATGACACAGCAGTATAATAACTCAGTAATAACATTTAATACACACATACAATAACGTCCTTTGTTGCAAAGCATGCTGGGGAAAATCGCTGCTCCTCCCCCAATACAGCCCCGACGTTACACTGCCACCCTCCTGGACTGGTTTCTGTCCCCAGAAAAATTAAAGTCCAGTTCAAAAGTCCAATACAAACTCATCCAGGTGTCGGGGCGGCCTTCGGTGCCGGCGACCAACACGTACAGGCCCCCTAGTGTCCATCTGAGTCTCGGTCGGGGTATCTGGTCGGGATGAAGGCTCTGGTTCGTCCACCAGCGGTGCGGATGGCTGATACGGGGCGAGACGGTCACGATGAAGGACCACAACCCGGTCCCTTTTCCTAAGCCTCACCCTGTACACCACATCCGACAGTCTCTGCAGAACCACGCACGGTCTCGACCAATGGCTCGCCAGCTTCGGTGATCGTCCTCTTTTTCTCTCAGGGCAGAAAACCCAGACTCGATCTCCCGGTGCAAAGTCCCTCCCCTGGCAGCGGGAGTCATACGCTTGCTTCTGCCGACCCCCCGCCGCTGCCAGGGCCTCTCAAGCCAGTTCGTGCACCGTGTGGAGACGTTCTTTCAAACAAAAAAAATAATCCAACCCAGGTTTTCCCTCCACCTCCGGCTCAGGAAAGGGGGACCAAATACCAAATCCACCGGTGTGCGCAGCTCGCGTCCAAACATGAGCGCTGCAGGGGTGCACGGAGTAGATTCCTGAGCTGCCGTCCGATATGCCCACAAAACAAAAGGCAGATGCAGGTCCCAGTCTCGCTGTCGCTGGTCCACTAGGATAGCGAGCTGGGTGGTGAGGGTCCGGTTGAATCGTTCGACCAGGCCGTCGCTCTGTGGATGCAGCGGGGTGGTCCGGGTTTTCCGGATGCCCAGCCGCTTGCAGACCTCTCCAAAGACCTCGGCCTCGAAGTTCCAACCCTGATCGCTGTGCAGCTCCTCCGGTGCGCCAAACCGACAAAACATTTCGTCCACCAGCTTTGATGCCGTCGTAGCGGTGCTCTGGTCCGGGACCGCGTACGCCTCTGGCCACTTAAGTGAAATAATCCATTGCGACCAGCACGTAGCGGTTCCCCCAGTCCGTGGTCAGGAAAGGGCCCAGGATGTCCACTCCCACTCGCTCCATCGGCGCTCCCACCCGGTACTGCTGCAGGGGAGCATGGGATCGCTGAGTTGGCCCTTTCTGAGCTGTGCACGTGTCACAGCGGTGAACGTGGAGTTCCACGTCCTGATGACAGCCGGGCCAGTAGAACCGGGCTCGAAGGCGCTGCAGCGTCTTTGTCACTCCAAAGTGGCCCGCTCCTACTGCCCCATGAACCAGCTGGAGTACCTTGGGCCGGAGTCGACGAGGAACCAGCAGCTGCCAGACGTGCCGCTGCCCAGCTGGAGTCTGCCATTGTCCATACACCACGCCCTCGTGGCAGCGGAGGTTGGCCCACTGGGAGTGTAGGGCCTTAGTCTCTGGGTCCAGCGGTGACACAACCTCCCAGGCGGGCCGCTGTCCTGCGTCCAGCCACTGCCGAACCCGAGAAATGACCGGGTCTCTGTCCTGCTCGCTCTGCAGCTGCTGCATGCCAAGGACCTCTGTGATGTCATCGCTGGGGAGAGCTGCCTGATCATCCGAGGAGGGGCTGCGCGTCGCTGCGTTATTCCTGCTCGCAGCGGCCCGGAGAGCAGCAGCCCGTGGGGCGGCTTGGTCTCGATCTTCAGCCCGTTGGCAGTGACGACACTCCTCTGTCGCACAGGGGCGCCGAGACAGCGCGTCAGCGTTGGCATGGAGGCGGCCTGCCCGATGCACAATCTGGAAATTATAATCCTGCAGTGCCTCCAGCCATCTCGCCAACTGTCCATCCGGCTCTTTGAAGTTTAATAACCAGGTCAGGGAAGCGTGATCCGTCCTGAGCTGGAACCTCCCCCCGTACACATACGGGCGGAAATGACGCAGTCCTTGAATGACAGCCAACAGCTCTCTGCGAGTCACACAGTAGTTCCTCTCGGCTCTGCTGAGAGTGCGGCTGAAAAAAGCGACTGCCTGCTCTCCCTGCTCTCCCTCCTGGGATAGCACCGCCCCGATGCCCTGGTTGCTGCTGGTGTCCGTGTCCACGATGAAGGGGCGGTTCGGGTCAGGATACTGCAGGATGGGGGCTCCGATGAGCGCCGCGCGGAGCTGGGAGAAAGCAGCAGCACAGCTGTCACTCCACTGAAACGTGCGTCCTTTCTGCGTCAGCTGATGCAGCGGGCTGGCGATGGTGGCGAAGTCTTTCACAAACCTCCTATAATAGGAGGCCAATCCAAGAAAACTCCTCAGCTCTCCCACGTTCCACGGCACTGGCCAGTCTCTCACTGTTGCCACTTTTTCTGGGTCGGTGGCGACTCCCGCTACGCTGATGACGTGACCCAGGAAGGTTGTCTCCCGCCGGAATAGGTGGCATTTTCTAGGGTGTAACCGTAGCCCAGCCTGTTGGATGGCACCCAGCACCTCTCGGAGGTTTGACAGGGCGCTGTCAAAATCAGCTGCATGCACCAGTAGGTCATCCAGGTAAACAACGCAGCGACTCCGGGGCACGTGAGCCAGCACTCGCTCCATCAAGCGTTCAAAGGTGGCCGGTGCGTTGCAGAGTCCAAACGGCATCACTTTAAACTGGTACAGTCCCTGCCCAATGGAGAAGGCTGTTTTTCTCGGTGTCGATCTTGGCGTTCCAGGCTGTGAGCAGGTCTAGTCCAATAATACAGGGGTCTTGGATGTCAGCCAGCCAGAACGAGTGTTTTATGTTCTGACCAGCCACCCCCACCACGAGGACTCTTCACCCCCTCAGTCTGGCGCGCTCACCGGTAGCCGTGGTGACGCAGCGCTTGGTGGGTTCCCACCCCCGTGGGGCCATCTTGTTCGTGCCCGGCAGCACACCGGGTCGGACCAAGGAGATTGTAGAGCCGGTGTCAATCAGGGCCCGGATCGACGTCTTCTCCAAGCTGCACTGTAGATACACCCCTGGAGAGTGACCAATTCGGCCCACGTGTGGCGCTGGCTCCTCGGGGGAAACATCTGCGGGACGTGGCCTGTCCCCTTTCACGCCACCTTGCTCTAGTTTAACGCTGGCGAGGGGCCAGTTTGTCATGGGGTGGGTGCGGGGCAGTACCGTGCGATGTGTCCCGGCTCTCCGCAGCGGAAGCACCCTTCCTCGCGCCGCCGCGGCCATCTTCTCCGTGGACGCGCCGCCGTGGTCTGCCGTAAATCCTCCTCTTCCTCCTCGCTCTCAGCCGTGGCCTGGAAGGTTCTTTGTCTGTGCGTTGGCGCTTCAATTGTGCGATTCATTAGCGGCTCCACCCGCTCTGCTTCTGCCACCGCAGTCTCCCAGTCGCTCACGGCGTGGATCCGTACGTGGCTCTGGAGCTGGGCCGGGCGGAGACCTTGGATGAAGCTCCGGAGGGCGAGCTTCTCTACCACCTCCGGTGCGAAATCTGGGTAGCTGCGCCGGGTTAGCAGCCGTATGTCTGCAGCATAGGCTCCTAGGCTTTCCTGGTTGCTTCGACAACGGCGGGTCAGCTGTTCCTGGGCGTGCTCAGTGTCTGCCGTTCTCCCAAATCGTCTCCGGAGCGCTTCTTGTAGCGCTGGCCAGCTGTAGCGCTCCTCAGGCCGGAGATCAGAGAGCGTGCAGAGAGCCCTCCCTTCCAAGGCCACGCGACTTGCACGGCAGTTTCCTCTGGTGACCAGCCGTTCAGCGCAGCGGCCAGCTCGACCTGGGTCAGGTAGTCATCCAATGTGGTCTCGCCGTTGAAGCGGGGGATCTTGGCCCGCTGCCGGACGGATGGGACGGTCACCTCCTGATCGATCGCCACTCCTGATCGCCGTGGGATCGCCAGCCCGTCCTGCCCTGAAAAGGGCGGGATGCGGGGCTGGTTAGCTCTGCTCTGCCCGCTCTGCCTTGAAAAAGGCAGAGGGCAGGGTGCGCTGGCCCCGTGAGGTCCGCCGCTTCGTTCGTCCCGGCGAGCAGCTCCCGGGGGTGGTGTCTCGGTCCCATCATCCGTCGTCAGCTGAGCAATGAATCGCTCCAGCTGCCGGATCTCCATTCTGATCCTGGCTTCCATCTGCTCCATCCCACTTCTGACACCAGTGTGACGTAGGCAAGGTTCACACAAAGAAGAAGAGCAGATAGTTGTGACGAACAGGCTTTATTCACACACACTCTGAGCACAGGCAGGAGGGGAGGTCATTCTCCCAGACCTCCGTTTAAATCATGGTTACACACACATAATAAATCTTGCCCTAATCCTGCCTATGAAACACTGCTGGGTGATTATAACGCAGTTATAATGACACAGAAGTATAATAACTCAGTAATAACATTTAATACACACATACAATAACGTCCTCTGTTGCAAAGCATGCTGGGGAAAATCGCTGCCCCCCCCCCAATACAGCCCCGACGTTACAATATATATATATACACTACTGTTCAAAAGTTTGGGGTCACCCAGACAATTATTTTGTGTTTTCCATGAAAAGTCACACTTATTTACCACCATGAGTTGTAAAATGAATAGAAAATATAGTCAAGACATTGACAAGGTTAGAAATAATGATTTGTATTTGAAATAATCATTTTTTCCTTCAAACTTTGCTTTCGTCAAAGAATCCTCCATTTGCAGCAATTACAGCATTGCAGACCTAACATGATTGCACAAGGGTTTTCTAATCATCCATTAGCCTTCTGACGCAATGAGCAAACACATTGTACCATTAGAACACTGGAGTGATAGTTGCTGGAAATGGGCCTCTATACACCTATGTAGATATTGCACCAAAAACCAGACATTTGCAGCTAGAATAGTCATTTACCACATTAGCAACTATCAACTATTTTTGATTAGTTTAAAGTTATCTTCATTGAAAAAAAGTGCTTTTCTTTCAAAAATAAGGAAATTTCTAAGTGACCCCAAACTTTTGAACAGTACTGTATATATACAGACTGTACTGTACAACTGTACAATGACAATAAAGCTTATTCTATTCTATATATACATAATCTTTATTTTAAAGGTCAAATTGCTGTTGCAGCTTTCAGCTACTTGTATTTTAGTTGGAGAAGGGCAAACTGCCTCTTCAGTTGACAAAGGTTACAGACCCCTGCCATAAAGACAGTCGCAGCGCATGACTGCCCCTCCCTCAGTCTGGTTCTGCTGGAGGATTCTTCTTGTTAAAAAGGGTTTTTTTTTTCCTCTCTATTGTTGCCAAGTGCTTGTTCACAAGGGATCAACTGATTATTGAGGCCTTTCTGCAGCTGTGAGGTATTTACTGTACCCTACAGTCCAAAGTGCTATGAGATGACTGTTTTCTGAATTTGCACTATACAAATAAAGTTTGAATTGAAATGAATAAGCTCTGTATGATGTGGGTGGTGTAGGATGAAATTTACTCTGCTGTGCTACCTCCTAAACAAGTGAAACAATTTATCATAATAAAATGAGAACCCCAGGTGGGTTAAATATCCCAGAGGGAATGAAAACACTATAGGCGTCTTCTCCTTCCCACAGTGTAATATGCCCCCTCTTTTATCACAACAAAACAAAGAGTTCCACGTGTGGAAATTTTACACCGTAAAAGTATGGGAATCAGGGAATGACTCATCTGGGCTGAGTTGGCTATTATAACACTGTCTTTAAGCTTCATTTGGAGATAAGACTCTGAATGAAATAGGGAGGAGACTATTTCAACACTTATTTTTCCCCATTTTAAGTGGTACTACAGCGGGGAAAATAGGTACTGAACATGTCAACATTTTTCTCATTAAACATAATTCTGATGGAACCACTGACCTGAGATTTTTACCAGATATCAGTAACAACCCAAGTGCCCAAGTGCAGTGCCATTTCTCCTCCAAACATGCCGTGTGTTTTGGCATTCCGAAAGTTCAATTTTGGTTTCATTTGACCAGACTATATTCTCCCAGTATTTTACTGGCTTGCCCAAATGTTGTGTAGCAAACTTTAAATGAGCTTCAACATGCTTTTTCTTCAGAAATGAAGTCTTGCGAGGTGAGCAGGCAATAGATCCCATGTCGGTTGAGTGCATTACTTATTGTTTTCTTTGAAACAGCAGTACCTGCTAATTCCAGGTCTTTCTGGAGCTCTCCACAAGTGGTCTTTGGCTCTTGGATAACTCTTGTGATAATTCTTTTGACTCCACTGTCAGAAATTTTGTGAGGAGCTCCTGGTTGTGGCCGGTTCACGGTAAAATGATGTTCTTTCCACTTCCGAATGATGGTTCCAACAATGCTCACTGGAACATTCAGCAGTTTAGAAATGCACCTGTAACCAATGCCAGCATTGTGTTTTGCAACAATAAGGTTGCAAAGGTCTAGAGGGAGCTCTTTGCTTCTACCCATTATCAGTTCTTTGTGGTGTGACAATCTGATATTCACAGACCTTTTTAAAGGCTATCAGTCAGGATTTAACCAGCTGAAATTAATTTGCACTGATGGGGGATGGGATGGATTCCTAAATTCTGATGGATTTCAGGTGGTTTCTTGGCTTCCTATCCCTTTTTGCACCTCTTTTTCTTCATGTGGTCAATACTTATTCCCTGTGTTATTCCCCTTTATTAAATATAACTTGCTTTGTGAACGCAGTTGCCTTGATGTCTTTGTATATATGGATTACTTGGGTTGTTAGTGATATCTGGTGAAAATCTCAGGTCAATGGCTCCATCAGAAATATGTTTGATGAGAAAAATGATGTGTTCAATACTTATTTTTCCCGCTGTATTAGCTCTAATAAATATTGAATAGTCAACATAAAGTGACATTTCAACACCTTTCATGTATGCAGTCATTTAGCCTATTTTGTTACGACCCGAGCGCTGGGTTCTGTCCGCGCTTGGGCTAAGCACAGCTCGCTGCCGGCCTTGACAGCTGTGAGTTGTATTCTGGTCAAGGTTGGTCAGCTGTTTGTCATTAGCCCGAGCGCGGACAGAACCCGGCGCTCAGGTCGTAACAGTACCCTCCCTCCACTGTCATGCGGTGACCCTCGCGGATCACCATAAGATGCCAAGAGTCCACCAGTGAGTTTTGCAATGATGGTGGTTTATTAATAACACAAGACAAGACAAGACTATGAGCCGCTCAGGGCAAAAACACACGTTAAGCAATACAAGGGCTCGTAGGGCTAACCCCAGCCACTACAAGCTAAACTATGACATGACATGAAAAACACGAACCTGACATGAAGGTCTAACGAGGTTTAGACGATCTGACGATGTCTGACGTTTTGACGAGGATAGTTTGACGAGGTTTGACGATACTCCTGCAAGTTAACTGCCGCTAGTGCCCGCTTTATAAAGGCGAACACTAACGAGCAGTAATGACAAACAGCTGACCAACCTTGACAGGCGGAAGCCCCACCGAGCGCCTTCACAATAAGAGCCCGGTGAGGCCAGAATACAACTCACAGCTGTCAAGGCCGGCAGCAAGCTGTGCTTAGCCCGAGCACGGACAGAACCCAGCGCTCGGGTCGTAACATATTTAGCCCTTTAACACATTGTTGTGGCTAAATTGGAATTTTGAACCATGTGGTTGATTGAACCAGTTTTGAAAGTCAATCATTTGTGTGTATCCTTAGGGCATTTATTTTAACTCCATGACATAGACCATTGGTTCCCTCCTTTTTTTTCTCTTTTGAGACAACAAAGTCCTGTTAAATAGTCCAAATTATCTCATCAACAAAGAAGATCGGCTCTCAAGTTTGCACCCAACTGCAGTACACTCAGAAACAGAGTATCAAACCAGCTTAAATAACACCACATTCCCAGAAAAGTGAAGTAACTTGAATCATTTCGAGCATTCATTGTCCAAACAGACCTACATTGGCCACGTTTAGAACTGTGACGCTCAGCTTTCTAAGAGGCAAAGCTGGCATTTCACAACAGTTATGGTCACTTAGTGAGACCTAATCAGGATGAACAATACACCATCACTACCAGCCCTGATTTGTTATGAAACCATTTCTGATTGTCAACAAAATCCAGGGAACCTGAACTGAGAAGAGTAAGAGGAACACTGTAGCATACAGGCTGTTGCCATCGTAGTGCACCTTTAATGGGATTATCCCTGGATTAGACTGATACACGGCGTGCTAGACCTCTGCTCCAGAACCAATCAGAACAAGGCCTGCTTTAATCGTCATTTCACATTTCCTCCTGAGACTAATCGTGCAACCTCAGCCTAACCAAGACAAATCTGACAGTGGGAAACACTTAAATGCACTCAGACTTGTGTGTTCCTGTTTCAGCTGCTGTTAAAGAGCTCACAGTAGGCTTTGCTTTGAGTTGTGGTTTGACAAAAGGCGTCATCTTTCCTACACCCGACAGAGAGATTGCATCTGTTGCTTCACGTCCTCTCATGTAACAGCTTCTGCTAATTACACAAGTGCAGTGAATTACACCAACAGAATTTTGTTGCGCATAAATTTTAAAATTATTACAGGGAAATAACCATATAATTGCCACAAAGAAGCAGAAATGTTGGAGATTTTTAGTGTTTTCGTTTTTTTGAGCATTACATGAGCGCTGTGTTTTATTAAACTCACCTCTGAGCCAACGTAACAGGAAGTGGTCATGCTGTGCAGGAAGCTGAGGAAGAATATCTTGTATCTTCAATCGAAACTACAGCCAGACACAGGAGAGATAAGAGACACGTGATTGTTAGGAAATTATGTGGCCAAGTCTTACCAGTTATGAGCCTGTGGGTCCAGAGAAATGCTTTCCACAGTGGAGTTTTCATTTCAGTGCTGAGTTTTGATTCTTAATGCGGCTGAAGCTTGTGACTGTGTGACTAATCGTTTTAAGTCTTACCATCTTATCCCTATAAACAAGTTGCACAACTGGAAAAAACAGTCAATACAGCCCTCATGTCACATGGCCAATGGCCAAGGTGGCCAAAATAACAATATATCAATGTACATCACTAGCAATATATGATCATTCCACTGACCATATGTGAATATGTTGTATAGATGCTGAATCCAAATATTTAATGATTTACATATTTTTGTTATATTGCCCTTTGGTTTCCAAATATGGTATTTAAATATTCTACCTTAACATTCTAACCACATGATTTTATCATAAATAAAAAATTACCAAAGCTAAACACATTCTGTAAATGATAAAAGGTAAAATATGGAAGGATGTGCGTGACTGACATTGTGTGCTTGTCTGTCTTGCTGAAAATCTGCACATCAGGACATTCAGGAGGTAGAGACTCAAAAAAATGTGGAACAGTTATAATACATACAGTGGTGTGAAAAAAATTTTCCCACTTCCCAATTTCTCATTTTTTCGTGTGTTTGTCACACTTAATTAAGTGTTTCAGATCATCAAACAAATTTAAACATTGGACAAAGACAACACAAGTAAACACAAAATGCAGTTTTTAAATGAAGGTGTTTATTATTAAGGGGAAAAAAATCCAAACCTACATGGTCCTGTGTGAAAAAGTGATTGCCCCCTAAACCTAATAACTGGTTGGGCCACCCTTAGCAGCAACAACTGTCATATGCAGGTGAGTGCTTGCCCCTCCCGTCCTGTTAAACCTTCCCCTAGCTCCAGCAGGCAATCAGCTCACGTGCGGGATTGGACACACCTGCCGCCTCTTCCTTGCCAGTGCTTATAAGGACCATCTAGTGAAAGCTTCAGGGCTGGCTCGTTGGGTAAACTGCCTGCTTCAACGAGTAAGTGTTTGGTTTTGTTGAGAGAGAAATTTCCACTCACGTTTCCTCTCTTCTCTTCCTTATTCAGGTTGCTGCCATATGTGCGGTGTGCTTCTGGGGATTGTTGTGCGCTCACCTGCTCCATCATCCTCACCCCGCCTCAGCTTCCTCACTCCACCCGGTCAGACCACACTCAATCAACCCCCGACCAGCTTCATCCCGCTGGTTCGTCTATTACTGTTGGTGCTCTGTCGAGTTCTCTGTTTGGTTCATGTAAGTTGCCTATTTGGTTTTCCATGTCACCATATCCCTGGTCTCATTAATCACTCTTGTACTCCCCGCAGGCCGTGTTTTCCTCTGGCGAGTGGCGTTTTCTCTACAAGAGCTTCTCTTTTGAAATTAATCAACTTGCCTCTTTGTGTTTTGAGTGTTTTCTCTGGTGTTGCTCCTTGCACGTGAGCTGTTCCTTCTGTCAATATGACAACTGCAATCAAGCATTCGCGATAACTGGCAATGAGTCTTTTACAGCGCTGTGGAGGAATTTTGGCCCACTCATCTTTGCAAAATTGTTGTATTTCAGCCACATTGGAGGGTTTTTGAGCATGAACCACCTTTTTAAGGTCATGACACAGCATCTCAATTGGATTCAGGTCAGGACTTTGACTAGGCCACTTCATAGTCTTCATTTTGTTTTTCTTAAGCCATTCAGAGGTGGACTTGCTGGTAAGTTCTGGATCATTGTTGTGCTGCAGAACCCAAGTGTGCTTCAGCTTGAGGTCATGAACAGATGACCAGACATTCTCCTTCAGGATTTTTTGGTAGACGGCAGAATTCATGGTTCCATTTACCACACCAAGTCTTCCAGGTCCTGAAGCAGCAAAACAGCCCTAGACCATCACACTACCACCACCATATTTTACTGTTGATATGATGTTCCTTTTCTGAAATGTTGTGTTACTTTTACGCCAGATGTAATGGGACACACACTTTCCAAAAAGTTCAACTTTTGTCTTGTCAGTCCACAGAGTATTTTCCCAAAAGTCTTGGGGATCATCAAGCTGTTTCCTGGCAAAACTGAGATGAGCCTTTATCTTCTTTTTGCTCAGCAGTAGTTTTCGTCTTGGAACTCTGCCATGCAGGAAATTTTTGCCCAGTCTCTTTCTTATGGTGGAGTCATGAACACTGACCTTAACTGAGGCAAGTGAGGCCTGCAGTTCTTTGGATGCTGTTGTGGGGCCTTTTGTGACCTCTTGGATGAGTCGTCGCTGTGCTCTTGGGGTAATTTTGGTCAGCTGGCCACTCCTGGGAAGGTTCACCACTGTTCCATGTTTTCGCCATTTGTGAATAATTGCTCTCACTGTGGTTCGCTGGAGTCCCAAAGCTTTATAAATGGCTTTATAATCTTTTCCAGACTGATAGATCTCAATTACTTTGTTTCTCATTTGTTCCTGAATTTCTTTGGATCGCAGCACGATGTCTAGCTTTTGAGGATCTTTTGTAGGTGTGTAGGTGGTGTGCCCTCCAAGCGCCACTGAAAAAAAAATCTGCAAACACAGCCGCGAACAGAT
The DNA here is from genome assembly GCA_020510985.1 of Pholidichthys leucotaenia. Lineage (NCBI taxonomy): Eukaryota > Metazoa > Chordata > Actinopteri > Cichliformes > Pholidichthyidae > Pholidichthys > Pholidichthys leucotaenia. The sequence continues at coordinate 438,642,632 of CM035838.1, forward strand.
TAGTTCATCTGATTGACCTCTCATTCGACTAATAAGAGCCTTGAATTGGGTTTCTGAAACCTTGACGAACCAATGAATGAAAACCTAGGAAGGAGGACCCGCCTCCCAACGCTTTGAATGCAGTGAGCCAATTGAAGCAGAGAAGTTCGTGAGCTGTTTTTTTTTAAGGCTGGGTGAAGACTGACTGCTGGAGCGGATCAAAAAAGGACACAGGAAGAGCTCCACAGACCCAGCAGCATGGAGACCATCCACAAATGCAACCTGTGTGACAGGAAGTGCCATTCGTGGATCGGCATGTTCGGCCCCAGGCGGTGCTTATTTTGTATTGGTTCCAGCAGAGTAGACGTTATGATTTCTTCCATGGTCATTATAGACCGACGGAGGCTGACGACGAAGGCTGAGTGACACACACGCCTTCGCCAGTCTTTTTTTAATTACTACTGTTATTTGTTTTGAAAAATCGTTCACCAAAAACCGCAATCATGGAAGCACAAAACCGCAATAATGGAATTATGTTTTGATCGAGTCGCGAGACCAGAACCAGAGCGGACCAGCGTCACGTTCGTCTGACAATGAGGAGACAAGTTCGCCCAGACTCCGCTGTGAAGAGGTAAGGTGTTATAAGCTAAATTATTCTCTATCCCTGAAAATTGTAATCCAAAATGACTTTTGACCGATCAGTAAATTACAGCTGTGCGGTTCACGAAGTCTGAAGTTCGTGCGCCGCGGTACAAGGGGTTGCTCGCAGTGTACAGGCTGTGAACGGCCCCCCCACCCCCGCTATTCTTCTGCAGCGAGGGGGGGGAGCCGCGGTGATTGCACTGCTGTCCTACATCACCACATAAGGCTAATCCGTTGTGTAGCGATGGCTAAAGTCCATCCTCCCTAGCGAGCGGGGGGGGGGGGGGGACAACCCCCCCCACACACACACACACAGTAGCGGGGGGGGGGAGCCGCTGTGACAGCGTTGCTGTGGAAACATGCAACGAGTGTAATCTGTCATGTAGCGAAGGCCGAACTCTGTCCTTGATAGCGGGGGGGGGGGGAACGACCCCCCCCCCCCACACACACACACAGACACAGCCCTGAGTGTGACCTTTCCTTTGAGCCTAAAATGAAGCTTCTACATTGAATTATTCAAAAGTTACAGACGTTTTTCCAAACTGTGCCATTTGGCACAATTTGGCACAGTTCCAAAACGTCTGGGAACAGCCTGAGAACAAAGCTGTGTAAAATATTCATTTTTTGTGGTATTGTTACCAAATTTGGATCTCAGCTGGGTAACACTTGGTTCTACATTTCTGTTGCATTTTCCAGCCAGATCGGACAGCTGTGTGTTATTTACAAGCATTTGTATCCAAAAAAACACTGTGTCCAAATTTTTTTTCTTCAAGTTCACTATGTTTAGACGACTGTAACTCAGTGGCCGGAGCACGTAGAGAGATTATGTTTTTTTTGCCAAAAAATTCAAAGTGTTTTCTTTTAAATGAGACCAACCCCATGAAGATGCTGCAAAGGGCTGAAGAACAGCTTTCGATTTACTTTGGGCATGTTATTTTTTGGAATTTTTAGGAAAATTGCCCGGAGTGCAAGTGGTTAACCTAACTTGCATGTTTTTGGCATGTGGGAGGAAACTGGAGAAATCCCAGAGTAAACCCATGCAGACACGGGGAGAACATGCAAACTCCACACAGATCACTGTTCTTTGTCTAATATTTAAATTTGTTTGATGATCTGAAACATTTAAGTGTGACAAACATACAAAAAAATTAGAAATCAGCAAGGGGACAAACACTTTTTCACACCACTGTATCCATATATGTTCAGATAATTCTGTGTAATTGGTTCCGGATATGAGGAGCCCAAAAGTTTGTTTTCAGATACACCAATTTGATTTTCAAGGGTTAATGTTTGAAGATATGTAGATTAAAATAAATGGAGGCTGATGTACTTGCAGTACTGTATATCAAGGCCTTGCTGAGATACCGTCACTACCACAGGCAAATAATGTGAAAGCATCATAGATAACAAAACAATGAAGTTTTGATATGAAGATTCAAGCAAAGTTTTTGGCCCTATCTTATCGTTTTGAACCCATTAAGAAACTTTCTTATAGCCAAGCCACTTGTCAATCATAAGGTCTAGAATTATCTTCCTTGATCATTTCACTGGACTAACAAGGATGATAACTTATAAAATTATCCTTGTTTTGTTTTGTTTGTTTGTTTTAAAACCTCGCAATCAACATGATAAATAGAGTTGTAGGTAGAGTAGCCAGAAATTGTACTCAGGTAAAAGTATCACTACTAAATGATATTATTTACCCCAGTGCAAGTAAGAGTAGCCACAAAAATGTCACTTGTGGAAGTGTAAAAAAGCATTTAATAAAAAAGTTACTTCAGTACTAAGTGCGTATGTTGAGAGTTGGTATTTTACATCCTTGCTCACTGTGTTTATGATGTATCCAGGTTTCCAGGGTCCCAGCCCACTTACTGAGTCTGTGCGGTGGTTTTAGCACCTTCAGTTCAGCCTAGCCTCTGAATAGAGAGGATCTCCAGCATACTGTGTTCTGCTTCCACGTCTGTGTTTATTAAATAAATAAACCTGATGGCTAAACGTAAGAAAACCTGTATGCATGTCAGGTGTTACCGTTGGCCTGTTAGAACTAGAACTGGAGGTGCTCTGGGGCTGCGCACTGCCAACACCAACAGAAAAGAGAGACTGAAAAACTGCCGTGATCAATTGAGCTCAGTTGAGCCAAAGCCAGTTTTACCTTAAATAACTGTGTTTGTGTGCATAAATGAACAAGGGCCACACACCTATATACACATACAACAGATTTTCATGCATATTTATTCCTCAATCTTAACCTTTTATGACCTTCTGTAACCTGCAACTGAAATTAAAGATCCTCTCAGCAACCGATTCTGTCGTGTCCTGAGCTCAGAGGACCCTTACCTTATTTCCTGTTTTATTTATCTGTTAGTCTGTTTTTGGTCATTGTCTGTACTTATTATGGTGTGTGTTATTCAGTTTCTTGGCAGAGCCCTGCCCTCAATTCCCAGGCATACTCTCCAGCTGATTGCTGGGCCTCTGGCCCTCACAGCTGCAATCAGTTGGTGATTCAGGTTTCCCTGCCAACCGCACCTGCTGCGCGTTTGGGTCTCCCTATTTAGTTGGCTGCGGCACGTTCATTCAGTGTGGCAGCCTCAGCAAGTTTGGATCCTTCGCCCCTATTTCGGAGAACCATCCGCATGTAGGTCAATAGAGCTTTTTCTGTGGACAGCTTTACGGTTTACCTTTTGTACTTTCAGCTACTCTTGCGTCCACAGAGCAATGCCGGCTCTGGGACGCCGCTGGTAGCCCCCAGCGTTCATTAAGCAACGCCGGCTTTGTAACCCCAGCCTCAGTATCTCATTTTCTGTATGTCTTCACTGTCATCTTTGTACAGTCATGTTTTTCTGTTAAGAAAACACTAGTAAAACAATTATATATAATATATTTAGTTTAGTGGATAAAAGATGTGGATGTGAATGATGACTATGTGCTTTTCTAATTACAGTAAAAAGAATTTCTAACACATCAACATTTTCAGCTGGGACTGCTTGGCTTTCAAGATATTTCATAAAGCACTGACATAACTGCTGACGCACTCTTCCATGTTGTCATATGATCTCTCTGGTTTTTGGTGTTTCTGTTTACAGAATAATAATGCACCCTTATGCATTATAAGTTAGATGTCGCATTACTCAAAACATTGTCACCTTACCAGTTACTTTATTTCTAACATGGGCGGTATGGTGTTTAGTAAAATCATAATTACACAATAAAGTTCCTTTTATAGAAAGACATATTTCATTACTTTGACCTTAGCTTTTTTTTCTTATAATTTGAATATGAGATATCTCATGATGTATTATACATTTCTTGAGCACTGTTAACCATTCTTTCTAATGCTTCCTTTTTCACCTTCTCTTTGGTAGACTGGTTGTGTTGCTTACTTTTTCACTTTAAGATAGCAGCATTTCGTAAGAGAAACTGTAAACTGTGTAAACGTGGCACTGGAATATTGTCCTAGTGAGAAAATGGTTGCTGATGTAATCATAAAGCCAGTCACCAAGTAGAGCTCTAAGAGATTTACGCAGGATTTGTTTGGCAATTAGAGGTGTGGAAGGATTTGTTTATAGTGAAAACAAAAAAATCAGACACCTAATGTTGTTTTTTTTTCATGTAACCCAATTGAGCTAAGGTTGAGTGGGGGTGTTGAGAATTATTAATACTCCATTCACACTCATTGAATTACTGTTGTCATGATGCTGTGGTGACACCAGCACACTGCGGATGGACGTTATCTCTCACTCATAAGCAGACAGAGGGGCTGAACAATGGACTGAGGGAGGTAGCCCCCCCCCCCACAGGGGTAATTACACCGGATGTTAAGGCGCCTTCGCCACCTGCTGCTATAGGCTACAGCACAGGGAGGCGAATGTATGGTAGGATTGTAACATGTGTTATGTTAATCGTGCCACAGAGTGCCTTTGTATGTAACATGCGTTATTATAATCTTACCACTCATGGCCCTTGTTAGACCTCACGTAATATGCACCAGCCTCAGTTTCTACGCACAGGTCAATAAAGCTATATAAGAGAGCGCAGAGAGACTGAGGCAGGCCTTTCCAGACTAGGCTCTTCACGGCCCCAGCGTCCACGCTGGGGTCACAGGCTGTACATATGATAGAAGGTTCAATAAAGAATCTGTGCCGACCTACGCTCGTGCCTCGCCTCCACATCCTTTCCCTTTTACCCTCTACAATGTGTCAGCATATGATGTAGTCACTCATGTTCCTGGTTTTCTGTCTAAAGGGAGTCTGTCTGCTCAAACTGTACAGCGCCATGCCATTCGCTTACCATTCCATTACAGTATGAGTACCGAGCAGCCGGGAGGAGCTGCAACCAAGTACTCCACATGTAAATGGTTCAGTAAATGTTCCTGAAGAAGACTAGAAGGGAGTCCAGCTTTGCTTATTTCTCCACACACCAGATGACACTGTCACAACTCAGCTTTAACAAAAATAATGCTGAGCTCTAATTAAAAACTTTATAGGGGCATGCAGGAATAAAGCTAAAAAAATAAAGAAGCAAAAATGGTACAAATGCATTTGTAATAACAGTAATAACACCAGCAGCTCTGCATACACAGATCATTTCAGAAGTGAACGCACCAAGCAGCGTATTTCCATACATACTATGCATGTTCAGCGTTTAATGACAGCCCTCCGATTTTTGATGTAATGCCCTACAATTCCGTTTACTGAGTGAATCCAAAACTATTATTATATAATCTCCTAAAGATAAAACAAAAGTAAAATGAGAAGAAACATTTAAAGGTACAAAAAAAAATAGCCTATAAAACCTTTATATTAATGGGCTGCTGAATAATGATCGGAATTGATTTTTATTTAGAAATTACATCTAAAAGTGTCACCAATTTGTGAACCTCCCGAATAATAATAATTTTTTCTCTCACCTGCTGTAAGGCTTCAGCCTGCTTAGGGCTCAGGTCCCCCACTCGCCCGCTCATTTCTCCGAACTCACACGCTGACGGAGCTCCGCCGGTAACCGTAACCGTTTATAAATAGCAGTAATCGTTTATCGTAGCATGTGTGCTGCTGTCTCCGTTCACCGGCGGCAGCTGCGCGCTGTTTTCCTCCGTTGTCACACCCTGCAGGTGAGCGGAGACGGAGCAGAAAGAGAAACGTAAACGCGTTCTCTGACGGTCCCTTTTAATGAGCCGCTCTGACCACAGACTTATAAAGCTAACACTAGACTGACATCCCTAGACGCACACGGCCGAGCGCAGCTGCCATATTGAATAGGTAAAGCGATTGCGCCACTCTGGCAATGTACTGTAGTTTCTTCATTCTACTGTAGTTTCTTCATTCTGCTGCATTTTCTTCGTTCTGGCAAAAGGAGCTGAATATGATGTGAAATAAACAGCACTCACTGTCACTTTCAATACCCGATAATGGCAGAAAATTAAGGAAAAATATGTTCAGTTTTAACAATGTTATTTTGTGATTTAAACCCTGATGTGACTGTTCTCAGCACCCAAGAATCTACTTATCAAGATCAGAATAAATAAGAATAAAAAATGACAACATCAATAGTAAGGCAATTGCGTGTTGGGAGAGCAATAAAGTCACCAGGATGAAATCGACAAAGGATCAGATGCTAGAGACCACTGCTGACATGGGAGTGGCGCGAAAGAGACAAGAACTGGCAACATTCCTCTGTACATGCACTACAGAAGACAAAAAGAATCTGTATTTGTGTTCATAACGTTCCATATAGGCTACAGAGTTTTATATGATTATAGAACAAATGTAAAAACAAAACATAGTTTCACTGTTAATGGAGTAAACTTAAGGAATAATGCCAGTGATGACTTAAAGTTATGTAACACTGTGGTGGCACTGTGTAAGGGATTCTCCACCCAGAGTCGGGAGCCGGGGGGAAGAGGGAACAATGGACAGAAGGAGGAAGTGGTACCGGGTGTCACGAGCTGAGCACTGGAGGTTCCGCCATGCTCAGTCTTGTGGCTTTTCCTCTGTATTTATATATTTGTTGTATTTTTGTACCTTTTGGTTTTTGATATCCCTATGTTTTTTTTTATTTTCTTGTTCATGTCTTAGTTTTACCATGTTCTGATTCTGCATCAATTGGTATCTATTTCTCAGTTTGTACTTGTTTATTTTTATTCTTCCGTTTCTTATTATTGACAGCTGTCAGGGCTTTTCCTGGTTGGTGCTCCGTGTGGGCGTAGCCCTGTCAGCTGTCAGCCGGGCGCTCTCCTCTCATTACCTCGCAGCTGATCCTAATCATTAATCACTGTTACCTTTTTGCCCACTCATGTGACCCCACACCTGTCATCACTTGTGTCATTTGTTCTGACCCTATTTACGACTAACTAACTAACTAACTAACTAACCTGCACTTATATAGCGCTTTTCTAGTCACAAAGACCACTCAGAGCGCTTTCATTAATACTAACCCTCTATTCTAAGGGCCTATAGGAAACGGATATCTAGGGACAATTTAGAACAGCCAATTAACCTAACATGCATGTTTTTGGCATGTGGGAGGAAACCGGAGAAATCCCGGAGTAAACCCACGCAACACGGGGAGAACATGCAAACTCCACACAGATCACTGTTGGTCGGGGGCTGGGATCGAACCCACGATCCCACGATCCCCACAATCCCCCGGCCAAGGGTAAACTGTGCTGCCGCAGTGCTAACCACTGCGCCACCGTGCAGCCCAACTGCACTGCACGACTGCATTTTCATTTCATTTTTGCAGCAGTCTTAATGAGCCTTTCTCGTCATTACCAGAACCCCATCCCCGTTCTGGTGAGCTCTTTCTGATACGCCATTTGTCAGTGACCTTGTTATTTGTTTGAATTTTTGCATTCATGTACTTTGGAACTTTGTGTTTGTTATTAAATGCCACAAATTGCAGTCGGCTGCGATGGACTGGCGATCTGTCCAGGGTGTACCCTGCCTCTCGCCCAAAAGATGCTGGGATAGGCTCCAGCCCCCCCCCCCCCCCGCAACCCGAAAAGGATTAACCCTCCTGTTGTCCTCGGGTCAAAATCACGGTCACTGAGTTATTTACACACCACAGAATGTGAGAATGTTTTAGTTCTGTCTCAGATCAATCAGTAGCAGATGTAAACAACACAATAGCAGACGTAAACAAGACAAGACAGGTGGCCTTCTCGTGGACTGCAGTGCCTTTGATCGGTCTCAGATCAATCAGTAGCAGACGTAAACAAGACAAGACAGGTGGATTTCCAGAGGTTATAAAGGTGCTGCAGATGACAGTACCCCAAATTCTCTCTGTGCTGAAGCCATGAGTGCGCGTTATACCATCGAAGAGGCTATAGAGCTGATTTTTTCAGATGTCCAGCAAGACAACTCTGATTCAGAAGAGGAAGTGGAGGATGTATCAGAAAAAGAAGATGGGGAGGAATACAACCCAGAGCATGATGAATCATCTTCAGAAGAAGAAAACCCTGGAGCTGAAAGAGAGACTTTCCTTTCAAAAAATGGCAAAATAACATGGTCCTCGGCAGCATATGACCAACACAGCAGGGAGGCAGAACAAAATGTCATAAAGATGACCCCAGGACCCACAAGGTATGCTGTTTCTCATGCTCATGACATTGTCTCTACATTCTACCCGTTCATCACATCAGCAATACAAAAAATAATCCTGGAGATGACAAATCTGGAGGGTTTTCGCAAATATGGAGACAGCTGGAAAAAGATGGATGAGACTGACCTGCAAGCCTACTTAGGGCTGCTAATCTTAGCAGGTGTATACAGGTCCCGAGGTGAGGCTGCAGCTAGTCTATGGGATGCAGAGAGTGGAAGGCCAATTTTCCGAGCCACAATGCCATTCAAAGTCTTTCACACCTACTCAAGACTGCTACGATTTGATAACCGTGAGTCAAGACCAGCAAGACGTGTGTCAGACAAACTTGTAATTTCTTGCTTAGTTTCTTCATCTTGAGCAACAATAACATCATAAAGACACATTAGTCTAGGCATTGCAAGTGATGGTCTATATGACATCATGACATCATAAAGACACATTTATCTATGAGCCATATGACATCATAAAGACTCATTAGTCTAGGCATTGTGAGTGATGGTCTATATGACATCATAAAGACACATACAGTATGTCTATGTGAAGTCATATAGACATATCTTTATGACGACATCGCGAGTCCTATGATGCCTGAGTTCATAGGACGTCCTATGATGATCAGGCAGAGATCATAGGCCATCCTATGATGTCCTATAAACGTGGCAGACACGCGCGCACACACACAGACACAAAGAAATTTCTTGCTTTAAAATTCAATTAAGCTGCTTATATTGGGGATTTAGTGACGACGGGTCATTTTGACCCAGAGGACACAGGGTGTATACAGAATATGAGGACAACAGGAGGGTTAAGCGGAAGAAGATGAATGAATGAATGAAACTGCAGTCGGCGTATGGGTCTGTCTCTCTCTGCCCTGAGAGACAAATCATGACACCAGGGGTGTCAGACAGAACAGAAAAGACTATTCGCCCCCCGGGGAGCTCAGGAGGTGCCAGAGCCGCTGAAGGAAGAGAGGGTGTGAGAAGCAGGTGTGGCATTTTGTGATGTTAATGTGCCACTCATGTCTTTGTTCCACTGATTGTATTGTTGTTGGGCTTCCTGGGTCTCATGGCACAGAATTAAAGGTAATAAAAAGAAGGTGCTCAGAGACCCAGGCTGAGTTTTACTGTACTTGATGTTGGAGAAGGAATAAAGTTTGTGTGTCGTTCAGCTTGTTGCCTCGTCTGCTTCCTTCCTCCACATTGGTGACCCCAAGACGTGCCACACGGAGAATGAGCCGAGCACCGCCCTGGAGACGACCTGGAGGGACAGCACCAGCGCCATGTGCGCTGTCTCAGTCAAGCTCCCAGACTTCTGACTTCACAACCCGACCGCGTGGTTCCTGCATATAGAAGCCCAGTTCGCATTCCACGGGATAACAACAGACAACACAAAATATTACTGTGTGGTTGCTGTGCTGGATGCGTGCAGCACGCAACAGGTGACGAGCCTGCTCCAGGAGCCGCCAGCCCAAGGGAAATATGAAGCGCTCAAGCGGATGCTACTCCAGCGCTATACCCTGTCTGACAGTGAGAGGGCAGAGAGACTCCTAACACATTCAGTTAGGTGACAGATCAGCCGTGGAGCTCATGGAGAGCATGTTGGTGCTGAGGGGAAAGGACAACGAATCTTTCCTGTTCGCCCACTTGTTCCTCAGGAACCTACCTGCTACAGCAAGGGTGATCCTGGCCAACTCATCATGGCTGGTTACCAAAGACTACCGTGCCCTGGCGCCCTGGTAAAGTTTACTCTGATTGTGATGGGCCCATTTGAAAATGGGGTCCTGGATTTGGTACTCAAGTGGCCAAAGTTTGTTGTTGACAGCGTGTGGACTCATCCACCTGGGTAGGAATTTAGGAGTGATTTTCCCTGCCTGTAGATTGATTTGTTGTATTTGTGGTACAAATGCGTAGTGGAAGACCTTGTACCCCCTTGAGGTTTGCCATGGGAGGCTTTTTGATCGTTGTACGCTTTGTGTCGTTTGGCGGATTGGTCCAAGTGTTTTTGAAATGTGGCCTTGGGAGCATTGTACATCATTTTGGCGCCTCTGTGTTCTGCAGCTGGAATATTATGGGCGCTGGCAGTCATCACCCCCCTCTGGTTTTGAGGAACTACGAGCGGTGGCGATGATTGTTCATCGGAAGCAGGAATAGGAGTGCCATTACGTAGCTGCAGAGAAGGTTGTGTCGCAGGAAGTGTTTTCAGTTTCGGTATGTTAAAGGAATTTGACGTGGGGAGCGCGTGTACGGTCGGGTCCGACCAGTGTTTGACAGTTTTATGGGCCATGGAGTCACGGGCTTGAATAGAGGCGTGCCTAGTGTTCACAAAAGTTGGGTTTTTGATGCACAACCCTTAGGTTGCGGAAGGTCTGGGGAGCGGGTTGATTTGGCTCCTGTGACCACGCAGGCCGCAGGGGTGGGTGGGTGGGATTCAGAAGGTGACACCAACATTGAGTCAAAGGTACAAAGGGGGCCATGTGGAGCTTTCTGCTCAGCCAGTGAGTTCCCAAGGTCATTTGATTCTTTCTCTTGACCTTGTGTTTGAAGGTGACCTTTGACTTCCTGAAGACAGTGTTCACCTTGTTTTTTGTGGTCGCTTTTCGTCGGGTTCAGTTGCTCCAACAGCGCTAGTTGCATGACACTCGGTGTGTCCGAAGTGTCAAGAACAAAGCATTGTGATTCAGTTGTCCTTGGTAGGTTGAATGGGTGAGGGTGTCGAGTTTGAGCCCATAGTTTGAGATTCTTAAAGTCAATCAGTGGCTCAAAGAGATTCAATAGGTCTTTGCCGACGAGCAATGGAATGGAATAAAGTTTGGACACACAGATCGGATGTGTCAAGGTCATGGGATCAATGGTGACTTTGATTAGTGACATGCCCGACAGAGTTGCGTTAGTGAGTGGGTATGGTCAAACGGCTAACAAACAAGATTCCAGTTTTAAGTCTTTGTGAGCACGTTTAGCAGCTACATGTAGTTGGTCAAAAAGATTGTGTGACATAAGAGTGATGTCAGCAGCAGTGTCTAAAAGAGTGTCCTAACACATCACGTCTTCAAAGGTCAGTGGAAGATAGAATTTTCGCGCCACCCCCTCACGTTTAAATCGCACAGAAATCATGCAACCAATGGTTCGACACAGATTTGCGAAATGTTTTTAGAGGAGTGGTCTTTGGCTTGTGGTTGGGCTGCCATAACAGCACTGGACTGCACTGGGTCCTTTGGTTCTTCTCCATTTGTAGGAGGGGTTCTCTTTTTGCTTTTTCTTCGTGATTTAGAGCATGTATTCTGAGTTGGCATAGCTGCGATAGCTAGGATGTCAGGTGTTTCATCTTCTCTGTTGTTTTGAATCTTCGCTAGACGTTTGAGAGCTTCTATATCTTCTCTACTGAGAGTCGGAGTTTCTTCTTCCAAGGCTTCTGGTTGGTCTCTGCTTCTGAGCTTCTGTGATGAGGTGGAGGACACCATTTGCTGCGGTTACGCATGTGTTTGTGTCTCGGTATCTGTCATCTTGAGAGTCCATACCGTATTCTCGCGATCTATCTGGTGGATTTGGCCTACGACAGTAGTCAGGCTTTCGCGAAGCTGGTCCTGAGTGGGATCCAGAGAATCTAGTTTGGTTTTGACCTTGATGAGGTCGGTTGGGGAAATGTCTCGGATTTTCATGTGATCGTGGTGTAGGAGATGGAGTAGGGCGAGGGGCTCCTTCCAACTCCTGGGTGTTAGAAGCAGCGTTGATAGCTAACCCGGTGGCAGGCTCAGTGTGCTTGTTGCAATTTTGTTGCTGTTTTTGGAACGCATAATGCAGGGGTGTCCAAACTTTTTGCAAAGAGGGCCAGATTTGGTCAGGTGAAAATGTATGGGGGCCGACCATTCAGCCTGACATTCCTCGAACCATTACCATTGTAAATTACCATGTATATATATATATATATCCCTTTGCTGTCTGCAGCTAGGTTGACATTGCAAATGAGAATCTGTTGTCAACTGCATTACCACCAGGATAGTTAAAGGTTAAAATAATAATAAATTACATACAAATAAACTATTTTATGAAATTTGACTGAATATTTTTAGAAACGTGTATTTATTGATTTTGTTTCAACAAATCACATCCCAGTGCATTTTGACAAAGAATAGTATAGTCAAATTAAATGACAGAAATTTGACAAAACTGTGGTTTGATCATCACAGAAAATCAATTCACTGAGACTTTGGAATTTATTCTCCTCAGAAGAATAAAAAAAATGTACCTGCATTAATGTGAAGGGTGATACTGGTGTTTCGACTGCAGTAAGCAGGCCAGGTCTGGCTCAAAAGCAGTGGTTTTGATGCGCAAGATGTCACGCAGGTGAGAGTCACTTAGTCTTGTCCTCACACGGTTCTTGTTAATGTTCATAACCGAGAACGTCTTCTCGCACAAGTATGTCAAACCAAACAAGCTCAGCATTTTCTTAGCAAATGTTCGAATCTCTTGGAACCTGTCTTTGTCCAGCTGGCGGTAAAGGTCGACAAGAGGGAGTTGTTAGTGACGACCGTGACACTCCGCGTCACACTGCAGCTCAATGAGCTCCAGCTTCAGGTGGTCTCGAGTGAAGCGGCATGAAATAAAGCAGCGTTGAGAGTTTTAAGTTGAGTTTTATTAAATCATACTGCCTTCACAGGATCCCCGCTCCGGTGCAAGTGTGAGCAGACCGGAACGGGATCCTCAGGTTCTCAGATGAGGGGACACAGAGTGTGTGTCCAGCAGCAGCAGTTGAAGAGAGTGTGAGAGTGGATTACAGTGCAGTAAATATACCCAACTACAACAATACATAAAAGAGCATTCCCCAGCAGTTGGTATGATCAAAGAGATTGCAGAACAGGCATGAGACATTTGCATTTGAGAGACATACATCACAATAGGCAGATTGCTGGCCTCTGCTCCAGCTGCAAGACAAAGAGGTTACAAGGCACATCTACATATTGATCTCAGTCTCTAGGTCACAGTAAGGACAGGACGCATGAACACAATGCATGAAAGGCACATTAACATCACAGTAGTGAGCCAGAAGAAGCGGGGCTACCTGTAGACATTAATACACACATTTCACTGTTCTGTTAATTGCTCTAGCCGAGCGCTGTGTCTGTCCAGTCTGTTGTGGGGGTTACACCAACCTGCCACACGCTCCCTCCCAGAGGGCTCGGCAGGCGGCCGAGGTCTCGATCATGCAGCTTGGGCAGCGAGCAGGAGAAGCTCTGTGCAGGCGGGGGGGGGGGGGGGGGGGTAAGTGCCGGCCGGGAGCGGTGAAATCGTCCTGGCCGCGCAAAAATTGCTTGTTGTTCCGCGATGTCGAGGGGCTGTCCCGTTGAACTTGCGGAGATCACAAGAAGAAAAATTAGTCTCTGACTCCTCTCGTGGCCATGAAGAAAAGCAGGAGCGGCTGTAAGAAAAAAAGGAACAAAAGCAGAGGGACTTGGCGTGTTGACTTTAGATGCAGGCGCAACCCTAAAGCCTTGGGAACCGCAGACAGCTGAATTCCCCTTGTGTGCCGTGGCTAAGACCATAAAATCCAGTGAGCAAGCTGCGTGACTCAGGTGTACGAGCAAGCCTGAAGGGCCAGTGTGCAGCAGAAGGAAGGCGGTCAGTGGAGCTGTATGTGTCCCGTGCGTGGTGCGCCGTCCTCGTAACTCCCTGGTGCGTGCGCCGGGGTTCCGTGATGGGTGGGCCAGCTGGAGAGGAGAACCAGGGTCAGGAATCTTGGTGGAGATCGGCGCAGACGGCGCCGATAAACATCTATGATGAGCTGTGGCTGCAGATTAGTCATGGTGCGTTGGGAGCGTTGAGGGGAGATAGACGATCTTTGTTCCTCAGGCTCGGGTAGATGAGTAGGATCGCTGAGAGGGAGGAGTAGCGGTGAGAGGGAGAAAACGTTCTGTGTCCCTCGGCCAGTCCAGCGTGGACGTCCCGATCTCAGGTGAGGGTCGCGCCATGACATTTTCTGCAGTTTTCCCGGTCGTGGGTGATGTCCGGAGAGTAGCTCGCCTGTGTTGGCTCCGCGTTGAGGTCTTCCTGAAGCAGAAGGGAGGGCAGCTCGTTTGCGTCAGGCTGCTGTGTTCGCTGGCAGCGTGTTTTTTTCAGCGTCAGGTCGCCAGCGTGGCCGTCCAGACCAGAAGGTTGCGTTGCACAAAGCGTGTGCATTCTTGGGGTCACCAGTGAAGCGGCATGAAATAAGTAGAGTTTTATTAAATCATACCGCCTTCACAGGATCCCCGCTCCGGTGCAAGTGTGAGCAGACCGGAGCGGGATCCTCAGGCTCTCAGGTGAGGGGACACAGAGTGTGTGTCCAGCAGCAGCAGTTGAAGAGAGTGTGAGAGTGGATTACAGTGCAGTATATATACCCAACTACAACAATACATAAAAGAGCATTCCCCAGCAGTTGGTATGATCAAAGAGATTGCAGAACAGGCATGAGACATTTGCATTTGAGAGACATACATCACAATTGGCAGATTGCTGGCCTCTGCTCCAGCTGCAAGACAAAGAGGTTACAAGGCACATCTACATATTGATCTCAGTCTCTAGGTCACAGTAAGGACAGGACGCATGAACACAATGCATGAAAGGCACATTAACATCATAGTAGTGAGCCAGAAGAAGCGGGGCTGCCTGTAGACATTAATACACACATTTCACTGTTCTGTTAATTGCTCTAGCCGAGCGCTGTGTCTGTCCAGTCTGTTGTGGGGGTTACACCAACCCGCCACATGGAGCGTCATTAGGATCCACGGAAAAAGGAGTGGAAAAAAGTGTGATCTCCTTTTCAATAGCTGCAAAATCCCTGAAACGCTGTTGAAACTCCTCAGTCAGAGATGAGATGTTTTCTGCGTACCTCCTCATTTGCGCACTGATAATGTTTTCTGGAAAACTTGTCATCATTTCCTGCAGTGATGGGAAATGTGTGGTATTGGGCTGCGTTTGTGACAGGTGCCTTTGGAAAAGTAGCAGCTTTGTCCGAAAAGCTTTTATGTATGAATACAGTTGGCTCACCACTGCATTTTGCCCGTGAAGGCTCATGTTCAGCGCGTTCAGATGTCTTGTTATGTCAACTAAAAATCCAAAATCAGCCAACCAAACAGGATCACAGAGTTCCGGCATCGGTTGTCCCTTTTGTGCCAAGAATAGTCCGATTTCCTTTCTGAGAGAGAAGAATCGCTGCAGTGCAGACCCCCGACTGAGCCATCTTATGTCATTGTGAGGGGCTCTGGAGCGAATATAATTAATAGCCTTTATCACCGGTTTCATAATGTGATCATATTTCAGATGTTTGGCACATAGAACTTGTTGGTGAATAATACAGTGGAGTTTTATAGCTTTGCTTCCTTCTTCACTGACTTTTTTACAGACTAGCGTTGATAGCCCACTTTGCTCACCAACCATGGCAGGTGCGCCGTCCGTAATAATCCCAGTGATTTTATTCCATTGCAGTTTCATGTCATTCACGGTGGAACAAACAGCAGCAAACAAATCTGTTCCTCTGGTTTGGTCCTTAAGGCTCTGAAGGTCAAGTAGCTCTTCACTCGCGTTCATTTCATTGTCCACTCCTCTCAAAAAAATCAGTAACTGAGCGGTGTCAGATGCATCCGCGCTTTCGTCGCAGGCTAACGAAAAAAAGTCAAACTCTACTCCTTTTGCCTCTAACTGTCCCTTGATGTTAGATGAAATTTCTTCAATTCTCCGTGCCACAGTGCTACGACCCAGGCAGACATTGGCAAGCTCTTGCTTTTTCTCAGGACAAATTTTCTCCACCATTTTCATCACGCAGTCTTTAATGAATTCACCCTCAGTAAAAGGTTTGCAGTGCTTGGCAATCAGCATTGCCACTTCGTAGCTTGCATTTGTAGAATTTTTATTTGTGTCACGGGCTCTTGTGAACAAACGCTGCTGTGCTGTCAAAACAGCTTCCAGTTGCTTCAGTTTTTCGGCGCGTTCGTTCGCCGTTAGCTTGTCGTAATTAGCATGTTTCGTCTGGTAGTGCCTCTTAATATTGAACTCTTTGAAAACAGCCACAGTCTCTTGGCAAATTAGGCAGACACAGTTGTTTCGTATGTCAGTGAAAAAATACTCCGATTTCCACTTCTCCTGGAAACTGCGGCCCTCGCTGTCAACTTTCCTGTTTTTATTTCCAGTTGCCATTTTAGAAATGAGCTAAAAACATACCACAGGGGTAAAAGTTCACACAGGGGTCACACGACGAGAATGCGGCCACAGGTCTACTGCCACCCTCTGGTGAAATATAAAATTGCTGTTTTTGGTATGTGTGTATTGTTTACTGTGGGAAACTGTGCTGGTGGGCCACATATTATTGATTTTATGACAGGACGCTTCGGGCCGGTGGAAATTTGGACACAGGCTGGATTTGGCCCAGGGGCCGGACTTTGGGCATGCCTGGATAATGTGTGAACTCTCTCAGCTGACTTATTGAGCTTGACCTTGGGTTAGCTGTAACTCCAAGGTGGTGACCCACAGTGGGATGGAGGTTCTGGAAGAGGGTCTTAAAATTGTGGTCTTCTTCCATCCCTGGTGTATTTTGAGATCTGAAATATGCAAGAAGTCACTGGTAGTAGGCCTGTGGAGGCTTGGAGCGACCTTGCTTCACGGCCAGGGCTGCCTATAGCCCTGATTGTAGGCAGTCGTCGGAGAATTCCTTTTTGATGGCTTCGCAGAGTTGCATGTAGTCTGTCCTGATGTCTATCGGCTGTCTGTCTATAAATTTTGATACCAACCTGTTAGATGTTAGTTT
This sequence comes from Pholidichthys leucotaenia, assembly GCA_020510985.1. Lineage (NCBI taxonomy): Eukaryota > Metazoa > Chordata > Actinopteri > Cichliformes > Pholidichthyidae > Pholidichthys > Pholidichthys leucotaenia. Next base: position 438,659,621 of record CM035838.1, read on the forward strand.
AATCAAATAGATGTGATCGTCAACCGTAGCATCAGGGTACTTACGTAAGTAGTAGTCAATGTCTTGTAAATAGGCTTTGGTATCAGGTGAACCGGTAGGGCCTGGATCAAATTTCATGAGATTTCGCGCGATCTTGTCAAGGTCACAGTCTGAAGGGACACACACACACACGCTGTCCAAGCGATCGTCAGTACTCAAAATGGGAATCGGGTGATGGGGCACGGTGGAAGTCCCAGTCTGGTGAGATGCGCTCTCCTTTCGGCCTACCCGACCTGTTCGCAGTTCGTGGCCTTGGTTGGGGAGCAGCCGGAGTTTCTGGAGGTCGTGGAAGCAAAAGTGGTCTTGCTTTCTTTTGTTGTCGGTATTCCTCCGCTTCTTCTTTTAAATCTTTTAGATGTTGATGTGCTTCCTGTAGAAATAGCTGACATTCTTCGTAGTCAGACTTCACATTTTCAAGTTGACCTTCAACTCTTCTGAGTTCCTTCTTCGTGTCCTGAAGGGCATCTTCAAGTTAACTGTTCTCTTGACAAAGGAAGTCATTGTCATAAGCCAACTGTCACTTTTCTGTTTTTTTCTGGTTCAAATCCTGTAACGCGTTATCAAGTTGAGCTTGAGTATCGTCGTTTTCATCTTGAGATTGTTCCAGTTTCTTCTTTCATGATTTGTTTTCTTCCTGGAGAGAGAAGGTTGTTGATTGTTAATTCCTTAGCTCATTCTCGGCGCATAACGCTTTAGCTTCAGCTACTTTTAATCTCGCGACTAATGCTATCGCGAACTTTCCCAACATACTGGGGAGATTCTTCCATTTTGGTGGGTTTTCTGCATAATCATCCAAAAGTTCTTCAGTGAGTTGCTTCAGATCTTCGGGCTGTGTTTTCTTGACCTGTGTTGTGAAGCTAGATATAAAATCAGAAGTCCATTTTTCCAGTGTTACTAAGAAGCAGTTCATGACCAGACTTTTGAGTTGAAACAATTTTTCTGTCACGTATGCACCTTTCAGGGCATTAATGAGGCGCCAGATGCCAACAGATAGTTTGCTTGTTTTATTAAAGAAAGGACAAAGTAACAAAGTAAAGAGCCACGTGGGGCAAAACTCATACATTAAACTAGGATACAAAATAATGAACACTGACATCAAATGTAAGAGTGTAGCAAAGATGGAACCTGACGCTATAGAATACACACAAGTGCTGGAGCGAAGACGGATCAAACACGGAGGAAAGACTGGAGCCGGGGTTAGGGACTTCAGTCCTGGTACACAGATGTAGGCCGCAGCGAGGAGTGAGCCTCATCTGCTTCCTTAAATACTGATAACAAAAGTAACAGAACCAAACAGGAAAGGGGAAATGTAATTACCGAAAACAAGATCAGCTGTGACAGCCCCGGCCCGGCTCTGACAGCCGGAAGTTCAGCCACGACGCTGTCACAATAAAAGCCCTGGTGCGGCGGCATGAAATAAAGCAGCGTGGTGAAGGTTTTAAGCAGGTTTATTAAATCACACCGCCGTCACGAAGCTCGCCCTATGGGCGGCTCAGAGGCTCTCCAACAAAGGGACACAGTGTGTGTGTCAGCGCAGCAGTTGCAGAGTGAGAGAATGAGTTACAGAGTCGTGCAGCATATATACCCAGTTACAACAATACATGAAAGAGCATTCACAGCAGTTGGTATGGGCATGTCTCTAGGTCACAGTAAGGACAGGACGCATGAACACAATGCATGAATGGCACATTAACATCACAATGCATGAATGGCACATTACATCTCAGTAGTGCAGCGGAAAAAAACCAGAAGTAGCGAGCTGACTGTCCTTAATCTGTTGTGGGGGTTATTCCAAACCCGCCACACTGCTCCCCCCCCAGAGGGCTCGGCAGGGGGCCGAGACCTCGATAGTGCAGCTTGGCAGCGAGCAGGAAAAGCTCTGTGCAGCGAAGGTGGAGGGGGGTGGGGGGTAGTAAATGCCGGCCGGTGACGGTGGAATCGTCCGGGCCGCGCAAAAATTGCTTACTGTTCGGCGATGTCGAGGGCTGTCCCGTTGAACGTGCGGAGGTCACAAGAAGAAAAATTAGTCTCTGACTCCTCTCGCGGCCATGAAGAAAAACAGAAGCGGCGAGGCTGCGTTGCAGCTGTAAGAAAAAAAGAAACAAAAGCAGAGGGACTTGGCGTGTTGACTTTAGGTGCGGGCGCAGCCCTAAAGCCTTCGGGAAAAGCTGACGGCTAAATCCCCTTGTGCGCCGTGGCTGTGACCGTTAGAAAATCCTGTGAGCGAGCTGCTTGCGTGCTTCAGGTGTACGAGCAGCCCTGAAGGCTCTGTGTGCAGCGGCGAAGGACGATGGCGGTCTGTAGAGCCGAATTTGTCCCGTGCGTGGTGCGCCGTCCTCGTGTCTCCCCGGTGCGTGTGCCGGGGTTCCGTGCATGGGTGGGCCGCTGGAGGGGCGAGTCAGGGTCCAGAATCTTGGTGGAGATCAGCGCAATCGGCGCCGATAATCATCCATGTTGAGCTGTGGCTGTAGATTGGTCATGGTGCGTTGGAGCGGTGAGAGGGAATAGACGATTTTTGTCCCTCGGGCTCGTGCAGATGCGTTGGAGCGGTGAGAGGGAGGAGACGATCTTTGTCACTCGCTCGGCTATGGTGTGTTCAGGTCCACGCGCTGCATTCTCCGTCGGCCATGGAGGTCGCCGTCGTGGAGAGAGGACGAGGTGCGTGCGCTCTCGTGTGGAGACACAGAATCGTGTGTCAGAAGCTGTGAGAGCGGCCGGTCCAGCGTGGATGTGCCGATCTAGGCGTGCAGATCTCACCATGAAGTTTGCTGCAGCTTTCCCGGTCGTGGGTGGTCTCCGGAGAGTTTCACCTGGAAACTCTGCGTCGAAGTCTCCCTGAAGCAGAAGGGAGGGCAGATCAGTCAGGCTGCCGCGTTCGCTTGTCGTCGGAGAATCCCCGCCGGGTGCTGCGTTCGCCGGCAGCGTGTTCGTTTCAGCGTCGGGGTCACCAGTGCGGCGGCATGACATAAAGCAGCATGGTGAAGGTTTTAAGCAGGTTTATTAAATCATACCGCCGTCACGAAGCTCACCCTATGGGCGGCTCGGAGGCTCTCCAACAAAGGGACACAGTGTGTGTGTCAGCGCAGCAGTTGCAGAGTGAGAGAATGAGTTACAGAGTCGTGCAGCATATATACCCAGTTACAACAATACATGAAAGAGCATTCACAGCAGTTGGTATGTGCATGTCTCTAGGTCACAGTAAGGACAGGACGCATGAACACAATGCATGAATGGCACATTAACATCACAATGCATGAATGGCACATTACATCTCAGTAGTGCAGCGGAAAAAAACCAGAAGTAGCGAGCTGACTGTCCTTAGTCTGTTGTGGGGGTTATTCCAAACCCACCACACTGGGAGAATAATGATAACTAAACCGAAATAATATGGGAGAAAAAGGGAAAATATTGAGTAACCCGAGCGCGGCTGAGTTCAGTGCTCGGATCACGACAGTACCCCCTGTTCAAAGGGCACATTCCAGGCTCCCATAGTGAGACCCAGAGAGCCCCCCCACAACCAGGAAGCTAATCAGACTGACCTCGGGTGGGCAGAGGGGGAAACAGGCAAGGAGGGAGTGAAACTCAAAAGTGAACAAGCACAAATGTCAGCAAAAATACAGAGAGGAAAAAAAACCCACAAAGAACAAACAGCATAGAATAGTGCAGCTAACACTCGCCTACAACACGCGTAATGAAACAGAAAAACCAGGTAAATAAGTGAAAACAAAAATACATATACACTTCAACTTAGAACCTGCTCAACCTTGTCTGATTGCCTTGTCTGATTCACAAGGTAATTCATCACACAGGGATTTAGAATGAAAAGACACTTGCCTACTTTCCCGGGCTACGATGGTGACTGCTGCAGTGGGCTTGGTTCTTCCCTTACCCCTAGGGATGGTGACGGAAGGCCCCTCGGAAAGACGAGGAGGAGCCGCCCCAACAGGATCGGTGACGGGCAGAGCCAGAGCAGGACTCACTGGACTCACAGCAGCTGGAGGAAGCGCCGAGGAGGAGGGAGGAGGAGCCGAGGCAGTCTGGGGACGAGGAGCTGATGGAACAGCGGGGACAGATGACCTGGAGGCTGAGGCTGCTGTCTTTACCTTACGTCGTGGTGTGGGGAAAACAGCTGGCTGGGAGGCGGAGTTCTTATAGCGGCCCGGAACAGAATCCGGACGGGGACCTCGGGGAGGATTAATCCGGTCAGGACATTCCCTCTCCTTCGGGACGATCGTGTCCTGGGGAGGAGATGGATCACGAGCTGGGCGATGACGTCTTCTCGCTGGAATTGAGGCTAGATTCAAATCTGGAAAGCACCACTGCTGCGCAAAAACTGAAGCCAGCAGCTCAGCAAACTCGGGAAAGTTGTGAAGCTCAGGATTAACCTCCACCAGCCTGACAGCTGCCACCACGTTCTCAAGAATCTTGCTGGGATGGAAGGCAGAGCGTGCTTCAGCCACACGGCCCCTGATGAGTTCAGCTGCCCACTGTACCTCCTCACTGGGACCTCTGGCTGCCCTCCTCCTCCGCTGTGTAGGGAGACGGTCTGTCGTCAGCGCCGAGACTGGAGCTGGACAGGAGGTAGAGACCTCATAGAGAGCCGAGGAGTGAGTGTGCTTCCCCGTCAGCCCCCCCTTGGGCTTCCTGGAGGATTTCTGGTCCAATTCTCAGTTCCTCTGGAGAAGCGCCGATACTTCGACCATCCTCTCCCTGCCCTCAGCGTGATCAGCAAGGTGAGGATGGCGCTTAACTGCCGTCTCTGCAAGGTCCAGGTACCAGCGTGCGTTTCTGGAGGTGGCAAACATACGAGCGTTGGAAAGGAGGCCATCAATCTCCATCAGAGCCTGGACAAGTTCGAAGCCCAGGCTCATAGGATACCCAGTCCTTGATGACGCCACCTCTCAAAATTCACTGGCACCCAGAAAAGGGGAAAAACTCAAGCCCAAAAACAAATTCACTGTGGCTGGCACCTCACTGGGCTGCGACCTTCTGTCATGTATGCCCCTTTCAGGGCATTATTGAGGCGCCAGATGCCAACAGAGAGTTTGCTTGTTTTATTAAAGAAAGGACAAAGTACAAAGTAAAGAGCCACGTGGGGCAAAACACATACATTAACCTCTTGCGCTCCGTTGTACCGCGGACAGGCAAGTCTCTGCGTCCTAGTGCACACGAGGGCGCTCTGGTGCGCCCTCATGCGCTCTCGGACGCATGATCCTGATGGTGGTGATGTAGGTGGTGTTGCCTCCAAGCGCGCACTGAAAATAAAAGCTGCAGACACAGCCGCGAACAGATTAGTTCATCTGATTGACCTCTCATTCGACTAATAAGAGCCTTGAATTGGGTTTCTGAAACCTTGAAGAACCAATGGATGAAAACCTAGGAAGGAGGACCCGCCTACTGTGAATGCAGGAGCCAATTGAAGCACAGAAGTTCGGGCTGGGTGAAGAGAGACTTACTGTTACAACAGATGAAAAAAAGGAAGCTGGAAGAACCTGCTACAGATCCAGCAGCACGGAGAACACCCACAAGTGTGACCTGCACTCAGTCCAGCAGAATAGACATTTAGGATTCTCTTCCGTCATCATAGACCGACGGAGGCCGACGACAAAGGTCGTAAATCATTCGCCAAAACCGCAATAATGGAATTATGTTCTGACCGGGATCTACGAGTGGACCAGCGTTGCGTTCGTCTGACAATGGGGAAGAGAAGTTCGCCAGGACAATGTGGCCGTGAAGAGGTAAGGTGTTATAAGCTAAGTTATTATTTATCCCTGAAAATTGTAATCAAAAAATGACTTTTGACCGATCGGTAAATTACAACTGTACGGCGCACGAAGTACGAAGTGCGTGCGCCGCGATAAACGGTTCTTTTGCCGTGATCGGACCGTGAATGCCCCCCCCCCCGCTGCAGAAGAGGAGCGGGGGGGGGCGTTCATGGTCCGAAGGCCCCCAGTCCGCGGGGGGAAGCCGCGGTGACCGCGCAGCGGTCGCCACATAGCCATATGAGTCTATTCCGTCATGTAGCGATGGCCGATGGCCGTCCTCTGTAGCGAGGGGGGGGGACAAACCCCCCCCCACACACACACACACAGTAGCGAGGGGGGGAGAGCCGCGGTGACAGCGTTGCTGTGGAAACATGCCACATCCGAGTGTAATCCATCATGTAGCGAGGGCCGATCTCCGTCCTCTGTAGCAGGGGGGTGGGGGGACAACCCCCCCCCCCACACACACACACAGACACAGCCCTGAATGTGACCTTTCATTTGAGCCCAAGATGAAGCTTCTATGTTGAATCATTGAAAAGTTACAGACGTTTTGGCACAATTTGGCACAGTTCCAAAACGCCTGGGAACAACCTGACAATAAAGCTGTGTAATATATTCATTTTTTGTGGTATTGTTACAAAATTTGGACCTCAGCTGGATAACACTTGGTTCTACATATCTGTTGCATTTTCCAGCCCGGATCTGAAGCTGTGTGTTATTTGCAAGCATTTGTATCCAAAAAAACACCCAGGCCAAATTTATTTTCTTCAAGTTCACTATGTTTAGATGACTGTAACTCAGTGGCCGGAGCACTTAGAGAGATCATGTTTTTTTTTTTTGCCAAAAAATTCAAAGTGTTTTCTTTTAAATGAGACCAACCCCATGAAGATGCTGCAAAGGGTTGAATAACAGCTTTCGATTTACTTTGGGCACATTATTTTTTGGCGTTTTTAGGAAAATTGACCGGAGTGCAAGGGGTTAAACTAGGACACAAAATAAAGAACATTGACATCAAATGTAAGAGTGTAGCAAGGACAGAACCTGACGCTATAGAATACACACTTGCAAGTGCTGGAGCGAAGACAGATCAAACATGGAGGAAAGACTGAAGCCAGGGTTAGGGACTCCAGTCCTGGTACACAGCTGTAGGTCATAGCGAGGAGTGAGCCTCAGCTGTTTCCTTAAATACTGATAACAAAAGTAACAGAACCAAACAGGAAAGGGGAAATGTAATTACCGAAAACAAGATCAGCTGTGACAGCACCAGCCCAGCTTTGACAGCCGGAAGTTCAGCCGCAACGCTGTCACAATAAAAGCCCTGGGAGAATAATAATAACTAAACCGAAAAAATTTGGGAGAAAAAGGGAAAATACTGATAACCTGAGCGCGGATGAGCTCAGCGCTCGGATCACGACATTTTCTTCAGCAAAGAATGATTTTATAGATTGGAACTCAAGGTCAACGCTACATGGGTATAGATGATTGTCACCACAAATGAGCTAAAACCCGGACAAATGAGCTAAAATACAGACTAAAACCCTAGGATGAGTTCGATCAAATGCACGAGGTGGAAATCAGGTCACCGCCACTTCCTGCCAAAATGGCCAACTTCCTGTTGGGTGTAGACCATCACTTCTATGGAGTTTTTTGCATGTCTTGACATGATAAACATCTCAACCGATTTTCATCTTTCATGCATAGTAAGCGTGTGCCACTTCCCACTTAGGTGGCGCTGTAGAGCCATTTTTGTGGGGTCATTCATATTTCCTTGAAAATATTAAATTTTTTGCCAGTCTTGAGGTCCCTGCAAAAAATGGTGAGTTTTCGTGCATGTTCACTACCCTGAAAATGAGATCTTAGAAGGAGAAGAAAGAAAGAAAGAAAGAAAGAAAGAAAGAAAGAAAGAAAGAAAGAAAGAAAGAAAGAAAGAAAGAAAGAAAGAAAAAGAAAATATTAACAATTACAATAGGTCTTCCATGTTTTTGCTTCTCTGTATGAGCATGTTCATATTGCAAGGTAATTTCAAACTCCTTATTGATCATAGATCAAAGCGTTAATCTTAATTTAACTTCATGGAATTGCAGAGGTCTACAAAATCTAAAAAAAAAAACAAACTTAAGTTATGAATAAAATAAAAGACATAGATTCAAAAATTGTATTTTTACAAGAAACTCATCTAATAGCGGAGGATGTAAAAAGAATTAGGAGAAGATGGCAAGTGTCAGAAAATGTACATACTTGTTTTTCATTTATCATTTTATATGACCATTGATATACAGTATAAGTAGTGGAAAAATACTGTGAACTTGATTGATTGGACAACTGCCTGTATGACTCAGAAACTGCCTGTATGACTCAGAAACTGCCTGTATGACTCATGTACACTGCTGGTATAAAAGCTGTAAGACACTGATACTTCCTCAGTGCAGTGCTGAATGTCATCATTGGCTGTACTCCTTGCGGCAAGTAAAACTCATAAAAGAATTCTTTGTGTCTTGAATCTTTAATGAGGTACGGACCTAATATACAGTCTTTTTGAGGTTTCAGATTCTTCACATATGTGGTGCCGTGACCCGGCTGACCAACACCTAGACGGGAAAGGAGAGACGTCTTCCCCGGGTTGAAAATCCATGCATGGTCTGACCAACGGTCAGTTTTGGAAACCCACCTTCAGGGAACGCCGGGGAGGAAGCTGACATCCTGGCTCTGTCTAGTGACGGTCATCCTCGCTAGTAGAGCCATAAAAGTAAGTAAAATATTTTCTGAAATAAAGAAATAAGGATTGTGATGTTTTCCGGCCGAGGAGTCAGGTTTCAGAAAGTAAAGGTGCTGCTTATCAACTGATAGGTCAAGCTTTAGCTAGTAATGGTAATATAAGGCGGCGTCCTATATTTTTCCTATCTGATCATACCAGGTAATGATCCTGTAAGAAATTACAGGAGTCCTAATACAGGTTGCGTGAGCATCTAGTTCCATCAACAGGTGAGCGCATTTTAAAGGAGTAATAGTGTTGTGGTGGGCATACCGCAACGTCCCTGACTAACAAGAACAATGGGTAACTGTACAGGAAAAACAAAGTAAAAAATAAGCAAAAGAAAAAAGAGGAAACTGCGCACCAAACAGTAAAAAATTATAACGACAAATTAAAAGAACAAGACCAGGTAAAGGATCCTAACAAATATTTAAGCAAATGGGAAAAAGACTTTTCCTTTAAACCCATACTTAACGTGGATGAATGCCAAGTATTGGTGGCAACAGTAAAAATGACCACCAAAGGCAAAGACAAAAAGGGGCCCCACCCTGAACTTCAATGTGCTAATCTCTGGGCAATAGCGGCTGCAGACGCCAAAACAAAAGCCGATGAAGGCAGGGAGAAAAACAAACAAAATAAAAATAGAAAATATGAAAATCAGAGCAACACGGAACCACTACTGAAACCAGAAACAAATGGTTCACAACCACCCCCACCTTACCCCACAACGGATCCTAAGGAGGGTCCTTATTCAGAATTGCTGCAGGAAGCCAAGAGAATAGAGGAAAAATATCATCCTAAAAATGACCCAGTAGCTTTTCCTGTGGTGTGTAAAGTAGTAAAGGGTCAACATGGAGAAAACGAAGATGCCATGCAAGTTAAGCCGTGGACCCCGCAGGAATTACTGCAAGCAGCAAAAGCCATACCGAAGCCTGAAGACGACATTATTGGGTGTATACGGGAATTAAAGGACCTGTTGACTGTTTTTAATTTGAGCCCCACCGAAATGTTTAAGGTAATGAGGTATGTGTGTGGTACCAAAGTGAATGATTTTATTGCAAAGCATGTTGAAGAAAAATATGAGGATCAGGTCCAGGGAAAAACTCTCTTAAAAGAGACATGGAAAGAATACAAAGATAAAATGCTTAAGGTTATTGAGGAAATAGAGAAACATTATAGCCCTCCGTCGTCGCTGAACGATTTGAGTGATGTCAGAATGAAAAAAGATGAGGACATATTTGAATTTTGGGCAAGATATATGGCTCATTTCAAAAAACCATGGGCATGCAGGGGGATGCCCATCTGGCAGATCCAGATTGACCTTACCTAATCTTGTTCAAATATGGCCTTCTAGACGCACTCCCTAGTGATATCTCTAGTATGGTGAGGTCAACCTGCATTAATCTCAAAAGATGTCCATTGGAAGAATTTAAAAACCATGTCCTCCATGCTGAAGAGTCAGTGAAACAAAGGAAAAAGTTAGAACAAAGAACAATACCTTTATTTCTCAGTAGCCAGGAAGAAGACGACGACGTGTATGTTGCTAGAATGACACAGGGAGGAGCACGACCAAAGATGAGAGAGCAAAGTCAGGTGAATAATGGAAATCAGAATGTTTGCTTTAACTGTGGCCAGCCAGGACACTGGTGGTGTGAATGTACTGTAGGACAGAGACAGAATGTTGGAACAGGGAGGAAGAGGTAGAGGCAGGAAAAGATTTGGTAATGACCACAGAGGAAGAGGCAGAGGACGCTTTCAAGGTCCACCGAGACCAGGACCCTCAGGGGGTCAAGGACAAGAGGGGTGGAGAGCATGACTAACCGACTGTGACGAGCTCTCCCCTGGAGACCGACAAACAATTTTGGACCCACAAAAAAGGTTGACTGACGTACTACCAAGACCTACTAATGTTCTAGACTTGTCTTTGTACAGTAGTGCATTATCTGCCCCGACAATAGCATTGTTAGTGAATGGAAGAGAGGTTGAATTTCTTTGACACAGGGGCTACATGCACAACCGTCTGTAAAGTACCTGCAGGAGCTAGATTCACTGGAGGAACAGAGTTCAAAATGCAGGAGGGGGCACCACCACCGAGAGCCTTTATGGCCCAATCACTTTAACAGACCCCTCTACAGGTATGACGTGTGTTTCTGAAATTGTTGTGGCGCCCTCCTGTCCAGTGAACCTGCTAGGACGAGATGTGTTATTTAAACTTGCTATCACTTTAGGGCCTGACCCTCAAAAAGATGATTATACCGTTTTAAGAACAGAGCAGACTTTTCTGGCAGACAATGACGAACCCGATGATCAAGGGTGTGGTACATTGTTTAGCTATGACTTAAAAGAAGACAGTGCAGCGGTCACGACATTGTGTACAGAAAGCACCACCCTCATGGCTGCTGTACTGCCAGGTCATATCCTTGAAGGACTAGGAAGTCCACAGCCACTGCACGTTACTATGAAATACATCAGATGTTTTGAACCTTTTGATTGTGCCTTGGCTGATAAATTGTATGACAAAGATGTCATCACAGTGCAGATGGACAATTTGATTTTCAATGAGCAAGGAGCGGCTGCACTGCCGGTGAAATTGCCTGAAGATGTTACCTCCTTGCATGATGTTAACACTCCGCCTCACATGTCCCTATGGGGACCAGACAATTACTTTTGGGCTGACTGTGGACAAATGGTTGAGAAGGCAAATCATGCAGCTGATTGGGTGAAAACTCCTAAGAAAAATGTGCAGTACTCACAATCCACAGGACTAGTTATGGCGCCTTTACAAGTGGTAATGACCCTTTATTTTGACATTCATTATGTCTGTGGAACTGAGTGCCCGCCTGATGCCTTTGGAGTAATGTGTGGTCCACTATATGCACTTTCTAAATGAGATTTAGATATTTTGCCTTTGCAATTATGGTCCACAGGTGACGCGGATGTGGGAAAACTAAAAAATGCTACTTCCGTGATTATTAGATCTAACAGGAGAGGATTTCCTTACAAAAAACAGTATCCTTAAAACCAGCCCTTGAGGGCATTAAACCAATTATTGCAGCTTTGTTAAAAAGTGGAGTGATTATCCCTTGTCCTGACTCTCCAGTTAACACTCCCTTATTCCCTGTAAAGAAGGCCCCACCTAGTGTTGGCTGGAGATTAGTACAGGACTTACAAGCTGTAAATGCTGCAATAGTCCCACATGCTCCTTGTGTCCCAGCCCCTCATACCCTCCTAAATTCAATGGGTCATGATTCATCCATTTTCTCTGTGGTAGATTTGAGTAATGCATTTTTTACTATCCCTGTGCATGAAGAAAGTCAGTTTTGGTTTGCATTTACATTTGATGGGAAAAGATACACATACACCAGACTACCTCAAGGTTACTGTGAAAGTCCAACCATTTTCTCACAGGAAATGACTGCCTTAATGGCTAAATTTAACCCACCAGCCAGTTCAAAAATTCTGTTATATGTGGATGACATTTTGGTTGCCTCCTCCACTGAGGAACAATGTCGACGGGAATCTTTGGCCCTGCTGCACTTCCTGTGTGAACATGGACTAAAATGTAGCAAGAAAAAACTGCATTTTGTCAATCTGAGGTTAAATTCCTTGGTCATATGCTCACTGCCGACGGAAAAACATTGGAACCAGATAGAATAAAGACCATTCAAAGCTTACCCTTGCCACAGACAAAAAAGGATTTGATGTCACTATTAGGTACCCTGAACTACTGCCGCCAGTGGTTGCCAAACTTCTCACAACACACGGCTCCACTGTACACACTACTTCAGGGTCCACAAGGGAATCTGCATGCTAGTATCACACTTGCAGATGTGCATGTAAAGGCAATCGCCACGCTCAAGACAATGCTTTCCACTGTCTGTGATTTACACGTTCCTAACTATGAGGAGCCGTTCCACCTCTTTTGTGATGCTGTCAATGGTCATATGTCAGCTGTGTTAACCCAAATTCATGCTGGACAATACAAACCTTTGTCCTATTATTCTAAAAAATTGGATCTTGTGGCCGCCGGTCTGCTTCCATGTATGCAATCGGTCGCAGCAACCGCTGACGCCGTTAATACGGTATTGGACATTGTTTTATACCCTAATCTAACTGTTCATGTTCCACATGCTGTTGGTATTTTGTTATCTGAAAATGGCCACAAAATGTTGTCCAATGCACGTTGTCTGAGGTACACTATGACCTTATTGTCACAACCTCATCTCATTTTTGTGAAGTGTACATCCCTCAATCCTGCAACTTTGCTTCCCTCTGGTGGTGACAACACTGAAATGCTTGACCATGATTGTGTTCAACAATCTTTGAAGGAATTTCTTCCCCAACCTGATCTTTCACAAACAGTGCGACCTGATTCCCTCTGGCTTTTCACTGATGGCTCATCACTGAAGTTGCCAGATGGAACCACCTCAACTGCCTATGCAGTAACCACATTAACTGAAGTCTTGCTTGTGGAAAATTTACCCCAGCCTGCTTCTGCCCAAAAGGCAGAATTGATGGCGCTGATTGCTGCTTTAAAATGGTCAAGAGACATTGATGTCACCATCTGCACAGATAGCAAATATGCATTTAACGCAGCTCACACTCACTGTGCTGTATGGAACATTAGAGGATTTACCACGTCATCAGGGAAACCCACACAGCACAGTGATTTTCTGAAACAGTTAGCTGATGCATTGATGTTTCCACACTCTGTGTCCACCGTACATTGCCCAGCACACACCAAAGGAACAGATTTATTGACTAAGGGCAATGCACTTGCTGATCATGCAGCTCGTTGTGCTGCAGAATTACATCCTGCTACAGCATTTTACATCGCAAAGGAAGAAGTAGATCTCTCTGTAATACAAGATGAGCAGAAAAACATGACTATGCCGCCACACAACACTTAAATGCCAACAAACTTTATTGCACTGCAGATGACAAAATTGTTCTCCCTCCCTCACTGTACCGCTGGATGGCACTGGTGACCCATGGCTCTTGCCATGTGTCAACAGGAGGGATGATTAAGATAGCTGAAAAACACTTCTTCTGTCCAGGTATTCTAAAGGAAATGAAAAAGGTTTGCAGTCAATGTACAGTTTGCATACAAAATAATGCCCAAGGTGCAATGAGAACCAGACTGAGGAGTTTTCCACCACCAAAAGCACCCTTTTCTTAATGGTGCATGGATTTTATAGAATTATCAAAAGTGGGTCAACTCCAATACTGCCTTGTTGTCATTGACACATTTACAAAATGGACAGAAATACATCCTACTGCTAAGGCAGATGCAAAGTTTGTAAGGTTTTGCAAAATAATATATTCCCAACTTTTGGAATACCAGAGATTATTTATGCAGACAATGGAATGCACTTTACAGCTCAGATGGTTGAGGACCTTACCAAAGCTGTAGGGACAAAAATGAAATTCCACACAGCCTACCATCCACAGAGTGCTGGACTGGTAGAAAGGAAAAATGGGACTATCAAACAAATGCTGGCAAAAAACCACGCATGGTAAGGCCATTACATGGCCTGAGGCTCTTAAGATAGTGAAGCTAACAATTAATACCATCCCAGATAAAACGGGATTGTCCCCTTTTGAATGTGCTTTTCACCGCCCTTATGTACTGCCGGGCCTGTCATTACTAATACCACATAAACATAAGACTCTTAGTGAACACCTCAAGGAATGTTTGAACACCAAGGAATACATTGATTCTGTCAGAGCTCTCTCCACTCCACAGGAGGAAGTGATCAACCCACTGCAGCCTGGTGACTTTATCTTCGTGAAAAATCATCACCGGCAGTGTTGGGACTCAGTGAGGTGGCTGGGACCTTACGAGGTATTGCTGACAACCCCCACCGCAGTAAGGATCGCTGAACGACCATCTTGGATTCACCTTTCACACGTTAAGAGACTACGGGTGCCTGTAAGTGAACTGACCTGCTTCCCTGAGTAAGTCCAGCTACAAAGGGGATACACACCTCGGTGTTTGGGGTAATAGTGGCCCCCTCCATTTAGGGAGATCGTCTCAAACCTGGTGAAGAAAGAGGCCCAGAGGGGTATTCTCTCAGGTAGAAGCATGGCACCGAAGGTGTTGCTAACTTTGTGTTTCGTACTGATCATGACTGTGGGATGGTGGTCATTCCCGGCTCAAAGGAACCCTCAGGACACAGGTGGAAACAACTCACAGGAGCAACCAAAGAGAGGACTTGTTGACCACAGCACCCATCTAGACAACGAGTGGTATAAATTAGCTAAGCTGACTGCAACAGCATACAACATTTCAAATTGTTTTGCATGTTCTATTGTTCCTCATCATGCACGTCACAGTCCTGTTCTGACAGCCAAACCAGCTAATTTAACAGATTCTATTTGTATTCTTGCTGCTTATTCATTTTACCTATATAGTAAGGAGACATCCTTTAGAGAATTCATGCCAAACTGCACTTATTACAATCCTGACCCAGCCTCCGTTGATTGGAGATTACCAACTAACTTTACCAGTTTTGTAATTTTCTCTGGCAAGAGATCCATTACAGATTCCTTTTTGTTTTAAGAGAAATTGCACTAGTAAGAGCGGTACATATTGGCAAGATGCAGCTAATCTTTTAAGCAATAGTCAGTGTATTGAAAATTTTCCTATTGCCACTTACAGTGAGGATGTGGCCAAACATAAATATTGTAATGGTACTAATCAATCATGTGATGGTAAGAATGTTGTCGCCTGGAACATGACAGCTATTGCAAAATAAGCCCCAAGTTGGTGGTTTGGCTCACCAGGTCTTAATATTATGGTTCCAGGCGGAACCGGGTATCCCTGCCCGAGAGATTATGTATGGGTATGTGGCCATAATGTTTATTTGTGGCTCCCCAAATGATGGTGTGGTACTTGTTACCTGGCAAAAATGACTCCTGCTTCATATATATTTACCACAAACATTACTGCTATAAGTGTTGTGCCCCATTCCTGAACCAAAAGATCTGCAGAGTCTATCAAAACACCTCCTTTAATAAGTGATCTTCGAGGTATTTTCATGACTGTGTTCCCTATGTATGGAGTTGCTTACTTTGTTGTAAGCAACAAAGTTGTTTTGTTTTTTTTTTTTGTTTTTTTTTTTTTTTCTCTCGGCGCCACACCAGTCGGCTGCCTTTTGCAACAGCGGCTCGATTCCGAGTCTTTTTCCCTTCCTCTCTCTTTTGATCCGTCTTTTTTTTTTCACCCCACTTATATCACGGACACACAGATCGTCCTAAATGTCTCCTGAGCCGGTGGACGGAGCCACTGTTTATAGCAGGATACGATACAGCAGAGAACAGCTGCTAGCATTCAACCGCCACCCGGTCCCATTGGAAAAACTCGACATACCGAGAGAACTGAGGCGAAAACGCCGCGGCTGCCGGGCTGGAGTAAGGCGGAGGACAAAAAATATAAGGTACAGACCCTCCCTTCCATCTGTTGTCATGGGAAATGTACGGTCGATACTGGGAAAGTTAGATGAGCTAGCGGCTATCTCCCGTTATGATAGCACATACCGGGAGTGCTCTCTCCTTTTGTTTACTGAGACGTGGCTAACTGAACTAGCAGCAGATGCTAACATTGAGCTGGAGGGTTTTCACATGATACGAGCTGACCGAACACCAGACAGTGGCAAGGCTAGGGGCGGTGGAGTGATAATGTATGTTAACAACAACTGGTGCAGACCGGGACATATCACTGTTAAACAACGACACTGCAGCAAAGACATTGAGTTGCTAGCTGTTAGCATGAGGCCTACATATCTCCCGAGAGAACACTCACACGTGATCTGCATTGTTGTTTATGCAAATCCGACGGCGAACGCTGGGACAGCACGTGACGTCATCCATTCAGTAACCAGCAGGCTGCAGACAGAACACCCAGATGCTCTTCTCCTCATCTCAGGCGATTTCAACCATGTTTCACTGTCTCCCATTCTACCCACGTTCACCCAGTATGTCACATGCCACACTAGAGACAATAAAACACTGGATTTATTCTACGCAAACACTAAGGAGGCGTACACCTCATCACAACTCCCCCCACTCAGGAGATCGGATCACAACTTGGTTAATCTCCGGCCGGTGTACAAACCCCTAGTGCACAGACAACCTCCGGCCATGCACACTGTGGAGTTATGGTCTGAGGAGACAATGGACACCCTAAAGGGCTGTTTTGAAGCCACCGCCTGGAAGCAGCTCTGCGATCCACATGGTGAGGACATCGATGGCCTCATTCACACCTTCACGGGCTACCTCAGCTTCTGTGTGGACAAATCCGTTCCCACCAAGACCATACGGCGTCACTCAAACAACAAACCCTGGATCAACCCTGAGATAAAAACACTTCTGAGAGAGAAGAAGAGGATCTTCAGGTCAGGGAACAGGGAGATGCTGAAGTCCGTACAGAGGGAGCTGAGGAGAAAGATCAGAGAAGGCAAGGACAGCTTCAGGAAGAAGATGGAGGACAAGCTGCAACAGAGCGACATCAGCGGGGTCTGGAGAAACCTCAAAACCATCTCGGGGCTCCAGAATACCTCCCCCCAGGCCACAGGGGGCAGGGAGTGGGCGAACAACCTGAATCTGTTTTTCAATAGATTTGACCAACCGCCCTCCCCCCTGACTGCACAACAACCACTGCTGCCTCTAAAGAAATCAAGTCCTGCTGCCCACTCCCCACTCCACCAACACCCCCCCACTCCCAACACACAGCCCCCCATCCTGACCCTGACCAGGACCCAGGTGAGGACGGAGCTGAGGAAGATCAAGGCGAGGAAGGCGCCGGGACCGGACGGCATCAGCGCAAAGCTCCTCAAGTCCTGTGCAGACCAGCTGTGTGGGATTGTGACGTATATCTTCAACATGAGCCTGAAACTGGGGAGGGTACCACAGCTGTGGAAAACATCTTGTGTGGTACCTGTACCAAAAACTTCCCACCCCAAAGACCTGAACAGCTACAGACCGGTGGCCTTGACGTCCCACTTGATGAAGACCCTGGAGAGACTGCTCCTTGCTCACCTCCGCCCCCTGGTGGAACCAGCGATGGATCCACTCCAGTTCGCCTACCAGCATGGCATTGGGGTGGAGGATGCGGTGATCTTCCTCCTTCACCGTTCTCTGTCCCACCTGGAGAAGCCCGGGAATATGGTGAGGATCATGTTCTTTGACTTCTCCAGTGCTTTCAACACCATCCAACCGATGATCCTGAAGGACAAGCTGCTGCGCGCAGGGGTGGACCAGCACCTGTCATCATGGATCCTGGACTACCTCACGAACCGGCCTCAGTTTGTGAGAACCCGGGACTGTGTGTCCGACACGATCATCAGTAGCACGGGGGCCCCCCAGGGAACGGTGCTGGCTCCCTTCCTGTTCACTCTTTATACTGCGGACTTCTCACACAACACAACACACTGCCATCTACAGAAGTTCTCTGATGACTCTGCGATCGTTGGCCTCATCTCCAATGGAGATGAAGCTGAGTACAGAGGGCTTATCCAGGACTTCGTGGACTGGTGCCATCGGAACTGCCTCCAGATCAACGCGAGGAAAACTAAGGAGCTGGTGGTGGACTGCCGCAGGCATGGGCAGCCCCTCACAGTACCAGTAAATATACAGGGAACAGACATCGAGATGGTGACATCCTATAAGTACCTGGGTATTCATCTGAACAATAAACTAGACTGGTCACACAATACTGATGCACTCTACAAGAAGGGACAGCGCAGGCTGTTCCTGCTGAGGAGACTCAGGTCTTTTGGTGTACAAGGGGCGCTGCTGAAGTCATTCTATGACACGGTGGTGGCATCAGCCATCACTTTTGGAGTGGTCTGCTGGGGCAGTGGCATTACTGCAGCCGATAGGAAGAGACTGAACAAACTGATTAAGAAAGCTAGCTCTGTCCTGGGGCAGCGCCTTGATCCGATGGAGGAGATAGGAGAGAGAAGGACGGTGGCTAAACTGTCATCTCTGCTGGAGTCCGAGTTCCACCCTATGCAGGACATACTGAATGCACTGAGGAGCTCATTTAGCAACAGACTACATCATCCCAGGTGCACAACCGAGAGGTTTCGTAGGTCCTTCCTACCAACGGCTGTCAGACTGTACAACCTAAGCAGGGCTGCTCGCAGAGATAGCAAAAAGACGTAACAAACTAATAGTTTTTTGAATGCAAAAGATGCAATAGACTTACACAATGGTCCCCTCCGGCATACAACTAGGAACTTACCGGTCGCTATGGAGGGTGAGAATATGTATGGGCACATAATCATACCATGTAGGATAACTAAGTAGACGGTTATGCTGTTTCATTCCATCTAGCAACAATGCTCTGCACTGTGTGTGTTTATATATTTACATATTTATTCCATCTAGCTACAATGCTCAGCACTGGGTGTGTTTATATATTTATATATCTACATATTATTCCATCTAGCTACATTGCTCCGCACTGTGTGTGTTTATATACTTGCATATTTATTCCACCTAGCTGCAATGCTCCGTACTGTGGGTGTTTATATATTTACATATTTATTCCATCTAGCTACAATGCTCTGCACTGTGTGTCTGTGTGTGTGTGTATATATATATATTTTATAGTAATACGTACATATGTATATTAGCTGCTCTTGCTTGCTTGTTTTTTTTTTTTTTGTTTTTTTTTTTTTCTTGCCTTCTGATTGTTGCTCTGAGTGTTGCTATCCCTGTGCTGTTGCAATCCTGGAATTTCCCCGTTGTGGGACTAATAAAGGCTTATCTTATCTTATCTTATCTTATCTTATCTTACTTGAGCCACAGAATGAATGACATGTATTGGGACTTGGAAAATCTTACTGATGTTGTTACTGACCTTGCTCTTTTCATTAAGAATGACCCAGAAAAGGCAGCCATGAAGGCTATGATAACCCAGCATCGTATTGCTCTTGACTTACTGCTTGCAGAGAAAGGAGGTGTATGTGCTATCATTGGAGAACACTGTTGCACTTTCATCCCTGACTCCTCTGACAATATTACTGCAATAATTAGCAGATTGTGTGGTTTGCGCCAACATCTAGATGGCCTAAAGGATGTACCCCAAAATTAGGACCTGTCTTCTTGGTTCCTTTCTGGTCAATGGTGGCAAGTTCTTTTGAAATGGTTAACACCACTAATTGTGATATTAGTATTATTCTGTGTACTCTTTATGTGTGTTGTTCCCTGTATTAGATCAATGATCTCACGAGCCCTCACCCAACACACCTTCATGTTACAACACTCCTTCTTGAGTCAGTACACCCCATTATCTCAGAAAACTGATAATTACAATCCCGAACCTGAGGACTATGATGATTGTACCCCTGTTTAAATTTGGACTTGATGCTCAATGACGACAATGTAGAAAATCATGTGAATAAAACAATGATATAAAATGATTAGAGAAGGGAAATGTCAGAAAATGTACACACTTGTTTTTTATTTATCATTTTATATGACCCATTGATATATAAGTAGTGGAAAAATACTGTGAACTTGATTGATTGGACAACTGCCTGTATGACTCAGAAACTGCCTGTATGACTCAAACTGCCTGTATGACTCATGTACACTGCTGGTATAAAAGCTGTAAGACACTGAGACTTCCTCAGTGCAGTGCTGAATGTCATCATCGCCTGTACTCCTTGCGGCAAGTAAAACTCATAAAAGAATTCTTTGTGTCTTGAATCTTTAATGAGGTACGGACCTAATATACAGTCTTTTTGAGGTTTCAGATTCTTGACAGCAAGGTAATGTGTTCACCTCATCATTTTCATCCCGAGCTAGAGGAATTATGATTCTCATACACAAAACAGTCCCATTTCAGGTGAAAAATGTAATTGAGACAAATTTGGAAGATATCTAATCATCCAAGGATCTTTGTTATTAGAAAATATAAATTTGGTGAACTTATACGGCCCCAGTATTGATGATCAAAACTTCTTTGTTAATTTATTCCTTACTTTATCATCACTTGCAGGGCAACATATAATAGCAGGGGATTTTAATTGTACATTGAATCCCAGTATAGACAGATCAACAGGAGTGGACTGTATGCACAATGGATGCAGGATGACCATTAATCATTTTATGAAAGAATTGAGATTGCTAGATATATGGAGAGAAATGAAACCACAAGTCAAAGCCTATTCTTGTTATTCTAATACCTATAAGACATTCTCACGTATTGACTACTTTTTGATCTCTACAGAATTAAGGTCCAAGATTCAAAACTGTTTCTATAACATTGTGATCTCTGATCATGCACCCTGCTGTCTAATATATGTAGATAAGAAACTGACAAAGGATCCAAGTAGGTGGCATTTTCAACATAAATGGCTTCAGGATGAGGAATTTGTTACGTACATAGAAAAACAGGAGTTCTTTGATATTAATACTACACAAACAATGGCATGTATAAAGTGGGAGGCTTTCAAAGCTTTTATTAGGGGGCATATTAGTTATACAGGTTCAAAATCTAAGAAGAGAGGAGAGAGTCCAATTGGAAGGTAAAATAAAAATTCTTCAAGAAAAGGTGTATGCAGGAAGTAACCCACAGAGAACGAATTACTGATTCTGAGAGCTGAATATGATAAAAAAAAAAAAAAATCAGTGGATAGAACTGCCTCGAGTCTTCTAAGATTTAAGCAAACGTTTTATGAACAAGGTGAAAAATCTGGAAAATTATTGGCATAGCAGATTAAACAATTAGAATTTAAAACATCAATTACCAGTATTATAAGTAAAGGACAGGTAGTTATAGATCCTTTAGAAATTAATAGTGCCTTTAGAGATTATTATGAAAAACTATATGATACAGAAAATGAAATTGACTTAACAAAACTAAATGGGTTTTTGGGTGGATTATCGATACCGTGTATTTCAAATGAAAACAGGGAGATACTGGAGTCTAAAATTAGTCAAGAAGAAGTTGGGCAAGCCATTGATAATATGAAATCAGGAAAAAGTGCAGGACCACATGGTCTTCCAGTTGACCTCTATAAAAAATTTAAGAATAAATTAATAAAACCACTTTTGGAAATGGTTTTAGAAGCATTTCAAAATGGTAATTTACCACCATACATGAATAATGCCTTAATTATACTGTTGCCAAAACCAGGTAAACCCCCTAATAAATGTGAAAACATGAGACCAATAAGCCTATTAAATGCTGATTTTAAGATAATCTGTAAAATTATAGCAAAATGACTACAAGAAATATTACCAAATATTATTAACCGAGATCAGAATGGCTTTATAATGGGAAGGCAAGGCTTCCACAATGTAAGAAGACTATTTAATATTATTTATTCCAATAAAGAAGCACCGGATACAGCTCTCCTATCATTGGACGCCGAAAAGGCCTTTGATAGGGTCGAATGGCCCTATCTTTTTGAAGTTCTACAAAGGTTTGGACTTCGAAATAATTTCATAAAATGGGTCCAGATAATATACAATAATGCTACAGCAGAAATCCTAACAAATAGCAATATCTCAAAATCAATAAAAATCAATAGAGGATGTTGACAAGGCTGTCCGCTTTCACCCTTATTGTTTACTATGGCAATTGAACCTTTAGCAATGGCAGTACGTTTACATCCTCAAATATACGGAATTAAAGAAGGACCAACAGAACATAAAATCTCCCTGTATGCTGATGACATAATTTTGTTTATATTGAATTTTAAAAAATCAATTCCGACCTTGTTAAATTCAATAAAGAACTTTGGGGAAATATCAGGATATAAAATAAATAAAATCTTCAATATTAATGCTAAATGAGACCCAGAGAAATCACCCAGCTCCTGAGGTAAATCAATTCAATGTTGTAAATCAGTTTAAATATTTAGGAATTCAAATTTTGCCGAAGCTAGAATCAGTCGCCAGTGCCAACTATGAAGCCTTAATGACAGATATTAATGAGTTACTTCAGAGATGGATGTCACTACCAATGTTGATGATTGGGAGAATTAATATACTTAAAAGTAATATCTTACCAAAAATACTTTATTTCAAAACATTCCTTTACCACCACCTTCAGATCTATTCTCAAGAATTAAAATAAGTTACTGGAATTTATATGGAACAATAGGAAGGCTAGATTACATTTGTCCTTACTATATTTACCATTTGATCGTGGAGGTCTGAAATGTCCAAACTTTATGTTGTATTACTGGTCAGCACAACTGAGGTCTATGACATATTATTTTTCATCAAATGATCTTCCTCACTGGACTGAAATGGAATCATACAATTTACCTTTACCTCTTCCCTTATTCATATACTCAGACTCGGCTAAAAAATTACAGAAACAAGTTAAAAATCCAATTGTAAAGCACATGATCAAAATATGGTGTGAAACCAAAAAATATTTAAAAGAACCACACTTACTGTCACAATTTAGCCCAATATGGGGTAATCAGTATTTTACACCAGGGAGAGCGGATGCTGTATTTAAAGTATGGAATTTAAAAGGGATTCAAAAGATTCAAGACTTATATTTGTCATGTTCAGATAACATAATGTCTTTTGAAGAACTGAGGATTAAATTCAATCTTAATAGAACACATTTTTTTTTAAATATCTTCAGCTTAGATATTTTATTCGATCAAATCAAAATAATGCTCTCACCTGACCTACTTATTCATCCTTGGAAAAAATTTTGACGAAAGATAGTAAGAGAAAGGGTATTATTTCAGAGTTTTATAACTCATTGACACTATTCTCAAGTGAAAACTCACAGAAAAGACTGAATTATTGGAAAGAAGACCTGCAAATTGAAATTTCAGAGGAACAATGGGAAATGGCTTGTGCAGAAGCTCAAACCAAATCAATAAATGTACATCTTAAACTGATACATTTTAAATGGTTAATGCGGATGTATGTTACACCAGTGGAGTTAAATAGATATAACAAGAACATACCAGATACATGCACAAAATGTATGGAAAGTAAAGGAACCCTATTTCACTGTTTATGGGAATGTAGAAAAATCAGAATGTTTTGGGAAGAGGTGAGGGTAACAATTGAAAAAATAATTTCAAAACAATTCACATTGAACCCTAAACTGTTTTTGTTGGGTCTGTATCCAGAAAAACATAACTTTAATAAGAGTGAAAGAGCATTCATAGACCTTGGTTTGCTTAATGCCAAAAAATGTATTGCACTACTGTGGAAAAAGATTCATAGACCAGATGTGACTCAGTGGTTAAGACAGATGTTAACAAACCTTCCACTAGAAAGAATAACATACATACTGAAATCAAAGGAAAATGTGTTTGAGAATATATGGAGACCTTTCATTGATTATGTAAAGAAATTCAACATAACTTCTGAAGAAGAAGGTGAATGATGTGTGTGGACCTTGCAAATTCCAAACTGGTGAACATACAGTATATTATGTATTCTTATGTAATAGATTACCTAGACTAAACAGAGGAGCATTGTTGTTGACTTGCTTTTGTTAATGGTTGTTGTTTTTAGTACATTTTTTTTGTTGTTGTTAGTGGGGGTTTTTTTGTAATTTTTAAATTACTTTAGTGTTAGTGTTTGACTGTTTGTGCCATGTTTGTAAAAAAAGGTTCAATAAAAAATATTGTGGAAAAAAAAAACACAATTACAATAGGGCCTGAGCCATTGACAATGTCAGTGGGTGAGAGCCCAATTCTATTTGTATAATAACAAATTTATCTTTATCAAATTTACCAGAAAAAAGCATGCAAATTTAGGAGAAAATAGTATAAATTCACAAGAAGAAAGTAGGAACTTAATGATAGTCAAAAAATTATTTAAAAAAATTCAGGAATTTAAATGATTTTGCAAATATGTAAGGAAAAAGGCTTATTTTCCATGACAAAAAAATGCAAATTTGAGAAAAATGCTACATTTTAATGAAAAACTGTGAATTTAGGTGGAAAACAACACGGGGAAAATACTGCATTTTTATACAAAGTAGGCAAATTTACAAGAAAAAAATATCTCTGATTTACAAGAAAATTTGTATAACTATGTCAAAAAAGTTGCACACACAAAAAAGTGACATTAGAAATGTCACAGTGCTACATAAAACACTGATGAAGTTTACTAAGGGAAAAAAGACTGGACAGAATATTTAAAGAATTTATTTCTATTATTTAGCTCTCATTATTTATTCCTCTTGTTGAATAAATTGTAAATTCACTAAAATATTTGTTTAGTCTATGAGTGCACCATCATTTTATTTGGTTATTAAGAGAACATTTCCCATACATCCACTTTCTATAATAAAAAAAAGTATTTATTTATTTATTTGAAAGTAGTAATGCATTTTGAAATACACTTTTAAATACATTCATTTATACTGAATGGAAATCTATTTCTTTAAACTATCACCACATTTATTTTTGAACATATTTTTTTTTCCACAATATCTTTATTGAACCTTTTTTTAAACCAACATGACACAAACAATCAAACACTAACACTAAAGTACTACAAAAAAAAATGCACTAAAAACACCAACAACCACCAACAAAATCAAGTCTTCAACAATGCTCCTCTGTTTAGTCTAGACAATCCATTACATAAGTATACATATTATGTTCACCAGTTTGGAATTTACAAGGTCCACACACATCATTCACCTTCTTCTTCAAGAGTTATGTTTAAATTTTTTACATGATCAATAAAAGGTCTCCATATATTCTCAAACACAATTTCCTTTGATTTCAGTATATATGTTATTCTTTCTAATGGAAGGTTTGTTAACATCTGTCTTAACCATTGAGTCACATCTGGTCTATGAGTCTTTTTCCACAGTAGTGCAATACATTTTTTGGCATTAAGCAAACCGAGGTCTATGAATGTTCTTTCACTTTTATTAAAGTTATGCTTTTCTGGGTACAGACCCAACAAAAACAGTTTAGGATTCAATATGATTTGTTTTGAGATTATTTTTTCAATTGTTACCCTCACCTCTTCCCAAAACATTCTTATTATTCTACATTCCCATACACAATGAAATAGGGTTCCTTTACTTTCCATGCATTTTGTGCATGTATCTGGTATATTTTTGTTATATCTATTTAACTCCTCCGGTGTAACATACATCCGCATTAACCATTTGAAATGTATCAATTTAAGACGTACATTTATTGATTTGGTTTGGGCTTCTGTACAAGCCAATTCCCATTGTTCCTCTGAAATTTCAATTTGCAGATCTTCTTTCCAGTAGTTTAATCTTTTCTGTGAATTTTCACTTGAGGATAGTGTCAATGAGTTATAAAACTCTGAAATAATACCCTTTCTTTTACTATCTTTCATCAACATTTTTTCCAAGGATGAATAAATAGGTCGAGTGAGAGCTTTATTTTGATTTGATCGAATAAAGTTTCTAAGTTGAAGATATTTTAAAAAATGTGTTCTATTAAGATTAAATTTGACCCTCAGCTCTTCAAAAGACATTAATGTTATCTGCACATGGCAAATATAAATCTTGAATCTTTTGAATCCCTTTTAAATTCCATACTTTAAATGCAGCGTCCGCTCTTCCTGGTTTAAAATATTGATTACCCCATATTGAACTAAATGGTGACAATAACTGTGGTTCTTTTAAATAATTTTTAACTTCACACCATATTTTGATCATATGCTTTACAAATGGATTTTTAACTTGTTTTTGTAATTTTTTTGCTGAATCTGAGTATATGAATATGGGAAGAGGTAAAGGTAAATTGTATGATTCCATTTCAGTCCAGTGAGGGAGATCATTTAATGAAAAATAATATGTCATAGACCTCAGTTGTGCCAACCAATAATACAACATAAAATTTGGACATTTCAGACCTCCACGATCAAATGGTAAATATAATAAAGACAGACATAATCTAGCCCTCCTGTTGTTCCATATAAATTCCTTTTTTTTAATTCTTGAGAATAAATCTAAAGGTGGTGGTAAGGGAATGTATTGAAATAAATAAAGTATTTTAGGTAAAATATTACTTTTAAGTACATTGATTCTCCCGATCATCGACATTGGTAGTGACATCCATCTCTGAATTGACTCATTGATATCTGTCATTAAGGCTTCATAGTTGACACTGGCGACTGATTCTAGCTTAGGCACAATTTGGATTCCTAAATATTTAAACTGATTTACAACGTTGAATTGATTTACCTCAGGGTCTGGATAATTTCTCTGGGTCTCATTTAGCATTAATATTGAAGATTTAGTTTTATTTATTTTATATCCTGATATTTCCCCAAAATTCTTTATTAAATTCAACAAAGTCGGAATTGATTTTTTTAGATTCGACATAAACAAAATTATGTCATCGGCGTACAGGGAGATTTTATGTTCTGTTGGTCCAACTTTAATTCCATATATTTGTGAATGTAAACGTATCGCCATCTCTAAAGGTTCAATTGCCATAGTAAACAGTAAAGGTGAAAGTGGACGGCCTTGTCAACATCCTCTATTGATTTTTATTGATTTTGAAATATTGTTATTTGTTAGGATTTCTGCTGTAGCATTATTGTATATTATCTGAACCCATTTTATGAAATTATTTCCAAGTCCAAACCTTTGTAAGACTTCAAAAAGAAAGGGCCATTCGACTCTATCAAAGGCCTTTTCGGCGTCCAGTGATAGGAGAGCTGTATCCGGTGCTTCTTTATTAAAATAAATAATATTAAATAGTCTTCTTACATTATGGAAGCCTTGTCTTCCCTTTATAAAGCCATTCTGATCTCGATTAATAATATTTGGTAAAATTTCTTGTATTCGTCTTGCTAAAATTTTACAGATTATCTTAAGGTCGGCATTTAATAGGCTTATTGGTCTCATATTTTCACATTTATTAGAGGGCTTACCTGGTTTTGGCAACAGTATAATTAAGGCATTATTCATGTATGATGGTAAATTATTATTTTGAAATGCTTCTAAAACCATTTCCAAAAAAGGTTTTATTAATTTATTCTTAAATTTTTTATAAAGGTCAACTGGAAGACCATCTGGTCCTGCACTTTTTCCTGATTTCATATTATCAATGGCTTGCCCAGCTTCTTCTTGACTAATTTTAGACTCCAATATCTCCCTGTTTTCATTTGGAATACACGGTATAGATAGTTCATTCAAAAATCCATTTAGTTTTGTTAAATCAGATTCATTTTTGGTATCATATAATTTTTCATAGTAATCTCTAAAGGCTCTGTTAATTTCTAAAGGATCTATAACTACCTGTCCATTACTTATAATACTGGTAATTGGTGTTTTAATTTCTAATTGTTTAATCTGCCATGCCAATAATTTTCCTGATTTTTCACCTTGTTCATAAAAAGATTGTTTCAATCTTAGAAGACTCGAGGCAGCTCTATTCGCTGATTTTTTGTCATATTCAGCTCTCAAAATCAGTAATTCATTCTCCAACCTTGGATCACTTCCTGCATACACTTTTTCCTGAAGATTTTTATTTTATGTTCCAATTGGGCTCTCTCCTCTCGAGTCTTCTTAGATTTTGAACCTGTATAACTAATAATATGTCCCCTAATAAAAGCTTTGAAAGCCTCCCACTTTACACATGCTGATGTTTGTGTGGTATTGATATCAAAGAACTCATCTATCTGTTTTTCTATGTACTTGACAAATTCCTCATCCTGAAGCCATTTATGCTGAAATTGCCATCTACCTGATTCCTTTGTCAATTTCTTATCTACATATATTATACAGCAGGGTGCATGATCAGAGATCACGATGTTATCATAAAAGCAGTTTTGACTCTTGGACCTTAATTCTGTGGAAATCAAAAAATAATCAATACGTGAGAATGTCTTGTGGATACTGGAATAACAAGAGTAGGCTTTGACTTGTGGTTTCATTTCTCTCCATATATCTAGCAATCTATTTTTGAACATATTTAGTTTATTCATAAAAACTAGTGCATACCTGTGCATGCCTATGCATGCCCGTGCATGCCCACAGAAAGCAAGTGTGTAAACAAGCATTTCTGCATGCCCATAGAAAGTTACTGTTACCATGGCAACAGTAGCCATGGTGAAACCTGCCTTTGAGCTTTGATGTCACCTCTTGTTCAGTGATGACTGCTTTTGATCTGTGATGGCTGCCTTTGATCTTTGATGATGTCATAGTGAGTCCTATGATCATGAGCGATGCCTGCCGTTGATCTTTGAAAATGTCATAGCGAGTCCTATGATCATGAGTGATGCTTGCCTGTGATCTTTGATGTCATATTTTTGATGATGTCATAGCAAGTCCTATGATCTTTTAACGAGTCCTTTGATCGCGAGTGATGCCTGCCTTTGATCTCATAGCGAGTCCTATAATGTTTTAGTGAGTCCATGATCGTGACATCGTGACAGGGTTTGTTGATGTCTGCTATGACATCAGGCATCACTGAGCCTATGATGTCTATATGACAGTCCTATGATTGTGAGTGAAGCCTGCCTTTGATCTTTGATGATGTCATAGTGTGTCTTATGATCTTTTAGCGAGTCCTATGATAGTGACATAGCCAGTCCTATGATCTTTGAAGATGTCATAGCTAGTCCTATGATCTTGAGCAAAGGCTGTCTTTGATCTTTTGGTGCCTGTGATCTTTGATGATGTCATAGCGAGTCCTATGACCGTGAGTGATGCCTGCCTTTGATCTTTGATGATGTCATAGCGAGTCCTATGATCATGAGTGATGCCTGCCTTTGATCTTTGATGATGTCATAGCGAGTCCTATGATCTTTTAGGGAGTCCTATGATCATGACACAGAGACAGAGATTTCTTGAATTATATATAGAGGGAAGTGATGATTCCCACCATTTCTTAAAAACATGATGGCTATATGGAATTATTAAACTGTTTTCATTTTTAAAAGATTCCATGTATTTGTATTATCTAAAATTAGTAATTTACCTTACATTTGTTAATGTTTCTGCACCCATACTTCCTACTGTATGTTATTTTATTCGCAAATACTTTTTTTTAAACTAAATTCATGTTCTGTTTTTCCTCATGGACTCATCTATTCATACACCCACACTCATTTATTTGTGGACGTATTTATATTTAATCTCTGCTTTCTTAACTTTTTTTTAGCAATAATTTCAACTGAACAACAGTGTCACATAACTTGTCATCACTGGCATTATTCCTTAAGTTTACGCCA
The DNA here is from genome assembly GCA_020510985.1 of Pholidichthys leucotaenia. NCBI lineage: Eukaryota > Metazoa > Chordata > Actinopteri > Cichliformes > Pholidichthyidae > Pholidichthys > Pholidichthys leucotaenia. The sequence continues at coordinate 438,689,360 of CM035838.1, forward strand.
TTAACAGTGAGACTGTTTTTTAACATTTGTTCTACTAGTGCATACCCGTGCATGCCCGTAGAAACAAAGTACAAGCAAGTAATATCACTATATAAGACAGTATATACGTATATACACTATATATAAGACAGAATAATAAAGAGCGATGGCAAGAACCAAGCAGACCGCCCGTAAAATCTACTGGAGGAAGAAGCCCCCCAGGAGACAGCTAGCCACCAGGGCTGCTCGGAGAGGTGCTCTGGCCACCGGCAGAGTGAAGAGGCCTCGCCGTCACAGGTCCGTGGCTCTGAGAGAGATCCGTCGCTACCAGAAATCCACGGAGCTGCTCATCCGTAAGCTGCCCGTCCAGCGCCTGGTGAGGGAGATCGCTCAGGACTTCAAGACCGTCCTGCGTTTCCTGAGTTTCGCCGTCATGGCTCTGCAGGAGACCAGCGAGACCCACCTGGTGGTCTCTTCTTCGCTAAGGGGGTCACCATCATGCCCAAAGACTTCCAGCTGGCCCGCTGCATCCGCGGAGAGAGAGCTTAGACTTTCTGCTGCACATCCACCAGCCATAATGCTCTGCACTGTGTGTCTATATATATACATTTATAGTAATATGGACATATGTTTGCTAGATGTTGTTTTTTCTTGCCTTCTGATTGTTGCTCTGAGTGTTGCTGTCCCTGTGCTGTTGCAATCCTGGAATTTCCCCATTGTGGGACTAATAAAGGCTTATCTTATCTTATCTTATCTTATCTTATATATATATAAAATTCAAGAAATCTCTTCTTTTAGACTTGATTGGCAGTTGGCAACCAGCTTATAGGTGCATTACCACGACATACTTCTCTCTGTAGATCTGTCTGTGTGTCTGTCTGTCTTGTGTTTCACGATCATAGGACTTTATGTTGCCATGGTAACCATGTCAAAGATCAAAGTCAGGCATCATTGAACGAGTGGTGACATCAAAGATCAAAGGCAGGTATCACTCACGATCATAGGACTCGCTATGGAATCATCAAAGATCAAAGGCAGGCATCACTGAACGAGTGCCTATGATGTCTATAGGACTTGCTATGACATAATCAAAGGCAGGCGTCACTGAACGAGTGCCAATGATGTCATAGGACTCGTTAAAAGATTGTAGGACTTGCCATGACATCATTAAAGATCATAGGACTCGCTATGACATCATCAAAAGATCAAAGGCAGGCATCACTGAACGAGTGGTGACGTCAAAGGCAGGCATCACCATGATTACTGTTGCCATGGTAACCATGTCAAAAATCAAAGGCAGGCATGCAGCAGAAATACTTGCTTACAGCGGGGAAAAAAAGTATTTAGTCAGCCACCAATTGTGCAAGTTCTCCCACTTAAAAGAAGACAGAGGTCTCCAATTTTCATCATAGGTATACCTCAACTATGAGAGACAAAATGAGAAAAAAAAAAATCCAGAAAACCACATTGAAGGATTTTTAATGAATTAATTGGTAAATTCCTCAGTAAAATAAGTATTTGGTCAATAACAAAAGTTCATCTCAATACTTTGTTATATACCCTTTGTTGGCAATGACAGAGGTCAAACGTTTTCTGTAAGTCTTCACAAGGTTTCCACACACTGTTGCTGGTATTTTGGCCCATTCCTCCATGCAGATCTCCTCTAGAGCAGTGATGTTTTGGGGCTGTCACTGGGCAACACGGACTTTCAACTCCCTCCAAAGATTTTCTATGGGGTTGAGATCTGGAGACTGGCTAAGCCACTCCAGGACCTTGAAATGCTTCTTACGAAGCCACTCCTTCGTTGCCCAGGCAGTGTGTTTGGAATCATTGTCATGCTGAAAGACCCAGCCACGTTTCATCTTCAATACCCTTGCTGATGGAAGGAGGTTTTCACTCAAAATCTCACGATACATGGCCCCATTCATTCTTTCCTTTACACGGATCAGTCGTCCTGGTCCCTTTGCAGAAAAACAGCCCCAAAGCATGATGTTTCCACCCCCATGCTTCACAGTAGGTATGGTGTTCTTTCTCCTCCAAACACGACAAGTTGAGTTTTTACCAAAAAGTTCTATTTTGGTTTCATCTGACCATATGACATTCTCCCAATCCTCTTCTGGATTATCCAAATGCTCTCTAGCAAACTTCACACGGGCCTGGACATGTACTGGCTTAAGCAGGGGGACACGTCTGGCACTCCAGGATTTGAGTCCCTGGCAGCGTAGTGTGTTACTGATGGTAGCCTTTGTTACTTTGGTCCCAGCTCTCTGCAGGTCATTCACTAGGTCCCCCGGTGTGGTTCTGGGATTTTTGCTCACCGTTCTCGTGATCATTTTGACCCCACGGGGTGAGATCTTGCATGAAGCCCCAGATTGAGGGAGATTATCAGTGGTCTTGTATGTCTTCCATTTTCTAATAATTGCTCCCACAGTTGATTTCTTCACACCAAGCTGCTTACCTATTGCAGATTCAGTCTTCCCAGCCTGGTGCAGATCTACAATTTTGTTTCTGGTGTCCTTTGACAGCTCTTTGGTCTTGGCCATAGTGGAGTTTGGCGTCTGACTGTTTGAGGTTGTGGACAGGTGTCTTTTATACTGATAACGAGTTCAAACAGGTGCCATTAATACACGTAACGAGTGGAGGACAGAGGAGCCTCTTAAAGTAGAAGTTACAGGTCTGTGAGAGCCAGAAATCTTGCTTGTTTGTAGGTGACCAAATACTTATTTTACCAAGGAATTTACCAATTAATTCATTAAAAATCCTTCAATGTGATTTTCTGGATTTTTTTTTCTCATTTTGTCTCTCATAGGTGAGGTATACCTATGATGAAAATTGGAGACCTCTCTCATCTTTTTAGTGGGAGAACTTGCACAATTGGTGGCTGACTAAATACTTTTTTGCCCCACTGTATATTTTCTTTTTACAGGCATGCATGGGTACCATGTCAAAGATCAAAGGCAGGCATGCAGAAATGCTTGCTTACACTTGCTTTCAATGGGCATGCAGAAATACTTGTTTATACTTGGTTTGTACAGGCATGCATGGGTATGCACTAGTATTTAAATATGTAAATCACTCTTCTTTTAGATTTGATTGGCGGTTGGCAACCAGCCCACAGGTGCATTACCTCCACATACTTCACTCTATATCATCACTCTATCTGGACACATCTCAATGTCATGTTAGTCACTCTTCTCCTTCTTTGTCTTCTTTTAGATTCGATTGGCGGTTGGCAACCAGCTTACAGATGCATTACCACCACTGACTTGATTATCATCACTCTATATCTTTGTATAAGGAATTCTGAACAACTTATGTGTGAAAAAATTATCCGTCCTTGGACTGTGTCCTGGACTATCTTCTTCTTCACTCTATATATTATTCTTCTTCTTCTTTTAGATTTGATTGGCAGTTGGCAATCAGCTTACAGGTGCATTACCACCACTGACTTCTTCTTCTTCTCTCGGTTACTGGCAGATAGCAAACAACAGAAAGGTGCATACCGCCACCTACTGTACAAGAGTGTGTAGCATTATGTCATTATGAGCCTGACCCCTAAATTCTATGACTTAATCTTGTGTTATTTAAAAAAGAGAAAAGAGCTCTTCTCGTGATTCTTAGTGCCTCTCCATCTCCATCTGTTCCCAGAATCCCAGTTAAATCCCATTCCCTACAGGCCTCTCGAACTTCATTTTTCATTCTCTCTCTCTTTCATTTCCATACTTGTGACAGTGTAATAAGATATACTCGACATTTTCCTTTACTCCACATTCTCTACATTTGTCACTTTCACTTTTCCCCATGGTGAATAAAGTGCCGTTTAAACCTGTATGATCCAGTCTGAGTCTTGCCATAATGATGCCTTCCCTCCTGTTTGTTGTTTAATAATTCTTTTTTGCAATAGATTTTTGTATTTTGTAATACGATCTACCTTTATGGTCTTCATCCCATCTTTTTTGCCATAGCTCAATTCCTTTTTTCTTGATTACTGCTTTCCCTTCACCTTTTCAAAGAGGCTAATTGTATAGTTATTTCTTTCCCAAGTGCACGTTTTGCTAATTTGTCTGCACAGTCATTCTCTTTAAACCCTTCATGTGCAGGAACCTAACAAAACCGAACTTCTCCACCACCCCTGTGTACCCTAAATAAATTGTGATAGAGCTGATTGTCATCCCTCTATATCTTCTTCTTTAGATTTGATTGGCGATTGGCAACCAGCTTACAGGTGCATTACCGCCACGTACAAGTTTTTCCTTATAACTTTGTGATATTTTCCTCATAGCTTTGTGTTGTTTTCCTCATAGCTTTGTATGTTGTTTGTATTACAGAGCAATATCTAACCTCCCCTACCTTTCCAAGATCCTTGAAAAAGTAGTCGCCAGTCAACTGCACTTTTTTAGAAAATAATTCTATATTTCAGAAATTTCAGTCAGGTTTTAGGAAACACCACAGCACAGAGACAGCCTTAGTGAAAGTTACTGATGACTTCCTTATGGCATTTGACAAAGGACTTGTCTCCGTCCTTGTCTTATTGGACCTTACTGGACATTATTGTCTTATTGACCACCATATTCTGCTAAAGAGACTTGAACAGCAAATTGGATTGAAAGGAACAACACTAAGATGGTTCCAGTCGGACTTCCGGTTATGGCTGCCACGTAGGACGGACGTGTCTCGCTCTGCTCTGCTCCTGGAGAAAAAAAATCGGCAAATAACTCTCTCATTTGGGACAGAACGTATCCCAGCATTTGGGCGAGGATATGTCGGCGAAGCCTAAGGCTGGAAAACCAGGAAAAGGAAAAAGCGAGCCGCCGAAACAGTCCAAATTAACGGACTTTCAGGTCTGTGACGCAGCAAACAAAACTCCATATATGGCGGAGGAGGCTGGCGGCGGTGCGATGTTTGCGGGGAATGGCGCAGATGCGCTGATGGCTGCCATGAGTTCAATGAGAGCGGACTTTTCCTCTAGATTTGATGGGATTATGACAGCGTTGGAAGGAATAAGAAAGGAATTGGGTGACTGTGTAGAACGAACGGCGCAGATGGAGCTCCGTCTCGCTAGTGCTGAAGATGACGTCACCCGTCTTCAATTAAAGGTGCGCACTTTGGAAAAAAAAAATAAATCTCTGGAAGATAATATTTTGGATTTGGAATCTCGGTCGAGACAGAATAATTTGAGGCTGGTGGGTCTTCCAGAGGAATCAGAAGGTCGGGACGTATGTTCCTTTCTGGAAAAGTGGATTCCAGAGGTGCTGGGCAGCGAGGAGTTGCAATCAGCAGTGGTTCTGGAAAAAGCACATCGTATTGGCCCACGGAGAGATAAGGGACCGCCGAGGACCTTAATTATGAAGTTTCTTAGCAACAGAGACAGGATGAAGATCTTCAACGCTGCACGTGCTAAAGGAGAGATTAAACACCAGGACCAGCAGGTGCGGTTCTACCCAGATTTGGCCACAGGAATCCAGCAATTGAGGAAGCAGTTTGATCCCATACGTAAGGAGCTGCGCAACCTTGGGATTCGTCATGGTGTAATCTATCCTGCGAGACTGCTGACCACGTATGAGGGCAGAACCCACATTTTCAAGACCCCAGAGGAGGCGCAGGAGTTCATCAAGAAGATCAAAGAAGAAGAAGAGACTGGTGGGAGCTAAGCATGAACAAAATATAAGGTAGAATAATTAAGCATTTGCACAGGCATCTGACTGACTTGAAGTAAATAGTAAGTTTACAAAATATAGATTGTATTATATATTAAAAAAACAAAACAAAAACAAAACAAACAAAAAAAAAAACTATGATGTACAAAGTTGTTAAAAATTTTGGAGTTAAGTTGGAAAACTACAGAGGAGAGTTAATGTTACGTCATTAAAAGCAGAAGAGTTGGGGTGATTGGGAGGATGAAGAAGGAGTGGCTTAGGCTGTTCCCCGTGGGTGTGGAACGGTCGATGGCTATATCGGGAGACAGAATTTTTCTTTTGATTTTGGGGGGTTTGCCACAAGTGTGGGAAGGGGAAATTTGTTTGTGTGTAGTTTGTAGGATGAATGTTCAACCACTCATGTTTTTGCTTCTCTGTATGAGCATGTTTACACTGCAAGGTAATCCTAAACTCTCTATTGATCATGGACCAAAGTGTTAATCTTAATTTAACTTCATGGAATTGCAGAGGTCTACAAAATTTAAAAAAACTTAAACAAGTTATGAATAAAATAAAGGACATGGGTTCAAGAATTGTGTTTTTACAAGAAACTCATCTGATAGAGGAGGATGTTAAAATAATTAGGAGTAGATGGCAGGGAAGTGTCACCATGGGTTGAGATGCCGTCTTGGCACTCAGCCCATGTTTTCCCTCATCCCTGCTTCCCATTGAGCAGCGTCTCAGCTGGCCCCCAGCTGGCAGCATTATGGACGGCTGGGGCCAATTAGTCTTCATCAGCTGGGGCGCTGCCAATGAGGATAAATAGGAGCAGCCTCGATGACTCGGGGCTGCGACATAAACACATTGCTAAGCTGAAGCCCCTTCGTCTGGTGTCAGCTTATACTCCTCTTGCAGCATTCCTGTGTTTGTATCCCGCTGTGAGGATGTACGTCTTGCTACCCCCACGTCCGGTACGAGCTGCTTACCTCTGCGCTGTGCAACCTGTGAGTGTACCTCTGCATGAGTATCTGTGCTCTCCTCATCCCTTCCCCTTTACCCTGAATAAAATATCACGACTCACTGGCTTGTCCCTGGCTCTGATTGCCCGGCTCCCTAGAGCCGGATATGACAGTATGTCGCAGCCAGAAGAGCTACCGGCGGCCGTGAGTCGCCGTGGAAATGTACCTTTCTGTCCGGGTGTCAGCGCTGCTAGCATGCCGTTTCCCAGGAGTCACTTCCGGCGCCAGGGCGACGAGCTGAGGTCCATCTCGGAGGCTGTCGACGGGACGTTCTTCACCCTGCACGACGCCTCCAACGCGAGACGCTGGCATCCGGGCCGTGCTGAGGAACTCCTGGACTGTCACCCTCACTCTCTGTACCATCTGGAGGACAGTGCCAGGATAGACGCTGCAAGTACACAGCGAGAGAAGCTCCACGGGGTGGATGGAAATCCCGGCAGGGAGTCGAAGTGGGCGACGTCTTTCCCCGCTTCGGAGTCCCGTTCCTGCCGCCATTCCAGTCCGGGAGTTCGCGCCAACCAGAGGACTTCCCCCGACCTGCGCCACGTCACTCGGGATTCCCTTCAAGGAGCCGCAGCTGACAGCAGTTATGTCCGGGGTCGAGTGGCTGTCGCGAGCTCTACTGTGTTTCCTGTCACCACCTTCAGGCATGTGGCGGCGGCAGTGAGATTGATGGTGAGGACTTCAGGGCTACGAAGCTTTCCCGTGCTCGACGCCTTCCTCGTCTCGATCTCCGATCTGGAGCGGCGAATCCTGGGTTTCCCCCTCGCTTTGTCCCCTGGGAGTAGTCGTCATCACATCGCCGAGTCACCTCTGCACGAACCTCGTCCGGATCCAGTTCTGGGTCATCGTCAGGACCGTTCCTCCCACGCAGCTGTCATCCCTTCGCCTCGTCAGTGTGGAGATTCTACAGCCTCGTCCCCTGAGCCTCGTTCCCCCGCTGTCATTCCTGGACATTCGGGCTGGCTCACCCCGGCTGTTTCCCCCTCCTCCTCGACGCGCTTCCTGACCGCTGTGTGTGCCTGGAATCCCGGCCTGGTGAGCTCTCTGCTGGAGACAACGCGAGCGATCCTCAGACGAATTCCCGGGGGGTCCTCCGTTATCGCCGGGCGGGGAGAGGAAGCAGATTCCACTACAGCAGGCGATACTCAACCTCCAGGGGGCAGGCAAGTCATTGTTTTTTCACACCTGCTTAATGATTTGCTCTGTCACATCCCTGGAGGAGAAGTTCAGGGTTCGCAGCTCCCTGAACTCTCCCCACCTGCTGTAACCTGTATTCCTAATCCCGCATCCTCTGTGTCTCTCTCCGCCGAGCGGTCCCCGGCTCCGGGTCAACGTGGTGGGATATGGAGAGGGCCTGTGGTTCCGCAGCTACATTGCGGACGGAGGAGGGGGACTGACTGCTGCGTGGAGTCTACGCTGACGACTGAGCGTCCCCGGGTCTCCACGGAGGAGCGGTTCGGTCCGGCGGGACGAGATTCTTCTGGTTTCACGCCGAGTGGATCGTCGGCGGGGTTACCTGAGCTGGAGGGATCTCAAGCTGCGCTGACCATCGTGCTGGCTGCGGGGCCCGACGCGGCTAGATGGGAGCCTGACAACGACCTCCTGACGACGGATCCTGGATCTTCGCAGTCCTGGACGGCGTCAGAACCCGAGATCAGGCGAGTGCTCTCCTTTCTTTTCTCTCTTTTAATCCCCGAGCACTTCAGCCTATCTCCAGGGGAGACGAGCCGGGTGCAGCCGTCCGCTGCGTCTGAGCTCGTCTCGCCGGGTTCTGGCGCTGCCGGTGATCCTGATCCCGGTTCTGTTTTCTCTTCTGAGCCTTCTTCCAGGGTCACCGGCAAGGAGTTGCTGTTCCTCGTGGTGCTGGAGGGTCCGGGTTCAACGTTGGAGGTCGGTTCTGGTGCAGTATTCAACGTGGGTTCGCCCGAGACCCAGTCGGGGTCCAACGTGGGTTCGCCTGAGGCCCGATCGGGGTCCGACGTGGGTGCTGCCCCAGTATTGTCCAGGTCCGGTGAGGAGGTGGCCGTTTTCCTGCGGCCTGACGCCCGCCGCCCTCGTCATCGGCTCTCCCCTGAGCCTCTTCCACCGGGATCCGCTCTGATCCTTCGCCCGTCTCAACGGTCCTGGTGGTTGAGTGGTGCGGGTCGACGACCCGACCCACAGAACTTTCGGTTCGGTGATCTGGTTCCCCCCACTGGTCTGTGTTTCCCTCTGGGCAGCCTGGTTCGGCTGCCGGTGGACTGGATTCCTGGGATCTGGGTCCAGAGTTCGCCGTCCGAACACTTCTCTTTCCCTGATTCGCCAGCTGGACAATGGGCGGGGAGATCTCCGGAGCCATCTCGGCCATTTTTGGACTCTGCCTGCCATTCACCTCGGGTGTCACTTTTTCTTTTGTTATTAAGGTCACTCGGGTGTAATGTTTTGTCCTGTTGGTGGATTCGTTTTTATAGTGCTGTGTTTTCCATCGCTCATGCTCAGCATTTTACTCTTTGTGCCATGTTTTTAGCCTCGTTTTTTGTATTGTAGAGTTGTTTTGTTTTCCGTAACACCATGCTCTGCAGTTATCCATTTATTCCAGTCACTTTCATTTCTTTAGGTGACTGGGTATTTATATATTCGTGTGTGTGGGTTTTTCTTTGCCTGCACTCAGTATTTCTTTTTTGTCCTGTTGGTTCATTATAGAGTCATGTGCCTTGTTTTCCGTAACACCATGCTCTATAATTGTCTATTTGTTCCAGTCACCCTCACTTTTCTTGGTGACTGTGTGTATGTACTTAAATTAGCACTGTGTATAGGTTCCCCTTTATTTAACCGTACTCAGCATTTTTTGCCCTGTACCTTTTTGGTGGTTCTTTTTTCCTTGCTCTGGGTCACACATGGTTGGTACTCTCTGGGTAGTATGTAACCGGCGTGCTGACCCAGTTCTTCTCCCCATCTGTACCTGGGTTAATTATTCTGTTTTGTCAATATTGTATTTGGGTTTTTCTTTCCCGCTACCCTACATTGCCCCATTGGTGTTGTCCTTCCCTTGGCTTCTTCCCCTCCGGTCCGCCTCCCTTCCTCCCACCCTAGGGGGGGGGGGGGGGGGGGCTGGGATTTTACTGGTCGTTCAGGAGCCCGACCTTGAGGGAGCGGCTCTGTCACCATGGGTTGAGATGCCGTCTTGGCACTCAGCCCATGTTTTCCCTCATCCCTGCTTCCCATTGAGCAGCGTCTCAGCTGGCCCCCAGCTGGCAGCATTATGGACGGCTGGGGCCAATTAGTCTTCATCAGCTGGGGCGCTGCCAATGAGGATAAATAGGAGCAGCCTCGATGACTCGGGGCTGCGACATAAACACATTGCTAAGCTGAAGCCCCTTCGTCTGGTGTCAGCTTATACTCCTCTTGCAGCATTCCTGTGTTTGTATCCCGCTGTGAGGATGTACGTCTTGCTACCCCCACGTCCGGTACGAGCTGCTTACCTCTGCGCTGTGCAACCTGTGAGTGTACCTCTGCATGAGTATCTGTGCTCTCCTCATCCCTTCCCCTTTACCCTGAATAAAATATCACGACTCACTGGCTTGTCCCTGGCTCTGATTGCCCGGCTCCCTAGAGCCGGATATGACAGGAAGTGTATTCACCTCTTCATTTTCATCCCGAGCCAGGGGAGTTATGACTCTCATACATAAATCAGTTCCTTTTCAGGTGAAAAATGTAATTGGAGACAAATTTGGAAGATATGTAATCATTCAAGGTTCTTTGCTATTAGAAAATATAAATCTTGTGAACTTATATGGTCCCAATATAGATGATCAGAAGTTCTTTGCTAATTTATTTCTCATCTTATCATCACTTACAGGGCAACATATAATAGCAGGGGATTTTAATTGTACATTGAATCCAGGTGTGGATAGATCAACAGGACTGGATTGTACGCACATTGGATGTAGGATGACTATTAATCATTTTATGAAAGAATTGAGATTGTTAGATATATGGAGAGAAATGAAACCACAAGTTAAAGCCTATTCTTGTTATTCCAGTACCTACAAGACATTCTCACGTATTGATTATTTTTTGATTTCCACAGAATTAAGGTCCAAGATTCAAAACTGCTTTTATGATAACATCGTGATTTCTGATCATGCACCCTGTTGTCTAATATATGTAGATAAAAAATTGACAAAGGAATCAGGTAGATGGCAATTTCAGCATAAATGGCTTCAGGATGAGGAATTTGTCAAGTATATAGAAAAACAGATAGACGAGTTCTTTGACATCAATACTACACAAACATCAGCATGTGTAAAGTGGGAGGCTTTCAAAGCTTTTATTAGGGGACATATTATTAGTTATACAGGATCAAAATCTAAGAAGACTCGAGAGGAGAGAGCTAAATTGGAACATAAAATAAAAAGTCTTCAGGAAAAAGTGTATGCAGGAAGTGACCCAAGGTTGGAGAATGAATTACTGATTTTGAGAGCTGAATACGACAAAAAATCAGCGAATAGAGCTGCCTCGAGTCTTCTAAGATTGAAACAATCTTTTTATGAACAAGGTGAAAAATCAGGAAAATTATTAGCATGGCAGATTAAACAATTGGAAATTAAAACACCAATTACCAGTATTATAAGTAATGGACAGGTAGTTATAGATCCTTTAGAAATTAATAGAGCCTTTAGAGATTACTATGAAAAATTATATGATACCAAAAATGAACCTGATTTAACAAAACTAAATGGGTTTTTGAACAAACTATCTATACCGTGTATTCCAAATGAAAACAGGGAGATATTGGAGTCTAAAATTAGTCAAGAAGAAGTTGGGCTAGCCATTGATAATATGAAATCAGGAAAAAGTGCAGGACCAGATGGTCTTCCAGTTGACCTTTATAAAAAATTTAAGAATAAATTAATAAAACCTTTTTTGGAAATGGTTTTAGAAGCATTTCAAAATAATAATTTACCATCATACATAAATAATGCCTTAATTATACTGCTGCCAAAACCAGGTAAGCCCTCTAATAAATGTGAAAATATGAGACCAATAAGCCTATTAAACGCCGACCTTAAGATAATCTGTAAAATTTTAGCAAGACGATTACAAGAAATTTTACCAAATATTATTAATCGAGATCAGAATGGCTTTATAAAGGGTAGACAAGGCTTCCATAATGTAAGAAGACTATTTAATATTATTTATTTTAATAAAGAAGCACCGGATACAGCTCTCCTATCATTGGACGCCGAAAAGGCCTTTGATAGAGTTGAATGGCCCTTTCTTTTTGAAGTCCTACAAAGGTTTGGACTTGGAAATAATTTCATAAAATGGGTTCAAATAATATACAATAATGCTACAGCAGAAATCCTAACAAATAACAATATTTCAAAACCAATAAAAATCAATAGAGGATGTCGACAAGGCTGTCCACTTTCACCTTTACTGTTTACTATGGCAATTGAACCTTTAGCGATAGCGATACGTTTACATTCACAAATATATGGAATTAAAGTTGGACCAACAGAACATAAAATCTCCCTGTACGCCGATGATATAATTTTGTTTATGTCGAATCTAAAAAAATCAATTCCAACCTTGTTGAATTTAATAAAGAATTTTGGGGAAATATCAGGATATAAAATAAATAAAACTAAATCTTCAATATTAATGCTAAATGAGACCCAGAGAAATTACCCAGCCCCTGAGGTAAATCAATTCAATGTTGTAAATCAGTTTAAATATTTAGGAATCCAAATTATGCCTAAGCTAGAATCAGTCGCCAGTGTCAACTATGAAGCCTGAATGTCAGATATCAATGAGTTAACTCAGAGATGGATGTCACTACCAATGTCGATGATCGGGAGAATCAATATACTTAAAAGTAATATTTTACCTAAAATACTTTATTTATTTCAATACATTCCCTTATCACCACCTTTAGATCTATTCTCAAGAATAAAAAAAAAGTTAGTGGAATTTATATGGAACAACAGGAGGGCTAGATTACGTTTGTCTTTATTATATTTACCATTTGATCGTGGAGGTCTGAAATGTCCAAATTTTATGTTGTATTATTGGTCGGCACAACTGAGGTCTATGACATATTATTTTTCATCAAATGATCTCCCTCACTGGACTGAAATGGAATCATACAATTTACCTTTACCTCTTCCCATATTCATATACTCAGATTCGGCAAAAAAATTACAAAAACAAGTTAAAAATCCATTTGTAAAGCATATGATCAAAATATGGTGTGAAGCTAAAAACTATTTAAAAGAACCACAGTCATTGTCACAATTTAGTCCAATATGGGGTAATCAATATTTTAAACCAGGGAGAGCGGACGCTGTATTTAAAGTATGGAATTTAAAAGGGATACAAAAGATTCAGGATTTATATTTGCCATGTGCAGACAACATAATGTCTTTTGAAGAGCTGAGGATCAAATTTAATCTCAATAGAACACATTTTTTTAAATATCTTCAACTTAGAAACTTTATTCGATCAAATCAAAATAAAGCTCTCACTCGACCTATTTATTCATCCTTGGAAAAAATGATGATGAAAGATAGTAAAAGAAAGGGTATTATTTCAGAGTTTTATAACTCATTGACACTATCTTCAAGTGAAAATTCACTGAAAAGATTAAACTACTGGAAAGAAGATCTGCAAATTGAAATTTCAGAGGAACAATGGGAATTGGCTTGTACAGAAGCTCAAACCAAATCAATAAATGCACGCCTTAAATTGATACATTTCAAATGGTTAATGCGGATGTATGTTACACCGGAGGAGTTAAATAGATATAACAAAAATATACCAGATACATGCACAAAATGCATGGAAAGTAAAGGAACCCTATTTCATTGTTTATGGGAATGTAGATTAATAAGAATGTTTTGGGAGGAGGTGAGGGTAACCATTGAAAAAATAATCTCAAAACAAATCATATTGAATCCTAAACTGTTTTTGTTGGGTCTGTACCCAGAAAAGCATAATTTCAATAAAAGTGAAAGAACATTCATAGACCTCAGTTTGCTTAATGCCAAAAAATGTATTGCACTATTATGGAAAAAGACTCATAGACCAGATGTGACTCAGTGGTTAAGACAGATGTTAACAAACCTTCCATTAGAAAGAATAACATATATACTGAAATCAAAGGAAATTGTGTTTGAGAATATATGGAGACCTTTTATTGATTATGTAAAAAATTTAAACATAACTCTTGAAGAAGAAGGTGAATGATGTGTGTGGACCTTGTAAATTCCAAACTGGTGAACATAATATGTATACTAATGTATTGGATTGTCTAGACTAAACAGAGGAGCATTGTTGAAGACTTGATTTTGTTGGTGGTTGTTGGTGTTTTTAGGGTATTTTTTTTTTTGTAGTACTTTAGTGTTAGTGTTTGATTGTTTGTATCATGTTTGTTAAAAAAAAAAAAAAAGGTTCAATAAAGATATTGTGGAAAAAAAAAATATTTAGGAATCCAAATTATGCCTAAGCTAGAATCAGTCGCCAGTGTCAACTATGAAGCCTGAATGTCAGATATCAATGAGTTAACTCAGAGATGGATGTCACTACCAATGTCGATGATCGGGAGAATCAATATACTTAAAAGTGATATTTTACCTAAAATACTTTATTTATTTCAATACATTCCCTTATCACCACCTTTAGATCTATTCTCAAGAATAAAAAAAAAGTTAGTGGAATTTATATGGAACAACAGGAGGGCTAGATTACGTTTGTCTTTATTATATTTACCATTTGATCGTGGAGGTCTGAAATGTCCAAATTTTATGTTGTATTATTGGTCGGCACAACTGAGGTCTATGACATATTATTTTTCATCAAATGATCTCCCTCACTGGACTGAAATGGAATCATACAATTTACCTTTACCTCTTCCCATATTCATATACTCAGATTCGGCAAAAAAATTACAAAAACAAGTTAAAAATCCATTTGTAAAGCATATGATCAAAATATGGTGTGAAGCTAAAAACTATTTAAAAGAACCACAGTCATTGTCACAATTTAGTCCAATATGGGGTAATCAATATTTTAAACCAGGGAGAGCGGACGATGTATTTAAAGTATGGAATTTAAAAGGGATACAAAAGATTCAGGATTTATATTTGCCATGTGCAAACAACATAATGTCTTTTGAAGAGCTGAGGATCAAATTTAATCTCAATAGAACACATTTTTTAAAATATCTTCAACTTAGAAACTTTATTCGATCAAATCAAAATAAAGCTCTCACTCGACCTATTTATTCATCCTTGGAAAAAATGATGATGAAAGATAGTAAAAGAAAGGGTATTATTTCAGAGTTTTATAACTCATTGACACTATCTTCAAGTGAAAATTCACTGAAAAGATTAAACTACTGGAAAGAAGATCTGCAAATTGAAATTTCAGAGGAACAATGGGAATTGGCTTGTACAGAAGCTCAAACCAAATCAATAAATGCACGCCTTAAATTGATCCTTAAATTGATACATTTCAAATGGTTAATGCGGATGTATGTTACACCGGAGGAGTTAAATAGATATAACAAAAATATACCAGATACATGCACAAAATGCATGGAAAGTAAAGGAACCCTATTTCATTGTTTATGGGAATGTAGATTAATAAGAATGTTTTGGGAGGAGGTGAGGGTAACAATTGAAAAAATAATCTCAAAACAAATCATATTGAATCCTAAACTGTTTTTGTTGGGTCTGTACCCAGAAAAGCATAATTTCAATAAAAGTGAAAGAACATGACTTCCGGTTATGGCTGCCACGTAGGACGGACATGTCTCGCTCTGCTCTGCTCCTGGAGAAAAAAAATCGGCAAATAACTCTCTCATTTGGGACAGAACGTATCTCAGCATTTGGGCGAGGATATGTCGGCGAAGCCTAAGGCTGGAAAACCAGGAAAAGGAAAAAGCGAGCCGCCGAAACAGTCCAAATTAACGGACTTTCAGGTCTGTGACGCAGCAAACAAAACTCCATATATGGCGGAGGAGGCTGGCAATGGTGCGATGTCTGCGCGGGGAGGCGCAGATGCGCTGATGGCTGCCATGAGTTCAATGAGAGCGGACTTTTCCTCTAGATTTGATGGGATTATGACAGCGTTGGAAGGAATAAGAAAGGAATTGGGTGACTGTGTAGAACGAACGGCGCAGATGGAGCTCCGTCTCGCTAGTGCTGAAGATGACGTCACCCGTCTTCAATTAAAGGTGCGCACTTTGGAAAAAAAAAATAAATCTCTGGAAGATAATATTTTGGATTTGGAATCTCGGTCGAGACAGAATAATTTGAGGCTGGTGGGTCTTCCAGAGGAATCAGAAGGTCGGGACGTATGTTCCTTTCTGGAAAAGTGGATTCCGGAGGTGCTGGGCAGCGAGGAGTTGCAATCAGCAGTGGTTCTGGAAAAACCACATCGTATTGGCCCACGGAGAGATAAGGGACCGCCGAGGACCTTAATTATGAAGTTTCTTAGCAACAGAGACAGGATGAAGATCTTCAACGCTGCACGTGCTAAAGGAGAGATTAAACACCAGGACCAGCAGGTGCGGTTCTACCCAGATTTGGCCACAGGAATCCAGCAATTGAGGAAGCAGTTTGATCCCGTACGTAAGGAGCTGCGCAACCTTGGGATTCGTCATGGTGTAATCTATCCTGCGAGACTGCTGACCACGTATGAGGGCAGAACCCACATCTTCAAGACCCCAGAGGAGGCGCAGGAGTTCATCAAGAAGATCAAAGAAGAAGAAGAGACTGGTGGGAGCTAAGCATGAACAAAATATAAGGTAGAATAATTAAGCATTTGCACAGGCATCTGACTGACTTGAAGTAAATAGTAAGTTTACAAAATATAGATTGTATTATATATTAAAAAAACAAAACAAAAACAAAACAAACAAACAAAAAAAAACTATGATGTACAAAGTTGTTAAAAATTTTGGAGTTAAGTTGGAAAACTACAGAGGAGAGTTAATGTTACGTCATTAAAAGCAGTAGAGTTAGGGTGATTGGGAGGATGAAGAAGGAGTGGCTTAGGCTGTTCCCCGTGGGTGTGGAACGGTCGATGGCTATATCGGGAGACAGAATTTTTCTTTTGATTTTGGGGGGTTTGCCACAAGTGTGGGAAGGGGAAATTTGTTTGTGTGTAGTTTGTAGGATGAATGTTCAACCACTCATGTTTTTGCTTCTCTGTATGAGCATGTTTACACTGCAAGGTAATCCCAAACTCTCTATTGATCATGGACCAAAGTGTTAATCTTAATTTAACTTCATGGAATTGCAGAGGTCTACAAAATTTAAAAAAACTTAAACAAGTTATGAATAAAATAAAGGACATGGGTTCAAGAATTGTGTTTTTACAAGAAACTCATCTGATAGAGGAGGATGTTAAAAGAATTAGGAGTAGATGGCAGGGAAGTGTATTCACCTCTTCATTTTCATCCCGAGCCAGGGGAGTTATGACTCTCATACATAAATCAGTTCCTTTTCAAGTGAAAAATGTAATTGGAGACAAATTTGGAAGATATGTAATCATTCAAGGTTCTTTGCTATTAGAAAATATAAATCTTGTGAACTTATATGGTCCCAATATAGATGATCAGAAGTTCTTTGCTAATTTATTTCTCATCTTATCATCACTTACAGGGCAACATATAATAGCAGGGGATTTTAATTGTACATTGAATCCAGGTGTGGATAGATCAACAGGACTGGATTGTACGCACATTGGATGTAGGATGACTATTAATCATTTTATGAAAGAATTGAGATTGTTAGATATATGGAGAGAAATGAAACCACAAGTTAAAGCCTATTCTTGTTATTCCAGTACCTACAAGACATTCTCACGTATTGATTATTTTTTGATTTCCACAGAATTAAGGTCCAAGATTCAAAACTGCTTTTATGATAACATCGTGATCTCTGATCATGCACCCTGTTGTCTAATATATGTAGATAAAAAATTGACAAAGGAATCAGGCAGATGGCAATTTCAGCATAAATGGCTTCAGGATGAGGAATTTGTCAAGTATATAGAAAAACAGATAGACGAGTTCTTTGACATCAATACTACACAAACATCAGCATGTGTAAAGTGGGAGGCTTTCAAAGCTTTTATTAGGGGACATATTATTAGTTATACAGGATCAAAATCTAAGAAGACTCGAGAGGAAAGAGCTAAATTGGAACATAAAATAAAAAGTCTTCAGGAAAAAGTGTATGCAGGAAGAGATCCAAGGTTGGAGAATGAATTACTGATTTTGAGAGCTGAATACGACAAAAAATCAGCGAATAGAGCTGCCTCGAGTCTTCTAAGATTGAAACAATCTTTTTATGAACAAGGTGAAAAATCAGGAAAATTATTAGCATGGCAGATTAAACAATTGGAAATTAAAACACCAATAACCAGTATTATAAGTAATGGACAGGTAGTTATAGATCCTTTAGAAATTAATAGAGCCTTTAGAGATTACTATGAAAAATTATATGATACCAAAAATGAACCTGATTTAACAAAACTAAATGGGTTTTTGAACAAACTATCTATACCGTGTATTCCAAATGAAAACAGGGAGATATTGGAGTCTAAAATTAGTCAAGAAGAAGTTGGGCTAGCCATTGATAATATGAAATCAGGAAAAAGTGCAGGACCAGATGGTCTTCCAGTTGACCTTTATAAAAAATTTAAGAATAAATTAATAAAACCTTTTTTGGAAATGGTTTTAGAAGCATTTCAAAATAATAATTTACCATCATACATAAATAATGCCTTAATTATACTGCTGCCAAAACCAGGTAAGCCCTCTAATAAATGTGAAAATATGAGACCAATAAGCCTATTAAACGCCGACCTTAAGATAATCTGTAAAATTTTAGCAAGACGAATACAAGAAATTTTACCAAATATTATTAATCGAGATCAGAATGGCTTTATAAAGGGTAGACAAGGCTTCCATAATGTAAGAAGACTATTTAATATTATTTATTTTAATAAAGAAGCACCGGATACAGCTCTCCTATCATTGGACGCCGAAAAGGCCTTTGATAGAGTTGAATAGCCCTTTCTTTTTGAAGTCCTACAAAGGTTTGGACTTGGAAATAATTTCATAAAATGGGTTCAAATAATATACAATAATGCTACAGCAGAAATCCTAACAAATAACAATATTTCAAAACCAGTAAAAATCAATAGAGGATGTCGACAAGGCTGTCCACTTTCACCTTTACTGTTTACTATGGCAATTGAACCTTTAGCGATAGCGATACGTTTACATTCACAAATATATGGAATTAAAGTTGGACCAACAGAACATAAAATCTCCCTGTACGCCGATGATATAATTTTGTTTATGTCGAATCTAAAAAAATCAATTCCAACCTTGTTGAATTTAATAAAGAATTTTGGGGAAATATCAGGATATAAAATAAATAAAACTAAATCTTCAATATTAATGCTAAATGAGACCCAGAGAAATTACCCAGCCCCTGAGGTAAATCAATTCAATGTTGTAAATCAGTTTAAATATTTAGGAATCCAAATTATGCCTAAGCTAGAATCAGTCGCCAGTGTCAACTATGAAGCCTTAATGTCAGATATCAATGAGTTAACTCAGAGATGGATGTCACTACCAATGTCGATGATCGGGAGAATCAATATACTTAAAAGTAATATTTTACCTAAAATACTTTATTTATTTCAATACATTCCCTTATCACCACCTTTAGATCTATTCTCAAGAATAAAAAAAAAGTTAGTGGAATTTATATGGAACAACAGGAGGGCTAGATTACGTTTGTCTTTATTATATTTACCATTTGATCGTGGAGGTCTGAAATGTCCAAATTTTATGTTGTATTATTGGTCGGCACAACTGAGGTCTATGACATATTATTTTTCATCAAATGATCTCCCTCACTGGACTGAAATGGAATCATACAATTTACCTTTACCTCTTCCCATATTCATATACTCAGATTCGGCAAAAAAATTACAAAAACAAGTTAAAAATCCATTTGTAAAGCATATGATCAAAATATGGTGTGAAGCTAAAAACTATTTAAAAGAACCACAGTTATTGTCACAATTTAGTCCAATATGGGGTAATCAATATTTTAAACCAGGGAGAGCGGACGCTGTATTTAAAGTATGGAATTTAAAAGGGATACAAAAGATTCAGGATTTATATTTGCCATGTGCAGACAACATAATGTCTTTTGAAGAGCTGAGGATCAAATTTAATCTCAATAGAACACATTTTTTTTAAATATCTTCAACTTAGAAACTTTATTCGATCAAATCAAAATAAAGCTCTCACTCGACCTATTTATTCATCCTTGGAAAAAATGATGATGAAAGATAGTAAAAGAAAGGGTATTATTTTAGAGTTTTATAACTCATTGACACTATCTTCAAGTGAAAATTCACTGAAAAGATTAAACTACTGGAAAGAAGATCTGCAAATTGAAATTTCAGAGGAACAATGGGAATTGGCTTGTACAGAAGCTCAAACCAAATCAATAAATGCACGCCTTAAATTGATACATTTCAAATGGTTAATGCGGATGTATGTTACACCAGAGGAGTTAAATAGATACAACAAAAATATACCAGATACATGCACAAAATGCATGGAAAGTAAAGGAACCCTATTTCATTGTTTATGGGAATGTAGATTAATAAGAATGTTTTGGGAAGAGGTGAGGGTAACAATTGAAAAAATAATCTCAAAACAAATCATATTGAATCCTAAACTGTTTTTGTTGGGTCTGTACCCAGAAAAGCATAATTTTAATAAAAGTGAAAGAACATTCATAGACCTCAGTTTGCTTAATGCCAAAAAATGTATTGCACTATTATGGAAAAAGACTCATAGACCAGATGTGACTCAGTGGTTAAGACAGATGTTAACAAACCTTCCATTAGAAAGAATAACATATATACTGAAATCAAAGGAAATTGTGTTTGAGAATATATGGAGACCTTTTATTGATTATGTAAAAAATTTAAACATAACTCTTGAAGAAGAAGGTGAATGATGTGTGTGGACCTTGTAAATTCCAAACTGGTGAACATAATATGTATACTTATGTATTGGATTGTCTAGACTAAACAGAGGAGCATTGTTGAAGACTTGATTTTGTTGGTGGTTGTTGGTGTTTTTAGTGCATTTTTTTTTGTAGTACTTTAGTGTTAGTGTTTGATTGTTTGTATCATGTTTGTTAAAAAAAAAAAAAGGTTCAATAAAGATATTGTGGAAAAAAAAAAGTGAAAGAACATTCATAGACCTCAGTTTGCTTAATGCCAAAAAATGTATTGCACTATTATGGAAAAAGACTCATAGACCAGATGTGACTCAGTGGTTAAGACAGATGTTAACAAACCTTCCATTAGAAAGAATAACATATATACTGAAATCAAAGGAAATTGTGTTTGAGAATATATGGAGACCTTTTATTGATTATGTAAAAAATTTAAACATAACTCTTGAAGAAGAAGGTGAATGATGTGTGTGGACCTTGTAAATTCCAAACTGGTGAACATAATATGTATACTAATGTATTGGATTGTCTAGACTAAACAGAGGAGCATTGTTGAAGACTTGATTTTGTTGGTGGTTGTTGGTGTTTTTAGGGTATTTTTTTTTTTTGTAGTACTTTAGTGTTAGTGTTTGATTGTTTGTATCATGTTTGTTAAAAAAAAAAAAAAGGTTCAATAAAGATATTGTGGAAAAAAAAAGATGGTTCCAGTCTTATCAATCAGACTGTTCCCAGTTTGTTCATGTCCATAACAAGTCTTCTACCCAGACCACGGTTAGCTATGGCGTTCCGCAGGGATCGGTACTTGGACCAGTACTGTTTACATTATACATGCTGCCTTTGGGAGACATTATGAGGAGGCATTCTATTCATTTTCATTGTTACGCTGACGACACTCAATTACATTTATCGATCAATCCAGATGATCCCAGCCATTTGGGTTCACTCCAGGAGTGTCTTAAGGATATTAAAACCTGGATGAACAACAACTTTCTATTGCTGAATACAGCTAAAACTGAAGTCATTGTTCTTGGCCCCAAACATGCTAGAAGTACTCTTTCTAGTAAGATAACAACACTAGATGGCATTGCACTGGCTTCTACATTTTCTGTTAGGAATCTTGGGAGTTGTCTTTGACCAAGATATGTCTTTCAACTCTCATATATAGCAAACCATTAAGACTGCCTTCTTCCATCTGCGTAATATTTCTAAAATTAGGTCCATCCTGTCTCATAAAGATGCAGAAAAACTTGTCCACGCCTTTATCGCCTCTAGGTTAGACTATTGTAATTCACTTTTATCAGGTTGTCCTAATAAGTCCGTAAAGTTTCTCCAACTCATTCAGAATGCAGCTGCATGTATCCTAATGAGAACAGGGAGAAGAGATCACATTACCCCAGTTTTAGCTTCTTTACATTGGCTCCCAATAAAATATAGAATTGAATTCAAGATATTGCTCCTAACTTATAAAGCCCTTAATGATATGGCTCTTTCTTATCTGCAAGAACTCATAGTTCCCTATCATCCAACCAGAGCTCTGCGCTCCCAAAAAATCAAAAATAATGGTGGTCCCCAAGGTCTCCAGAAGTAGATTGGGAGGTAGAGCTTTCAGTTATCAAGCTCCCCTCCTGTGGAACCATCTTCTCAGTTCATTTGGGCGGGGGGGGGGGGGGGCAGACACTCTCTCTTTATTCAAGAGTAAGTTGAAATCTTTTCTCTTTGCTAAGGCCTACAGTTAAAAATATCGCCGCTGCCAGGCCTTCAAACGCATGTGCAGCCTAACCAGGCTTGATACTGGAATGTCTGGCTTTGAATATTGTATTTGTTACTTTTGTTTTGAATGTAGCTACTGCCAGGCCTCCTACTTTTTACCTCTTTTTTCAACCCAGCAGGTCGAGGCGGATGGCCGTCCTCTATGAGCTATGGTTCTGCTCGAGGTTCTGCCCATTAAAGGGAAGTTTTTCCTCACCTGTGTTGCTGCAGTGCTTGCTCTTAGGGGTCTCTGCTGGGTTCTATAAATTTGAGCGTGTGGACTTGGTTGCCAACTGCCAATCAAATCTAAAAGAAGAAGAAGAAACCCACTCTTTTCTGTAAAGTGCCTTGAGATAACCCGTGTTGTGATTTGGCACTATATAAATAAAATGGAATTGAATTTGTGACATTTTCCTCATAGCTTTATGACGTTTTCCTTATAGCATTGTGACATTTCCCTCATAGCTTTGTGATGTTTTCCTCATAACTTTGTGACCTTCTTCTTCTTCTTCTTCTTTAATCTCGTACTTGCAGCTTTCTTTGGATGGATAAGTGATGCCATTGCTGAGCAGGCAGGATTAAAACACATTGATTTTAGCCCAATGGTCCTGTGGTCTGTTATTCCTCCATGGCTGTTTAAGATGCCACTAGTAGATTTTGAAATACAACAACTGAGGAAGCAACATAAGCAATCAGCAACAGATTGTATAGTGTATAAATATATTGAACAGAACTTCAGAAACATGCTGATAGCATTTACCGATGGTTCCAAGGATCCTACAACTGGTCATAGTGGAGCTGCAGTATACATTCCTCAGTATAAAATATCTATCAATAAAAGAACCAGCAATCACTTATCAGTATACACAGTTGAGCTAGTTGCCATTATATTAGCTCTACAGTGGTTGCAGACAAATTATAGGAATAATGCTGTTATTGCTTCAGATAGTCGGGCAGCTCTCAAGAGTTTCAGTCACTGCAGTCGTGTAGGCAGGACTTAATTGTAGAAATCCACTCCTTAATTTACAACCTCTACAGTAAAGGTCAGTCAGTACATTTTCTTTGGGTCCCAGCCCATGTTGGAATAGAGGGTAATGAGGATGTGGCAGTGGATCTGCAGAGCTCACTCAGTAAGGCAGAAGGCAAATCAATAATTAAAAAGTATATAGTGGAAAAGTGGTAGGAATATTGGGACTCAATAGATACAGGAAGATATCTTTATGACATTCAAAAGCGGGTGGACTCTGGAATGGGAGTTGGCAGAAACAGGAAAGAGAAGATACTCATCACCCGATTGAGAATAGGACACACTACCTTGAACCAGACGCTACATAGAATAGGTGAACACCCAACTGGCAGCTATGCACATTGTGGTTCTCCTGAAACAGTTCAGCACATTTTGTTGGAATGTCAAGGATGCCAGAAACAAAGGAAATATCTGGTTGCAGTAATGGAGAGGGCTAATTTGGGTTTTGCTTTGGAAAACATGTTAGGAACCTCAGTCAAAGAAATACAGTATATGTAGCTCTATTTAGATATTTAAGTGCAACTGGATTAATTAAAAGAATTTAGTTGTTTTTTTTTTCTTGCCATCTCTTGTTCACACTCCAACCCGGTGGGTGGCAATGGTGCGGGGCTGGCAATCAGATCTAGAAGAAGAAGAAGAAGAGTGATATAAACAGTGACGCGGGTGAAAAACCTGGAATGCTGCTGACTGTTATGACGTGATCTGTGAAGTCAAAACGTCACAAAGCTATGAGGAAAACGTTATAAAGCTGAAGGAAAAGGTCACAAAGTGATGAGTTTTAACGTCACAAGGCTATGAGGATTACATCATAAAGCTATGAGGAAAACGTCACAACACTGTGAGGAGATTGTCACAAAGCAATGATGACAACGTCACAAGCGATAAGAGGAAACACAGTCCAAGGACGGATAATTTTTTCACACATAAGGAGTTGATCAGAACTCCTTATACAAAGATATAGAGTGATGATAATCAAGTCAGTGGCGGTAATGCACCTGTAGGCTGGTTGCCAACCGCCAATCAAATCTAAAAGAAGAAGAAGAAGAAGAAGAAGAGTAAGATGTCACAAAGCTATGGAGGACGTCACAAAGCGATATGGAGAACGTCGTAGAGCCATGAGGAAAATGTCACAAAGCTATGAGGAAAACAGTCAAGTCTGTGGTGGTAATGCACCTTTGAGCTGGTTGCCAACTGCCAATCAAATCTAAGAGAAGAAGAAGAAAAACCATATAGACACTGGGGGGAGAAGAAGACAACAGCAACAGAAAATACTGGCAATGACATGTCTAAATGGAGAACAAATGAAGGTGCATGTTCCTGGCGCAACAGCTAACTTGAGGGGAGTTATATCAGGTGTCCCTTTGTGCATGTCTATGGAAGAAGCGAAAAACGAAATCCAAGGAGGAAAGGTGAAGGATGTGAAAAGGCTAAAGAGTAAAAGAGAAGGTTCACTGAAGGACACACTGTCATTATTCAGTTTGAGGAAATACTCCCTAAATCAGTCCTAATAGGATACATGTATTACAGTGTCAGAGAATACGTCCCAAAGCCACTCAGGTGCTACAAATGTCAAAGGATGGGTCACACTGCTCAGCAATATAAGGGAAAGCTAAGATGTGCTAGATGTGGAAGGAAGCACAAATATGGTAAATGTGACAAGGACGCCAAAGTAAAGTGTTGCAACTGCGGGGATGAGTGAGCACAGTGCTGCATATGGAGGATGTGTTGTGCAGAGGGAAGCTAGACAAAACCAGGAAATCAGAATAACGAAGAAAATCTCATATGCGGAAGCTCTAAAGACAGTTAGAGAGGCAGGAATAGTCAGAAACACAGCAGGCCTTCCTCAAAGAAGTTCAGTTCAAATGGAAGCCCAGCCATCAACGGGTCCCACACAAGCACAAGATCATGCCGCTGCAAGGAATGTTTGTGTTCACAAATGCAAAATGGATGATGACACATTGATAGTTAAGAGGACAAACTTTATCACTTTTATCTGCCACACTATGAATGTTGCTACACAGCTAAAGAAGAAAAGTGAAAGAATCAAAACCATTGTGGAAGCAGCAGGAAGCTTCCTAGATGTGAAAGATATCACAGCTGACCAGATTCATGCTTTATTGAAAGCTGCAACTGGGGAGACTGCACATGCTGAAACAAGACCTTAATTATGGTACTACACATACTACAGTGGAATGCGAGGAGTCTTATAGCAAACGGACAAGAACTCAAGAAGTATCTTTATGAACTAGAAGTTGTTCCACAGGTAGTGTGTGTGCAGGAGACATGGCTTCAACCTCACTTAGACTTTGTTATTCCAGGATACAGCTCAATCAGAAAGGATAGAATGTCCACTGTAAATGGAGGAGGATGTGCCACTTTTATTAAAGATGGCCTGGCGTATAGGGTGATTCCCTCCCCTGAGGATATAGAGTGTAATATTATTGAAATATGTAGGCCACATGGACAAGGAAATATTAAGCTGATTAATTTTTACAACCCATGTAGGAAGATAACAGCAGATATTTTCAGTGTTATGGCAGGGGAAGGGCATATGAAAGAGGTATGGTGTGGAGACTTTAATACCCATAATAGCTTGTGGGGAAGCACACATACAGATAACAATGGAAATGTTGTGGAAGAGATGTTAGATGAAAGATCGTTAATTTGTCTCAACAATGGTGAAGGTACCAGGGTGGATGTGCATAGGGGCACATCATCATGTACTGACCTGACTCTGGTATTTGATTCTTTAGTGAGCACCTGTGAATGGACGGTTATGAACAGTACAACTATGGGAAGTGATCACTTCCCAATACTTACAGTCATTAAAACTGAAGTATGTATACAAGAGGGAAGATGTTTTACACGATGGTGTTTTGACAAGACAGATTGGGGAAAATTTAGGCAATACTGTGTTCAATCGTGTCATTTGGTAACATTAGAAGGTGGCATAAAAGTGTTCAAGTCAGATAACCAATCATATTCTGAATGCTGCAATAGCAAGTATACCTAAGAAAACAACACAGGGTAGGAAGAAGGTTGTACCCTGGTGGAATGACGAATGTAGTATTGCAGTAAAAGAGCGAAACAAGGCATTCAGAGAGCTAAGGAAGAATATGACTAGTGAAAATTTAATAGAGCACAAAAAGAAAAGGGTAGTAGCTCAAAGGATTATTAAAAACAGGAAAAGGTCAACATGGAGAGAATTTTGTTCCACCCTTGGTAGGAAAACAGAACTTGGTTGGAACTGTGCCAAATTGTGCCAAATGGCACAGTTTGGAAAAACGTCTGTAACTTTTGAATGCTTCAATGTAGAAGCTTCATTTTGGGCTCTAATGAAAGGTCACACTCAGGGCTGTGTCTGTGTGTGTGTGTGGGGGGGGGGGGTTGTCCCCCCCCTCGCTACAGAGGATGGACATTGGCCATCGCTACACAACGGATTAGCCTCATGTGGCGATGTGGGACAGCAGCGCAGTCACCGCGGCTCCCCCCCCCCCCCCGTTACAGAAGAATAGCGGGGGGGGCGGCGTTCACGGTCTGGACGCGGCGAACAATCCCTTATACCGCGGCGCACGAACTTCAGACTTCGTGCGCCACACAGTTGTAATTTACCGATCGGTCAAAAGTCATTTTGGATTACAATTTTCAGGGATAAATAATAATTTAGCTTATAACACCTTACCTCTTCACAGCAGTGTCCTGGCGAACTTCTCTTCCTCACTGTCAGACGAACGCGACGCTGGTCCGCTCGTGGTTCTGATCTCGCGACCCGATCAAAACATAATTCCATTATTGCGGTTTTGTGCTTCCATGATTGCGGTTTTAGGTGAACGATTTTTCAAAACAAATAACAGTAGTAATTAAAAAAAGACTGGCGAACGCATGTGTGTCACTCAGCCTTCGTCGTCAGCCTCCGTCGGTCTATGATGACCATGGAAGAAATCATAACGTCTACTCTGCTGGAACAAAAACAAAATAAGCACCGCCTGTGGCCGAACATGCCGATGCGCGAATGGCACTCCCTGTCACACAGGTTGCATTTGTGGATGGTCTCCGTGCTGCTGGGTCTGTGGGGTTCTTCCTGCGGGTCCTTTTTTTGATCCGCTGCAGCAGTCAGTCTTTACCCAGCCTTAAAAAAAACAGCTCGCGAATGTCACGACCTGAACGCTATCTTTCTCTGCGTTCAGGTTGTCCAGTGTCACTCCTGCTCCGGGGTAGTCCGTGCCGGGTCTTCCAAGGCCCGCTCTTTGACAGCGCCCAGCTGATTGCCAGCTGTCTAGTTCAGCTGGGCTGGGACAGCTGTCTCCTATTCCCAATAATCTCCTCCACTTAAGCGAGCAGCCGAGAGTCACTCGTCGCTGCGACCTCGCTTTGGAAAGACGTTTCCTGTGTTTCCACGACTGTTAGCTCCCTCGTCTAGCTGCAGTTCGCCGTTACCTCGGCGCTTTACCCAAAGTAAGTGTTGCGACTCGGCGAGTGCTTTTCCCTTGCCGCCTCTCTAGCCTTTCTCCCTGGGTTGTATATCATCTTTAGTTCTGTGTGTGTTTTAGCCCCACGTGGCTCTTTACTTTGCTGTTCGTTATTTAGTGTAGTGTGTGTTTTGTGTTAATAAATTACGCTAACTCACTGGTCGCCCTCGTATCTCCTTTCTGGCTCGTGAGAGCCAGAGTTATGACAGCGAACTTCTCTGCTTCAGTTGGCTCACTGCATTCACAGCGTTGGTAGGCGGGTCCTTCTTGCTAGGTTTTCAGTCATTGGTTCTTCAAGGTTTCAGAAACCCAATTCAAGGCTCTTATTAGTCGAATGAGAGGTCAACCAGATGAACTAATCTGTTTGCGGCTGTGTCTGCAGCTTTTATTTTCAGTGCGCGCTTGGACGCCATCACCACCTACATCACCATCTCCATCATGCGTCCTAGAGGGCACGAGGGCGCATGAGAGCGCCCTCGTGCGCTCTAGGACACAGAGACTTGCCCGTCCGCGGTACAACGGAGTGCAAGAGGTTAATGAAGTTCTGCCTGCAGATCACCTGCACTCAAACATTCCAAGTACCACTCATGGGATGGACCAGATTCCATACAAAAATGTTAAAATTTTACTTTGGCTTCATCTTTAAGGGGTTGCTGTTCCAGTTAAAAGTCTCAAGTGTTGAAGAGTCCACCTTTGTATAAAACTGCCAAGTCAGTTTTCCACAAAAGGCTCAAAGTCGCTATATATATGTGATTTTTTTTTTCACTTCTCTTCCAGTCCTTATGGCCACTATCTGATTGCTTCGAGTTTTTAAAACATCATTTTAAGAATAATGTTAACTGACTTAAAGTACATTTCTAACTACACTATATCATACAATATGCCGTTTAACATACAATTTCATTTGATCACATTTAGATCTTAATTCAAACAAGCAGAGTATTTGCAACCAACTTAAGACTTGAACTAAAAACAATCAATCTGAATACAACTGGGAGTGTTTAAGAATAAAAATATTTGGATTCCTTAATGAAGCCTGCATGGCTTCGACAATGTGGAACTGGCATTTCACTTTGAAACGGATGGCGGCGACTTATTGCAAACGAGCAAGTTTAAAACACACCTAACACTAAGGTTAAGAGTATAGCAAGAAGGAAAATAGTTTAATATAAAACACAGCTGTCTTACCTTGAAATGTCCTTTACAAATGAAGAGATTCAAACTGAAGAACGGAGGAAAAATGCTAAAAAAACAAACAAACAAAAAAAAAACGGTCCAAAATATCCAGTAGATACTGTTTCATATATCTGGATTTTTTTTTTATTTATTTTTTTTTTTTTGCTTACAGCGTTTTCTGGATTTAAACATCCATCATCTTTCAGTAGGAAATCCACAATTTAGACGATTTAGTCAGGTTGAAAATAACTTGAAGGGAATGACAACTTACATTTATGGAGGAACACACTATCGTAAATGTAGCACATCAAATGCTCTGGCGATCTTTCTCGGCTCTCTAAATGTAGTGGTGCATTATTAAAGCCCTTCAAAAACAACACTACAAGACTGCTGGGAATACTCTAATTTCCAGGGACATGGATTTGGGTGGACAATTGAAAGAAGGACCAGAATGTATGGGCTGCACACTATTGATATAGCTAACACCAGTCCAGTGAGTAATGTTCCCCCTTGGCTGTTTCCTGGAAATGAATTTGACATCAGTCTGCTAATGAGGAAAAAGGATTGGCATATGAGTGAAGTTGGTGTTAAAACAAGCATTTACCTCAGGAGTAATTACTATAACTTCTTACAGCTCTATACTGACGGTTCAAAGAATAAAGAGGGCTCTGTTGGAGATGGAGTGGGTGGAGGACGTCAGACCAGACCGGGTGGTGGTGTGCACGGACTCACTTGCAGCGCTAAAAACCATACAGACACTAAAATCTACAAGGGAAGACTTGGTGATTGAGCTATATCACAGTTTATTTAGTGTACACGGGGTGGTGGAGAAGTTCAGTTTTGTTGGGTTCCTGCACATGAAGGGCTGAAAGGGAATGACTGTGCAGACAAATTAGCAAAAAGTGCTATTGGAAAAGAGATAACCATACCATTGTCTCTTGGAAAAGGTGAAGGGAAAGCAGTAATCAAGAAAAAAGGAACTGAACTATGGCAAAAAAAGATGGGATGAAGATCATAAAGGTAGAACATATTACAAAGTACAAAAATCTATTGCAGTAAAGAATTTCATAAAAACCAAAAGGAGGGAAGACATCATTATGGCAAGACTCAGACTGGATCACACAGGTTTAAATGGCACTTTATTCACCATGGGGAAAAGCGAGAGTGACAAATATAGAGAATGTGGAGTAAAAGAAAATGTTGAGCACATCTTGTTGCACTGTCACAAATATGGAAATGAAAGACACATAATGGAAAACGAAGTTCGAGAGGCTGGTAGGGAATGGGATTTGGCTGGGATTCTGGGAACAGATGGAGGTGGAGAAGCAATAATAATCACGAGAAGGGCTCTTCTCTCTTTTCTAAATAACACAGGATTAAGTCATAGAATTTAGGGGTCGGGCTCAGATGACAATGTTACACAATCTTGTACAGTAGGTGGCAGTATGCACCTTTCAGTTGTTTGCTATCTGCCAGTAACCGAGAGAAGAAGAAGAAGAATGTGGCGGTAAAGAGGCCAACATGCCACGGCCAAGATATGTAGTGATGATATAGAGTGAAGTCATGATATAAAGTATGAGGGTCCGAAGAAGAGTGATGTCTGAAGATAGAGTTGAGGTTCAATTGGACACAGCAGTGATGATAGAAGGACTACAGCTCCTGACCAGATGGAGTGATGATATAGAGTGAAGTACGTGGCGGTAATGCACCTGTAAGCTGGTTGCCAACTGCCAATCAAATCTAAAAGAAGAAGAATGTGGCGGTAATGCACCTGTAATATTGTTATCTGATCGGCCACACCTCGGACACAGTCCAAGGACGGATACTTTTTTCACACATAAGTAGTTGTTCAGACCTCCTTATACAAAGATATAGAGTGATGATAATCAAGTCAGTGGTGGTAATGCACCTGTAAGCTGGTTGCCAACCACCAATCAAATCTAAAAGAAGAAGAAGAAGAAGTGCATAAGAACTCCTTATACAAAGATAGTGATGATAATCAAGTCAGTGGCGGTAATGCACCTGTAAGCTGGTTGCCAACTGCCAATCAAATCTAAAAGAAGAAGAAGAATCTGCAAGGAGGAGTTAGGTGCGGTGCTCTATCTAACGTCACAAAGCTATGAGGAAAACGGCACAAAGCTATGAGGAAAACGTCACAAAGTTATGAGGATATAGAGTGAAGTACATGGCGGTAATGCACCTATAAGCTGGTTGCCAACCATCAATCAAATCTAAAAGAAGAAGAAGGAGGAGGAGGAGTTAGGAACACCGAGCTGGTCGACCGAAGAAGACAGACGATAAGAATTAAGGCGGCGGACGGACTTCGACAGGTGGAAGGTTGAGACGGCATTAACATCTGTGTTTGGTTGGTGGTAGGAGTGATTTATTTGTGGCGGATAGCATAAACTAACATAAACATAAACTCTTCACTTCCGCCCTCCAAAGAGAGCAGACGCTTTTTTCCGTCTCTCCAGCTCTGACTCTTTATCTCTTTCCTCCCCTAACTGACTGGATCCCAGCTTGCTGTCGTCTGTCTGCGTGTCTCTACTGCTGATTATCGAACGAAATTATGGATTTAATAAGCTGGGCTTTGAACGCAATTGACATTATTTTTTCAACGAGGAAAAGTGCCCCGGGGGAGGTAGTTTGCCCCGCAGGAACAGCGGCTGCGGGCTATTTGAAGGACACAAGTAATTGGAAACTCTTGTGCCTGTGTGATCTTTCTATCGAAGATGTTGAAGATTTATACATCTTCGTAGCAATGGTAATCGGAATCTTTCTGATTGGATCTGGGATTGTTCTGGTGTACCGTAAATTGATGAAGATGGAGGGAGCCTATCAAAATGCTGACCAGGCGAGGCTTAACCATCAAATTGAACAAATGGGCAGGACTCTGACAGCGGCTAATGGAGAACTGTCTAGGAAAATGGATTACATCATGATCACGCTGAGAGCCATCCATAAAGAATTCAACGTCCAGCACTGAAGGATTAAAGTACTGAATCTGTAAGAGAATATAAAGTTTTTTTCTCTGGGAACAGTACTATTCGACTTATCTGACCTGCCCCTTACAACCAAGTCCTTCAGATTATCTGCAGTTTTTTGTTTTCAAAACATTTGAGCTGCATTGACTCTTATGGACAGCCAGCTGCCTGGCTCAAGGACAAAGTGCCAGACGCTAGACACAACATCTCCTGCTGAAGAGACTTTGTTGTTCTTAACTGATATAAACACCTTCACTCAACACTACACTCATACTGACTCAATAAACTGATGAGAAGATCATTCACTCACTGCTCTCTTTGTGTCTTTGTATACATTCTATTGTCTGCTAATTGTGCATTGAGGGCTTTTTTTCTTGTAATCATAATATTGATCATTTATGACCTGTATTCTGACAATCAATGCTTTTTTGCTCTCTCCTATTGTGTTTATCCTTTTCTTCCATATGCTTCCTGTTCCTAGTCTGCTGGCAGGCGCGTTATCGACGCTGCCGTGTCACCGGAAATGCATGTTGTTTTCAGTGTCAAGTCAAATTCCCTCGTATGTTATCAGTTGTTTACTGTTAATGTACTTGGCAATAAATCCTTTTCTGAGTTCTGAGTTCTGAAAACTGTATTCTGACTGGAACATTATGGCATCTAGCTCTGACGGGCTTGATAAAAATGAGATGGAGTGGATCGTACCCAGGTCTGCGAGGCGGAAAAGAGCAGCTGGGGAGGAAGAAAGAAAAGCAAGAGCTAAAAGCTGGTCAGATGAGAGTGACACGGGAAGAAGTAACAATGCTAAGAAAACACAAAGTAGCCAACATGGATGGCAGTTTGATGATGTAGGAAATGAGTGGAAGGTTGTCACTGAGTTCAATCAGGGTGGGGGGGTGCTATCACCCTGTTAAGCTAAGAAGAGCAATTGAGGAAAAAATTGGGAGAGTTAAGTTTGCAAAGTTCTTGAATAATAACCGGCTGTTAATACATGCATCAAGTAAACAACAGCAAGAGAAAATACTGACAATGACATGTCTAAAAGGAGAACAAATGAAGGCTCATGTTCCTGGCGCAACAGCAAACTTGAGGGGAGTTACAGTATATCAGGTGTCCCTTTGAGCATGTCTATGGAAGAAGTGAAAAACGAAATCCAAGGAGGAAAGGTGAAGGATGTGAAAAGGCTACAGAGCAAAAAAGAAGGTTCACTGAAGGACACACAGTCTGTCATGATTCAGTTTGAGGAAGCACTCCCTAAATCAGTCCTAATAAGATACATGTATTTCAGTGTCAGACAATACGTCCCAAAGCCACTCAGGTACTACAAATGTCACAAAGGATGGGTCACATTGCTCAGCAATGTAAGGGAAAGTTAAGATGTGCTAGATGTGGAGGGGAGCACAGATATGGTAAATGTGAAAAGGACGCCAAAGTAAAGTGTTGCAACTGCGGGGGTGAGCACAGTGCTGCATATGGAGGATGTGTTGTGCAGAGGGAAGCTAGACAAGCCCAGGAAATTAGAATAAGTAAGAAAATCTCATATGCGGAAGCTCTAAAGACAGTTAGAAAGGCAGGAATGGTCAGAAACACAACAGGCCTTCCTCAAAGAAGTTCAGTTCAAAGGGAAGCACAGCCATCAACAAATCCCACACAAACACAAGATCATGCTGCTGCAAGGAATTTTTATGTTCCCAAATGCAAAATAGATGATGACACATTGATAGTTACGAGGACAAACTTTGTAGCTTTTATCTGCCACACCATTAATGTTGCAGCACAGCTACATAAGAAAAGTGAAAGAATCAAAACCATTGTGGAAGCAGCAGGAAGATTCCTAGATGTGAAAGATATCAAAGTCGACCAGATTCATGTTTTATTGACAACTGAAACTAGAGAGAATGCACATGTTGAAACTTAAGATCTTAATTATGGTACTACACATACTACAGTGGAATGCAAGGAGTCTTATAGCAAACGAACAAGAACTCAAGAAGTATCTTTACAAACTACAAGTTGTTCCAGAGGTAATGTGTGTACAGGAAACATGGCTTCAACCCCACTTAGATTTTGTTATTCCAGGATATAGTTCAATCAGAAAGGATAGAATTAACAGTGAAAATGTAGGAGGATGTCCCACTTTCATTAAAGATGGCCTGGCATATAGGGTGATTCCCTCCCCTGAGGATATAGAGTGTAATATTATTGAACTATGTAGGCCACACGGACAAGGAAATATTAAGCTGATTAATTTTTGCAACCCATGTAGGAAGTTAACAGCAGATATTTTCAGTGTTATGGCAGGGGAAGGCCATTTGAAAGAGGTATGGTGTGGAGACTTTAATGCCCATAATAGCTTGTGGGGAAGCACACATACAGATAACAATGGAAATGCTGTGGAAGAGATGTTAGATAAAAGATCGTTAATTTGTCTCAACAGTGGTAAAGGTACTAAGGTGGATGTGCATAGGGGCACATCATCATGTATTGACCTGACTGGTATCTGATTCTTTAGTGAGCGCCTGTGAATGGACAGTTATGAACAGTACAACTATGGGAAGTGATCACTTCCCAATATTACAGTCATTAAAACTGAAGTATGTATACAAGAGGGAAGATGTTTTACAAGATGGTGTTTTGACAAGGCAAATTGGGGGAAATTTAGGCAATACTGTGTACAATTGTGTCATTTGGTAACTCGAGTGTATACCCATGCATACCCGTCCATGCCCGTAGAAACCAAGTATAAGCAAGTATTTCTGCATGCCCATTGCTGAAGGGTCTCCTCCTGTCTCAGACGGCTGTGTTGTTCACAGTCATGCCTGTGGTGTACTGCTGGAACCTGAGGTGTTTCATGTTCACGGCATCTTTTCTGATGTGCAGCAGTTCTCCTCATTCTATTGCTCTCCATCTGGTGGGTCTTCTTCTTCTTCATTCAGACCACTGATTGAGGGATAGGTGTGTCGTAATTCCAGTTCATAGGCAGGATCATGAAAATAGATATGAGCAAAAAGTGGCTTTCAACCCTGTTCAGGAAGGCCCGTGCATGCCCATAGAAACCAAGAAACCGTAGCACCTGGAGAAAATCAGCACTTTGCTTGGCATTTTACACATTTGTAGTGTAGACTGGCATTCTTCAAGGTTACACATTTTTACTGTGTCAGCACCTCTTGAAAAACGACATTGCTGCGAAAGCGACACTTTTGCTTAATTTCTTCATCTTTAGCAAGAATACGAAGACTGCTTGATCTGGCAACTCTGCTCGCGGCAATGTAGAATTGGCCATGGCTGCAGAAATCTGTTGTGCAGAAAACACGAACGCGTGACTTATTCACCTTGCCAATTTTGAGCCATATGTGGCTCATATGGTCATATGATTAGCTTTCTGGGCAAAAAGCAGGAAAACAGGAAAAGGAAATGAAGGAGTTCTTCTTCTTTGGCTTATTACATGTCAGCCATAATTCCTCCAGCACATGTCTGACACCTTCTGAACCTACAGATCAGTACAAATCTGCAGTATAGCTGGGGAGTTAAAGGGATGTCAAGAGTGAGTTGACAGATGCAGTTGCTGCTTGCCAGAAAATGTGACCAGTAAAAAGGTTAAGAGCTTTGCAAGATCCAGGATACAATCAGTTTAGCTATGCTATGTTCCGGCAGTTACCTATGCAATCAATGGAACTGGTGCTAAAATTAACTCCCCTCAAGTTTGCTGTCACGCCAGGAACATGCGCCTTCATTTGTGCCCCGTTTAGACATGTCATTGTCAGTAGTTTCTGTTGCTGTTGTTTACTTGTGGCATGAATTCACAGCTGGTTATTATTCAAGAACTTTGCAAACTTAACTCTCCCAATTTCTTTCTCAATTGCTTTTGTTAGCTTAACCAGGTGATAGTGCCCCCCACCCTGATTGAACTCAATGACAACCTTCCAATTATTCCCTACAGCCTCAAACTGCCATCCATTTTGGCCAGCTCATGTTTTCTTCTCATTGTTACTTCCTCCCGCATCACTCTCCTCTGACCCACTTCTAGGTCTTGTTGCCCCCCTAGCTGCTCTTTTCCAGCCCCCAGGCCTGGATAGTTTCCAGCCCACCTCATCTTTATCGTACCAGTCAGAGCTAGATGCCATAATGTTACAGACAGTGTACAGTTTTTGCTATCCGCCACAAACAAATCAATCTTACCGCCAGCCAAACACAGACGTAAATGCGGTCCCAATCTTCTTCTTCTTCTCTTCGACGCCTTCCAGTCCTCACTCCTCACACACCGTAAGCCCCTTCGCATCACGACTCATTCCCAGCAGTTCGAGAGTCACCTGGATGAGCTGGATCTTCCCCTGGCTTATTAAATGGTAAAATTACAGCCTTTTCTTCTTTGTTAGATTTCAGCAGTTCTCCTCTTCTTCTTTCATATTTGATTGGCGGTTGGCAACCAGCTTACAGGTGCATTACCGCCACGTACTTCACTCTATATCATCACTGTATATCTTTGTATCAGGAGTTCTTATAAGGAGTTCTGAACAACTCCCTATTTGTGAAAAAATTATCCGTCCTTGGACTGTCTCCTCTTCTTCTTCTAATTCTTTTAGATTTGATTGGCGGTTGGCAACCAGCTTACAGGTGCATTACCGCCACGTACTTCACTCTAAATCATCTTCTTCTTCGTGGCTCTTCTTCTTCTTCTTCTTCTTCTTCTTTTAGATTTGATTGGCGGTTGGTAACCAGCTTACAGGTGCATTACCGCCACTGACTCTTCTTCTTCTTCTTCTTCTTCTTCTTCTCTCGGTTACTGGCGGATAGCAAACAACTGAAAGGTGCATACTGCCACCTACTGTACAAGAGTGTCTAACATTATGTCATCTGAGCCCGACCCCTAAATTCTTTGACTTAATTCTGTGTTATTTAAAAAAAAGAGAAAAGAGCCCTTCTCGTGATTCTTATTGCCTCTCCATCTCCATCTGTTCCCAGAATCCCAGTTAAATCCCATTCCCTACCGGCCTCTCAAACTTCATTTTCCATTATCTGTCTCTCATTTCCGTATTTGTGACAGTATAATAAGATGTGCTCAACATTTTCTTTTACTCCACATTCTCTACATTTGTCACTTTCGCTTTTCCCCATGGTGAATAAAGACTCTTCTTCTTCTTCTTCTTTTTTCTTCTTCTTCTTCTCTCGGTTAGTGGCGGATAGCAAACAACTGAAAGGTGCATACCGCCACCTACTGTACAAGAGTGTGTAGCATTATGTTATCTGAGCCCGACCCCTAAATTCTATGACTTAATCCTGTGTTATGTAAAAAAGAGAAAAGAGCCCTTCTCGTGATTCTTAGTGCCTCTCCATCTCCATCTTTTCCCAGAATCCCAGTTAAATCCCATTCCCTACCGGCCTCTCAAACTTCATTTTCCATTATCTCTCTTTCATTTTCATATTTGTGACAGTGTAATAAGATGTGCTCGACATTTTCTTTTACTCCACATTCTCTACATTTGTCACTTTTGCTTTTCTCCATGGTGAATAAAGTGCCGTTTGAACCTGTGTGATCCAGTCTTAGTCTTGCCATAATGATGTCTTCCCTCCTTTTGGTTGTTATGAAATTCTTTATTGCAATAGATTTTTGTATTTTGTAATACGATCTACCTTTATGATCTTCATCCCATCTTTTTGCCATAGCTCAATTCCTTTTTTCTTGATTACTGTTTTCCCTTCACCTTTTCCAAGAGACAATGGTATAGTTGTCTCTTTTCCAAGAGCACTTTTTGCTAATTTGTCTGCACAGTCATTCCCTTTCAACCTTCATGTGCAGGAACCCAACAAAGGCGGCGTGCTCTCCATTTATGTAGCGTCTGGTTGGTCTATATGACATGAAAAAGACATCAAGGCAGGCATCATAGGACACTACATCATAGGTAGCCAGTCGTAAAATACATGAAGGCAGGCATTGTGAATGATGGTCTATATGACATCATAAAGACATCAAGGTAGGCATCATAGGACACTACATCATAGGTAGCCAGTCCTATTGCCTATATGACGGCATCGCCTATATGACGGAATCGCGAGTCCTATGTAGCCTGAGATTATAGGATCATCATAGGACATCATGCAGATATCATAGGCCATCCTATGATGTCCTATGATCGTGACACAGACAGACGCAGAGATTTCTTAAAATTTATACAGTGATGATTTATTGAGTGATAGAATGTTCTATGTTGCTCTGCTGTTGCTATGGAGACGAGATTATAATGACATCACATTCTACACACAAGAATAAACTTTCTTTGGGCATGCAGTAATACTTTTTTTACTTGGTTTCTACAGGCATGCACGGTATGCACGGTCACGCACTAGTTCAAGAAATCTCTGTGTGTCTGTCTGTGTCATGACCATAGGAGTCGCTAAAAGATCATAGGATCACCTATGATGTTCCTATGATCTCTACATGATGTCTTTATGATGTCATATAGACATCATTGTAGAGAGTGATTCAAGAAAATGTGTGTGTGTGTGTGTGTGTGTGTGTGTGTGTGTGTGTGTGTGTGTGTGTGTGTGTGTGTGTGTGTGTGTGGTCAAAGGCAGGGATCACTCATACGATATCAAAGATCAGAGGCAGGCATCACTCACGCTCATGATAAGATAAGATAAGATAAGATAAGATAGGATAAGCCTTTATTCGTCCCACAATGGGGAAATTCCAGGATTGCAACAGCACAGGGATAGCAACACTCAGAGCAACAATCAGAAGGCAAGAAAAAAAAGCAAAAGCAGCTAATATACATATGTACATATTACTATAAATATACAGTATATATACTGTATATCTACATATATATGATCATAGGACATCAATTATTAAACCCAGGAATCACAATCATAGGACTCGCTATGACATCATCAAAGATCATAGGACTCGCTATGACATCATCAAAGATCACAGGACTCATTATGACATCATCAAAGATCAAAGGCAGGCATCACTGAACGAGTGGTGACATGCTTGCTTGCACCTGCTTTCTACGGACATGCAGAAATACTTGCTTATACTTGGTTTCTACAGGCATGGACAGGTATGAACTACAAAGCTATGAGGAAAATGTCACAACACAAAGCTATGGGGAAAACCTCACAAAGCTATGAGGACAAAGCTATGAGGAAAACATCACAAAGCTATGAGGAAAACGTCACAGAGCAATGAGGAAAACGTCACAGAGCTATGAGGAAAATGTCAAAGGACATAGTCCAAGGACGAATATTTTTTTCACACGAGTTGTTCAGAACTCCTTATAAGAACTCCTTATAAGAGTATAGGTTCAGAACTCCTTATACAAAGAGACAGAGTGATGATAATCAAGTCAGTGGTGGTAATGCACCTGTAAGCTGGTTGCCAACCGCCAATCAAATCTAAAAGAAGAAGAACATTTTTAAGCAGGCTTGCTGAATACCACACCTCACCTTACAACCAATTACAAGGTAAAAAAATATATTTTTTTCTCTTGTTGTATATGAGATTTGTCAAGAACTCAGTCCACACGGACTGTCTCTAGACATTTCAGCACAAGTCAAGGTTCATTTTTGAATAACTTACTGTTTGTTTAAAACAGAAGTGACATAAAGGAAGCAGGCTTGCTGAATAGCACAGTCCAGTTCAAGGACGGATCATTTTTTTCACACATAAGGAGTTGTTCAGAACTCCTTATAGAAAGATGTAGAGTGATGATAATCAAGTCAGTGGCAGTAATGCACCCATGAGCTGGTTGCCAACCGCCAATCAAATCTAAGAAGAAGAAGAAGGAAGCAAGAGGTCTTAAGACAAGACACCTTCTCTGATAGGAAGAAGGCGTAGTATGGAAGCAAGCATTTTTAAGTTTTACACTTATATTTAACATTTTTGAGCTAACTTCCTACAACATTAAGCTATTTTTGCTTTTATGCTAACATTTTTCAAGTTTAGACTGTTAAAGCATGCAAGTTAGCATTTTTATAGTTTAAGGCTCAAATTTAGCATTTTTCAGCTATTTCAGCATTTTTTCTCTTTCAGTTAAAACTGTTCAGCATTTTACATTGTGTCATAGCACTTCAGCTAATAATTTAGCAGCATTTCAGCTCAAGTGCTTCAACTTCAGCATTTTACATAGTGCTATAGCACTTCAGTAAATATTTGGGACGAACGGTTTGAAAGGTATGTGAGGAACAGACAGACAGACATACACAGACAGAGATTCTTTGCATTTATAGAGTAGTGCATTCCTGTGTGTGCTCATGCATACCCATGCATGCCCATAGAAACCAAGTATAAGTAAGTATTTCTGCATGCCCGTAGAAAGCAAGTGTAAGCAAGCATTTCTTCTTTTAGATTTGATTGGCGGTTGGCAGCCAGCTTACAGGTGCATTACCGCCACGTACTTCACTCTATATCATTACCCTATCTGGTCAGGAGCTATAGTCCTTACTGCCACATATTTCACTCAGTAAACATCACTCTATGTATCAAAAGTCAGAATTCTTCTCGGTTGGCAACCTCTTCTTCATCTTCTTCACTCTATATCATCTTCTTCTTTTAGATTTGTTTGACGGTTGGCAACCAGCTTACAGGTGCATTATCGCCACGTACTTCACTCTATATCATCACTCTATCTGGTCAGGAGCTGTAGGCCTATCATTATTGCTGTGTCCAATCGAACTTCAACTCCATCTTCAGATATCACTCTTCTTCGTCTCCTCAGAATCAGAATCAGAATCAGAATCAGAATCAGGTTTATTGCCATTGTTCATGTAGTACACAAACTAGGAATTTGTCTCGGTACAATGCTGCAACATTAAACATGATAAGATAAGAGAAATAAACTATACATGTAATAAAGTGTAGGATAAGTACTTACATATCATATCTTACATATCGTACTTTATATCATCACTTCACTTTATATCATCACTCTACACATCAAGATGTCAGCCACCCAGGCCAGTCTATCCATCCACTCTATATCTTTGTATAAGGAGTTCTTATAAGGAGCTCTAACAATCCTCCCCTTCCTCTTCTTCTTCTTCAAACAATGAGATTTCCATGTTTACATGATGTCTATAACACTCTATCTGGTCGTCTTCTTCTTCTCTCGGTTACTGGCGGATAGCAAACAACTGAAAGGTGCATACCGCCACCTACTGTACAAGAGTGTGTAGCATTATGTCATTTGAGCCCGACCCCAAAAGTCTATGATTTAATCTTGTGTTATTTAAAAAAGAGAAAAGAGCCCTTCTCGTGATTCTTAGTGCCTCTCCATCTCCATCTGTTCCCAGAATCCCAGTTAAATCCCATTCCCTACCGGCCTCTTGAACTTCATTTTTCCATTCTCTCGCTTTCATTTCCATACTTGTGACAGTGAAGTAAGATGTGTTCGACATTTTCTTTTACTCCACATTCTCTACATTTGTCACTTGCGCTTTTCCCCATGGTGAATAAAGTACCATTTAAACCTGTATGATCCAGTCTGAGTCTTGCCATGATGATGTCTTCCCTCCTGTTTGTTGTTTTATGATTCCTTATTGTAATAGATTTTTGTATTTTGTAATACGATCTACCTTTATGATCTTCATCCCATCTTTTTTGCCATAGCTCATTTCCTTTTTTCTTGATTACTGCTTTCCCTTCACCTTTTCCAAGTGACAATGGTATAGTTATTTCTTTCCCAAGTGCACTTTTTGTTAATTTGTCTGCACAGTCATTCCCTTTCAACCCTTCATGTGCAGGAACCCAACAAAACTGAACTTCTCCACCATCCCTGTGTACCCTAAATAAACTGTGATATAGCTCAAGCACCAAGTCTTCCCTTGTAGATTTTAGTGTCTGTGTAGTGGAGCTGAAATAACGAGACGGCTTTGAATTAAAAACAGGGTTTTTAATGAATAGCTCCTCTATCAAATCTCATCAGGTGTAGCTTGGCAGAAGGCAAGAGAGAGATCTCTGCTTCGCTCGCTGGTTAAATACAAGCACACATTGCACCACTCATTGAAACAGCTGACGTCAGAGTCCACTCATTGAAAAAGGTAACATCTCCCCGTTATCTAAATCCTCCATTAGTCCTGTTAACTCCTCCCTTCGCCTTGGGAGGTGATGGGAAAACCTTCTCCTCCCTCAGGGGTGAAGGTGTCGAGTCTGTTGCCATGGCGTCCTGTGACGTCATGGGTCTTCACACGGCGGTGAGATTCCTTTGTTCTTTCAGAGGTGTGAAGTTCCTTTGTATATGTTGTCCCAAACATTTCCACATGCTCTAACCAATGTAGGTATGGAATATCTGAGTGATATATACCACAAGCCCCCCAAACAACTATGAAAGGACACAGAAAGATTCACAGTCTAGGGTAATTACTAAGACATACTACGTGTTACCGCTGTTGCCACAGAAGAAACTTTCAAGCAGCCATGCTCCTAAGAGAGTTCAGTGAAAACATAACAGCATAGTATAATCATAAATCAGTCCTAAACTGTTGCGGCACAATTAGCGAAAATTTGCATAGTGGTGTAATCAGTCCCTGTGTAGTCTGGGTTTCAATCTTCTCCCAAAGCTGCTGTAGGTTGGTTTAGGCGTCCTGCTGGGACCTTGTTGTGAGGAATCTGCAGTGTGGGAAGGAGAGAGATTATCTGTTCCCTGCCTGGGGGCTGAGACTTTCTCCTTGGGGGGTCTACCTCGCCGAGGTGCTCGGGCCAGCTGTGCAGGCCCGTCTCTCAACAAGAAGGCAGGTTTGAGTCTGTCAATGCTGACCGTTTCATTTCTATCCCCATAATCAAGCACAAAGTGCTTGTCACCATTTTCCAGCACTCTGAACGGGCCATCGTATACTGGGCGTAACGTTGGTTTTAGAGCTTCATGCTTAACAAAAACAAACTCAGCGTTTTTTAAAGTTTGAGGAACAAAAACTCGTGGAAAGGAGTGATGAGCTGGACCGTGGAGAAAGTCCGGACTGTTACTGCCTAAAAACCTTGGGACTGGGAGGTGCCCTGGTTCTGGGTTTTCTGGTAAAAATTCACCTGGTAGTCTGATAGGCTGAGCAAAGACTAATTCTGCAGGGGAAGCATCTAAATCCTCTTTAGGTGCCGCACACAACCCCAATAAAACCCAGGGAAGTTTATTTACCCAATTTGTGTCCGTTAATGAGGCCCTGAGGGCGGCCTTTAAGGACCTGTGAAAACGCTCACATAACCCATTAGCCTGAGGGTGATAAGCGGTGGTACGGTGAATTGTTGCCCCTAAACTGTTGGACATGGCTGACCAGAGCTCTGAGACAAATTGAGGCCCCCTATCTGACGTGATGTCTGATGGGATGCCGAAACGTGCCACCCAATTTGTTAGAAAAACGCGAGCGACTTCCTCCGCTGTAGTTGCCGCTAGAGGGACTGCCTCTGGCCAGCGCGTGGTGCGGTCTATCATTGT
This sequence comes from Pholidichthys leucotaenia, assembly GCA_020510985.1. Taxonomy (NCBI): domain Eukaryota; kingdom Metazoa; phylum Chordata; class Actinopteri; order Cichliformes; family Pholidichthyidae; genus Pholidichthys; species Pholidichthys leucotaenia. The sequence continues at coordinate 438,732,870 of CM035838.1, forward strand.
TAGCAGGTGTGTGAAACCTTGGGAGGAAGGCAGCGGCCCCACGAGGTCGACATGAATGTGGTCGAACCTTCTAGCAGGGATTGGAAAAGGCTCCAGAGGGGCTTTTGTGTGTTTGAGTACTTTGGCGCGCTGACAAGGAATGCAAGTTTTTGCCCATTCTTTTACGTTTTTGCGTAGGCCTGGCCACACAAACTTTTCGGCAACCATTTTGACCGAGGCGCGCACACCTGGGTGCGCGAGGGAGTGAATTGCGTCGAAAATGCGGCGGCGCCAAGCAGCTGGTACTAATGGGCGAGGTCGGCCGGTTGAAACATCGCATATTAGGGGGGGGTACGCCGTCGCGCAACCCTTTTTCCTCCAGCCTTAACCCTGTTGGTCCAGACAGGAGCGCGCGCACGTCCGCATCACTACCTTGCTCTTCCGCCATGGCTGCATAATCTATCCCTTCATAAGATAAGATAAGATAAGATAAGCCTTTATTAGTCCCACAACGGGGAAATTCCAGGATTGCAACAGCACAGGAATAGCAACACTCAGAGCATCAAAAGAGAGAGGAAGGGGAAAAAAAACTCGGAATCGAGCCGCTGTTGCAAAAGGCAGCCGACTGGTGTGGCGCCGAGAGACTATTAACAGTGGTATACAAACGTTATAAAAATTACCTCGATAAATCAGTGTGTTAAGTATAATTTTAAAAAATGAACTTATGATATAATGCTGTTTACACTGAAATGAGCTGCCTTCATATTCTTCCTCCTCATTTTGTACAAGTGTAAAAAATAATTTTCATATGATAAGTTGATATATTAATTATCCTTAGAGGCCTAGTGAATTTACACTGAAACGATAATTAAACTGGACGTCTGTCGTAAGCTAGTCATGCTACAGCAGAGCGACGCCGCTCAGTTCAAACCAGACCACGCTTCCTCAATGTCAGCCATCTTTAACAGTTGTCAACGTGTCGTCAGTGAGGTTACACAGCTTCTCTTCAAATGCACAATTGCAAAAACCCCACTTTATAATCTATATTATTCCCATAAAAAATAAGATTTAATTTATAGCAATAATGTAAAATGAATCTCATCTCCCATCTGTTGACGCCGTTAACATCTGTATGTACACAAAAAAAATAGAGTAAACTGATGCTACAGTCTCTTTTTGTTACAGTACACTTTTCTTCTGCTAACACTGAATGGACCAATCGGTGCACTTCTTTCAACAAACAACACAAAAGTCAATTTTAAAAAATGTGCTAAAAACTCTCCACTAGCATTAATATATTAATAATTTATCTTATAGTTTGATTTTAGCTTCCGCCATCCAAACTCCTGATTATAGCTAGCTCGACTCCACCTTGTCCCTTTTCGCTCCCTGAAGACCAACACTTCCTGACATCGCTGAGATCCCCGCACTTAAATTAAAAAAACAAAAAAAAACAAAAACAGGAGCAGTTTACGACGGCAAGCCATTGGTCCTTTAAATACTGTTCAGTACTGGAATGTTTTTAGACTCTAATACCTGATACGAGTAAGTGAGCCATTAAAAAATACAAACAAGAATAAAAACTCCTTCTGGACACAATAAATAGCTATCCTTCATATAGTGCAGTAATACAGTACTCACACTACACCTACAGTAATTGCACATGCAACTGCCCCCCCCCCCCCGCTGCCATCTTTATCATTCCCGTCACTTCCTATTTCCAAAATCAAATTTCCAAAGTCTGTTCTGGGACTTCCCTGCAGCTAAAACCAAGGGGTTCCCAGCATGGAGCCCTGGGGGATGCCATCCCATGCTGAGGCAGAGCTTGCAGTCCAAGGCGAAATGATCTGGGTTACAGGTAGTTTGGTTAATTCCAGTTCATGGATAGGTGCTGCATATGTGTTTGCGTTAGAGAAAAGCTCAGCTGCTGAAGCAGTGTAATCTGTCTCCTCGTGCTCTGGCGGTGCCACAGCACGAGAGAGACAGTCAGCTACTACGTTAAGTTTGCCTGCTACGTGTCGAATGTCTGTGGTGAACTCTGAAATCGCAGCTAGCTGTCTTTGCTGTCTGCCTGACCATGGTTCTGAAATTTTAGCCATAGCAAAAGTGAGCGGTTTATGGTCCACAAAAGCCGTGAAACTCCGCCCTTCTAACCGAAACTGGAAGTGGCGGATGGACAAATGAAGCGCCAGCAGCTCTCTGTCAAAAGTGCTGTATTTGCGTTCAGTTGGGTTTAGCGATTTGCTAAAGAATGCTAAAGGTTGCCAGACCCCCTTGACAAGTTGTTCTACAACTGCCCCTATAGCCAGGTCTGAAGCATCTGTGGTTAGAGCAATGCGGGCTGAGGGATCTGGGTGAACTAACATTGTGGCGTTAGCTAGTGCGCTTTTTACTTCCGCGAAAGTGCATTCGCGCTCCGGGGTCCATTCGACCGCGTTGGAAGCTTTCTTTTTTCTGAGCGCGTCATATAGGGGTTGCATGAGCTGAGCTGCGTGGGGGAGTAAACGGTTGTAAAAATTAACCATCCCCAAAAATTCCTGTAGCGACTTAACCGTTTGAGGCCGTGGAAAACTTTCTATCGCACGGACTTTGTCTGGAAGCGGAATTGCCCTTGCTGGGGAGACCCTATGTCCCAAAAAATCAATTTGTGATACGCCGAATTTGCATTTGGCTGGATTGATTATAAGTCCGTGCTCTTCCAGCCTCTGAAAAACGGTAGTGAGGTGCTGTTCGTGTTCTTCCTCGGATGAACTGGCTACCAGCATGTCATCGAGGTAGACAAAAACAAAGGGTAGGTCGCGTAGGACTGCGTCCATCATCCGTTGAAAAGTTTGAGCCGCGCCTTTGAGGCCGAATGGCATTCTTAGAAATTCAAAAAGGCCGAAAGGGGTTATAACTGCTGTTTTAGGAATATCTTCAGCTCGGACTGGGACCTGGTGATAACCGCGGACTAAGTCTATTTTTGAAAAAATGCGCGCGCCTGCTAAATGCAATGAAAAATCCTGAATGTGAGGAATGGGGTAGCGGTCATGCGCTGTAGCGTTGTTTAGCCTGCGGTAATCTCCGCACGGTCTCTAAGAACCGTCGGATTTCGGGACCATATGAAGTGGTGAGGCCCAAGGGCTCTTTGAACGTCGGCAAATGCCTAATTTTTCAAGAGCTGCAAATTCGTCCCTTGCTATGTTGAGCTTGGCCGCGTCTAAGCGGCGAGCTTTGGCAAAAACGGGAGGTCCGTTTGTTGGAATGAAGTGTTTAACCCCGTGTTTGGCTACAGTGGCTGAGAATTTGGGGGTTGTGAGTGCTGGAAATTGGGTGAGGAGTTGCTCAAACTTACCTCCTGCCGTAGTGACGTTGGCCTGCACAGGTGGTGGAGAAACTCGAGCTGAGCATGGAATAGAAGCAAAAGAGAGTGCATTAACCAGGCGCCTATTTGCAAGATCCACTAATAACCCATGTGCACACAAAAAATCTGCGCCTAACAAGTTAAAGCTCACCGCCGCTACAACAAATGTCCATCTGTAGCTGCGGCCGTGGATGAGGAGGTGCAGGCTCTTTTCCCCGAACGTGTCGATGTCAGAGCCGTTGGCTGCCACTGCTCCGTTGCCCCGGGTGCCCATGGTTCGCTCTGCGTGGGAGGGCATGACGAAACTCAGCTGAGCTCCCGTGTCGATGAGGAACTGCTTGCCTGTGTATCCATCCGTCACGTATAACAGCTTATTCTTCTCGCCGAGAACTGCTGCTGTTAATGGCCCTCGGCTTTGGCGTTTCCCCGACATCGTAAACTTGCAGGGGGGAACGCATTTGCGGGCTTTCTCTGCGAAGCGGTGGTGATAATAGCAGACGTCGTTCTGCTCGTTGCGCTTGGGCCGCGCCGCTGTCACCGTGGGTTGAGTCTCTCCAAGGCTCGGGGTGTCAGTTCTCAGATCTGCGGATGCCGCTGTGGGTGTCCGTTCTCTGCAGGCGTTGACGAGCCGGTAAGCCTCGTTGGCCAGTGTGTGGAAATCCTGATGATTATTGCACTTCATCCTGGCGAGTGTCCCTCTCAAATGCGGTGGTAGCGTGCTGAGGAAAATGAATTGGAGAAGGAAATTATCATTATCCTCCTCCTTGAGTTGTAGCAAATCCTCCATGAGGGTCCTCGGATTGCTCCCTCTGTGGCCGTAGACCGCCAGGATCCTCTCGGCTCTTTCCTCCGCTGACGGGACATAATTCGCCACGATGGTCGCCTTGAGTGTCTCATATTTGTCCCGGGTTGGTGGTTGCTGGACCAAGCTCCGCACACACTTCGAAGTTGCGGAGTCGAGCTTGGAGATGATGTGATAAAATTTGGTATCATCTGCTGTGATACCCGCCAGTATAAACTGGGCTTCGGCTTGCTGGAACCAAGATGCAGGGTCCTCTCGCCAGAAGTCTGGCAGGTTGACAGCAACGGCGTTCGTGCACACCATCACTGTTGTGCCCGCCGGGTGAGAGTGCGTTTCTACGGCTCTCGCGGCGGTGCTGGAGCTCGGTTGAGCTCTCTCAGTGCCCTCTGCCGCGGGGAACAGCTGTCTGCTTGTTCCCTCGTCTGCGTCGTCGCTGGCATGTGCCAGAGCCACCATGGATGAGCAGCTTGAAGAGCGCCTCCGGTCCATATTCTCGCGTCAGGGTCACCAGTGTAGTGGAGCTGAAATAACGAGGCGGCTTTGAATTAAAAACAGGGTTTTTAATGAATAGCTCCTCTATCAAATCTCATCAGGTGTAGCTTGGCAGAAGGCAAGCGAGAGATCTCTGCTTCGCTCGCTGGTTAAATACAAGCACACATTGCACCACTCATTGAAACAGCTGACGTCAGAGTCCACTCATTGAAAAAGGTAACATCTCCCCGTTATCTAAATCCCCCATTAGTCCTGTTAACTCCTCCCTTCGCCTTGGGAGGTGATGGGAAAACCTTCTCCTCCCTCAGGGGTGAAGGTGTCGAGTCTGTTGCCATGGCGTCCTGTGACGTCATGGGTCTTCACACGGCGGTGAGATTCCTTTGTTCTTTCAGAGGTGTGAAGTTCCTTTGTATATGTTGTCCCAAACATTTCCACATGCTCTAACCAATGTAGGTATGGAATATCTGAGTGATATATACCACAGTCTGTATAGTTTTTAAAGCTGCAAGTGAATCTGTGCACACCACCACCCGGTCTGGTCTGACCTCCTCCACCCACTGCAAACCAATAATTATTGCCACCATTTCTGCTGTAAACACGGATGTATTGCTGGAGAGTCTTTTTGAGATGGTCACTTTAAACTCTGGACTGTAATTCAACTCAGTTTTATTTATATAGTGCCATTTCACAGCAACAGTCATCTCATAGCACTTTCAACTGTAGGGGAAACCTCCACAGTTGCAGAAAGACCCCAGCAATCAGGCGATCCCCTGTGAGCAAGTGCTTGGTGACGGTGGAGAGGAAAAACTCCCTTTTAACAGGAAGAAACCTCCAGCAGAACCAGGCTCAGGGAGGGGCAGTCATCTGCTGCGACTGGCTGGGGGGTGAGGGGACAGAGAAGATGAAAAGAACAGACATGTAGAGAGCAAACGGCATGATGGGGACTCAATCTATGGGAGAGAAGAAACAGATGTTAATGACCAGCAAAAAAAAAAAAAAAAAAAAATCATTGAGAGTGAAGAAAGGAGTGAAGCCCAGCGCATTATTACTTTACACTCTGGAATGTATATTTCAACTCCAACAGAGCCTTCTTTGTTCTTTGAACCGTCAGTATAGAGCTCTAAGTAGTTATAGTAATTATTCCTGAGGTAAACGCTTGTTTTAACGAGTTAGAATATTTCCAGCAGTCTTGTAGTGTTGTTTTTGAAATATTCGCTTCCTCACTTCCTTTCAGCTTGACCCTGTATGATAATGCGAGTTTATCTCTTCTCAAATCCATTGGCATTTCTCCTGCTTCTATTAAAACTGCATTGTTTGATGTTGTTTTGATGGCTCCAATGCACAGGCGAAGCGCTCTATGCTGCATTCTATTTTTTTCCAGAGTCGTCTTTGCTGCTGCTCCATAAATCATGCATCAATAGTCTATTGTCGATATCATTAGTGCTCTGTAAATGTCAATTAATGCCTGTTTATCTGCACCCTATTTGTGTCCAGCTACAGCTTTTATGAGATTAATGACTTTTTTGCACTTTGTCTCCAGATTTTCAACATAACCCTCCATGTGTATGCACTATCAAACCACAATCCTAGATATTTTAATTCACTTTCTCTATTGGTTGATTACATAATGTTAATGGTTCTGTACCAGTTCTGCGTTTTTTTGTGAAAATCATATAACAGGTTTCCATCCATCCATCCATCTTCTTAATCCTTTTCGGGTTGTGGGGGGGGCTGGAGCCTATCCCAGCATCTTTGGGTGAGAGGCAGGGTCCACCCTGGACAGATCGCCAGTCCATCGCAAGGCCAACACAGAGAGACAGACAACCATTCACTCTCACATTCATACCTAAGGACAATTTAGAATCCCCAGTTTTATGCCAATTAACCTAACTTGCATGTTTTTGGGATGCGGGAGGAAACCGGAGAAATCCCGGAGTAAACCCACGCAGACATGGGGAGAACATGCAAACTCCACACAGATCACTGTTGGTCGGGGCTGGGATCGAACCCAGGATCCCCCGGCCAAGGGTGAGTTGCTGTGCTGCTGCAATGCTAACCACTCCGCCACCGCACTGCCTATAACAGGTTTTACTGTTTGAAAATTTAAATCCCCATTCATATGACAACTTTTCCACCTTGTCCATTGCTTTCCTGATGTTTTTTAACACAAATTTCTCAATTTCTTCCCCTTGTCCATATTACTCTACAAGGAGTTCTTATAAGGAGTTCTGAACAATCTTTTAGATTTGATTGGTGGTTGGCAACCAGCTTACAGGTGCATTACCACCACTGACTTGAATATCATCACTCTATCTTCTTCTTCTTTTAAATTTGATTGGCGGTTGGCAACCAGCTTACAGGTGCATTACCGCCACGTACTTCACTCTATATCATCACTCCATCTGGCCAGGAGCTGTAGTCCTTCTATCATCATTGCTGTGTCCAATCAAACCTCAATTCTATCTTCAGACATCACTCTTCTTCGTCTCCTCGTACTTTACTCCATATCATCACTTCTGTGGCGGGTTGACTCAACCCCCCCACAACACACAGGACAGTCAGCTCTTTTCTCTTGGTTTTTCCCGCTGCACTACTGAGATGTAATGTGCCATTCATGTATTGTGATGCAATGTGCCCTGCATGTATTGTGATGCAATGTGCCCTGCATGTATTATGATGCAATGTGCCCTGCATGTATGGTGATGCAATGTGCCATGCATGTATCGTGATGTAATGTGCCATTCATGTATAGTGTTCATGCGTCCTGTCCTTACTGTGACCTAGAGACAGTTCAATATGTAGATGTGCCTTGTAACCTCTTTGTTCCGCAAGCTGGAGCAGAGGCTGCATCTGCCTATTGTTATGTAGGTCTTACAAATGCAAATGTCTCATGCCTGTTCTGCAGTCTCTTTGATCAGACCAACTGCTGTGAATCTGCTTTGATGTATTGTTTGAGTTGGGTACAAATACTGCACAGGTTCTGTAACTCATCCTCTCTCCAACTGCTGCTGCAGACACGCACTTTGTGTCTCTTCTCTGAGAGCCTGAGGATCCTGCTCCAGCCTGCACACACTTGGGCTGGAGCAGGGATCCTGTGACGGCGGTGTGATTTAATAAACTCTACTTTAAACCTTCAACAACGCCGCTTTATTTCATGCCGCCGCAACTTCACTCTATATTATCACTCTACAGCCACGGCCAAGATGTCAGCCACCCAGGCCGGTCATCATCACTCTATATCTGTATAAGGAGTTCTTATAAAGAACTCCTTATGTGTAAAACTAGAAAAGCACTCGGAGAGCGCAGACCTCCCGCAGACCTCCCGCAGACCTCCGGAGGTCTGCGCATTATCATCTGAGCATTATCATCATAGTTACAATAATAGGTATCATCATCATCATCATCATAGTTACAACAATAATAGGTATCATCATCATCGTAGTAACAATAATAGGTATCATCATCATAGTTACAACAATAATAGGTATCATCATCATAGTTACAACAATAATAGGTATCATCATCATCATCATAGTCTCATAGTCATCATATCATCATCACGATGATGATGATACCTATTATTGTAGTTACGATGATGATCATGATCGGTGAGCCGGATCATCCCCAAAATTTAATCAGTTCTTCCTTGTACCATTTCCAACAACGCCTGAAAGTTTCATCGAAATCCATCCAAAACTTTTTGAGTTATCTTGCTAACCAACAGACAGACAAACAAACTGACAAACAGACAGACAGACAAACCCCGGCAAAAACATAACCTCCTGGCGGAGGTAAAAATTATCCATCCTTGGAGTCACTTCTTGTTGTTCTTCTCCCAGACCCGACTGGCAGTTGGCAACCAGCTGCATGACCATAGAAAGTTACTGAGTCCTATGATCTTTGATGCTGTCATAGTGAGTCCTATGATCTTTGAAGTTGTCATAGCGAGTCCTATGATCTTTGATGATGTCTTAGGGAGCCCTATGATCGTGAGTGATGCCTGCCTTTGATCTTTGATGATGTCATAGCGAGTCCTATGATCTTTGATGATGTCGCAGCGAGTCCTATGATCATGAGTGATGCCTGCCTTTGATCTTTGATGATGTCATAGCGAGTCCTATGATCTTTTAGTGAGTCCTATGATCGTGACAGACAAGATTTCTTGAATTATTAGTGCGTACCCGTGCATGCCCGTAGAAACCAAGTATAAGAAAGTATTTCTACATACCCATAGAAAGTTACTGTTACTATGGCAACAGTAACCATGGTGATGCCTGTCTTTGAGCTTTGACATGGTACCCGTGCTTGCCTGTAGAAACCAAGTATAAGCAAGTATTTCTGCTGCATGCCTGCCTTTGATCTTTGACATGGTTACCGTGGAAACAGCCTTTGATATTTGACATGGTGTAACCATGGTGAAACCTGCCTTTGATCTTTGATGTCACCACTCGTTCAGTGATGCCTGCCTTTGATCTTTGATGATGTCATAGCAACTCCTATCATCGTGACACACACAGAGTCCTATGATCGTGACTTTGATGATGTCATAGCGAGTCCTATGATCGTGACACACAAACAGACAGATTTCTTGAATTATATAGAGTGATATTGTAAAAGAAGAAGAAGAAGAGTTCAGGAGGACGAGGAGACAAGGTGGATGCGGAAGAGGACAGCTCCTGAAAATCTAGAAGAAGTGGATATAATTCAACTAGGAGGAATGGAGGTGGGAAGCGGGGAAGGGGAAGTTTGGAGCTCGGTGGAGTCTAAAAGAAGCAAACGTAGATGTAAAGAAACTCAGTCAAGACTGTTATCAAGTGCTGAGGAATCAGAGGATGAACAATCCCAGAATGAACAGAAGGAGTGGAAAGTAATCATTTAACTTACTCAGGAAGGGGCATTGTTTTGTGAGTGGAACCCAATTAAGCTCAGAAATGCAATTAATGGGTTACTTGTTTTAAATGCAAGTTTTAAATGCAAGGGTTCTTCGTAGTGGTTCATTGCTGGTTACATGTAAAGATGGTGTTCAACAAGGAAAAGCAATCAGTCAATAAGAAGGAGGAAGAAATTGTTCAGTGTTCAGTATTGGAAGGAAATAAGGCAATGAGAGGAGTGATATCGGGCATTTCAACGGCTGTCTCAACTGATGAAAATAATGAGGAACTTAACTGGACCAAAAGTGACAGAGGTACAGAGATTGAAAGCTAATAGAAATGTGATTGTCAGTAATGTTAAAATTTGATGAAACAAGACTGACAAGTAAGGTGCATAGCTCTGCATATCGAGGTTGTGAAGCCATCAAAAGAGCAGCAGAAATTCAGCAGATAAAAGTCTTCCAGGGATTAACATATGCAGAAGCTGTGAAAAAGGTGCAAGCTAAAAAAGTGGGAGTGGACTCGAACAGGGAAAGTGTGCAGACTTGCAGTGCATGCAGTAAAATTAAGGAAGATACTCTCATTTTGAAGAAAAATAATTTTGTCTTATTTGTGGTAGATGTGATTAACTGCACTGCGCAGACTTCCGAGAAAACAGAAAAAATCAAAATCATTGTTAAAGCAGCAGAAAAATATCTTGGCATTAAGGGGCTACATTGGGAAGCAGTTGAGGACTTGCTAAGTGGGGGATCTTTAAGTTCAAAGACATCATGGGCTGGTGGATCAACTGTCAATCAAGTCTAAAAGAAGAAGAAGAATGAGATGAGATGCAGACACAGACTACGAATAAGAATAATGAGATCTTCTTATAGCTTTGATTGGCAGTTGGCAGATAACATGCAGATACGAGATTAACGAAGAAGAAGGTCACAAAGCTATAAGGAAAATGTCATAAAGCTATGAGGAAAACGTCATAAAGCTATGAGGAAAATGTCACAAAGCTATGAGGGAAACGTCACAAAGTTATGAGTAAAAACAGACACACAGAAAGACATATATAGAGTGTGTGGCGGTGTAAGCTGATTGCCAACTGCCAATCAAATCTAAAAGAAGAAGAAGAATTTAGCTGGGACTCTGGGAACAGATGGAGATGGAGAGGCACTAACAATCACGAGAAGAGCTCTTTTCTCATTTTTAAATAACACAGGATTAAGTCATAGACTTTAGGGGTCGGGCTCAGATGACATAATGTTACACTCTCTTGTACAGTAGGTGGCGGTATGCATCTTTCAGTTGTTTGCTATCCGCCAGTAACCGAGAGAAGAAGAAGAATGCACCTGTAAACTGGTTGCCAACTGCCAATCAAATCTAAAAGAAGAAGAAGAGAGGTTTCTTGAATTATATATAGAGTGATGTTACAGTAATTTTTTCACACATAGGGAGTTGTTCAGAACCCCTTACTCTCTGGAATTTCCCCATTGTGGGACTAATAAAGGCTTATCTTATCTTATCTTATCTTATACGAACTCCTGATACAAAGATATACAGTGATGATACAGACTCTATATCATCACTGATATATCACTCTCATCACGTACGTACTCTATAATATAGAGTGAAGTACATGGCGGTAATACACCTGTAAGCTGGTTGCCAACTGCCAAGCAAATCTAAAAGAAGTAGTGATGTCAAAGAAGAAGAAGAGTGATGTCTGAAGATAGAGTTGAGGTTCGACTGGACACAGCAATAATGACAGGACTACAGCTTCTGACCAGACAGAGCAATTATTGAGTGTAGTATGTGGCGGTAATGCACCTGTAAACTGGTTGCCAACCGCCAATCAAATCTAAAAGAAGAAGAAGTGATGTGAAATGTCATTTTTATCTTTAAGGGTACAAGTCCATACCCGCACATGCCCGCAGAAACCAAGTATAAGCATGTATTTCTGCATGCCCGTAGAAAACAAATGTAAGCAAGCATTTCTGAATGCCCGTAGAAAGTTACTGTTACCATGGCAACAGTAACCATGGCAACATCTGTGCGTTTATGATGTCATAGCTATGAATGCCCATAGCTCCCCTATGTACATTCATTAAAGATTTCCCCTCCTAAACTTCCGCATATCCTGGGAGGCTGAAATTCGGGGATGTACACCCTTGTAACCGCAGCAAAGCGCGTATCAAATCTGAGGCCAGTCCGACGAATGTTTTGGAAGATATCCGTGGAACACACAGACAGACAAAGATTTCTTGCATTATATGACTAGTGCATACCTGTGCATGCCCACAGAAACCAAGTATAAGCAAGTATTTCTCCATGCCCGTAGAAAGCAAATGGAAGCAAGTACATCACCACTCGTTTGGGGATGCCTGCCTTTGATAATCCATCCATCCATCCATCTTCTTCCGCTTAATCCTTTTCAGGTCTCATAGCAAATCCTATGATCGTGAGTGATGCCTGCCTTTGATCTTTGATGCAGTCATATTGAGTTCTATGATCTTTGCCTGCCTTTGATCATTGACTGCCTTTGATCTTTGATGATGTCATAGCAAGTCCTATGATCTTTGAAAATGCCATAGCGAGTCCTATGATTGCGAGTGATGCCTGCTTTTGATCTTTGATGATGTCATAGCGAGTCCTATGATCTTTTAGCGAGTTCTATGATTGTGACATTGTGACAGACATCCATCCATCTTCTTCCACCTAATCCTTTTTGGGTCGTGGGGGGGGGGGGGGGCTGGAGCCTATCCCAGCATCTTTGGGGGAGACAGGCAGATTTGAATTATATATATACTGTATAGTGAAGTGACTAGTGCATACCCGTGCATGCCCGTAGAACCTAGTATAAGCAAGTATTTCGGCATGCGCATAGAAAGGTGTAAGCAAGCATTTCTGCATGCCCGTAGAGTGTTTTGTCCTCACAGTGTGCCTATGATGTCTGTAAAACATCATAGGAGTTGTTCAAAGGAGTTTTTCAGAACTCCTTATATGGTCATGTGACATCATAGGAACACAGTGGGCACCTGTAATGTCATAGCTATAAACACCTACAGCTCCACTATGGATCTCCTAGGGATGGTCATTAAAGATTTCCCCTCCTAAACTTCCACATATCTGGGGGAGGCTGAAATTCGGGAATACAATGGTGAAACCTGCCTTTGATCTTTGACGTCACCACTCATTCACTGATGCCTGCCTTTGATGATGTCATAGTGAGTCCTATGATGTCATAGCCATGTTGTAGCTAGGGGAAATCCATAATGAACGCCCATAGGCAAGCTATGGGCTTTCATTAAAGATGTCCACTCCTAAACTTTCGCATATCCGCGGAATCTTGCATTAACTCTATGAGTGTGAGAATTTTCATGCCACTAGTGGCAGAGCGCGGCACTGCACCTGTCTTCTCACTCTTGACATGATCGCCTGCCTTGAGGATTTGTACCGATTATACTGATTTGCCAGTTTCAAAAGGTGGCAGACATCCATTGGAGGACTCAGTGGATGACACGTAATATACCAAAGAAGAACTCATTTCCCTTTTCCTGTTTTAGCATTTAGCCCAGAAAGCTAATATGTCCGCAATTGTCACGTCACTTTTTCAGCTTTGTACGCCGAAAATAGCCGCAGAATACAAACGAAATTTGTGTGGGATAATCATAAGACTTTCTAGATGTGGTAGAGATTTTATATTACTGACAGAATGCAAAATAAGGACCATAATGGGTGAAAACACAGCAACCACGCCAGCCCCCATTTGTCAACAGACTGTACAACAGTAAGTGACTTAATTTGGTTTTTTTAGACGTATTGATTTCTTGTTCATATACTTTGAAGATAAGATGATGAGGTACCTCTGTTAAAAAAAAAAAAAAAAAAACGGTGTCAAAAGACTAAACCATTCTTTGTGTAAATATGTCCAAAGTCCAGTTTTGACTGAGTTATGGGATTTAAAGGAGGTGCCGCAACATTATGCAAATTAGATGCATAAATTTATTCCTATCTGAAACTTTGGATCACTTTCTAATTGACAGTAAGCCATTATCTCTTGCAATTTTCAAGTTATTGACTTGGAAATCTGAACTATTTTATTGACAAAAAATATTTACTACTCTTGACCACTAGGGGTTATATCGCAGTTCGGCAACATACACACTCAAGAGGGTTAATAAAGAAGTGCATACCCGTGCATGCTCGTAGACACCCAGTATAAGCAAGTATTTCTGTATGCCTGGAGAAAGCAAGTGTAAGCAAGCATTTCTGCATGCCCACAGTTACTGTTACCATGGCAACAGAAACCATGGTGAAACCTGGCTTTGACCTTTGACGTCACCACTCGTTCAATGATGCCTGCCTTTGATTTTGATGATGTGTCTGTCTGGCAACAGTAACCATCATGAAACCTGCCTTTGACGTCACCACTCGTTCAATGATGCCTGCCTTTGATCTTTGACATCACCATTTGTTCAGTGATGCTTGCCTTTGATCTTTGATGATATCAAAGCAAGTTCTATGATCTTTGAGATGTCATAGCGAGTCCTATGATTGTGAGTTATGCCTGCCTTTGATCTTTGATGAGTCATAGCGAGTCCTATGATCTTTGATGATGTCATAGCGAGTCCTATGATTATGATGATGCCTGCCTTTGATCTTTGACATGGTCATCATGATTGCCTGACCTGGCAACACAAAGTCCTATGATTGTGACACAGACAGAGATTTCTTGAATTATATATAGAGTGATGATCATCCATCCATCCATCTTCACTCTATATAATTCAAGAAACCTCCTAAACTTCCGCACATCCGGGGAGGCTGAAATTCGAGAATACCATGGTGAAACCTGCCTTTGATCTTTGACGTCACCACTCGTTCAGTGATGCCTGCCTTTGATCTTTGATGATGTCATAGCGAGTCTTATGATTGTGACACACACAGAGTCCTATGATCGTGACTTTGATGATGTCATAGTAGCTAGGGGAAAATCCTTAATGAACGCCCATAGCTTGCCTATGGGCGTTCATTAAAGATGTCCACTCCTAAACTTCTGCATATCCGCAGAGGCTGAAATTCGGGCATGCACACCCTCATGACCTCAGCAAAGCATGTGTGAAATCTGAGGCCAGTCCGACAAACGGTTCAAGAGATACACGCGGAACACACAGAGGGACAGACAGAGATTTCTTGTATTAATAGATAGACTAGTGCATACCTGTGCATGCCCGTGCATACCCATGCATTCCCATAGAAACCAAATATAAGCATTTCTGCATGCCCATGAGAAGCAGGTGTAAGCAAGCATTTCTGCATTCCTGCCTTTAATCGTTGACGTGGTTACCATGACAACAGTAACCATGGCAATGCCTGCCTTTGATCTTTGACATGGTTGCCATGGCAACAGTAACCCTGGTGAAACCTGCCTTTGATCTTTGATGTCATCACTCATTCAGTGATGCCTGGCTTTGTTCTGTGATGCCTGCCGTTGATCTTTGATGATGTCATAGCGAGTGCTATGATCATGAGTGATCCTTGCATTTGATCTTTGATGATGTCATAGCAAGTCCTATGATCGTGAGTGAAGCCTGGCTTTGATCTTTGATGATGTCATAGCAAGTCCTATGATCTTTTACCGAGTCCTATGATTGTGAGTGACGCCTGCCTTTGGTCTCATAGCGAGTCCTATGATCTTTTTGCGAGTCCTATGATCGTGTGATGTCTATATGACAGTCCTAAGATTGTGAGTGAAGCCTGCCTTTGATCTTTGATGTCATAGCGAGTCCTATGATATTTGATAGCGAGTCCTATTATCGTGAGTGAAGGCTGCCTTTGATCTTTTGGTGTCTATATTACATCATATAGACATCATGGAGACATCATAGGAACATCATAAGCAATCCTATGATCTTTTAGTGAGTCGTATGGTCGTGACACACACACAGATTTCTTGAATTACTATAGATTTTTATTATATAATAATTTATTATAAAATTATTATTTTTATATATTAATATTATATATACTAGTACATACCTGTGCCTACCTATAGAAACCAAATATAAGCCAAGTATTTGTGTATGCCCGTAGAAAGCAGGTGTAAGCAAGCGTGTCAGCACCATAGATATAAAAGGCTAGATTGGCAGCGCTGGCCAGTCCGTGCTTGCGGTGGCGTGACGCGCATCCGCCATCTTGGTACAGGATATGTGTAGCACATCCCTGTGGTCCAGTGCAGACACCTGCTTGGGTCATTCTCCTTTGTTAAACGTTTGACAGGCTTCAGTGAACATGTTTACAACACAGTACAACACAGCGCATAGTGGTTTACTTTCAGCATAATCTGCATAAATATTAGGTGTTTAAGAGCTTCATAATTATTAAATTATGGCATTTTGCAGTGTCTCAGTCAAGAACTGTCAAATGAGCTGAAAAAGAAGTTACCATACCCCCTGATTAATAATTAAGGCTAGCTCTTTCATTGTGGCCATTTATGCATAAATATATGGCCGAAATTGATTAATTCATACTTTGTCCTGGGCTGTATTTGTTATATTTGCCACCCCAGGCAACCAGCTTATTGCCCCCCCCCATTGTCAAAAATGTTTATCAAAGAAATATTTCAGCCTGTGCTATACAAATTGGCCTAGATATGTAAACTTTGAAATAAATAAAGAGAATAAAAAATTACAAATCAATTATTCAAGTTTCTTCATTTAACTAGACAGACATTATACACTCCCCCCCCCCATCTACCTGGATCTGTATAGCAGTTGTTTAAAATCAATTTGAAATTCTTATTGATTTTATGCCCACATAACAAATTTATACAATACACCAATGTTCATTACAAATTTATTAAATTTATTGCATAGAATAATGCACTCAACATGAAAGCAGCAAGCTCATATTAATCAATTGCAAAGTGAGGTGAAGTGTTAATTGAATCAAAACACAGTTTAAAGCAGTAGATGTAGGCTTTATTAATTTAACCCAGAGCCCAGTCCATAGTCATCACCATCATCTTCATCACACGTAATATCCACCCAGTCCCCTTCTATCCATTATAGCAAATATTTATAGTAATGTCAGGCAAAATGTAATATAAGACAGAAATAGTAATGTCTATGAGATATGACTGCATTAATCATCACCAGATCTTCTTGTACCCCCTCCCTGTAATAGACAAATGCAAAATAGGTAATGTAAAATTCTATCTGTAAAGTTTCAATTTTCAAATAACATATCTGTAAATTACTATCTGCAAACCTTCATGATGTTGGTCTGATACAGGAGGTAGATGTTTGTACACATATATGTGTAATTATTGTGTAAAGACGGTTTGATAAACCTAAATCTTTCATTAGGCCAAGTGTATACAGGAAAAAGAAAAACTATCCTCACGCTATTTGAGTAACTACCAAACTAGTTACAAGAACCCAAAGTTCATTGTTGATAATATTGGCTACCAATACTGACCCAGTAACAAAGAACACAATGTAACACTGTATACTAATATCACATGAGAAATATTGCCATAACTATCAATACTGAATTACAATATATATTACACTCATGGCAGTCATGCATGTACAGAAATCAGTGACCTCCCAAAAGAAAATCAGAGTTTTTACCTTTATTTTTGACAACACGCCATTAAATTATTTAAAAACAAATACTCGACACTTACCGTAAGGGTTCCAGCCTAGCAGTGCTTAAGTCGCAGCCCCGAGTGATCGAAGCTGCTCCTTTTTATTCTCATTAGCAGCGCCTCAGCTGATGAGGATTAATTGGGCCCCAGCCGTCCTGTAACACTGACAGCTGGGAGCCCGCAGAGACGCTGCCCAATGAGAGACAGCGATGAGAAGGGACTGGTCTGAGCGCCAGAAAACCCGGCGTCTCATCCCATGGTGACACAAATGAAGACTTAATCAGAGTGTTGCGCGTTAAGCTGAGCTGTGGATTTGTTGTGATTCCTGTACCAATATGGCGGCCGGAAATCTCGCGCTCCAGTGACCTACTGCCAATCTAGCCTTTTATATCTATGGTCAGCACTCGTTCAGTGATACCTGCCTTTGATCTGTAATGGTGTCATAGTGAGTCCTATGATCTTTGATGATGTCATCACGAGTGCTATGATTGTTAGTCATGCCTGCGTTTGATCTGTCAAGATGTCATAGTGAGTCCTATGATCTTTGATGATGGCATAGAGAGCCCTATGATGCCTGCATTTGATCTTTGATGATGTCATAGTGAGTACATTGATGTCCTATTCTTAATTGGGTGATGAGTATGTCTGCGTTCCTGTTTCTGCCAACTCCCATTCCAGAGTTTACCTGCTTTTGAATGTCATAAAGATGTCTTCCTGTATCCATTGAATGCCAATATTCTTGCCACTTTTCCACTATATCACTGTATAAATTCAAGAAATCTCTGTAATTTTTAATTATTGATTTGCCTTCTGACTTACTGAGATTTCCAGATTTACTGCTTCACATGATGTTGACTGAGATTTCCAGATTTACTGCTTCATACCTGTGCATGCCCGTAGAAACCAAGTATAAGCATGTATTTCTGCATGTCCGTAGAAAGCAGGTGTAAGCAAGGCATGCCTGTGATGTACTGCTGGAACCTGAGGTGTTTCATCTTCATGGCATCTTTTCTGACGTGCAACACAGTCATGCCTGCGACGTACTGCTCAAACCTCAGCTATTTTATCTTCACGGTGTAGAAGCATGCTCAAATAACGAGGCTGAGTTTCAGTCATAAACCAGCTTTATTTGACAGAACACAGCTTCTAGCATTCTCAAAGCAGGAAAGAGACAGAATCATATCTCAACACCCTTTTATACATTTCCAGCATCAGAATTCAAGTCACATGGTGTCTTCAGTCAACATACAGTTACAAAGCATCCCTTTGAAGCTTCACCATTGTCTCTCATTTCCTGATTAACCGGAATACCCTCCGGGGCGTCTTCTGTGGGACAAAGAGACAAATCTCACACTTCCTTGTTATCTCCTGTAGATTCGAGTCCTCAGTCCTTGCAGACGTGACACCCCACAATACACATGCAGTCCTGTCTCTGTGGCAGCGTGAGCCCACAATGTGTGTCGGCCACACTACCCCCCCCAAACGTCTAGTAAGGCAAAATCTGCATGGCATAACAAAAAGAAAAACACAAAGCACTCCATACATCGCTAATCAATCCACCAACTGCCTAGGTTTTAATCTTCTGCCAAATCTGCTGCAACCTGGCTTGGCTGCACCTGCAACGTCTCTCTGCACCTGTGGATTAAAGCTGTTAGCACCTTTCTGTGAGGACTTTGGAGAGTGTCTCCTCGGCGGCCTGCCCCGGCGGGGGGGCCTCGCGAGCTGCACCTCCTCGTCAGCCAGAACAAAAGCGGGTTTGAGCCTGTTAATGCAAATCAGCTCCCTTCTGTCCCCTAAATCTAGCAGAAAATGCTTCTGCCCGGTCTCCAGCACTCGAAACGGTCCGTCGTAAAACGGCCGCAAACTTGGACGCTGGGCGTCATGTTTAACAAAAACAAACTCTGCATTTTTTAAAGCCTTGGGCACAAAAACGTGTGGGAAACTGTGATGGACTGGGCCAGGGAGCGTGTTTGCTCCTGAGCCGCTCTGCCACGGCTGAGCGGGGGGGCCATTAGGTGCGGGATTATCA
Source organism: Pholidichthys leucotaenia (assembly GCA_020510985.1). NCBI lineage: Eukaryota > Metazoa > Chordata > Actinopteri > Cichliformes > Pholidichthyidae > Pholidichthys > Pholidichthys leucotaenia. The sequence continues at coordinate 438,752,025 of CM035838.1, forward strand.
GGAAGAAATTCCCCGGGCAAACGGAGCAGTTGTGCGAAAACTAATTCAGCCGGGGAAGCGTGCAAATCTTCCTTAGGTGCAGAACGCAACCCTAATAAAACCCATGGAAGTTTGTCTACCCAATTTGTATCCGTTAGCGACGCTCTGAGGGCTGCTTTCAATGACCTGTGAAAGCGTTCGCATAAACCATTAGCCTGGGGGTTATACGCGGTGGTGCGATGAATCTTCACCCCCAAGCTGCGGGCCATCGATGACCATAGCTCGGAAATAAATTGGGGACTGTCGGACGTTATGTCCGACGGTACACCAAAACGCGCAACCCACGCTGCTAAAAATGCTCGCACAACTTCTTCCGCTGTGGTTGATGTCAGAGGAATCGCCTCTGGCCAGCGCGTGGTGCGGTCTACCATCGTCAAAAGATGTGTGTGCCCGTGTGATAACGGAAGCGGGCCGACCAGGTCAATATGCACATGATCAAAACGCTTAGCGGGGATGTGGAAAGGTTCTAACGGGGCCTTAGTGTGTCTGTGTATTTTGGCTCGCTGCCACGCTACGCAGGCTGCTGCCCATTCCTTGACCTGTTTGCGCAACCCGGGCCAAACAAATTTCTCCCCCACCAATTTGATCGATGCACGCACCCCCGGGTGCGCGAGAGAATGGACCAAGTCAAAAACACGGCGACGCCACGCGGTTGGCGCCACAGGGCGGGGCCGTCCGGTGGAGACATCGCAGATTAGCGGGGGCATACCGTTTTGTTGCACCCTGTGCTCCAGCCTTAACCCTGTTGGTCCAGACTGGAGCGCGCGCACGTCTGCGTCGTTTGCTTGCTCCGCAGCCATGGCTGCATAATCTAACCCAACACAGACCGGGGCTGTGCGTGCTCCCGCATTGCTGCCCGGGCCCGCGGCCATGGCTACAGAGTCTGCCCCTATGGGGCTTGGCGGTGCTACCGCACGCGAGAGGCAGTCTGCCACCACATTGTGTTTACCCGCGACATGCTGAATATCAGTAGTGAACTCCGATATTGCGGCTAGTTGCCTTTATTGCCGGCCTGACCAGGGTTCTGAAATTTTGGCCATCGCAAATGTTAGCGGTTTATGATCCACAAAAGCGGTGAAACGTCGCCCCTCTAACCAGAACTGAAAATGACGAATGGCCAAGTGTAGGGCCAAAAGCTCCCTGTCAAACGCGCTGTATTTCCGTTCACTATCGCGCAAAGTCCTGCTGAAAAACGCGAGGGGTTGCCAGGTACCTGCCACAAACTGTTCAACTACCGCCCCCACCGCTACATCGGAAGCGTCAGTGGTGAGCGCCATGCGGGCCGTTGGAACTGGGTGCGCTAACAAAACTGCGTTTGCCAGGGCTGATTTGACCTGGGCAAAAGCGCGCTCCCGCTCCGGAGACCATTCAACTTTATTTGCGGGCTTTTGTTTTTTTAACGCGGTGTACAATGGCTGCATGAGTCGTGCTGCGCTTGGGAGGAATCGGTTGTTAAAATTAACCATCTCTAGAAACTCCTGAAGCGCCTTGACCGTTTGAGGTTGCGGAAAATCCGTTATGGCACGCACTTTATTTGGAAGGGGAATTGCTCCCTCTGCCGAAACGCGATGTCCCAAAAAATCAATCTGCGCCACCCCAAACTGGCACTTCGCTGGGTTAACTATTAACCCGTGCTCTGCCAACCTCTGGAAAACTGCTGTGAGGTGTTTTTCATGTTCGCCTTCGGACGTGCTGGCTACCAAAATATCGTCCAAATAAACGAACACGAAAGGCAGGTCGCGTAAAACTGCATCCATCATGCGTTGGAAAGTCTGCGCAGCCCACTTGAGGCCAAAAGGCATGCGCAAAAACTCAAAAAGGCCGAAAGGCGTTATGACCGCTGTTTTGGGTACATCCTGCGCGCGCACTGGAACCTGGTGATAGCCGCGCACCAAGTCTATTTTAGAAAAAATGCGCGCCCCCGCCAAATGAACATAAAAATTCTGAATGTGCGGAATCGGGTAGCGGTCATGAGCTGAAACGTTGTTCAACCTGCGGAAATCGCCGCAAGGTCGCCACGAGCCGTCAGCCTTTGGGACCATGTGTAACGGCGAAGCCCAAGCGCTCTTGGAGCGTCTAACAATGCCTAGTTTTTCCAGATTAGTGAACTCCTCGCGCGCGATGGCCAGTTTAGCTGGGTCCAAGCGCTGAGCCTTTGCAAAAACGGGAGGGCCTGTGGTTGTTATGAAATGTTCTACCCCATGTTTGGCCACCGTTGCTGAAAACGGGGGGACTGTGAGTGCTGGGAACTGAGCGAGTGTGAAACTTACCACCCGCAGCTGAGACGCTGGCATGTGCAGTTGGCGGGGCCACCCGAGCTGTGCAGGAAATAGAATGAAAGGACAGTGCATTAATCAGACGTCTATTAGCAAGGTCAACCAATAAACCATGTGAGCACAAAAAATCAGCCCCTAACATGTTGAAACTGACTGCTGCTACAATAAATGTCCACTCAAATGAACAGCCCTGTAAGGACAGAAGCATGGTCCTCTCACCAAACGTTTTAATCGTGGAGCCGTTCGCTGCTGACACTGACACCCAGGGGGCTTTAGAAGGCGACAGCCGTTCCGTGTAGGTGGGTGTGACGAAGCTCAGCTGAGAGCCCGTGTCCACGAGGAACCGTTTCCCCGAGCGTGCATCCGTCAGGTAAAGCAGCCTGTTCTCGTTGCCGAGGGTCGCAGCTGCTACCGGCCCTCGGTCTTGGCGTTTCCCTGGCGCTTAAAATTGCACGGTGGGACGCACCTGTGCGCTCTCTCTGCAAAACGGCGGTGGTAGAAGCACAAGCCGTTCTCTGCTCCGCGTCGTCTGGCTCCTGTCGCCGCCGTTGTTGGTGCTGGACCCGCGCTGTCTCCGGACGCCGTTCCCGGACTGGCCGCCGCGGCCGAAACTGCATTCCGCTTGTGGGCGTTGACCAACTTCTGCGCCTCCTTGCTCAACCCATGGTAGTCTCGCTTGGCCAATCGGGGTGACTCTGCCAGGGCCATTCTCACTGCTGGTGGTAGGGTTCGAAGGAAAAGGTGGGCGAAAATGAATTCGCCATCCTCAGAGGCTTTGAGCTGCAGCATCTTCACCATCAGGTCCGCAGGTCTATCGTTTTCTGCCTCCGTCAGTACCAGGAGCCCCTCTGCTCGTTGTTGGACTGAGGGGGTGAAATGGCTGATCAGCGCGTCCTTCAATGCGCTGTACTTGTCGCTGTCTGGTGGATGATTAACCAGATCTTCCACTCTCTGGACCGTGTCGCTGTCCAGCTTCGCTACCACGTGGTAGAATCTTGTGTCGTCGTTGAAGATTCTCCGGAGGTTGAACTGCGCCTCGATTGCGCTAAACCATGAGCGCGGGCTGTGCTGCCAGAAATCGGGCAGCCGGATCGTGGAGGCGACCATCAGGCTGGCTTCCACCGAGCCCCGCTCGGGAGAATTCTGTCTGCTCATTTTCCGTCGTAGGTCACCAGTGTAGAAGCATGCTCAAATAACGAGGCTGAGTTTCAGTCATAAAACCAGCTTTATTTGACAGAACACAGCTTCTAGCATTCTCAAAGCAGGAAAGAGACAGAATCATATCTCAACACCCTTTTATACATTTCCAGCATCAGAATTCAAGTCACAGGGTGTCTTCAGTCAACATACAGTTACAAAGCATCCCTTTGAAGCTTCACCATTGTCTCTCATTTCCTGATGAACCGGAATACCCTCCGGGGCGTCTTCTGTGGGACAAAGAGACAAATCTCACACTTCCTTGTTATCTCCTGTAGATTCGAGTCCTCAGTCCTTGCAGACGTGACACCCCACAATACACACGCAGTCCTGTCTCTGTGGCAGCGTGAGCCCACAATGTGTGTCGGCCACAACGGGATCTTTCCTGACGTGCAGCAGTTGTCCTCAGTGTATTGCTGTCCATTTATGTAGCGTGTGGTTTAAATTAGTGTGTCCTATTCTTTTTCTGTGAGGTTTGATTGGCAGTTGGCAACCAGCTTACAGGTGCATTACCGCCATGTACTTCACTCTGTATCCTCACTCTATCCAGTCAGGAGCTGCAGCCCCTCTATCATCATTGCTGTGTCCAGTCTTCTTCTTCTTCTCTTAGGTTTGATTGGCGGCCGGCAACCAGCCGGTGCATTACCGCCACGTACTTCACTCTATACCTTCACTTTATCGGGTCAGGAGCTGTAGTCCTTCTATCATCATTGCTGTGTCCAATCGAACCTCAACTCTATTTTCAGACATCACTCTTCTTCGTCTCCTCGTACTTCACTCTATATCATCACTATCTGGTCAGGAGCTGTAGTCCATATGTCATCATTACTGTGTCTTCTTCTTCTTTATGTCTTGAAATTCTCTGAATTTTTAACAATGATGATGTAGCATTCAATTTACATGTACTGACCTTTTATATAAAGGTAAGTACGTACATGCACAGTACTAAGTAAGTGCTAAATAAGTACAGGTTTTTACTGAGCACCTGATCGAGAAAAATGGGTGTCGTTTTCGGATTCAGCGGTGCAAAATTATCTTAAATCAGTTGAAAAAACACAACTTGCAAAAAAATTATTTTTGTAACCCTGTGTTATCATCTCTGTATCTTTGTAAAAGGAGTTACAACTCCTTATGTGTGAAAAAATTGTCTGTCTTGGCCGTGGCCAGACATCTGGTTGTTCCTATATAAGGAACTTCTTTTAGATTTAATTGGCTGTTGGCAACCAGCTTACAGGTGCATTCTTCTTCTTCTTCTCTCGGTTACTGGTGGATAGCAAACAACTGAAAGGTGCATACCGCCACCTTTGATGATGTCATAGTGAGTCCTATGATCTTTGATGATGTCATAGCAAGGCCTATGATCATGATGATGCCTGCCTTTGATCTTTGACATGGTTACCATAGCAACACAAAGTCCTATGATCGTGACAGACACACAGACAGACACACAGACAGAGATAAAAGAAGATTTCTTGAATTGACAGAGATTTCTTGAATCATAGAGTGATGATGTCAGAGTTGGATAGATTACCCAGCAGCCTTTAAAGAAGTAAAATACGTGGATAGGACACACGAGCATACAGTGATGATATAGAGTTAAGTACATGTCAGTAATGCACCTGTAAGCTGGTTGCCAACCGCCGATCAAATCTAAAAGATTATTTCTTGAATTATAAAGAGTTGTTCAGAACTCCTTATAAGAACTCCTTATAGAGCAGGGGCCCGCCGCACCTTGGACACAGTCCAAGGACAGATAATTTTTTCCACACATAAGGAGTTGTTCAGAACTTATACAAAGATATAGTGATAATAATCAAGTCAGTGGTGGTAATGCACCTGTAAGCTGGTTGCCAACCGCCAATCCATCCATCCTCACTCTATATATAATTCAAGAAATCTGTCTGTCCGTCTGTGTGTGCGTCTCGTTCACAGGATTTGCTAAAAGATCATAGGACTCTCAATGACATCATCAAAGACCAAAGGCAGGCATCACTTACGATCATAGGACTTGCTATGACATCAAAAATCAAAGGCAGGCATCCCTCACGATCATAGGACTCGCTATGACATCATCAAAGACCACAGGACTCACTATGACATCATCAAAGATCAAAGGCGGGCATCACGCTTCTTCTTTTAGATTTGCTTGGTCTGGTTGGCAACCAGCTTACAGGTGCATTACCGCCACGTATTTCACTCTATATCATCATTCCTTCAGTACATCATTCACGATCATAGGACTCACTATGACATCTGTAGTAGGGAGCTGTAGTCCTATCATCACTGCTAAGTGTCCAATCAAACCTCAACTCTGTCTTCAGACATCACTTACGCCAAATATCACTATATAATTCAAGAAATCTTCTACGGAATGCTTTTTCTTGTCGGTTTCTATAATCTATATGATGTCTATCTGTATCATCACTTCACTCTATATACTGTATAATTCTGTATGTATTTGTCTTCTTCTTTTACATTTGATTATTCTTCTTTTAGATTTAATTGGCGGTTGGCAACCAGCTTACAGGTGCATTACCACCGCTGACTTGATTATCATCACTCTATATCTTTGTATAAGGAGTTCTGAACAGCTCCCCATGTGTGAAAAAATTATCCATCCTTGGACTGTATCCGAGGTGCAGCTATCCGGTGTCATCTGTAACAAATGGCCGGGGCAACTCTGTGTCTGTCTGTGTATTGGCGGTTGGCAACCAGCTTACAGTTTGCATTACCACCACTGACTTGATTATCATCACTCTATATCTTCTTCTTCTTTTAGATTTGATTGGTGGTTGGCAACCAGCTTACAGGTGCATTACCGCCACTGACTTGATTATCATCACTCTGTACCTGTGGTGGTCTGAGCGCTGATTCCCTCTGCCCTCAGGTTGCTCAGTATTTCTCCTTTTCCACCATTGATTCTGGGGTTTGCCATTAGTACCGGTCAGGGGCTTTTGTTGTGACAGCGTCACGGCCGCACTTGCGGCTGTCAAAGCCGAGTTGGCGCCGAATCAGCTCCAGTTATCATCAACGAGGTTCCAGGGTCATGTTCGAAGGCCATCCCGGGTGCTGCACCGGCCCAATCGGGGTCCATCGAGGGTGCAGCGCCGGCCCAGTCGGGGTACATCGTGGGTGCTGCGCCAGCCCAATCGGGACCCATCGAGGGTGCAGTGCCGGTTCGGTTTGAGGTCGGTGAGGGAGCTGCGGATTCCCTTCCGCCAGACTGGTTCCTCCTCTTCCCTCCTATTTGTCTCCTCCAGGTGCTGCTGGGGTTCCTTTTATTCGGGTTGGCTCTTCCCCGCTGTCCCTCTCGGTAGGAAGGCCTCCTCTGAGCTTCCCCCTCCAGTCCTGGTGGTCTAAGGACGTGGGTTGGCTGCCCGGGGGACTGTTTCACTGGTTCTGCGTTCTGGGTCGGCCGCCCGAAGGACTGTCTTGTTGGACTGTGTCGCCTGTTCTGTGTCAGGGGTTGGCCACCTGAAGGACTGCCTTGTTGGTTTGGCAACCTGGTCCGGCCGCCTGAGGTACTGTTTCCCTGGGTCTGGGACTTTGGTAGACCGCCCGAACTGTTCTTTTTCCCTTGTGGTAGGTGGATTCAAGATGCGGGTCGACCCCCCTGAACTGTTTTTTCTTCCCCGTTCTCTGCTTTCTACCTGCTGGCACCCTTGAAATTGTGGGCTGTTTTTTTTGTTTGTTTGTTTGTTTGGTTCCATGAATATTGAAAGACTTTCGGTTCTTTGCCCGAATTAGTGGTGTTTCTTTTTGTTTCTTGTATATTGTAGGATTCTTTGTTCATTGCCCTAATTAGTTGTTTTGGGGTTTTTTTTCCACGTAATCCGATGAAGTCCCTGTTCTTTGCTCGAGTTGTCATGTGTATCATGCTGATTTTCTTTTTGCCAGGAGCATACTCGTGTAAGTCTGATGTTGAATTTTGATGCTTCTTACTCAAGTACACACAAGAGTAGACCCCAAAACTTATTTGAATAAGAGGAAATTCTGGTCTAGTAAGAAGGTTACCTGAATATTAGTTAACAACTTTACTCTTGTTTATATATTTTTTCTCGCTAAGTCGCATTTTTTTTTCTTTCCTGTTCATTGGTAAATTTGTGTCCTTACTCTTGTCAGTTTGGGAGTTCTGTGTTTTGTTTTTTATTTTTCTTTAAGCCTGTGATTCTTCTAAATCGGCAGGTGTATTTCCCACATTTTTTGCTGAACTTTTTTTTTTGTACTTTGCAGCAATTTCAACATAAAATTATATATTTACTAAATGACTATAAATGCCTTACTTATTACAACACAGTTGAGAACATTTCTGACCAGTTTTCAAATCGGCAAAATCAAAAGTAATACTTGATGGGAAGCACATTGTTTTTCTAAGGAGCGGGAGTGCTGTGTGATAAAACCTTTCAAGGTGCAATTTTGTGAAGTTGAGTGGAGTAAGGGTAACTAGTTACTGCCTTCCTCAGCCCATGGGATCTGGCACCTACTGTACCGTTGATGCTACTGGACCACACAGTTATAATTATGTCTCCAAAGTTTTGTGTAAGAGCCCCACTAGTTTTCTGTAATTCACAACTTTTCTAAGGCAGATTTTTTTTATACAGACTCAGTTACCACATTTCTTGTTTTGCTTATTCTGTAATACTTGAAAGGGTTTTGCTGAGTTAATGTGTTATTGGGTACTTGGGGATTTTTGAAATGTACAGTGGGGCAAAAAAGTATTTAGTCAGCCACCAATTGCGCAAGTTCTCCCACTTAAAAGATGAGACAGGTCTCCAATTTTCATCATAGGTATACTTCAACTATGAGAGACAAAATGAGAAAAAAAAAATCCAGAAAATCACATTGAAAGATTTTTAATGAATTAATTAGTAAATTCCTCAGTAAAATAAGTGTTTGGTCACCTACAAACAAGCAAGATTTCTGGCTCTCACAGACCTGTAACTTCTTCTTTAAGAGGCTCCTCTGTCCTCCACTCGTTACCTGCATTAATGGCACCTGTTTGAACTCATTATCAGTATAAAAGACACCTGTCCACAACCTCAAACAGTCAGACTCCAAACTCCACTATGGCCAAGACCAAAGAGCTGTCAAAGGACACCAGAAACAAAATTGTAGACCTGCACCAGGCTGGGAAGACTGAATCTGCAATAGGTAAGCAGCTTGGTGTGAAGAAATCAGCTGTGGGAGCAATTATTAGAAAATGGAAGACATACAAGACCACTGATAATCTCCCTCGATCTGAGGCTCCACGCAAGATCTCACCCCATGGGGTCAAAATGATCACGAGAACGGTGAGCAAAAATCCCAGAACCACACCGGGGGACCTAGTGAATGACCTGCAGAGAGCTGGGACCAAAGTAACAAAGGCTACATCAGAAACACACTACGCCGCCAGGGACTCAAATCCTGCAGTGCCAGACGTGTCCCCCTGCTTAAGCCAGTACATGTCCAGGCCCGTCTGAAGTTTGCTAGAGAGCATTTGGATGATCCAGAAGAGGACTGGGAGAATGTCATATGGTCAGATGAAACCAAAATAGAACTTTTTGGTAAAAACTCAACTTGTCGTGTTTGGAGGAGAAAGAACACCATACCTACTGTGAAGCATGGGAGTGGAAAGATCATACGTTGGGGCTGTTTTTCTGCAAAGGGACCAGGACGACTGATCGGTGTAAAGGAAAGAATGAATGGGGCCATGTATCATGGGATTTTGAGTGAAAACCTCATTCCATCAGCAAGGGCATTGAAGATGAAACGTGGCTGGGTATTTCAGCATGACAGTGATCCCAAACGCCCCGCCCGGGCAACAAAGGAGTGGCTTCGTAAGAAGCATTTCAAGGTCCTGGAGTGGCCTAGCCAGTCTCCAGATCTCAACCCCATAGAAAATCTTTGGAGGGAGTTGAAAGTCTGTGTTGCCCAGCGACAGCCCCAAAACATCACTGCTCTAGAGGAGATCTGCATGGAGGAATGAGCCAAAATACCAGCAACAGTGTGTGAAAACCTTGTGAAAACTTACAGAAAACATTTGACCTCTGTCATTGCCAACAAAGGGTATATAACAAAGTATTGAGCTGAACTTTTGTTATTGACCAAATACTTATTTTACCGAGGAATTTACCAATTAATTCATTAAAAATCCTTCAATGTGATTTTCTGGATTTTTTTTCTTGTCTCTCATAGTTGAGGTATACCTATGATGAAAATTGGAGACCTCTCTCATCTCTTAAGTGGGAGAACTTGCATAATTGGTGGCTGACTAAATACTTTTTAACCCCACTGTACCTGTATTTTGGTTTCCTTTCGTCTGTTTTATCGGGCTGTACCTTATTTATTTTGTCCCTTCTGCTACACGTTATTTTTGCTAGTGTGTATGTTATATAGTACTTATGTTTGTTGGTAGGGTACCTGTATTTTGTTTAGTCATCCAGTTGTTCTTGATTTAGTTTTGATCATTTCTGTGTAAGCCACGTTATTTTATATTATCCATTCCTTGTGGATTTTTTTTTCCTTTCTTCTGTCTCCTCCCTCTGGGTGTCGTTGTTGCCCTTTTTGTTTTTTTTCTGGTCCTCTCCCTCCTGGCCTGTTTCGCCCTCCGCCCTCCCTGGGTCGGTCCTGTTAGCTTTCTGGTTGGGGGGCCTTGGATGTCACGTCTGACGCCTAGAATGCGCCCTTTGAACGGGGGGTACTGTGGTGGTCTGAGCGCTGATTCCGTCCGTGCTCAGGTTGCTCAGTATTGCTCCTTTTCCACCATTGATTCCGGGGTTTGCCATTAGGACCGCTCAGGGGGTTTTGTTGTGACAGCGTCACGGCTGCACTTCCGGCTGTCAAAGCCGAGTCAGCGCCATGACAGCTGTTTGTCATTTTGTTAATCACTTTACCTCTTTTCTGATTTGTTTGTGCCCCGTAAGGGAGCAGCTGAGGGTCACTCCTCGCTGCGACCTACACAATCTTACACCTTTGTCACGAGGGACTGGAGCTGCTGTTCCCGACTCCCGTCTTCCCATGCGTCTTGGACTCTTTGCTGCATGTCTTCATGAGTGTTTTTTGTACAGCGCAGGCTCCGTCCTTGCTGCCATTCCTAGTTCATCTTCAGAGTCTATTATTTGTGTTTCTGTATATGTTCGTGTTTTGCCCCACATGGCTGTTTATTTTGTCATTTCATCGTCTTGTAAATAAATGAGCAAACTTACTGTTTGGCATCTGGCGTCTCATTAATGCCCTGCAAGGGGCATTCATAACAGTATCTTTGTATAAGGAGTTCTCATCACTCTATATCTTTGTATAAGGAGTTCTTATAAGGAACTCCTTACATGTGAAAAAAATTAACTGTCCTTGGACTTCTTCTTCTTTTCTAGATTTGATTGGCGGTTGGCAACCAGCTTACAGGTGCATTACCATCACTGACTTGATTATCATCACCCTATATCTTTGTATAAGGAAATCTGAACAACTTCCTATGTGTGATAAAATGATCCGTCCTTGGACTGTGTCCTGGATGCTCGGGAGCTTCTCCTCTCGGTGGCATCAATCTGTGTGTGTGTGTGTGTGTGTGTGTGTGTGTGTGTGTGTGTGTGTCTGTGTGTCTGTGTGTCTGTCTGTCTGTCTGTCACAACCTTAGGACTCACTAAAAGATCATAGGATCGCCTATGATCTCTATATGATGTCTATATGACGTCATATAGACACCATAGTATCGAGTGATTCAAGAAAATCTGTGTGTGATCAAAGGCAGGCATCACTCATGATCATAGGACATCAAAGATCAAAGGCAGACATCACTCACAATCATAGGACTCACTATGACATCAGAGATCAAAGGGAGGCATCACTCACGCTCACTCATAATCATAGGACATCAAAGATCAAAGGCAGGCATCACTCATGATCATAGGGCTCGCTATGACATCATCAAAGATCAAACGCAGGCGTCACTTCCCATCATAGGACTTGCTAAGATCAAAGGCAGGAATCACTCACGTTCATAGGACTCGCTATGACGCCATCAAAGATCATAGGACTTGCTACTGATGATCATAGGACTTGTTATGTCACAATCATAGGACTCGCAAGAAGATCATAGGACTCACTATGACATCATCAAAGATCAAAGGCAGGCATCACTGAATGAGTGGTGATGTGCTTGCTTACACCTGCTTTCTACGGGCATGCAGAAATACTTGTTTATACTTGGTTTCTGTGGGCATGCACAGATATGCACTAGTAATTCAAGAAATCTGTGTCTGTCTGTCTGTCATGATCATAGGACTCGCTATGACATCATCAAAGATCATTGGACTCTCTATGACATCATCAAAGATCATAGGACTCACTATGACATCATCAAAAAGCATAGGACTCGCTATGACATCATCAAAGGTCATAGTACTCGCTATGACATCATCAAAGATCAAAGACAGGCATCACTGAATGAGTGGTCTTCTTTTAGATTTGATTGGCAGTTGGCAACCAGCTTACAGGTGCATTACGACCATGTGACGTGTTTGCTTACACCTGCTTTCTACAGGCATGCAGAAATATGTGCTTATACTTGGTTTCTTCTTTTTCTTTTAGATTTGATTGGCAAACAGCTTACAGGTGCATGACCGCCACTGACTTGATTATTATCCGGGCATGCACGGGTATACACTACTATAAATAAATTCTAACCCATATGGAATGTTATGAACACAAATACAGATTCTGTTATGTGTTGTGTGTGAAGAATAAAGCCTGTTGCATCACAATCATCTCTCCTTATTGTGTGTAGCCCATGGAGCGTCACATAACCTTTCCTCATTTAGTTTTTATTTGTAAGTTTTCTGTTGGTGGACCATGTGATCAGAGTGAATTCTGTTTCCTGGTTACATTCAGTGGGTGATTTATTATTTTTTAACAACAAGGGGGATCAATTCAGCATGAGGTACAAATGTCTCAATATAGATTATGAATAAACTGGTGCATACCTGTGCAGGCCCGTTCATACCCGTGCATGCCCGTAGAAACCAAGCATACGCAAGTATTTCTGCATGCCTGTAGAAAGCAGGTGTAAGCAAGCGCGTCACCACTGTTCTTTTAGATTTGATTGGCGGTTGGCAACCAATCTACGGTTGCATTACCGCCACTGACTTATCATCACTCTCTATCTCGTGTCACCACTCGTTCAGTGATGCCTGCCTTTGATTTTTGATGATGTCATAGCAAGTCCTATGATCTTTGAGCCTGTCCGTGATCTTTGAAGATGTCATAGTGAGTCCTATGATCTTTGATGATGTCATCATATAGACACCATAGGCTGATGGCATAGTGAGTCCTATGACACCTGCATGTGATGTTTGATGATGTCATAGCAAGTCCTATGATCTTTGATGATGTCATAGCAAATCCTATGATCGTGAGTAATGCCTGCCTTTGAACTTTGATGTCATATGATCGTAAGTGATGCCTGTCTTTGATCACACACAGATTTTCTTGAATCACTCTATACTATGGTGTCTATATGACATCATATAGACATCATGTAGAGCTCATAGGTCCTATGAGCTCTACATGATGTCTATATGATGTCCTATGACATAGGAACATCATGGGCGATGTTATGATCTTTTAGCGAGTCCTATGGTCGTGACAGTGTCTATATGACGTCGTGTAGATTCCATTATGGTTTGTGGAGATATTTTGGTTTCCTTTTTATTAAAAAATATAGGAGTGACTTCAGAGGCCTTCATATTTAGAGACTTGAAAGACAAAAAAATGGCATATAGTATCAGTCACAGACATGGACAAAATTGTTGGTACCTCTCTGTTAATGAAAGAAAAACCCACAATGGTCACAGAAATAACTTGAATCTGACAAAAGTGGTAATAAATAAAAATTCTATGAAAACCAATGGAAATCAGACAATGCTTTTGAATTGTGGTTCAACAGAATTATTTTAAAAAACAAACTCATGAAACAGGCCTGGACAAAAATGATGGCACCCCTAGAAAAGATTGAAAATAATGTGACCATAGGGACATGTTCAACCAAGATGTGTCCGCCTATTTAAAGGGTGAAAAGTAGTCACTGTGCTGTTTGGTGACATGGTGTTTACCACACTAAACATGGACCAGAGGAAGCAAAGGAGAGAGTTGTCTCAGGAGATTAGAAAGAAAATTATAGACAAGCATGTTAAAGGTAAAGGCTATAAGACCATCTCCAAGCAGCTTGATGTTCCTGTGACTACAGTTGCACATATTATTCAGAAATTTAAGATCCACGGGACTGTAGCCAACCTCCCTGGATGTGGCCGCAGGAGGAGACGGATAATACAAATGGTGTAGTGACACTAAACACAGCGGGAGGACATTCCTCTGAAACATTCTTCACACCCAGCAGCAGGGCTGGAAGAAGCAGAGGACAATTTACATGCAGACAGAGAACCACAGGAACCAGTCAGACGGGACTGTATGCATGCATCCTCGAGCCAACCAATGCCATGCTAATCATGTGTATTGACCGATGTGTATTAGATGACAATTGATATGCTAATGTGCCATGCATTCTCTCCGTCTGTATCACGGTATAAAAGAGGTTGTTTCAATCTCAGCTCTCTCTCTCTCTCTCTACGCTCTACTCTCAAGACCATCCAAGAGGGCCCCAGCAGCAACGCTGGGGTCAACAGGCTGTATTCATGTTAGAGGGTCAATAAAGAATCTGTGCCAACCTACGCTCGTGCCTCGCCTCCACATCCTTTCCTTCGCTCCCTCTACATTGGTGACCTAACGTGAAATGGACTATCTTTCCCTCTCACCGCACTGTGGATTCCAGAGACCGGGGATCGCCTACATCCTTCGCACCCACATGGGAGCACGCGCGCCTTGTCCTCTCTCCACGATGGCAACCTCCAGGCCTGGACAGAGAGCACAGCGCTGGGACCGAGACGCACAAGGATCAACGACATGAGCAAAGCACAGAAACAGCCTGAACAGGGAAGACCATCGGCGTCGACTGCGTTGATTTCCATCAAGCTCCCTGACCCTGACTCACCTCTCGGCAACGGACCTTCCGCCACAGAAGCCACACGCGCACACTGCAGGATTATGAGGAAAGCGCAACTGGAAGCTACGTGGCCACAGTGCGCGCTACGCACCAGGGACAAACCAGCTCCATTGTTGGTATGGGTTTCTCAGCCATGGCACACAACGGGGATTTAGCCGATTGCTGTTCCTTCCGTATCTACGGCCACATCGCCAAGTCCCTCACACAGCTACAGTTGTTTCACAGCCGCTACGCATCCTTAGGGAATTTGGCCGCCCGCCTTCCCCACATCCTCGCAGGGCAAGCCACGAGAAGAGTCAGACGTAAGTTTTCTTTTATTTTTCCACAACCACCGGCTTTTCCACCCCTCCCCTTTTCCCCCCACAGACTTACAGACCCTCCAACACTCCTCACCAGCAGGCAGTTCGACCAGAGCTGCAACACCCCCCCCCCCCCCACCCACTGCAGCCTCCACTGACTTGAGCCCAAACGACAGGAGGGGTCACAGCCCTTTCTGGGTGTTCGGGGGGGCTGGTGTGGTGACACTAAACACAGCGGGAGGATATTCCTTTGAAACATTCTTCACACCCAGCAGCAGGGCTGGAAGAAGCAGAGGACAATTTACATGCAGACAGGGAACCACAGGAACCAGTCAGACCGGACTGTATGCATGCGTCCTTGAGCCAACCAATGTCATGCTAATCATGTGTATTGACCGATGTGTATTAGATGACAATTGATATGCTAATGTGCCATGCATTCTCTCTGTCTGTATCATGGTATAAAAGAGCTTGTTTCACTCTCAGCTCTCTCTCTCTACGCTCTACTCTCAAGACCATCCAAGAGGGCCCCAGCGGCAACGCTGGGGTCAACAGGCTGTATTCATGTTAGAGGGTCAATAAAGAATCTGTGCCGACCTACGCTCGTGCCTCGCCTCCACATCCTTTCCTTCGCACCCTCTACAATGGTAACAAAAGATCCCAGAACAACCTCTAAACATATTCATGGTGAACTCCAAGGTCAAGGTACATCAGTGTCAGATCGCACCATCCGTCGTTGTTTGAGCCAAAGTGGACTTCATGGGAGACAACCAAGGAGGACACCACTGTTGAAAACAAATCATAAAAAAGCCAGACTGGAATTTGCCAAACTGCATGTTGACAAGCCACAAAGCTTCTGGGAGAATGTCCTATGGACAGACGAGACAAAACTGAAACTTTTTGGCAAGGCACATCAGCTCTATGTTCACAGACGCAAAAATGAAGCATACCAAGAAAAGAACACTGTCCCTACTGTGAAACATGGAGGAGGTTCTGTTATGTTCTGGGGCTGCTTTGCTGCATCTGGCACAGGGTGTCGAATCTGGGCAGGGTACAATGAAATCTCAAGACTATCAAGGTATTCTAGAGAGAAATGTGCTGCCCAGTGTCAGACAGCTTGGTCTCAGTCGCAGGTCATGGGTCTTGCAACAGGATAATGACCCAAAACACACAGCTAAAAACACCCAAGAATGGCTAAGAGCGAAACATTAGACTATTCTAAAGTGGCCTTCTATAAGCCCTGATCTAAATCCTATTGAACATCTGTGGAAGGAGCTGAAACATGCCGTCTGGAGAAGGCACCCTTCAAACCTGAGACAACTAGAGCAGTTTGCTCATGAGGAGTGGGCCACAATACCTGCTGAGAGGTGCAGAAGTCTCATTGACAGTTACAGAAATCGTTTGTTTGCAGTGATTACCTCAAAAGGTTGTGCAACAAAATTAAGGGTACCATCATTTTTTGTCCAGGCCTGTTTCATGAGTTTGTTTTTTAAAATAATTCTTTTGAACCACAATTCAAAAGCATTGTCTGATTTTCACTGGTTAATTTTCATAGAATTTTTATTTATTACCACTTTTGTCAGATTCAAGTTATTTCTGTGACCATTGTGGGTTTTTCTTTCATTAACAGAGAGGTATCAACAATTTTGTCCACGTCTGTAAGTACGTGGCGGTAATGCACCTGTAAGTTGGTTGCCAACCGCCAATCAAATCTAAAAGAATAAAGATGCAAAGATGGGGACTTCCGGTTATGGCGGCCGCCTAGAAGGACACGTATCACTCTGCTCTGCCCCTGGAAATAAAAATTCGGCAAATAACTCTCTCATTTGGAACAGAACTTTTCCCAGCGTTTGGGTGAGGATATGCCGGTGAAGACTAAGGCTGGGAAATCAGGAGGGGGAAAAATTGAATCGCCGAAGCAGTCCAAATTAACGGACTTTAAAGTTTGTGGCGCAGTAGAAAAAGCTGCGGATATGGCGGATGAAACTAGCGGTGGTGCGGTAACTGCTGCTGCTGACGATGGCGGCACAGGTGCAGTGCTGGCTGCCATTAGCTCAATGAGAGCAGACTTTTCCGCTAAACTTGATGGGATTATGGCAGTGTTGGATGCAATGAGAAAGGAGTTGGGTGACTGCGTGGAGCGAGTGACGCAGGCGGAGCTTCGTGTTTCAAGTGCGGAGGATGAAATCAGCGGACTTCAAATAAAGGTGCGCACTTTGGAAAAAAAAAATAAAGATCTGGAAAATAGCGTTCTGGACTTGGAATCTCGGTCCAGAAGGAACAACCTGAGGCTGGTGGGTTTACCGGAGGGAGCCGAAGGTCGTGATTCATGCTCCTGTTTGGAGGGGTTGATCCCGGAGGCGCTGAACAACGCGGAGCTAAAATCATCAGTCGTCTTGGAAAGCTCCCACCGAATTGGCCCACCGAGAGGTAACAAGGCAGCACCGAGGACGCTAATTATGAAGTTTCTCAGCTACAGAGACAGGATGACGATCTCCAACGCGGTGCGGGCCAAAGGAGAAATTAAATACCAAGATCAGCAGGTGCGGTTCTACCCAGATCTGGCCTCAGGAATCCAACAATTAAGGAAGCAGTTTGACCCCATCCGCAAAGAACTGCGCAACCTTGAGATTCGTCATGGAGTGATTCACCCTGCAAGACTTCTGGTCACATATGAGGGCAGAACACGCATCTTCAAGACCCCCGAGGAGGCGCAGGAGCTCATCAAGAAGATCCAGGAAGAGACTGGTGGGAGCTAAGCATGAACAGAATATAGGGTAGAATATTTGAGCATTTAACTGATTAGAAGCATATAACAAGATTACAAAATATAGAATGTATTACATATTAAAAAAAAAAAAGTACAAAATTGCTAAAAAAAATTTGGAGTTAAATTGGAAAATTACAGAAGAGAGTTAATGTTACGTTATTAAAAGCAGTAGAGTTAGGGTGATTGGGAGGATGAAGAAGGAGTGGCTTTGGCTGTTCCTCGTGGGTGTGGAACGGTCGATGGCTATATTGGGAGACGGAATTTTTCTTTTGCTTTTGGGGGGATTGCCACAAATGTGGGAAGGGGGAATTTGTTTGTGTGTAGTTTGTAGGGTGAATGTTCAACCACTCATTTTTTTGCTTTTCTGTTTGAGCATGTTTACACTGCAAGGTAATCCCAAACTCCCTATTGATTATAAATCAAAGCGTTAATCTTAATTTAACTTCATGGAATTGCAGAGGTCTACAAAATTTAAAAAAACTTAAACAAGTTATGAATAAAATAAAAGACATGGGTTCAAAAATTGTGTTTTTACAAGAAACTCATCTAATAGAGCAAGATGTAAAAAGAATTAGGAGTAGATGGCAAGGAAATGTTTTCACCTCATCATTTTCATCCCGAGCCAGGGGAGTTATGACTCTCATACATAAATCAGTCCCATTTCAAGTGAAAAATGTAATTGGAGACAAATTTGGAAGATATGTAATCATTCAAGGATCTTTGCTATTAGAAAACATAAATTTGGTGAACTTATATGGTCCCAATATAGATGATCAAAAGTTCTTTGCCAATTTATTTCTTATCTTATCATTACTTACAGGGCAACATATAATAGCAGGGGATTTTAATTGTACATTGAATCCCAGTATAGATAGATCAACAGGACTGGACTGTACGCACAATGGATGTAGGATGACCATTAATCATTTTATGAAAGAATTGAAATTGATAGATATATGGAGAGAAATGAAACCACAAGTTAAAGCATACTCTTGTTATTCCAATACCTACAAGACATTCTCACGTATAGATTATTTTTTGATCTCCACAGAATTAAGGTCCAAGATTCAAAACTGTTTTTATGATAACATCGTGATCTCTGATCATGCACCCTGCTGTCTAATGTATGTAGATAAGAAATTGACAAAGGAACCAGGTAGATGGCAATTTCAGCATAAATGGCTTCAGGATGAGGAATTTGTTAAGTATATAGAAAAACAGATAGATGAGTTCTTTGATATCAATACTAAACAAACATCAGCATGTGTAAAGTGGGAGGCTTTCAAAGCTTTTATTAGGGGACATATTATTAGTTATACAGGTTCAAAATCTAAGAAGACTCGAGAGGAGAGAGTCCAATTGGAACATAAAATAAAAATTCTTCAAGAAAGAGTATATGCAGGAAGAGATCCAAGGTTGGAGAACGAATTACTGATTTTGAGAGCTGAATATGACAAAAAATCAGCGAATAGAGCTGCCTCGAGTCTTCTAAGATTGAAACAATCTTTTTATGAACAAGGTGAAAAATCAGGAAAGTTATTGGCATGGCAGATTAAACAATTAGAATCTAAAACACCAATTACCAGTATTATAAGTAATGGACAGGTAGTTATAGATCCTTCAGAAATTAATAGAGCCTTTAGAGATTACTATGAAAAATTATATGATACCAAAAATGAATCTGACTTAACAAAACTACATGGGTTTTTGAATGAGCTATTTATACCGTGTATTCCAAATGAAAATAGGGAGATACTGGAGTCTAAAATTAGTCAAGAAGAAGTTGGACTAGCCATTGATAATATGAAATCAGGAAAAAGTGCAGGACCAGATGGTCTTCCAGTTGACCTTTATAAAAAATTTAAGAATAAATTAACAAAACCTTTTTTGGAAATGGTTTTTGAAGCATTTCAAAATAGTAATTTACCATCATATATGAATAATGCCTTAATTATACTGTTGCCAAAACCAGGTAAGCCCTCTAATAAATGTGAAAATATGAGACCAATAAGCCTATTAAATGCCGACCTTAAGATAATTTGTAAAATTTTAGCAAGACGAATACAAGAAATTTTACCAAATATTATTAATCAAGATCAGAATGGCTTTATAAAGGGAAGACAAGGCTTCCATAATGTAAGAAGACTATTTAATATTATTTATTCTAATAAAGAAACACCGGATACAGCTCTCTTATCACTGGATGCCGAAAAAGCCTTTGATAGAGTTGAATGGCCCTTTCTTTTTGAAGTCTTACAAAGGTTTGGACTTGGAAATAATTTCATAAAATGGGTTCAGATAATATATAATAACGCTACTGCAGAAATCCTAACAAATAACAATATTTCAAAATCAATAAAAATCAATAGAGGATGTCGACAAGGCTGTCCATTTTCACCTTTACTGTTTACTATGGCAATTGAACCTTTAGCGATGGCGATACGTCTACAGTCACAAATATATGGAATTAAAGTTGGACCAACAGAACATAAAATCTCCCTGTATGCCGATGACATAATTTTGTTTATGTCGAATCTTAAAAAATCAATTCCGACCTTGTTGAATTTAATAAAGAATTTCGGGGAAATATCAGGATATAAAATAAATAAAACTAAATCTTCAATATTAATGCTAAATGAGACCCAGAGAAATTACCCAGCCCCTGAGGTAAATCAATTCAATGTTGTAAATCAGTTCAAATATTTAGGAATCCAAATTGTGCCTAAGCTAGAATCAGTCGCCAGTGTCAATTATGAAGCCTTAATGACAGATATTGATGAGTTACTTCAGAGATGGATGTCACTACCAATGTCGATGATCGGGAGAATTAATATACTTAAAAGTAATATCTTACCTAAAATACTTTATTTATTTCAATACATTCCCTTACCACCACCTTTAGATTTATTCTCAAGAATTAAAAAAAAGTTAGTGGAATTTATATGGAACAACAGGAGGGCTAGATTACGTCTGTCTTTATTATATTTACCATTTGATCGTGGAGGTCTGAAATGTCCAAATTTTATGTTGTATTATTGGTCGGCACAACTGAGGTCTATGACATATTATTTTTCATCAAATGATCTCCCTCACTGGACTGAAATGGAATCATACAATTTACCTTTACCTCTTCCCATATTCATATACTCAGATTCGGCAAAAAAATTACAAAAACAAGTTAAAAATCCATTTGTAAAGCATATGATCAAAATATGGTGTGAAGCTAAAAACTATTTAAAAGAACCACAGTTATTGTCACAATTTAGTCCAATATGGGGTAATCAATATTTTAAACCAGGGAGAGCGGACGCTGTATTTAAAGTATGGAATTTAAAAGGGATACAAAAGATTCAGGATTTATATTTGCCATGTGCAGAAAACATAATGTCTTTTGAAGAGTTGAGGATCAAATTTAATCTCAATAGAACACATTTTTTTAAATATCTTCAACTTAGAAACTTTATTCGATCAAATCAAAATAAAGTTCTCACTCGACCTATCTATTCATCCTTGGAAAAAATGTTGATGAAAGATAGTAAAAGAAAGGGTATTATTTCAGAGTTTTATAACTCATTGACACTATTTTCAAGTGAAAATTCACTGAAAAGATTAAACTACTGGAAAGAAGATCTGCAAACTGAAATTTCAGAGGAACAATGGGAATTGGCTTGTACAGAAGCTCAAACCAAATCAATAAATGTACGCCTTAAATTGATACATTTCAAATGGTTAATGCGGATGTATGTTACACCGGAGGAGTTAAATAGATATAACAAAAATATACCAGATACGTGCACAAAATGTATGGAAAGTAAAGGAACTCTATTTCATTGTGTATGGGAATGTAGATTAATAAGAATGTTTTGGGAAGAGGTGAGGGTAACAATTGAAAAAATAATCTCAAAACAAATCATATTGAATCCTAAACTGTTTTTGTTGGGTCTGTACCCAGAAAAGCATAATTTTAATAAAAGTGAAAGAATATTCATAGACCTCAGTTTGCTTAATGCCAAAAAATGTATTGCACTATTATGGAAAAAGACTCATAGACCAGATGTGACTCAGTGGTTTAGACAGATGTTAACAAACCTTCCATTAGAAAGAATAACATATATACTGAAATCAAAGGAAATTGTGTTTGAGAATATATGGAGACCTTTTATTGATTATGTAAAAAATTTAAACATAACTCTTGAAGAAGAAGGTGAATGATATGTGTGGACCTTGTAAATTCCAAACTGGTGAACATAATATGTATACTTATGTGTTGGATTGTCTAGACTAAACAGAGGAGCATTGTTGAAGATTTGATTTTGTTGGTGGTTGTTGGTGTTTTTTAGTGCATTTTTTTTTTTTGTAGTACTTTAGTGTTAGTGCTTGATTGTTTGTATCATGTTTGTTTAAAAAAAAAAAGGTTCAATAAAGATATTGTGGAAAAAAAAAAGATGCAAAGATATGATGAAAGATGTTACTTTAAAATTAAATTTAAAAAAATCCATTTAAAATTACAAATTAATCACACAGAAGAAATACATAAGCAACATCCAGAACTCTGAAAATTTACAATTTGCAGGGGGAAAAAAATGCTAATTTTTGAGAAAAAAGTTGCAAATTTATAAGAAAAAAGTTGCAAAATTATGACTAAAAAGATGAAAATTGAGACTTCCGGTTATGGCGGCCGCCTAGAAGGACACGTATCACTCTGCTCTGCTCCTGGAAATAAAGATTCGGCAAATAACTCTCTCATTTGGAACAGAACTTTTTCCAGCGTTTGGGTGAGGATATGCCGGTGAAGACTAAGGCTGGGAAATCAGGAGGGGGAAAAATTGAATCGCCGAAGCAGTCCAAATTAACGGACTTTAAAGTTTGTGGCGCAGTAGAAAAAGCTGCGGATATGGCGGATGAAACTAGCGGTGGTGCGGTAATTGCTGATGATGGCGGCACAGGTGCAGTGCTGGCTGCCATTAGCTCAATGAGAGCAGACTTTTCCGCTAAACTTGATGGGATTATGGCAGCGTTGGATGCAATGAGAAAGGAGTTGGGTGACTGCGTGGAGCGAGTGACGCAGGCGGAGCTTCGTGTTTCAAGTGCGGAGGATGAAATCAGCGGA
Source organism: Pholidichthys leucotaenia (assembly GCA_020510985.1). Classification (NCBI taxonomy): domain Eukaryota; kingdom Metazoa; phylum Chordata; class Actinopteri; order Cichliformes; family Pholidichthyidae; genus Pholidichthys; species Pholidichthys leucotaenia. Next base: position 438,774,751 of record CM035838.1, read on the forward strand.
CTTCAAATAAAGGTGCGCACTTTGGAAAAAAAAAATAAAGATCTGGAAAATAGCGTTCTGGACTTGGAATCCCAGTCCAGACGGAACAACCTGAGGCTGGTGGGTTTACCGGAGGGAGCCGAAGGTCGTGATTCATGCTCCTTTTTGGAGGGGTGGATCCCGGAGGCGCTGAACAACGCGGAGCTAAAATCATCAGTCGTCTTGGAAAGCTCCCACCGAATTGGCCCACCGAGAGGTAACAAGGCAGCACCGAGGACGTTAATTATGAAGTTTCTCAGCTACAGAGACAGGATGACGATCTCCAACGCGGTGCGGGCCAAAGGAGAAATTAAATACCAAGATCAGCAGGTGCGGTTCTACCCAGATTTGGCCTCAGGAATCCAACAATTAAGGAAGCAGTTTGACCCCATCCGCAAAGAACTGCGCAACCTTGAGATTCGTCATGGAGTGATTCACCCTGTAAGACTTCTGGTCACATATGAGGGCAGAACACACATCTTCAAGACCCCCGAGGAGGCGCAGGAGCTCATCAAGAAGATCCAGGAAGAGACTGGTGGGAGCTAAGCATGAACAGAATATAGGGTAGAATATTTGAGCATTTAACTGATTAGAAGCATATAACAAGATTACAAAATATAGATTGTATTACATATTAAAAAAAAAAGTACAAAATTGCTAAAAAATTTTGGAGTTAAATTGGAAAATTACAGAAGAGAGTTAATGTTACGTTATTAAAAGCAGTAGAGTTAGGGTGATTGGGAGGATGAAGAAGGAGTGGCTTTGGCTGATCCTCGTGGGTGTGGAACGGTCGATGGCTATATCGGGAGACAGAATTTTTCTTTTGTTTTTGGGGGGATTGCCACAAATGTGGGAAGGGGGAATTTGTTTGTGTGTAGTTTGTAGGGTGAATGTAAGGTACTAGAAAGAGAGATCATATCTCTCCGGTTCTGGCCTCCCTTCATTGGCTTCCCATAGAGTTTAGAATTAAGTTTAAAATCCTTCTTCTCACTTACAAAGCTCTAAACAATCAAGCTCCTTTTTATTTAAAAGATCTGATACTACCGTATTATCCTAACAGAGCACTACGCTCCCAAAATGCAGGATTACTTGTAATACCTAGAATCTCCAAAAGTACAATGGGAGGCAGAGCCTTCAGTTATCAAGCTCCTCTCCTGTGGAATCAGCTGCCAATCTGGATTCGGGAGTCAGACTCGATCTCTGTTTTTAAGAATAGGGCTAAAACCTACCTTTTTGATCTAGCCTACAATTAGGGAGGGATCATGTGTTTCTGAACCCTCCCTTAGTTATGCTGCTAATAGGTTTAGTCAGCCGGGGGACCTCCAGTAATGCACTGGGCCTCACTCCTTTCCTCACTCTCTATGAAATATTTTTTTTTTGCTGGTCATTAACATTTGTTTGTTCTCTCCCATAGATTGAGTCCCCATCGTGCTGTTTGCTCTCTACATGTCTGTTCTTTTCTTCTTCTCTATCCCCTCACCCCCCAGCCAGTCGCAGCAGATGACTGCCCCTCCCTGAGCCTGGTTCTGCTGGAGGTTTCTTCCTGTTAAAAGGGAGTTTTTCCTCTCCACCGTCGCCAAGTGCTTGCTCACAGGGGATCGCCTGATTGCTGGGGTCTTTCTGCAACTGTGGGGGTCCCCCCTACAGTTGATAGTGCTATGAGATGACTGTTGTTGTGAAATGGCGCTATATAAATAGAATTGAATTGAATTGAATTGAATTGAATTGAATGTTCAACCACTCATTTTTTTGCTTTTCTGTTTGAGCATGTTTACACTGCAAGGTAATCCCAAACTCCCTATTGATCATAAATCAAAGCGTTAATCTTAATTTAACTTCATGGAATTGCAGAGGTCTACAAAATTTAAAAAAACTTAAACAAGTTATGAATAAAATAAAAGACATGGGTTCAAAAATTGTGTTTTTACAAGAAACTCATCTAATAGAGCAAGATGTAAAAAGAATTAGGAGTAGATGGCAAGGAAATGTTTTCACCTCATCATTTTCATCCCGAGCCAGGGGAGTTATGACTCTCATACATAAATCAGTCCCATTTCAAGTGAAAAATGTAATTGGAGACAAATTTGGAAGATATGTAATCATTCAAGGATCTTTGCTATTAGAAAACATAAATTTGGTGAACTTATATGGTCCCAATATAGATGATCAAAAGTTCTTTGCTAATTTATTTCTTATCTTATCATCACTAACAGGGCAACATATAATAGCAGGGGATTTTAATTGTACATTGAATCCCAGTATAGATAGATCAACAGGACTGGACTGTACGCACAATGGATGTAGGATGACCATTAATCATTTTATGAAAGAACTGAAATTGATAGATATATGGAGAGAAATGAAACCACAAGTTAAAGCATACTCTTGTTATTCCAATACCTACAAGACATTCTCACGTATAGATTATTTTTTGATCTCCACAGAATTAAGGTCCAAGATTCAAAACTGTTTTTATGATAACATCGTGATCTCTGATCATGCACCCTGCTGTCTAATATATGTAGATAAGAAATTGACAAAGGAACCAGGTAGATGGCAATTTCAGCATAAATGGCTTCAGGATGAGGAATTTGTTAAATACATAGAAAAACAGATAGATGAGTTCTTTGACATCAATACTACACAAACATCAGCATGTATAAAGTGGGAGGCTTTCAAAGCTTTTATTAGGGGACATATTATTAGTTATACAGGTTCAAAATCTAAGAAGACTCGAGAGGAGAGAGTCCAATTGGAACATAAAATAAAAATTCTTCAAGAAAGAGTATATGCAGGAACCAGGTAGATGGCAATTTCAGCATATTATTAGTTATACAGGTTCAAAATCTAAGAAGACTCGAGAGGAGAGAGTCCAATTGGAACATAAAATAAAAATTCTTCAAGAAAGAGTATATGCAGGAAGAGATCCAAGGTTGGAGAACGAATTACTGATTTTGAGAGCTGAATATGACAAAAAATCAGCGAATAGAGCTGCCTCGAGTCTTCTAAGATTGAAACAATCTTTTTATGAACAAGGTGAAAAATCAGGAAAGTTATTGGCATGGCAGATTAAACAATTAGAATCTAAAACACCAATTACCAGTATTATAAGTAAGGGACAGGTAGTTATAGATCCTTTAGAAATTAATAGAGCCTTTAGAGATTACTATGAAAAATTATATGATACCAAAAATGAATCTGACTTAACAAAACTACATGGGTTTTTGAACGAACTATTTATACCGTGTATTCCAAATGAAAATAGGGAGATACTGGAGTCTAAAATTAGTCAAGAAGAAGTTGGACTAGCTATTGATAATATGAAATCAGGAAAAAGTGCAGGACCAGATGGTCTTCCAGTTGACCTTTATAAAAAATTTAAGAATAAATTAACAAAACCTTTTTTGGAAATGGTTTTAGAAGCATTTCCAAAATAGTAATTTACCATCATATATGAATAATGCCTTAATTATACTGTTGCCAAAACCAGGTAAGCCCTCTAATAAATGTGAAAATATGAGACCAATAAGCCTATTAAATGCCGACCTTAAGATAATCTGTAAAATTTTAGCAAGACGAATACAAGAAATTTTACCAAATATTATTAATCGAGATCAGAATGGCTTTATAAAGGGAAGGCAAGGCTTCCATAATGTAAGAAGACTATTTAATATTATTTATTCTAATAAAGAAGCACCGGATACAGCTCTCTTATCACTGGATGCCGAAAAAGCCTTTGATAGAGTTGAATGGCCCTTTCTTTTTGAAGTCTTACAAAGGTTTGGACTTGGAAATAATTTCATAAAATGGGTTCAGATAATATATAATAATGCTACTGCAGAAATCCTAACAAATAACAATATTTCAAAATCAATAAAAATCAATAGAGGATGTCGACAAGGCTGTCCACTTTCACCTTTACTGTTTACTATGGCAATTGAACCTTTAGCGATGGCGATACGTCTACAGTCACAAATATATGGAATTAAAGTTGGACCAACAGAACATAAAATCTCCCTGTATGCCGATGACATAATTTTGTTTATGTCGAATCTTAAAAAATCAATTCCGACCTTGTTGAATTTAATAAAGAATTTTGGGGAAATATCAGGATATAAAATAAATAAAACTAAATCTTCAATATTAATGCTAAATGAGACCCAGAGAAATTACCCAGCCCCTGAGGTAAATCAATTCAATGTTGTAAATCAGTTTAAATATTTAGGAATCCAAATTGTGCCTAAGCTAGAATCAATCGCCAGTGTCAATTATGAAGCCTTAATGACAGATATTGATGAGTTACTTCAGAGATGGATGTCACTACCAATGTCGATGATCGGGAGAATTAATATACTTAAAAGTAATATCTTACCTAAAATACTTTATTTATTTCAATACATTCCCTTACCACCACCTTTAGATTTATTCTCAAGAATTAAAAAAAAGTTAGTGGAATTTATATGGAACAACAGGAGGGCTAGATTACGTCTGTCTTTATTATATTTACCATTTGATCGTGGAGGTCTGAAATGTCCAAATTTTATGTTGTATTATTGGTCGGCACAACTGAGGTCTATGACATATTATTTTTCATCAAATGATCTCCCTCACTGGACTGAAATGGAATCATACAATTTGCCTTTACCTCTTCCCATATTCATATACTCAGATTCGGCAAAAAAATTACAAAAACAAGTTAAAAATCCATTTGTAAAGCATATGATCAAAATATGGTGTGAAGCTAAAAACTATTTAAAAGAACCACAGTTATTGTCACAATTTAGTCCAATATGGGGTAATCAATATTTTAAACCAGGGAGAGCGGACGCTGTATTTAAAGTATGGAATTTAAAAGGGATACAAAAGATTCAGGATTTATATTTGCCATGTGCAGATAACATGTCTTTTGAAGAGTTGAGGATCAAATTTAATCTCAATAGAACACATTTTTTTAAATATCTTCAACTTAGAAACTTTATTCGATCAAATCAAAATAAAGCTCTCACTCAACCTATCTATTCATCCTTGGAAAAAATGTTGATGAAAGATAGTAAAAGAAAGGGTATTATTTCAGAGTTTTATAACTCATTGACACTATTTTCAAGTGAAAATTCACTGAAAAGATTAAACTACCGGAAAGAAGATCTGCAAACTGAAATTTCAGAGGAACAATGGGAATTGGCTTGTACAGAAGCTCAAACCAAATCAATAAATGCACGCCTTAAATTGATACATTTCAAATGGTTAATGCGGATGTATGTTACACCGGAGGAGTTAAATAGATATAACAAAAATATACCAGATACATGCACAAAGTGCATGGAAAGTAAAGGAACTCTATTTCATTGTGTATGGGAATGTAGATTAATAAGAATGTTTTGGGAAGAGGTGAGGGTAACAATTGAAAAAATAATCTCAAAACAAATCATATTGAATCCTAAACTGTTTTTGTTGGGTCTGTACCCAGAAAAGCATAATTTTAATAAAAGTGAAAGAACATTCATAGACCTCAGTTTGCGTAATGCCAAAAAATGTATTGCACTATTATGGAAAAAGACTCATAGACCAGATGTGACTCAGTGGTTAAGACAGATGTTAACAAACCTTCCATTAGAAAGAATAACATATATACTGAAATCAAAGGAAATTGTGTTTGAGAATATATGGAGACCTTTTATTGATTATGTAAAAAATTTAAACATAACTCTTGAAGAGGAAGGTGAATGATGTGTGTGGACCTTGTAAATTCCAAACTGGTGAACATAATATGTATACTTATGTATTGGATTGTCTAGACTAAACAGAGGAGCATTGTTGAAGATTTGATTTTGTTGGTGGTTGTTGGTGTTTTTTAGTGCATTTTTTTTTTTGTAGTACTTTAGTGTTAGTGTTTGTATCATGTTTGTTAAAAAAAAAAGGTTCAATAAAGATATTGTGGAAAAAAAAAAAAGATGAAAATTTATAGGAACAAGTCACAAATTTTTGAGAAAAAAAGTTGCAAATCTACCAGAAAAAAAAAATTGAAAGTTTAGAGGAAACAATTGTAAATTTACAAAGAAAAACTGCAAATTTGAGGAAAAATTAGCAAATTTTTGAGAAAAAGTCATAAATTTATGAGACAAAAGTTATAAATGTTTGAGGAAAAAAGAGACAATTTTTTGAGAAAAAAAATTGCAAACCTTGGAGAAAGAATGTGTTAGTTTATGAGAAAAAAGACAAATTCATGAGAAAATATTGCAAATTTTTGCAAAAAAAAGTCAGAAATTTATGAGAAATATTTGCCAACCTTTGAGGAATTTATGGGGGAAAATTGCCGATTAAAGACAAAAAAATTGTAAATTATGAGAAAAAATATGAAAATTTGCAGGAAAAAAGTTGAAAATTTATAGGAAAAAATTGGCAAGTTTATGAGAAAAACATTGCAATTTTTTGAGAAAAAACTCAGAAATTTATGTGAAAAAAATTGTAATTTCTTGGGGAAAAACACAAATTTATGCACAAAAGTTGCAGATTTAAGAGAAAAAAGTTACAAATTTATGAGAAAAAAGTTTCACATTTCTGAATTTATAGCTGTTGCAAATTTACAAGAAATAAATGTTGAAGCCAAGTTCAATTCTGTCAATTTGGTGAAGAAGTTAGTTCAGTAAATGTGAAGTTACTCCCAGCTGTGTTGCTAACGTAGCAGTCTTTATCTGAACTGTCTGTAGTAAATCAGAAGCAGCGTGATAAGGAAGAAGACAGAAGGAGTCATGCCAAAGAAGACAAAGAAAAGCAAGGTGAGGTCAGAGGAGGAGACGCCGGTGCAGCAGCAGCAGACTGAGGAGGAGATGCAGAAGAAGAAGGAGGAGATGCTGGCTCGCTCCCTGAAGGTGAGAAACAAAAAAACTTCTGCAGTTCCTCTTCTGTCCACTAGAGTGTCCCCATCAGTGAGTCCATCCCTGTAGACTCCCATATATACAGTGGCAACTGCTAATTTCTGTCTTGGCCGATCCACGATCATTTCCTGTTGCCCTGTTTCCGCCTGAATCAGGACAAGCTGAAGAAGGAGCAGAGGAACGCAGCGGTCAACCAGCTGAAGCTGAGCGAAGGCTGGAAGATCTGCCTGTCCCTCGCCCATGACGACGAATTCCAACGAGACATTATGGTCCTCAGGCAGACCTTTGAGCAGACGGTGGACAGCCTGGACAGCACCATTGAGGTAAGTGGTCCCAACCGCTGCTTATTAACCAGGTGTCACCCTTCTGACTCCTCCTACTGCCCTTTTTTTTTTTTTTCTTGCCTTGCAGAAGCTGGTGGGGGACCTGCAGCAGGCAGAGCGGCAAGAGGCGCAGGTGCAGCGCCACTACCTGCAGCAGGTGGCGCTGCTGTGGGGGCTGCAGGAGAGACGGCTGTGGTGTGTGCAGCAGTATTGGGAGCAGGAGCTGCATGAGACCAGGACCAAATTCAACTCTGATAGGTCAGCATCAGACACCAGCAACAGAGACAACACCCAGTAGGGTTCCATATAATGTCCACTATAGAGTCTGCTGCAGTCCCCTATAGATAATATCACTTCACCCTATAGCCCCCTATAGTGTCTTTAATTGCTTCCCCAGCAAAGTGTATAGTGTTCCCGATAAAGCCCCCCGACAGCATTGCCTATAGCATCTGCTACAGCGTGCCCCAACAGTGTCCTTTATAGGTCCTCCTACAGCTTTAAAGTATCCCTATAGTTCCCCTGTGGTGTCTATAGCTCCAGCTACTGCATCCCTTATAGCATTGTCTATAGTTCCAACTACTGCGCCCCTATAGTTTCACCTATAGCTCCACCTCTGCATTCTCTATATCATCACCTATAGCTCCAGCTACTGTGTCCCCTACTGTGTCCCCTATAGTGTCACCTATAGCCCCAGCTACTGTGTCCCCTATAATTTCCCTTCTAGGTCCCTCCATACAATATTCTTTATGATGTCCTCCTACAGTGACCCCTATAGTGCCCTCTGTCCCACTGCAGCCCTCGAAAATTCCCCCTACTGTCCTCTCTAGCCCTCACCTCCCAGCGTCTCCTATAGCGTCTTCAGTTACTCCCCCTCACAGTATCACATATGTGGATGTCCAACAGTGTCCCTATAGTTCTCTCCAGGGTTCTCTGTATAGCTTACCCTATAATATCCCCTATAGCTCCCCCTACAGTGCCATGATAGTTTCTCCTATAGGTCCCCACTATAGTGTCCCCTGTTTTGCCTGCTAACAATATTCCCATATAGGTCCCTCCACCAGTCCACTATAGCTCTCCCTGTAGGTCCTCCTACAGTGTCTTCCACTGTAGAGGTCAGTAAAGCTCCCTCAACATTTCCATTCTCAGAAACTTGAGCATCCCTCTTTGACAACGTCTTCCGCTCTGATGTGTTTTTAGACAACAGCTGTTGGAACAGTCTGAGCCGAGACAACTTAAAGTGGAAGACCTGGCAGTGTCTGCTGAGCAGCGGGACAAAGATGAGTTGGACCAAATGTTGAATCTCTATGAGAGCGAGTTAGCTAAGTTTGCTAGCACCATGGAGGAGTTGGTAACTTACAGGAATTTTTTTAACGTCAACCAGCATATCAAAGATAATAAACCGTCCTCTAAAATCTGTTTAACCCATTGATGACTGGGTTTGTTTGTCCTCAGCCATTTGATCTAGAGTTGCGGACAGAGGTGCAGGAAAATGCTCAGAAGCTTAAAGCTCTGAAACTCAGCGACGGGCCATCTTTGGATGTGGAGGGGGAACTGTCCACATATGAGATGAGGATTGAAGATGACCTGAAGAACTTCAGGACATTAGAGGTCAATGCCAAGACAAACGTGGACACACCAAAAGAACATGGAGACATCCTATGCAGCCATGAAACAGCAACAGTGTTAATTCGTGGATTTTAACTTCTTGTTTCCTCTGTCAGAAAAAAATTGGCCAGCTGAGAGAGCAACTGATGTCCAAAAGCCCGGGAACACAAGAAGAGGAGCAAGACCTGAGGAACGCCACAGAGGAGATGTTCCAGCGGACAAACCAGCTCCGAGATCAGATGAGACAGGGACGGAGGGCGGCGAGAGAAAGGCTGACAAGCCTTGCCGTCAATGGAGAGGACGTCATAAGGAAGCTGAAGGAGACCATCAGCAAGGTGGACATCTGTCTGTTCTGTCTACTGTCTTCCCACCTGTCCCCACCTGTCCTCACCTGTCCTCCCACCTGTGTGTTTTAGGGTGAAAGGATCCTTCGTCTTGGTGACCGTTGCCGCAAACTGGAGGAGAAAATCAACATCCCCTCACTGTCAGCAGCATGTCCTCTGGAGGAAGATGGAGAGGACAGACAGAACAATGAGACGGTAAAGACAAGTTTACCCGTAAACACTAAGACATTTGAGGCGTTAGAGACACTAACAGAAGCATCATTAGACAACTGTGTGAAGAATATGAGGAAACTGGAGAAATTAGAGGCTCTTGGCATAGGAGTATAGGTGGTTGCCTGGGGCGCCCCCTGCTGGAGGGGGTTTCCATGTTGGCCCCACTGGGTTTGCCCACATGCATTTACCTGTTTACCTATTTTCAACTTATTTTCTTAAAAATTTGCCATGTTCTTGTAAATTTGTGGCCTTTTTGCCATAAATTTTACAAATTTTCTTGAAAATCGAAACTTTCTCATAAATTTGTGACTTTTTTCCTGCAAATTTGCCAACTTTTTCTTGTAATTTTGGAACTTTCTCCTAAATTTGCCACTTTTTTATTGTAATCCTGCAAATTTTTCTCATAAATTTGTTACTTTTTTCCTTCTAAATTTGCTATTTTCTTGTAAATTTGTGACTTTTCCCCATAAATTTGTGACTTTTTTTAATTTTCACTTTATTTACTCATACATTTGCTACTTTTTTTAATTTGCAAATTTTTCTAATTTTTTTCCTCATAAATTTCTGACTTTTTTTCTTGTAAATTTGTAACATTTTTGAAGTAATTTTACAATTTTTTTTCTTGTAAATTTGATACTTTTTTGGTCCTTAATGTTCACACTTTTTCTCATGAATTTGTGACTTTCATAAATTTGCTGTTTTTTTGTAAATTTGTGACCTTTTCATAATTTTTCCAATTTTTTTCTCATAAATAAGTGATTTGTCTTTTCTTGTGAATTTGCAACTTTTTTCGTGTAGATTTGCTGTTTTTGTCTGGATGCTAGTTTAATTTTTATACTATGTAAATAAATTGTAACTTGTGACTTTTAATTGTAAATTAGCATTTTTTATCATATATTTGCACCTTTTTTCTTGCAAATTCGTACCTAATTTACATTTGTACCTACTGCTAAATTTGTGAATGCCCCCATCCACCTTGTTAAAAACATAACTACTGGCAAAGGATATACAGAAAGTGGAGAAACTTGTGTAATAGAAGGTAGTTTTAGAGCTATTCGTAGATGTTAAAAACACTGGACATATGTGGAAAATAAAGACACTAAGAATACCCAGAAAGCCATTAGAGACAATAGTTATATGTTAGAAACTTTACAGGTATTAGAGACAGAAACAGAAGCAACACTAGACATGTTAAAATTTAAGAAATACTGACAGTCAAGGAAGAGAAGAAGAGACACTGAGGGGGTAGTGTTGTAGTCAAGACCAGAGTCTCCCAAGACCAAGACCAGGACATGAGTTGAAGACCAAGACCTACATACACAGTGGTCTTGGTCGTGACCCCTTAATGTCTTAAAATTCTGGTGTTCCACCAGCAGAACGTTTCAAATTTTCAACTGCCTCTCAGTGAAGAAAGGATTGTGTATGTAAATTTCTGGAAACTGGCTGGAATGCTAAGCGGCTGAAAGAAAAGTTTTAAATTTGCAAGAAAAAATTGCAAAGTTTTGAGAAGATGCAAATTTGCAAGAAAAAAGTTGCAAATTGTTGAGAAAAAAGTTGCAAATTTACAAGAAAGGAGTAAAAAAAATTGAGAAAAAAATTGCACATTTTTAGAAAAAAGATGCAAATTTGGAAGAAAAAAGCTGCAAATTTTTGAGTAAAATAGGATGCAAATTTGCAAGAAAAAAAGTTGCAATTTGCTGAGAAAAAAGTTTCAAATTTTCAAGAAAAGAAATTGCAAATCGAGGAGACAAAAGTTGCAAATTTAACCTCGAGACGAAGCCAACAGAGATATTACAGATGTTGAGGTATTTGAAATAAGAGATATAAAACCATGAGAGACGTTTAAAGCACTGAGGAAATCAGAGATGTGAGATATTAAAACTGAAATGCCAATGAATGTATTCACCGTGGTTCTGTCCTTCTGTCTCTCTGCAGGAAGTTGTCAAGTTTCCGGAGCTTCTTCAGCTCCAGCAGCGCGTTAATGCCGCTAAGGTGTACCGGAATTATCTGAAGAAGCTGAAAAAGGACCTGAGCCGAGAGAACCGGGAGCTGCAGCTCTGCCTCCAGAACCACGACCCCACCCTCAAAGGACACCTGGCCCCGCTCGCCATAGTCCGGGCCCCGACCACCACCGCCGTCAGACCGGAGCCCAGCAGATGCCACACTGTCATCAAGGGCGTCAAACTCTACCCAGGATGGTGATCATAGGCGTAATTTACGGGGGGATGGGGGGGGGGGGGGGTTCTACCCCCTCCCCAAAAAAAACAAATCCATCCAATATAACCCCCCAATAATCATATAATTATAATTAATAAAAAAATCTACAAGTGAGTGAAGAAGTTGTCGTTTTTTTCATTTGCAAGCAACAAAAAGTAACATTTCTAATAATCAAACACTGTACCCCCCTCCCCCCCACACCACCACCACCATCACCACCACCACCGCAGACTTGGTATTACCCAACCGGTCCATGCCTTCTCTGGTCAATCCACCTTATCCCTGGGCCCCATGATGCCTTGCGTGAATGATGGTAGCAACTTCCGGTACTAGTTTAGACCATATGGTTGTCACTGAAACGGGACACTTTTCCTTGTTAAAAACAATGACTTCTGCATCAGAAACGCGGGAACACGGCCTCTTGCAGCTCAAAACAGTAACATAATCATACCACTTCCCACGACTATCAAGGGATGGAAAGATGGCCTTATAAAGTTGCCTTGTACACAGTAGTTCCATTAGTTAGCGCCACTGCCAAGACGTTAACGGTGTAAACAAATGACTCGTGCTGGTAAAATGAATCACTTTGAGGACATTTTCAAAACTGATGTAATGTTATTTCCATATTCTGTATTGAAAGACCTTCAAAATGATATTTAATTTGTAGGTAGTGTGCAAAAACTGACCCAGAAAAAGATGAATTGTTTATATTTTAGCTAGGTTGAAAACTCGCGTTCAATCAGTCGGGAGTTACATCTTCCACAGAAACATAGGTATTTTTAGAAAGTACAATTTCTAAGCTTTAAAATGATATCAGACATTAATGGGGGGGGGGGGGTGTTTCCTGGGACTTTGCTGCTACCAAACAAAGAGAGTTATGATTTATGACTTCTCGTGCCTGTAGCTCGTAATGACACGGTGTGCATTCTGACTCATTTTGCCAGCAGGGGTCACATACTGTATATCAATGTCTCCACCGCAATAAAGTCGGCTGCATTTTGTTAAAATATGATGGATATATTCAAATTTACCTCAGAGCAGACATAGAGTCTAGTCAGAGCCACAAAGAACCACAACACCGTGCTTGGGCGTTTTAAATTTGGGGAAAAAACGTCAGATCTGTGACATTCATACAAGTGAAAACATACCTGCTCTTGTCTTGGTGTCTGTCCCACCGATCACACGAGCAATCCTTTAGTTTTCAGTGCATGATCTACTTATTACTGTTGAAGCCACAGATTTAGCTGTGCTTATCTGTGAGGAGCCTCACACTGCAAACAGCAGCAAGTACCAGAACTACGCAAAAACATTCAAAAATACAAAAACTACAAGTGCTGAAATTAGCTGCCACTTGAGTGGAAAACACATATGTGGACTATACATTAAAATGAATTTGAAAAACTTTTAAAAACGCTATTTTAAATGCCCCTGCTACCCCACTCAAACTGACTGATTTAACACTACCGCAGCCGAAACCGGAAGTTCCGTCCATAATCGCTCCTACAGTGGAATAAGGACGCTTGTCAACATCTACAATGCATTCAGCACACAAGTGAGACAGGATGAAAAGAGCTCCACAAGGGCAACAAACCATTTTAAATTGTTGGTTGTCAAATAAAATGACAAACCCCTCTGTCCAAAAGGAGGTGAATATATTGTTGAATTAGCTGGTGAATTGTTGTCTGAAGTTAGCTGGTTACTAGTTTGCTGATATGAGTTAAAGCTATGGGAGTACACCACAGAATAAATGTGCGGCCTGATAGGATTTAGTTGATCTAAGAAACAATTAGCTCTTCTCATGCAAATTTAGACTTTACCTTGTATTAATAATTCATGAAATGTGATCAGAATGGATTTGTTTGTCAGCTGTTAGTGAAATTTACATATGTTTTAGTGCTCATTTAAATGTTAGCAGCTCCGAACATTTGTCAAGGACAAACAAACTACACCACTGGTCCTTAAATATAAATGCCTTTAAATATGCTTATCATCCCCAGAAAATTCAAGTTAACCTTACACTGTTCTGCATTTTTAAGATTTAATGATTTCGATAATTATAAAATTCAATTAGAAAGCAAGTTTTACCCCTTTCAATTATAGACTATGTCACTCTGAAGGCTATTATTAAATATCCACGTTAAAAGAAATTATTTTCCCTGCAGATCATTTTCAGATCTTCTATTTTCTGTTAAAATACCACAACTGCACAAGAGTATCTACTGTAAATGAATATATAAGCAATAAACACCAAATAGATGAATGAAAGAATAGATGAATTTCATCGGCCTAAACTTTTCAAAATATTAAGGAAAATACAGCGCTCTAAATTTTATCCATATGCATAATGTGTTAAAATGAGTTCAAAAACACTGCAATACAGCATCACTGATTTATTTGGAATTTAATTACTGAGCTTAATAAATAAAAATAAAGTTTAAGCTTGAAATCACATTTCTAGTTTTCCATTCCCATTTTATTTAATCACGAGACAGCATTAGGCAGTGATCAAACACTGAGATATTGATGGCTTATTATCATCACTGTATTGTGATTTAGCTCCTAGTATAACAAGATTCATCACCTTAACACCGTACCTTTTGAGTTTGTTAGTGTTTAAGGGTCCATTTGCAATAAAGGGAGCGGTAAAAAAATAAATAGTTTGATAAACTAGTGGTGGCCTAGTTGGTAGAGCATCTGCCCCTCACCCAGAAGGACGGGGTTCAAATCCTGGCCAGGTCATGCCAAGACCATATAAAAGTGGAACTTCCTGCCGTCCAGCTTGGTGCTCAGCAATAATGGAATGAAGGAGGGAAAATTTGTGGCGGCACCTTGCAGGGCAGCGACTCCTCTGATTCTAGATGTGATTAACATTGTAGACAAGAAAACGTAACTTTGTTCTGCTGTACATGATTGGCTGTATGGATTGAATGACAATAAAGTTGGCTTTACCTTTACATATAAAGTTGCAATGCTTCTTCCAGCATTTTAATATCAACACCCATCTCAGCTATTCCAAAAAGTTAGATTTAAAAAGTTGCAAATTTATGTGAAAAGTTTATATGTAAAATGTTACAAATTCATTCATTCATCTTCTTCCGCTTAATCCTTTTTGGGTCGCGGGGGGGCTGGAGCCTATCCCAGCATCTTTGGGTGAGAGGCAGGGTACACCCTGGACAGATCGCCAGTCCATCGCAGGGCCAACACAGAGAGACACACAACCATTCACTCTCACAGTCACACCTAAGGACAATTTAGAATCCCCAGTTTGAGGCCAATTAACCTAACTTACATGTTTTTGGCATGTGAGAGGAAACCGCAGAAATCCCGGAGTAAACCCACGCAGACACGGGGAGAACATGCAAATTCATGTTTAAAAAAATCAAAACAGTCACAAATTTGACAGTGATACATTTAAAAGAAAAATATTTGAAATGTAGAACTGCTAATTTTTTAAGAAGTCAAAAATGTATGTTACAAAAATTAATTTATGTGGAAAAACTGATTTATAGGATAAAAGTTGTATATTCAAAAAAGACAAATTATATGAAAGGAGTCAAATTAATGAGGAAAAAGTCTGCAAATTTAGAACCGTCATTACTACTCCAGTAACTTTTTTACTAAATACTTTCATCCTCACCTTTTCTGGCAACGAACTTGAACAATTCCAATAACAGTAATATTACTGGAGAATAATTTCTGGCTTCTCTACCCACCTCTGGTTTTAAGCAAAGATGTAGATACAAAATTAACAAATAATTAAGAAAATATATTTTGCTGTCCTGTTAAATTTTATTATAACAATTAAAACAGGGAAAGAGTGCGCGGTGGTGGTGATGACGGTGTGAGTCCTGGTCACTCCTGGTTGGTGTGAAACCTCCTGAACAGGATGAAGTGAAGGACCAGGGATCTTCTCTGCTGTCCTCTGGAAACACAAGTGATTTTAGGTCACAGCATGGACTCTTTCCTGTACTGTAACTTTAACATTTAAGACACTGAATTTCACCTGTGATGGTTGGGGTCATGAACTGGTTCTCATCAGTCTGGGACAAGTGATCCACACTGTCTTCAGTTTCCACATTATGAAGATCTTTTATCAGACACAGAGAAACAGAACATTAGACCATAGTACACTATGAAGTCTATTTTTCAGAGTTTATTACTTTGCACGTTAAAGTTTGTGAAGAGACGAAAATTAATAAAGCTGTGTACTGTGGAGACAGATGGTAGTCATATAAAAATGATTACTTATATATTAAATTAGTTTTATGGAAGAAAAAAATTTAAAGCTGTAACACTTGGAGGAAAAGACAAAAACATCGCTTTCTAAAGTGGAACATATTAAAATACAAAAGACAAGTACAAATACCTTAGAATCACCCAGAATGAAAATATCAACACTAAATATCACATAAAATCAGAGACTCCAGTCATATTAAAACTGCTGGAAACCTGCATCACCTCAGTAATCACGTACTGAGCCGACATGTGGAGCCCAAACTAATCCAAAAAGAGAAACAAGTAACAGAAGCATAATTTATAAGTACACCTTACCTGTTGTAAAGTGGTCAAAACAGAGGTCACGTCAACCTTTCATGACTCCCGAGGCCTTCGGTATCCACAACATCCTCCTTTCGTCCTCTTTGCTGACTGATGGGAATTCTATAAACATCTATTTCTGGCAGTCCTTCTCATCTTTCATCATATGGTGATGTCTGCATGAGTCTATGCTGCAACTTTAGGCATTTTCCCAATTTTAAAGTGCGATTTAGCAGCTAGTCTTTCAGGCTTGTTTGAAAATGGTGGCGTTCTGCTGCTGCCATCACCACTTCCGGCTGTGACCAACAAAATAAAAGGAAAACAATACCAAACGGAATCAGATCCGTTATGTTGTTTTTGCTCAATTTCAATTTTATTTTGACAAGGCGAGAATGATATAATGGCTATTTTCGGATGTTCTGTTTTCGTTTCACAAATGAAATATTAAAAGAACAAAGAGTACACGGATTGATAAACAGCCTGTTCTTTCTATTTTATTAGTTATTTTCAGACAGGCATGATTTGGTCAGCCTCATTTATACTGAAGGGTCCTTGAGTTCCAGGCCTAGACTTTGATCTTTGACATGGTTACCATGGCAACACAAAGTCCTATGATCGTGACACACAGACGGACAGATAGACACACAGACAGAGATTTCTTGAATTATATATAGAGTGATGTTACTTGCTTATACTTGGTTTCTATGGGCATGTGTGGGTATGCACTAGTAGAACAAATGTAAAAAATAAACAGTCTTGTGGAGAAAGAAGACAGGCGAGGCAACGAGCTGGACGACACGGAACTTTATTCTTCCTCCAACATAACTTACAGCAAAAGACAATCCCAGGTCTCTGTGCGCTCCTCTTTGTTCCGGCCCCGGATTATGAGCTGCATTTTGGTGTGCAATAACTGATGTTTGACACATCTTTAATGTCCTTGCTTTTGACTTTAATGCATCAAACACCGTAAAGACTGAAACATATCAAACACAAGAAACATTATTTTAGCTGTGGACACAAAATTCTAGTATTACAGAAATTAAATCATACTGCATACACACAAATGTAAACATTTATGATCTCAAATTGATAGATTTCTTAGGTTTACTGAGTTGTTGCAAGAAAGCTACCAGCAAAAATTATGCAGCATTTACTGTAAACAAATACAACAGATTATCAAATCCACATTTAAAATTGTATGACTTGTGCACATCAGATTTTCATATTAGAAACACACACAAAAAGTTTCTATTCTTTGAACATGTGCATATTCAAACAACCATCATTAAACTTCAACAGAGTTAAACATTTCACTAACCACTTTGCCGGGTCGCAGCCTTCCGAGGGCAGAAATTCCTTGCAGGTTCTCACATTTGTCTGCAATTAATAGCCCGGAATAAATACCTTGTAAATTGGTATTTCAGCTAATTTAAAGTCAAGATGTCAATTCAAAAACATAACAATAAAATTGACTAGAACTAGGCATCCAGTAAATAAGGATTGCCAGATTTGCACTTCTATGAACTACCAAAGCCATGCAGGCCGGAAGTTGTAGCAGTGATCGACCAGAATAATACTGCATTTACTTCAAGTCAAAAATACATCCCTATTCACAAAATGAGGCTTCAAAAATTACTTTTTCACAACTATTACAGTTTTTTGCACATGCATGGAGACTAGGTGAAAAGTTACATAGGCATGGATTATTACTGACAGTCACATGGTCTAGTCACACTTCAACAAACTTCAAAAATATCATCATCTCTCAAACAATCCACAAAATATCGGGTAGATAATTGGCTATGAGGGATTATTTCATCATTATGACAGTTTCACCCTACCTGGGCTGAGGTAAACCGCTGGATGGCTTGGATTTTGTTTTAGCCAGCCATGCTCAATGTGTCCGTTGCCATATGCTGCTGGACAGGAAGTCTCAAATCGTCTACTTCCTGTTGTGAATAATACTTACACTTCATGCATTTTTGATGGCAAATTATTTCAATAATTCTTAAATCTCAAAGGACCAATTTCCAAACCTGGGTTTTAAAAGAAAATATGGAGGGAATAAATAAATAAAAGGCAGGGAGTTCCCAAGGGATTCCCCAGAGGTCAAAGGTCATTTCCGGGTTGGGGGTTCCCCCAGACACAAAGCAAACAACCCTCGACTGGCACACAGAGCCAGGCTGTGAGTATATATACCTGCCAAAACAAATCTTTGGGAGGCATTGCTGTACAACCAAAGGGCAAATACTAGAAAGGATGTCACTGTTGACATATATAGCGGGGAAATTACAACAGTCACAAGAATTGCCATGTTTCTCACATGGATCAAACAAACACAGCTGCTGCCGTTACACTCCCACCAAAATCTTTATGATGGAAGACTATAAAGTCATGCCAACATAAAATTTTCACAATGTCACCTAATCTTTAACCGGCAGGAAGAGCACAACCTTTTGCACTGGTCTTTCCAGTTCGGAGACTGGCTTAATCTTCTCCCCACGAGCCACACTTCTGGCGTTCGAAATTCTCAGCCTCACTTTTCGGACAAGTCCGTCCTTGTCGGCCATTGCACTCGTCACAAGTCCAAGTGGCCACTGGTTTCTCGCCAACCCTTCATCCATCATGAGAACAATGTCTCCTGTTTGGAGGTTTCTTTGTGGTTTGCACCACTTTTGGCGATGTTGGAGATTCAGTAAGTATTCTTGTTTCCATCTACTTCGAAAGAGCTGACTCAGGTGTTGAACACGCCTCCAGCGTTTCCGTGCATAAACGTCCTGGGCGCAGAAGGCTCCTGGTGGAGGTAAGACTCCCTCAAGCTTGCCATGAAGTAGAGCGTTTGGCGTTATGGGAGGTTCGGCGAGTGGGTCATTCAAAGATGTTGGAGACAATGGACGACTGTTCACGATGTATGCTGCCTCATAGAACAGTGTTCTTAAGGAGGCGTCGTCTAGTCGTGTGTTCGCAAAGTCTATCACCGACTTCAGTGTCTTCCTCACTGTGCGGATCTGTCTTTCCCATACGCCACCTTGCTCACTAGCGTGAGGAGCATTGAACTTGAACTCCACTTGCTTGTTCGCTAGAACTGTCTCCAGCTTGTCATGATCCAATTCGGCGAGAGCTTGTTTCAGTTCATTGTCAGCACCGATGAAGTTGGAACCTTGATCGCAGAGTATGCTTCTAACCACACCTCGCAATGCCAAGAAGCATCTTAGGGCATTGATGAAACAGTCAGTTGAGAGGTCGTCTAGAACAGGGGTGGGCAATCATGTGCCATGGAGGGCCATTCTACTGCAGGTTTTCTGTTCCACCCAGTCTCTTCAGCAGGTGTTTTCAATGATTAGCAATCCTTGAAGCTGGTCAGAGCACACACCTGCTGAAGAGACTGGGTGGAACAAAAAACCTGCAGTGGAATGGCCCTCACTGCCCACCCCTGGTCTAGAAGCTCCAGGTGAATTGCACGACTGTACAGACACGTGCACAGCAGTCCGTAGCACTTGATTTCTGATCTTCCGCGTTTGATAAGATACGGGCCAAAGACATCCATTCCAGACTTGTAGAATGGAGGATGCGCTTCTGTACGTTCTTGTGGCAAGTCAGCCATCTTCTGACTCTCCGCTGGTCTTCTTTGTTTGCGACACATGATACAGTTGCGTATCACTTGAGCCACTGTCTTGGAGCCCTTTTGTACGTAATATCCTTGAGATCGTAGCTCATTCAAAGTTGAGCTGCGACCTCCATGATTGGTCTTTTGATGTACATGCCTGATGATGGCCTCAGTGACATGTGATTTTCTTGGAAGGATAATGGGGTGACATTCTTCCTTGGTGATGTCTTCTGCTTCACGAACTCTTCCCCCAACCCTTAGCAGGCCTTCTTCATCCAACATGGGATCTAGAGTCTTCAAGCAGCTTGACGTTGCTACGTTTCCACCTTTCCCCAGGGTTGTGATCTCTTCAGGAAACTCTTTGGCTTGTAACCACTTGATGGCTAGATTACGTGCTTTTCTGTCTTGGAGTAGACGGCTTGTCTTCGAAGACACTCTTCTTATCATAGTTCCCAAGATGTTGATCATGGTCTGCCACTTCGAAATCCTTTGCAGTACATCCAGCAGTCCTGTTGGTAGAACAACGCTAGATGCCCCGAGACACTGTGCTTTTACTTCAGGGTCACCAAGGTTGAGAGTATCGTCTGGCGAAGTCAGTGGTAGCTCTGCTTTGTAGAGAAATTCTGGGCCTTTCAGCCACATAGAGGTGCCCAGTTCTTTAGCCGACACGCCTCTCGAAGCTAGATCGGCTGGATTCGACTTGGTCGGTACGTGGTGCCATTGTTGCACTTCAGTGTTCTCCCGAATGTACTGTACATGGTTGCTGACAAACACGTGAAACCGCTTTGCACTGTTGGCGATGTATCCCAGCACGACCTTGCTGTCTGTCCAAAAATATTCCTTGGTGACCTGGATCTCGAGCTCTCTTCTGAGGAACTTGCTGATTTTCACTGACGTTGTTGCTGCTGTCAATTCAAGCCGAGGAATGGAGACAACTTTTGATGGTGCCACTCTCGCTTTGCTCATGAGCAAGGCGCAGTCTATGTTTCCATCTTGGTCACACATTCTGACATACGAGCACTGCCCATAACCTTGAGTGCTGGCATCGCTGAAATGATGCAACTCGAAAGATTTCACTTCCTTGTCAGGCTTGAAACATCTGGGTATTTTCAGATCCTCCAGTTCCTGAATATCTGCTTTCCAGCTCTCCCACCGTTCAATTATGACAGGCTCGACAGGTTCGTCCCAGGATTTCTTTTGCTTGCACAGTTCTTGCAGGATCTTTTTCCCTTGCAACACCACAGGGCTAACAAATCCATTTGGGTCATAGACTGACATGACTGTAGAGAGGATGCCTCTTCTTGTGTTGGGTTTATCCTGTAGTGTTATCTTGAACCTGAAGCAGTCATTTTGAACATCCCATCTTGTTCCAAGTGTGCGCTCAACCGGGAGAGGTTCCAGTTCCAAGTTTATTTCGGAGACGGTAGTGGCTCTTTCTGAAGGTGGTATAGATTCCAGGACGTCTATGCTGTTCGACAGGAACTTATGGAGTCTAACTTTGCCCTTTTTGCATATTTCAGTGGCCTGGCAGATTAGCTCCTTCGCTTCATCTTTGGTGTCGCTGAAATCTTGGTCGAGAACCTTCAGGATCTCACAGGGTGGTGGCACTATCAATTCTTTGGCGACAATCCTATGGCATACACCATTGTTGCCTTGTTCATAACAAGGGCCTCCAATAATGCTCCATCCCAAGTCTGTTTTCACAGCAAAGGCTTCTTCGGGATTTCCGGAGACTATCTCCACCGGTCTGAGTGCTTGTGGGCAGGAGTATCCAATGAGCAGTCCCACTTCACAGTCTTGAATAGGAGGAATGAAGGGGGCTATTCGAGCCAAATGAGGCATCATACTTGCCGCTACCTTTGAAGGAATATGCTCCCTGTTGTGAGGGATGTGGTCTCTTGTGTAGCACGACTTGACTCGGACTTCGACAGTCGAGTCGTATCCTTTCAGTTTGATGTCTGAGAACTTCTTACAATAGACCACCGATGAAGATGTCATAGTTGTTATCTTCATTCTTGTTATTTCATGTGGCATGCACAGCTTGGCTGCCAGATCCTCTGTGATATAGGAGCTGTCGCTTTGGGAATCAATCAGTGCATAAACCAATACTTCTTGCAAGCCAGCTTGGCCTGTCTTGACCCAAACAGGTACGATCATTGAAGTATAACTCTTCATGTAATCTTGGTTGGTTTTGTTTGAAATAGATTCAAATGTGTTTTCATCTTTGTCGGCTTCTGACTTTGTAAGCTTTGTGTCTGCTTTCTTCTTGTCTAAGTGCAGCAGAGTTTGGTGTTTGCCTTCGCACGTGTTGCAGGACACTTTAACTAGACACTTCTTTGATGTGTGGCCACGTCTGAGACATTTGAAGCAAAGGGCCTTGCTTCGAATGCTTTGTATTTTGTCATCATAAGGCAACTCTTTGAAAGCATTGCACTTGTAGATGAGGTGATCTTTGTCGCAGTAGGTGCAAACTGGAGAATTTTTGGCTCCACTTTTAGGGGTTTCTTTTTCAGCACTGGTGTTGGTGTTGGTGGCATGAGTAATGCCAGGTGCTCGTTTTGTCTTTGCCCTAGACTCGTTTCCTCTATTCGTGGTTGGCAACTTGTCTTGGTTTTGAGCGACCACGCATATAGGGTTGTTAGCCACTCTGGCTTCTCTGGCTACGAAGTCGACAAATTCTTGAAACGAAGGGTAGCCCTTTCCAACATCTATGTCTTCTGTAACACGCCGTGTCCACCTAGTGTTGCAATACTCGGGTAACTTGGTTGCTGTTTCCTGGATTTGGATGCAATCGTTCAAAACTTCAAGACCTTTCACGTAGGGGATAGCTTCTTTGAGGGTGCTCAGGAAATCGCTGAAATCTTGAAGACCTTTCTTATCTTTGCCTGTTACTTTGGGCCAGTCTCTCAACTTGTTTCTCAAGGAGAGTTGAATGGTGAAGGGGTGTCCGAACCGCTCTTCCAACGTGGTCCATGCACGGTTGTAGGCAGCTTCATCACTTCCGAAAAAACAACCTTCTACTGCCGCTCTGGCTTCTCCTGCAAGGTACTGCTGCAGATAATACAGATTGTCTGATGGTGGAATTCCCTTGTTCTCAACAAGTGTCACAAAACTTTTGCGAAAGTTGATGAACTTGAGTGGGTCACCATCAAACACAGGAGGTGTGGGAACAGGCAGCCTTGATTTGCTGATGCTATCTGAGAATGTTTGGGCGATGAAGGCCAACTGTGACTCTACTTGGCTCGCGCAATCTTCAGCTTTTGGTGATCTGGCCTCAGGAGAAAAAGCAGGCGCCTCTGGATTCAGATAACCTTTACTAGGCTTGTCACTGCAACAAGAGATGTCATCTGATTTTCGGACTCTTTCCTCTTCTTCTGCTATTTCTAATTGTTCATGACAACTTCCCAAGGCCACCTTGTATTTCCTTATCTTTGCATGAAGTTCTGCACACTTTCGCTTAGCGCTCAATTCAGCCAGCTTCCTGGCCTTTTCTGAGGCATTACTTGATCCTGTTGAAGAGCCTGTTGAAGATTCTGAAATCTGTGCACTTACAGATACCTTTGACTGAATGGAGACTTTAGACTTGGCAGAAATATCAGACTCATAGTCTAACTTGCTTCCAAAGAGAGACCTGGAATAATTCATTCCCCAAGTAGTCTTGAGAAGGCTTTTTCTCTCCTTGTCTGCCATCATTGGATTCTCTCCAATTTGTTTCAAGGTTTTCGCCATGTCTGAGCACATTTGCTTAGCGCTGTCGACTTTGCGCTGCATCTCGTTGTCTGGCGGGCACAAATCTCGACAGGCTTCATATGTAGCTGTCATTTCTTTGTCCAGGCGAATCAGGTCTTCCAAGTCACTTCAGTTGTGTCCAAGACCTCATCTTTGTATGCATAAAAAAGAGCGAACACAGCCTTCTTTACTTTACTGTATGTTCGCATAAACTTTTTGTTTGCTCTGTCTACCTGTGCTTCTTGTTCTTCTTTTTCACTGATGACAGCATCTAAAGTCGCAACTTTGTCATTGAGGCTGTCGTATTCAGCAGAAATCTCTGGTGAGACAGACTTATCCTCTCCCTTTGCTTTCACTAACCGCCTGACTTCTTTCAGTCTCTTCATGCATGTCTCTCGTCTTTGCTTCAGCTCATGAAGTGGGACATGCCTGAGTTTTGTTTGTGCAGTGTTCTGGTTAGTCTTGCCAGTGGCGCCATCTTCTGGATCACTTGCATCTTCTTTTTCTTGGACTCCAGCCACCGCATTCTCTCCTTCTGGTTGCTTCTTGTCACCATTATTCTTTTCTTGTTCACTGATTGTAGCGAACTCCATTTCAAGAGTTTCTATTGCATCATGTACTGTTTCTGCATCAGTGTTGAGTTGAGCTCGCTCTTCCTCAGACAAGGTTTCAACTGCCAAGTCAGCATTTATGGCTTGTAATTGCTCTTTGGCAGCTGTGATCTGCTCTCGCAATTCTTGCTCAGTTGCATTTTTGGCAGCTGCAGCCATTTTGTTGCAGTACAGTGTTTACGGAAAATAGTGAGGAAATGGGACAAAAAATGAAATGGTAATTTATATTACCTCTTTGAATAAAGTGAGTTTCGATTGCCGGCAGTATTACATACACTGTCAACTGTTTCAGTGAGTTGGTGAACTCTTTGTGACAGCATATGCCACCCGACAGTCGTTTTGGCAATCTAATGACCATAAAAAAAATGTTTAGTAAATCTGGATGGTCTGACAGGCAATGCTAGCCAGGCTTAGTAATTGGGATTTTCACCAACCAGATTTCTTGAGTGAAAACCTGGAGATAAAAAATATTATGCAAACCTGAAACACAATGTGTTTTTTATGTTTACCTCGAAATTTCCACTCAAAATAACTGAATGGAAACTATACTTGAATTAGGGAATTCTTATCTTTGGGGTATATGATTCCCTAAATACTTTGAACTTGTACTTGATTTGATTAATTCAAAATTGAATTAAATTTGAGGAATCTTGAAATATACTTATATCATTGAATTGAAGCTCAACCAGCCCTTACCTCAGCCCTTGATCTTACTTGATCTTACTAGCCTGATTTAAATTGATGTTCAAAAATACTGATTGAAATACGCTAGCAACAGGATGTGCACAAGCAGTACATGTACAATGAAAACAGAATAATGCAAACACTTCTCTCAACATCAGCACAAAATAAACACAGTATTCAGTGACTAATAAACTTGACTTTGCACTTGAGAAACACAAACTTGACTTGACTTGACTTGACTTAAAATGTGTCCTCAAGGTTCAATCACTGGATACATGTCCTTCACTTACAGGCTGTAGCAGAAAAGTGAATGTCTCTTACTTAATTGTCATATACTAGCACTAGCACACTGGTGAGTGGTACCGACAGGATGTCACCATCACGATCTCGATGACACGGCACGACCCAACCTCTTGAATCTGCAGCGTTCTTTGCTTGCACACCCATGCTCGTCCACGAGGACTTGGTACAGGCGAGTATGAGGTAGTGTCTTTACTGTTCCGGCCCCGGATTATGAGCTGCATTTTGGTGTGCAATAACTGATGTTTGACACATCTTTAATGTCCTTGCTTTTGACTTTAATGCATCAAACACCGTAAAGACTGAAACATATCAAACACAAGAAACATTATTTTAGCTGTGGACACAAAATTCTAGTATTACAGAAATTAAATCATACTGCATACACACAAATGTAAACATTTATGATCTCAAATTGATAGATTTCTTAGGTTTACTGAGTTGTTGCAAGAAAGCTACCAGCAAAAATTATGCAGCATTTACTGTAAACAAATACAACAGATTATCAAATCCACATTTAAAATTGTATGGCTTGTGCACATCAGATTTTCATATTAGAAACACACACAAAAAGTTTCTATTCTTTGAACATGTGCATATTCAAACAACCATCATTAAACTTCAACAGAGTTAAACATTTCACTAACCACTTTGCCGGGTCGCAGCCTTCCGAGGGCAGAAATTCCTTGCAGGTTCTCACATTTGTCTGCAATTAATAGCCCGGAATAAATACCTTGTAAATTGGTATTTCAGCTAATTTAAAGTCAAGATGTCAATTCAAAAACATAACAATAAAATTGACTAGAACTAGGCATCCAGTAAATAAGGATTGCCAGATTTGCACTTCTATGAACTACCAAAGCCATGCAGGCCGGAAGTTGTAGCAGTGATCGACCAGAATAATACTGCATTTACTTCAAGTCAAAAATACATCCCTATTCACAAAATGAGGCTTCAAAAATTACTTTTTCACAACTATTACAGTTTTTTGCACATGCATGGAGACTAGGTGAAAAGTTACATAGGCATGGATTATTACTGACAGTCACATGGTCTAGTCACACTTCAACAAACTTCAAAAATATCATCATCTCTCAAACAATCCACAAAATATCGGGTAGATAATTGGCTATGAGGGATTATTTCATCATTATGACAGTTTCACCCTACCTGGGCTGAGGTAAACCGCTGGATGGCTTGGATTTTGTTTTAGCCAGCCATGCTCAATGTGTCCGTTGCCATATGCTGCTGGACAGGAAGTCTCAAATCGTCTACTTCCTGTTGTGAATAATACTTACACTTCATGCATTTTTGATGGCAAATTATTTCAATAATTCTTAAATCTCAAAGGACAAATTTCCAAACCTGGGTTTTAAAAGAAAATATGGAGGGAATAAATAAATAAAAGACAGGGAGTTCCCAAGGGATTCCCCAGAGGTCAAAGGTCATTTCCGGGTTGGGGGTTCCCCCAGACACAAAGCAAACAACCCTCGACTGGCACACAGAGACAGGCTGTGAGTATATATACCTGCCAAAACAAATCTTTGGGAGGCATTGCTGTACAACCAAAGGGCAAATACTAGAAAGGATGTCACTGTTGACATATATAGCGGGGAAATTACAACAGTCACAAGAATTGCCATGTTTCTCACATGGATCAAACAAACACAGCTGCTGCCGTTACACTCTTTTATATCTTTATTTCCACGCATTGACAACCGGAACTTCCGACCATAACACATTGTTGTTTAAACAAAGAAGTGTGTGGCACATTAACATGGTATAACGCCGGTGCCGCTCCAACACCCTTCTTCTCTTAGCAGCACCAGCATCTCTTAGGCTACGGTCACACTGCAGGTTTTAATGCTCAATTCCGATTTTTTTGCACAAATGTGACCCATATCTGATTTTTTTAATGGCAGTCTGAGCAGCACATATCCAATTTTTTCATACCAGACCAGGCCACTTTCATATGTAGTACTGATTTGGATACGTATCTGATATTTTCCAAAGCGACCTTAGTCTGAACTGTCATGTCACATTTCATCCGACTTTTTCCTCATTGAAGTGAGACAGACGCTACAATTCTGTGATAGAGGATGCAGCAAGCACGGCAGATACGGCTGATTTGTGCTGTCTTTTTAATCAGTCTTCTTCCCAATCACTGGATTGTAATTTTGTTGGCTCCAACTGCACAATAACTTCAAAATTTCGGGAGGGGGTGGGGGTTGGGACTAAAACCACCAGACACGGAAGTGCACTAACGGCACATTTATTGGACATTGCAAACTCCTTTTTCCCTGTAAATGGCACACCGTGAGTCCTGGCTGCTGTAATATCTAAAATGTAAAGTTAACATAGACATGACTGTGGAGCAGAAAGGCCAGATAGGAGGACACACAAGAGAGGGGAGTCTCTGACGGCTCCTCCTTCCTGTAGCAGGACCGGTGTTACGCCGCTGGTACGAGCCATGTAGTTTATTAGGGCAAGACAAGAGCCACTGACAGCATCAGTGGGTGAGAGCCCTGTTGTAATCGCTAGGATTATTATTAACCTTATTACCTCCGCCAAAGAGGGAGGTTATGTGATCATCGGCGTTGGTTTGTCTGTTTGTTTGTCTGTTTGTTTGTTTGTCTGTTTGTTAGCAAGATAACTCAAAAAGTTATGGACGGATTTTCATGAAATTTTCACAGATTGTCAGAAATGGGGTATCCTACAGATGATTAGATTTTGGTGGTGATCCGGATCACCGTCCACAAGAAAAACCGCCATTACGCAAAATGCCATTTTCGTGAATAACTACTAAACCACTAATCCTATCATTGTCAATCCAATTGTTGTGAATCCAATTGCTACTCATATGTTTTCACGGTCAAGAAATCTGAAAACGTACACACAAACACTGTAAGGGGGGAACTGTGGCACTAAACCGCCATTACGGAAAATGCCATTTTCGTCAATAACTACTGAACCACTAATCCTATCATTGTGAATCCAATTGCTTGTCATATGTTTTCATGGTCAAAGAATATGAAAACGTACACACAAACACTGTATGGGGGGAACTGTCGCCGCCATTATGGAAAATGCCATTTTCAAGAATAACTACTGAAACACTAATCCTATCATTGTCAATCCAATTGCTACTCATATGTTTTCATGGTCAAGGATTATTAAAATGTACACACAAACACTGCAGGGGGGAACTGTGGCCACCATTAGGGAAAATGCCATTTTCGTGAATAACTACTGAACCACTGCTTCTCATATGTTTTCATGGTCAAGGAATCTTAAGACTGTATGCAGGGAACTGTGGGGCTTGGCGGAGGTCTGCGCTCTCCGAGTGCTTTTCTAGTGTATATAGGTAATCTCACTGAGACATGGGGTCTCATTTTAAAGAGAGCTGTTTAATCACTAATTTCTGTTAAAGCAGAGCTGATCACAGCGGTCATCTGGTGTGTAGAGAAAGGGAGCTGGTCTCATATTTATGATTTTTAACATTTTATTTTGCTCCGCTGCATCAGAGTGAAGTTCTGTCCCCCAAACACAATGCTGTGTCTGACGCCACGTTTTCTTCTGCGCATGCGGGTCACTTCATAGCTGTAGACCGTTCACACTGGAGTCTGATGGGGGTCGCATTTAAATAATGTGAACGCCCACACACAAAAAAAATCAGATCTCAGCAAAAAATCGGAATTGAGCATCAAGACCTGCAGTGTGACTGTAGCCTTACTCTCCCCCCGGGGGGCGGGGGCACAGACCCAACAGTCCCGTCTAATACCCCCTCGGTGACACTTCCTCCTTCCGTCCATTGTTCTCCCCTTCCCCCTGCCTTCTCTGGGTGGAGAACCCCCCCACCATGCCCCCATATAGCACCCCCCCCAACACCCAGAAGGGGCACTATCCCCCCCATCCTTTGGGCTTCAGCTGGTGCCCATAGCGGCTGTAGAGGGGGGTTGCCGATCCAGTCGAACCACCCTGCTGGTGAGGCGTACCGGAGGGCATGTCAGTATGTGGAGGGGAAAAGGGGGGGGATGACACATTAGCTTCGCCGGGGAGCTTGGGCCAACACCACCTGCTCGTCTGCCAGGTTCCAACATCCTGAACGGTCCGTCGTACGGTGGGCGCAGCGGGGTCCGGTACGCATCATGCCTGACAAAAACAAAACTGGCGTTCTGCAAGCTTTTTGGGACGAATGTGCGGGGAAAACAATGGTGGGCCTGGTACACTCAAAGCCTCTGTACTGTGTAAAAATTGCGAGGGCTGATCAGCCTCGGGCACGGGGTTTTCTGGTAAAAACTCTCTGGGGATCCGCAGCGGCTGAAAAAAAACAAGTTCTGCAGGGGAGGCTGCCAAATCCTCCTTAGGTGCGGAGCACGACCCTAAAAGAACCCAGGGCAGGCAGTCGACCCAATCTGTGTCCATGAGCGAAGCGCTGAGCACTGCTTTAAGCGACCTATGAAAACGCCTGCATAACCCTTCAGCCTGGGCGTTGTACGCGGTAGTGCGGTGAATTTTGACCCCCAGGCTCTGGGCCATCACAGACCAGAGTTCTGAAGCAAACTGTGGACCCCTGTCGGATGTGATGTCCAATGGAGATCCGAAATGTGCCGTCTTCCCGGCTTCTTGAATTGGCATGGCGACAAGCAGTGTTGGGCATTCGAGCAGAAACGACGATGATAAAAACAGATCGGCCCGCTCCTTCCTCTTCTGCTGTCCATCCCAGCTACCACCAACGGCTCCTCGACTTCACTGGAGTCCCTCATGGATGCCGGTGCCACTGTCTGCACGCTGAGACTTCTGTTCGCCAAGATAAGATAAGATAAGATAAACTTTATTGTCCCTCAAGGAGAAATTTGTCTTGGGCTTATCACCCATGCTGCAACCACACAATCCACACATACACAATGGATGTAGGACATGAGATCCTTCATTAAAAAAAAAAAAAAATAGAGAGAGAGAAAGAGAAATGAAATAAAACCCAACAAATAATACAAGTACATACATAAATAAATATATAACAGCAGTCATTAAGAACAGGAATATAAGTGTCCCTGACCTGACATTGGGATAAATGAGTTCTTGTATCTATTGAACCTGCACTTGGGGACTCTGTATCTCCTCCCTGAGGGCAGCAGCTCATATTCCTTGTTTAGTGCATGGCTCATGTCCCTGATTGTTTTTGGGCTTGTCTACAGGCTGCCTGTTCGTATAAGATCTGCATGGATAAACACTCTTTAACTCCAATAATTTTCCATGCAGTATGAATTAAACGCAACACTCTGTTCTTTAGTTTCACAGAGAGGTTGCCAAACCAAGCGGTGATGATGCGGGCCGCTTCCTGCGCCAGGGCGCGGTAGTCCTTAGCAACCAGCCGCGGTGAGTTGGCCAGGATCGCCCTCGCTGTAGCTAGTAGGTTTCTGAGGAACAAGTGGGCGAACAGGAAAGATTGGTCGTCCTTCCCCCTCAGTGCCAACATGCTCTCCATGAGCTCCACTTCTGATCTGTCCCCTAATGCTGAACGCGTTAGGAGTTTCTCTGCCCTCTCTGTCAGAAAGGGTATAGCGCTGGAGAAGCATCCTCTTGAGCGCTTCATGTTTTCCTTGGGCCGGCGGCTCCTGGAGCAGGCTCGTCACCTGTTGCATGGCACGCGCATCCAGCGCAGCGACCACATAGTAATATCTGGTATCGTCCATTGTTATCCTGCGGAGTCCGAACTGGGCTTCTATGTGCAAAAAACACGCGGTCGGGTTATGAAGCCAGAAGCCTGGGAGCTCAACTAAGACCACGCATGCGGCGCTGGTGCTCTCCCTCCAGGCAGTCTCCGGGGCGGTGCTCGGCTCGCTTTCCGTGCCACGTCTTAGGTCACCAATGTGGAGAAAGGAAGCAGGCGAGGCAACGAGCTGAACGACACAGAACTTTATTCTTCCTCCAACATAACTTATAGCAAAAGAGAATCCCGAGTCTCTGTGCATTCCTCTGTTATATCTTTATTTCCATGCATTGACACCTGGAACTTCCAGCCATAACACACTGTTGTTTGAACAAAGAAGTGCGACACATTAACATGACATAATGTCACTCCAACACCCTTCTTCTCTTAGCGGCACCGGCATCTCTTACTCTCCCCGGGGGGGGGGGGGGGGTGCATAGATCCAACAGTCCCATTTGATACCCCCCCCCCGTGACACCTCCTCCTTCAGTCCATTTTTCTCCCCTTCCCCCTGCCTTCTCTGCGTGGAAAAAAACCCACGCCATGCCCCCACAGTCTCACTGTTAATGGAGTAAACTTAACTTCAGTCCTCATCTCATACCTGGACAGTTCCCCCTTCACATCCAAAGATGACTCGTCGCTGAGTTTCAGAGCTTTAAGCTTCTGAGCACTGTCCTGCACCTCTGTCCGCAACTCTAGATCAAATGGCTGAGGACAAACAAACCCAGTCACCAAAGGGTTAAACAGATTTTAGAGGACGGTTTATTATCTTTGATCTGCTGGTTGACGTTAACCAAATTCCTGTAAGTTACCAACTCCTCCAGGGTGCTAGCAAACTTAGCTAATTTGTTCTCATAGAAATTCTCCATTTAGTCCAACTCATCTTTGTCCCACTGCTCAGCGGACACTGCTGGGTCTTCCACTTTAAGTTGTCTCGGCTCAGACTGTCCCTATTCAACAAGAGGAATACATAACGAGAGCTAAACAATAGAAATAGATTCTTTGAAGCCTCAAATAACTCATATATATATTTATAAATTAATAAATGCGGGAATAAATCACTGTATTCTCAAACAGGCTGTTTATTCATTTAATTTACAAATTCCTAAAGCAGCTATATTTTTAAAAAAAAGAATTTTCTGAGTTCAAACAAATACTGCCTTCCAGAACAATTTATTCTGATCTTATTGTGAACAAAGAGGGTATTTTAATGTGTTTTCATAGATTTAAATTCCTCTCAGCTAGGACTGGGCAATAAAGCTAAAAAAAAGTATTGTGATCTAATTTATATTGCGATACATGATACAGTTTTTGAGCAGGATGGTCT
This sequence comes from Pholidichthys leucotaenia, assembly GCA_020510985.1. Classification (NCBI taxonomy): domain Eukaryota; kingdom Metazoa; phylum Chordata; class Actinopteri; order Cichliformes; family Pholidichthyidae; genus Pholidichthys; species Pholidichthys leucotaenia. The sequence goes on from CM035838.1 coordinate 438,806,853, forward strand.
TCCAAACAAACGGGAGCGAGAGGATTGTTCAGTAGTTCGGGTGATTCTGGGCGGACACGGGACGGCCCGACCGCTGCCTTGTAAGTCAGTGTCCTTAAAATACTTCTAACATTAAAGATTCTGGAAGCGTGAATGTGTGAAAAAAAAATTTCTGAAGAAAGACGTTCCTTGAGGTGCAGTTTAAAATGCGCCCTGAGCATTTTTCTGGAATGGAGAGAGCTGCAGCAGGAGACAGAGACAGATGTCAGCTGACTCATGTTGTTGGGTTATACTGACGTGACAAATTATATTCGATAGGCACGATACAGTCATTTTAGGCACGTACATGGTGACAGGGGGTTGGTGGCTGTACGGCCATCGTGCTTACTCACACTTGCCCATGAAATGGGGAGGGGTGTGCGCCCCCGTAGTGGTGACTGACCATACCATCATATTGTCAGCAGGACAGGCGGCCAGGGTGAAGAGAGATGTCTCTTTTTCACCACATGATCCCATCTGGGGCTCAGATGTGCCGGAAGAATTCAAGTTAGAAACCACTGGGCAGAAGGTACTTCACTCTTTGTTTCCTTAGGTGGGAGTGGCTAAAAATACCTTATGGATTGAAACAACTAGTTATAGACTACATTCCTTTGTGAATTTTTCTTTGTCTGCTTTTGCTGGAGTAAAAGAGGAGTTAACAGCTCTTAGACTTATCCTGACCCAAAATAGGATGGTTCTTGATCAGATAACTGCCGCCCGAGGGGGTATTTGTGCAGTTGTGAGTGATTATTGTTGTACTTTTATCCCTGATAATGATGCAGATGGTCACGTGATTGCCTCAGCAATACAGAACCTGACTGCTTTGTAGGCCGCCATGGCCAAGGACAAGGTCACTGATGAACAAACCTGGTTAAGTTGCTTATTCTCTTCATGGAGAGGTCTCATCATAAACCTGTTAATGATTTTTGTGATAATATTTCTGGTCTTTTCTTGTGTTATCCCGTGTCTGCAATATGATGATGAGATTTGTGCATGTTAATTTAATGGTGTACCATGGAGTGGTTGCCGGGGATGATGAACAAATAGTGTGAACTCAAAGTGTCTCTCCATGACCCCAAGTACAGAGTTGATGATTGACATGCAGAAAATCGAGAGGAGTTGCATGATCGTGATGGGAAGTTAAAATGTACTACCTGTAAATACATTTATGAAGTCTGAAACGTTACTTTTATTTTATTTTTATGTTATTTTTATTTTCTGCTTTTATATTTTTGGTTTTGTTTTTATGTTTTATTTTCATCCTTTGTCTTTATACAAGCTGCAATGACACATATATCCTTATTATCACTTTTACCTTATCATTTTCATTTTAATGTTTTTACCATTAATTTTGCCATTAATTAATAAGTTTTTACTGTTCTGTTTTCCTCCTAAAGGACTGATTGTTAGACGGCGCCTGGGGCAGCAAGGCTGATGTCACCAGAGGTGACACCAGAGTTGAGAAAGACCTCTTAGCATTTCAGCCAATTTCCCTAAATAAAGCATCTTCAAAGAAAATCTAATTCTTTCTTAATGACTGGCAGGAGAAAATTCGAAGCATCCTGCCCGTGGAACACCGGAATATTGAGAGGTTAAATTTGCAACTTTTTTCTCCTCACTTTGCAATTTTTTTCTTGTAAATTTGCAACTATTTCTCAACAAATTGCAACTTTTTTCTTGTAAATTTGCATCTTTTTTCTAAAAATGTGCAATTTTTTTCTCAAATCTTTTTTTACTCTTTTCTTATAAATTTGCAACTTTTTTCTCAACAAATTGCAACTTTTTTCTTGCAAATTTGCATCTTCTCAAAACTTTGCAATTTTTTTATTGCAAATTTAAAACTTTTCTTTCAGCCGCTTAGCATTCCAGCCAATTTCCAGAAATTTACATACACAATCCTTTCTTCACTGAGAGGCAGTTGAAAATTTGAAACGTTCTGCTGGTGGAACACCAGAATTTTAAGACATTAAGGGGTCACGACCAAGACCACTGTGTATGTAGGTCTTGGTCTTCAACTCATGTCCTGGTCTTGGTCTTGGGAGACTCTGGTCTTGACTACAACACTACCCCCTCAGTGTCTCTCCTTCTCTTTCTTGACTGTCAGTATTTCTTAAATTTTAACATGTCTAGTGTTGCTTCTGTTTCTGTCTCTAATACCTGGAAAGTTTCTAACATATAACTATTGTCTCTAATGGCTTTCTGGGTATTCCTAGTGTCTTTATTTTCCACATATGTCCAGTGTTTTTAACATCTCAAAAAGCTCTAAAACTACCGTCTATTACACAAGTTTCTCCACTTTCTGTATATCCTTTGCCAGTAGTTGTTATTTTATTTTTAACAAGGGGGATGGGGGCATTCACAAATTTAGCAGTAGGTACAAATGTATAAATGTAAATTAGGTCCGAATTTGCAAGAAAAAAGGTGCAAATATACGATAAAAGATGTTAATTTACAATTAAAAGTGACAAGTTACAATTAAATTACATAGCATAAAAGTGAAACTAACATCCAGACAAAAACTGCAAATCTACACAAAAAAAGTTGCAAATTCACAAGAAAAGACAAATCACTTATTTATGAGAAAAAAATTGGAAAAATTATGAAAAGGTCACAAATTTACAAAAAAAAAAAATAGTAGCAAATTTGAGAAAAAAGTCACAAATTCATGAGAAAAAGTGTGAACATTTAGGACCAAAAAAGTGTCAAATTTACCAGAAAAAAATATATATAAAATTACTTCAAAAATGTTACAAATTTACAAGAAAAAAGTCACAAATTTATGAGGGAAAAAAATTGAAAAATTTGTAAATTAAAAAAGTTGCAAATGTATGTGTAAATAAAGTGAAAATTTACAAAAAAAAAAAGTCACAAATTTATGGGGAAAAGTCACAAATTTACAAGAAAATAGCAAATTTAGAAGGAAAAAAGTAACAAATTTATGAGAAAAATTTGCAGAATTACAGTAAAAAAGTGGCAACTTTAGGAGAAACTTCCAAAAATTACAAGAAAAAGTTGGCAAATTTGCAAGAAAAAAGTCACAAATTTATGAGAAAGTAAGAAAATTTGGATAATTTATGGCAAAAAGGCCACAAATTTACAAGAACATGGCAAATTTTTGAGAAAATAAGTTGAAAATAGGTAAACAGGTAAAGTGCATGTGGGCAAACCCAGTGGGGCCAACATGGAAACCCCCTCCAGCAGGGGGCGCCCCAGGCAACTACCTATACGCCTATGCCAAGAGCCTCTAATTTCTCCAGTTTCCTCATATTCTTCACACAGTTGTCTAATGATGCTACTGTTGGTGTCTCTAACGTCTCAAATGTCTTAGTGTTTACGGGTAAACTTGTCTTTACCGTCTCATTGTTCTGTCTGTCCTCTCCATCTTCCTCCAGAGGACATGCTGCTGACAGTGAGGGGATGTTGATTTTCTCCTCCAGTTTGTGGCAACAGTCACCAAGGCGAAGGATCCTTTCACCCTAAAACACACAGGTGGGAGGACAGGTGAGGACAGGTGGGGACAGGTGGGAGGACAGGTGACAGAACAGACAGATGTCCACCTTGCTGATGGTCTCCTTCAGCTTCCTTATGGCGTCCTCTCCATGGACGGCGAGGCTTGTCAGCCTTTCTCTCGCCGCCTTCCGTCCCCGTCTCAGCTGATCTCGGAGCTGGTTTGTCCACTGGAACATCTCCTCTGTGGCGTCCCTCAGGTCTTGCGCCTCTTTTTGTGTTCCCGGGCTTTTGGACATCAGTTGCTCTCTCAACTGGCCAATTTTTTTCTGATGGAGGAAACACACAAGTTAAAATCCACGAATTAACACTGTTGCTGTTTCATTTCTGCATAGGATGTCTCCATGTTCTTTTGGTGTGTCCATGTTCGTCTTGGCATTGACCTCTAATGTCCTGAAGTTCCTCAGGTCATCTTCAATCCTCATCTCATATGTGGCCAGTTCCCCCTCTACATCTAAAGATGGCCTGTCGCTGAGTTTCAGAGCTTTAAGCTTCTGAGCATTGTCCTGCATCTCTGTCCACAACTCTAGGTCAAATGGCTGAGGACAAACAAACCCATTCATCAAAGGGTTAAACAGATTTTAGAGGACGGTTTATTATCTTAGATCTTTCCAAGATACTTGAAAAAATATTCTGTGAGAGAAATGACAACTTCATAATGAAGAATAATTTATTGTGTGAGCAGCAATATGGGTTCAGACACAAGAGGACAACTGCATTTGCTCTAATGGAATTTATAGAAAAAATATCAACTGCCGTTGAAAATAAAGAGTATTCAGTTGGGGTATTCCTGGATCTTAAAAAAGCATTTGATACAGTGGATCATAATTTATTGTTAAAGAAACTACAAAATTGTGGTATTAGGGGGTAGAACTGTCCTGGTTAAGTAGTTACTTAAAGAATAGATATCAGTATGTACTGTATGTGTTGGTAACAAAAACTCACAGTTACTGAAGGTTACTTGTGGAGTCCCATAGGGTTCAGTTCTGGGGCCATTGTTATTCAATATGTATATAAATGATATATGTAAAGTCTCGGAAAAAATGGATTTGATATTGTTTGCCGATGACACTAATCTATTATGCAGTGGAAGCAATTTGGAACAACTTTTGGATATACTCGGAAAGGAATTAGTAAAGCTTAAACTGTGGTTTGATTCAAACAAATTAACGCTCAATTTAAGTAAGACAAACAACTTAGTATCTAAACTCAGTGTAAATGGTGTAGAGGTTGAAAGGGTATCCGAAACTAAATTTCTTGGAGTAATAATTGATAATAAACTGTGTTGGAAGTCACATATTAATTATATTAAAGGTAGAATATCTAAATCAATTGCAATACTACACAGAGTGAAATATTTGCTGAATCAACCCACATTATATACTTTGTATCATTCATTAATACTCCCATACATGACATATTGTACTGAAGTATGGGGAAATACATATAAAACAAACATATATCCAGTCTTTATGCTTCAGAAGAGAGCTATTAGAATAATAAACAAAGCTGCTTACAGGGAACCAACAAACCCACTTTTTCTTAAATTAAAAGCTCTCAAGTTGAAAGATCTGGTTGACTTTAAAACTGCAGTAATAATGTTTAAAGTGAAGAATCTATCACTGCCCGCAAATATCCAAAAGTTGTTCCAAATAAGGGAGAAACAATATCACTTCAGAGGAACATGTATATTTCAAAAACCTTCAGTGAGAACTACTACCAAGCAACACTGTGTTTCAGTGCAAGGAGTCAGATTATGGAACGATTTTGGACCTGAATTAAAATCATGTACAACGCTTGGACAATTTGAACAATCAATCAATCAATCTTTGATTGATTGACAATTTAAACAATTGATTGACAATTTAAACAAAAACTAAAGGAAGAAATACTCCAAACATATATCCAAGATGACATGTAAAATCACATAAGGATTGTCATATCCAGTCTGTGTTGTGTTGTTGCTTAGTTTGTTTGTTTTTTTTTGTCACATTTTGTCTTAGCTTTGTTCTGAATTGTAATCGCTCTTGTTTTGTTTTTCTTTTGAATTCTTGGATGGAATATGGGTGGGCAATATAAGCTGCGGCTTCAGCCATCACCCATTTCGGATAACTTATGTTGAACTGTATAATCAGAGGAGTTACTGTCTAATTTGACCTTGGTGAATTTTTTCCCCCCTTGTTCTATTATTCTGTTTCTTTTTAATTTTTGCTTTTAATCTATCCCAAATAAAGATTCATTCATTCATTCATCTGCTGGTTGACGTTAACCAAGTTCCTGTAAGTCACCAACTCCTCCAGGGTGCTAGCAAACTTAGCTAATTTGCTCTCATAGAGATTCTCCATTTAGTCCAACTCATCTCTGTCCCGCTCTGTGCGCTGCGAAAATGAGACTGATGTCCAGTCTAGTATCAGCTTTAGGTCTGTGCCTCCAATCAGCTGACTCGGCCAAAGATAAGAAAACGACTTGAGGTTTCACTCTCTCCGCCCCTAGACGGCAGTGAAGCAACGTATTGCTGTCAATGCATTTGCGCTAGATTAGAGCACTTTTTTATACAACTTTTTTTTTTTTAGTCTATTGATTAGAGCTTTATAAATTTCAACTCTCATCATGGACACTACAAGCATGGCGGAAGGTAGTCATAATAGGCAAGATGAAGCCACAGGAAAGTCTTTTTGGCTTTGGCTCTAGCAAGAACCACGTGTGTAGTGGCAAGCAGACTAAGGATTGGCAGACTTCCACCACGACTGCAGCAATCATTTCATCAAGGGTAAGTAAATGTACAAATTACAAAACACTTAGAGAGTGCAAACCTCCACCAAGGTGCCTTCTGTCCCTCATGGATCACCTCCAAAATGTAATGGTTTCCTCTGTAGCCTGAGAACCACCTCTGGTGAAAATTTCATCCAAATCCATCCAGTAGTTTTGGAGTATTTGTACTAACACACTATGAGAAGTTAAGAGCCTTGGTGGAGGTATGCACTCTCAGATCATCACCAAAATTTAATAGGTTCATCTGTGGCTCAAGGGCTACCTCTAGTAAAATTTTCACCAAACTCCATCCAGTAGTTTTTGCATAATCCTGCTAACAAACAAACAAACAAACAGACAGACAGACAAACCACCCCGATAACATTACCTCGTTGGCAGAGGTCATGATGATCCAGGGACAGTGATAGTGGGTCTCAGATTTATATTTGATGTTTTATTATAATCCCAATGTCATTCCCTCATTGTTTAAACAAACAGATTTACCTCAAAAAAGAAAAGCAAGACTGGTCATGGCACATGGATGTTTTTCATACAAGCACGTCAGCAAATGGAGGAGATTAGGCAGGTTACTTTTAGGGTTTTGCTGCTGGGAACCCTAAAAGTTCGTTTTCTTCTTGTTTTTCTCTGCTAAAAGTGCATGAGGAGCAAAAAAGCTAATATGTGGTAACTTGAAATTTTACAGTCTGATCAGAAACTCTCCCCACTACTCAGACAAAAAAAAAAAAATAAAAATCAGGAACTGCATACATACTTGGCACTAGAATAAACACTTATGTTTTTGCAAATATCTGGACAAAAGCTGGGCCTGGACTAAGAATTCTGTCATTCTTTTCACTGAAACCTTCTGCAACTTTTTGTCAATGGTGGAAAACTCTAAAAATTAAGTTTTCTGCTGTAGAGAAAGGAAGCAGGCGAGGCAATGAGCTGAACAACACATGAACTTTATTCCTTCTCCACCATACAGTACAGTAAAAGTCTGCCCGGGTCTCTGTGCATTCTCCTTTTATACCTTTAATTCCATGCATTGAGATCCGGAACTTCCGACCATAATACTTTGTTTGGAACAAAGACCTGTGTGGCACATTAACATAACATCACGCCGGCACCACTTCTCACACCCTTCTTCTTCCAGCGGCTCCAGTGTTCTCTCCTCTCCCCGGGGGGCAAATAGTCCTTACTGTCCCGACTGAGACCCCCTGGTGACACTTCCTCCTTCAGTCCATTGTTCCCTCTTTCCCCAGCTGCCTTCTCTGGGTGGAGAATCCCCCACCCATACCACCACACAGCCCCCACCCCCCAAACATCCAGAAGGGGCACTAACCCCCCGTCCTTTTGGCTTGAGCCGGCGCCCATAGCGGCTGTAGCGGGGTGTCAGTAACCCAGTAGGCGCCGACTGGAGCGCACAAATGTCCGCGTCCCCGGCTTGCTCCACGGCCATGGCAGGGAAATTTATTCCCATGTAGACCGGGGAGACTAACACACGCGACAGGTAATCGGCCATGACGTTGAGCTTACCGGCAACATGTTGAATGTCGGTAGTAAACTCTGAAATCGCAGCCAAATGCCGTTGCTGCCAGGCCGACCACGATTCCAAGACCTTGGGCATTGCGTACGTCAACGGCTTATGGTCCACGAGTGCGGTGAACTTGTGCCCCTCTAGCCAAAACTGGAAATGGTGCATCGCCAGGTGGAGATCCCGCAACTCTCTCTCAAATGTGCTGTATTTGTATTGTGTTTGTACCCGGTTGCCGCTGCTGTGTTTCGGGGCTCTTTGCATGCTCGGGGTCCCCCTCCGGGCGGGTCTCCTCCTGAGAGCGTGAAGTGAACATTTTGGTGTTGTGGCGATCATAATTACCTCGTCGTGTCATTCCCGATGGGCACGGTCTCCCTATCCCCCTGAGCGCACGGGATGGAGTGTTGTTGGTACTGTTCTGTATTACCTCATCCCACACTACGACGTTGTCATCCAGGTCCGCTATGCCCCAACTGCTGCACCCGGACCATTCAAACCCAGTGCTGTCTCTGATAGCGAAGCCCAATCTGTAGAAAAAGTCACATCCCATAATGTTGTCACCGTGTGACCTGGAACCTGGAGCTGGAACACCGTGTCACCTGGAATGTGAAGTTGTACACAATTTTGGGCTTGCAGCAAACAGTCAGTTCCACTGTTCCGACATTGCACCGTCTGTGACCACCGTATCCGTACAGCAGTGTTGGGTTCTTCTTGATTTTGTGGTTGGGGAAAAACTTCTTCACTGTGGCCCAGTTTAACATAGACCACACCGCTGCCGTGTCGAGCAGAAGTGGTACAGCTACTCTGTCTAATTCAACCATGCTGTACAAATAACTACTGATGTCGGGGCTTACCGAATGAATGGTTGTTGTTCATGGGCGGGTTGGCTCACTTGGCGGGTCCCATGGTGCTGACGACCGGCATACTCTGGCGAAATGGTTCAGGTGCCCACACTTGTTACGCCGTTTTCCTCTTGCTGGGCAAACTCGTGCTCCATCCCGGTGTGTTGGGGACCCACAACCCCCGCAGACGGGGCCTCTCGGAGCAGACCTTTGGCTCACTGCATACGCCCCATACTCTTCTGCCGTGTACTCTTCATCCTCCGTGTCCACCACGTTAGCTGATGTCATCTTTTTGGGTAACCTCTGCGCTTGGCGCCCATTTAGCTCTGAGGCTAAATTTTCTGCTGCTTCCAACTGGAGTGCTAGCGCAAGCGCTCTAGCTAGCATCAGGTCATTAGGCCCTGTTAGCAACTTAGCTCATAGCCCAGCGTTACATGTGTGTTCGGCCAACTGGTCCCGCACCATTTCATCTTCCAGTGGCCCAAAATGGCACACACTAGCTAACTGCCTCACGTCAGCGACGAAGTGCTGTATTGCTCACCGACTCTCTGTCATTTCTGGTGAAAACAAATCCACCATACCGTCATGCTGTCCAGCGTGGTAAAATAGTTAGCTAGCAGCTCCACTACCTCCTCATACAAGTCCGTTGCACTGAGCGTGCGGAGAATCCTTTGGCCCTCTATGCCTAGGTTGTGGACAAGCAGTGCTCGCGTCCTCACCCTATCCAACTTTCCCAGGTCCAACGCTGTAACATACAATAAGTCTCAAACACCTCCAGCCATCGTGGCCATGGAATTGGCAGTTTCTCTGGGAGCTCAAGGAAAGGCCACAACGGTGATATGCAGGCCTCTATGGTTTATCCTCCATCGCCAAATGTTATGTCCACAAACCTGGCAGTAAAGAGACGGACGAGGGTGCTGCACTAGAACTGGGCTTTATTGCAGAACTATGTACACGGCATTACACACAGTGCTATACTGAGTTGCCTGGGCAATTAGCCCCGTAATGGCGGACTCTTCCATATATATGCTGGTGTGATGACATCATCAGCCGGCTGCAACATCACCCTGCATATTGTACCAAATCCCATTATGACACAAACTTTTGTCATGATTGCTTCACACGTACGCACAAATGCCTCAATGAAAAGTTTCTTATTTACTTTTTTAATTTAACGTTAACTGTTTTTTTTTTTTTTAACTCAGAACTTTTTGTACTCAGTTTAAGCCCCATACACATAGCAGGTTAGCTTTTTAAAGCGAAGAAGAATAGTTTGGCCGGTAATTCTCTCGTTTCATAGTGCTCTTTGAGTGATTCAACGTAACACCCATCAAAGATGAATTAACCGAAGACTGAAGCGACCTGAGCTAAATATACGCTAGAAATAAATATTCATTTGTATTTCTGGCTACTGAGCTTAAAGCCTCCCCACGTAAAAGCTCCTCTATGTAATATTATTATTAGACGTCCCCCTCATTTCCGTTCGGCACCGGAAGTCGCTCTGCTTGTTTACATTCTTGTTGGAGCCGCCTGCGAGCTAACCAGTGAACCAAAAAAATGACTGCTAGCTGATTATTTGCGTTTTTATTCCAGTTCTCTGACGTATTTCCTCAGTGTTGTTGCTTCAGACCATGGCTTCAGTTGGCAGGTCGTGTCTTCGTGTATTTTTTCCGCTCTTCCTCCTCCTCTTGTGGCCGGGACTACTGCTGCTGGAGGCGGCGGAGCAAGTCGCTTTGGTGGAGGTTTTTCTGGAGCAGCGGCACGGTGAGAGCGACCTACTGCAAGGGGAGGTTGTGGAGTCGAGCCGTGGAAGCGGCAGCTCTGAGCACCAGGACGAGGGGCAGGAGGAGCTGGAAGGAGACCTCGTCCTGGTGAGTCGCCCTAAAATGAGTGTGAAAACCCAGAGGGGTATTGCATAAAACCAAGATAAGGGATTAAGCCAGGATGTTCACGTAATTCTGGCTTAAATGGTCTACTGTAAATATGTTGCAGCATTTTAATTATCCTGCATTGAATGAAAGATATGAAGAAAAATTTATCTTGCATTAAAATAACATACGTTGTCATTCAAGTATGCCCACTGTTCTTTTAATTGAACCAACCATTTCATAATCATGTAGTAGTGATTATTACTGTCAGGCCCAGTGTTACACTTTTAATATTTATATGCATTTATATTACTGTCTCAGGTGTGATGACACACAGCCTGTATGACTGCAGTCACTGACATCATGAATGTCTGGTGACGTTCCTGTGTAAGTGCATTTATATGACATTACTGCCAACTGCACATTGTTATCTTTCCAGATTACAGGTTAGTTTCACTTAAACTGGCGCTATAAAATAGTGTTATGGATAATGTACTTGTCATCTTGAAGCTGGGGAGGAAAATAAGATGAATATATAGTTTTACAGACATGGTTACAGTGTGTAAAGAAGGTCCAGTTTTCTCAGTATCTTGCATTTTATTTCCATTTCTAAATCCAGATCTAAAAACGTTCTCTCTTTCAGTCTTAGTCTGGCTTCTGCCAGATTTGTGTCTTTAAGTGCATTGAGTAGAAAAGTCTTATGATATTTCAAGCCTTCTTGAGTCCAGCAGCAGTCTCTGCATCTGCAGATATGCCCTTGACTCTTGCAGATATGCCTTCCCCCGCCATATTCAATAGAACTTGTATTAACAGTTCTGACAAGACATCCTATGATTATGATTTTAGAGAACTCACAGCATCATCCTCATCTCGTGGCTCATGAAGTTAAGCTGTTACCAGACACTGTAGGTAAGCAAAAGTCAGTCAGCACATATGCCACATCCTTTTTTGGACATGTTTGTTCTTTATGAAGGACAGATAAAAAAAAATTACAACTTTAATACTAAAATACTAAAACAGCATCCATCTTAATCTAACTTTATTCTCTCTTTTCAGTAGTACAACAAAGGCGCGGGGAGGGGCGGCGTTCTCCCCACAGCAGCGCTCACACTGATGGTGCCGGCATAAAAGTTGCAACAAAAAACATCTCAACCAAGAAACTTTAGCACAGTAACTGACCATTTAACTTGTTTTCAAAATTTGCTTAAAGAGAACATGCTCACGTTTAGACATTAAACATTTCCAGTCAGCCTTTGCGGTTGCATTCCCCCAGAGTGCTACAATATTTCTCTCTTTTTCTTTATTTACAGCAGCCATTTTTCCTTTTTTAGACATTATATGCTTCACCTCCTCATAGGTTTCCATGAAAATTCAATTCAACTTTATTTATATAGTGCCTTTTCACAACAACAGTCATCTCATAGCACTTTCAAATGTAGGGGAAACCCCTACAATTGCAGAAACACCCCAGCAATCAGACGATCCCCTGTGAGCAAGCGCTTGGCTACGGTGGAGAGGAAAAACTCCCTTTTAACAGGAAGAAACCTCTAGCCTCTAGGGAGAGGCAGTCATCTGCTGCGACTGGCTGGGGGGTGAGGGGATAGAGAAAAAGAAAAGAACAGACATGTAAGCCCCTTTTCCACTAGTACCCACTCAGCCCTACTCTACTCTACTCGACTTGACTCACTTTGTAGCCTTTTCCATTAGTACCCGGTACCAGGTACTTTTTTAGTACTGACTCGAGGCCAGGGTACAGCTGCACGAAGTCGGGCCGAAAATGTGACGTCAACAGACTGCAGGCCACTAATTGGTCAGGGCATAACGTCATGAAAGCATCCTCTTCTGCACAATCTCCAAGCCGCCATTTGCAAAAGTTCACGGAGTAAACATGGTCACCGAGTAAACACGATATTAATAGAGATGGCGTTGCAGGTTTCGCAGAAATCGACATCGTGGTCCAATGAAGAGGTGCGGAGTTCTCTGTGCTTGGTGGCAGATAGTATCCAGAGCGACATGGAGTGACCCGCAACGAAACAGATGGCAGCCCAGGATAGAACCAGACTACGGACAAGCTGAAGATGAAAGTGAGAGAACCATCGATGGTGAGTAATTTGTGATATTGTGCATCTTTTCTCTTATTTATCCTGTTGGTGGTAAGCTCACTTTTTTTTGAGTAACACAACACCGTCCTGTGCTGGCTAACGAGTGTTAGCTAGTAGCTAGCTAGCTAGTAGCCAACTCTGCTGATTCGCGCTTGCTTTGTCCGAAGTATTCGCTTGTGAGAGCAAAACGATGAAATATGCTAAGTCTTGGTTTGTGTACGTGTTGCATTTTGGTGCTGTGCATTAAGTTGTGTGTAATTTCTTTGTAGAATCTGTTTCCACATGCCAGGGGTCCGCCTCCCTCAGTATATTGTGTTTATATTGCGGATACAGGTCAAGAGGACCCCAGGCTCCAAAATCTCAACAAATTCAAGTGCATTTTCAAACCAGTGATTTACAAAGTGATTCATATAATTTTCTAAAGCCTCATGAAAGATCCACACACCTATTCTGTGGATTTTCAAAAAAAAAAGTGTTGGGACAGTGGTGTTGTGCTGTTTCTGTTACACCAGAAATCTCTGGATTAAAATTGTACTTGTACATGTACAGAGTGGATCCTGCGGTGCTCACTGGTCAGGCAAACGAAGCATTTTTATCACATCCCACCACTGACTTTCACAAGTGTATTTCTCTAATACAGGTACATCTCAAAAAATTAGAATATCATGAAAAAGTTCAATATTTTTTGTCACTCATTTCAGAAAGTGAAACTCATATATTATATAGATTCATTACACAGAGAGTGATATATTTCAAGTGTTTATTTATTTTAATTTTGATGATTATGGCTTACAGCCCATGAAAACCCCAAATTCAGTTTCTCAAAAAATTAGAGTATTACATAAAATTGATTTTAAAAAATAGTTTTTAAATAGAAATGTTGGCCGTTGAAATGTTGGTTCACATGGGCTGTAGCCATAATCATCAAAATTAAATAAACACTTGCAATATATCACTGTCCGTGTAATGAATCGATATAATACACACATGGACAAAATTGTTGGTACCCCTCTGTTAATGAAAGAAAAACCCACAATGGTCACAGAAATAACTTGAATCTGGCAAAAGTGGTAATAAATAAAAATTCTATGAAAATTAACCAATGAAAATCACACAGTGCTTTTGAATTGTGGTTCAACAGAATTATTTTAAAAAACAAACTCATGAAACAGGCCTGGACAAAAATGATGGTACCCTTAACTTAATATTTTGTTGGACAACCTTTTGAGGCAATCACTGCAATCAAACGACTTCTGTAACTGTCAGTGAGACTTCTGCACCTCTCAGCAGGTATTTTGGCCCACTCCTCATGAGCAAACTGCTCCAGTTGTCTCAGGTTTGAAGGGTGCCTTCTCCAGACGGCATGTTTCAGCTCCTTCCACAGATGTTCAATAGGATTTAGATCAGGGCTCATAGAAGGCCACTTTAGAATAGTCCAATGTTTTGCTCTTAGTCATTCTTGGGTGTTTTTAGCTGTGTGTTTTGGGTCATTATCCTGTTGCAAGACCCATGACCTGCGACTGAGACCAAGCTGTCTGACACTGGGCAGCACATTTCTCTCTAGAATACCCTGATAGTCTTGAGATTTCATTGTACCCTGCACAGATTCAAGACACCCTGTGCCAGATGCAGCAAAGCAGCCCCAGAACATAACATAACCTCCTCCATGTTTCACAGTAGGGACAGTGTTCTTTTCTTGGTATGCTTCATTTTTGCGTCTGTGAACATAGAGCTGATGTGTCTTGCCAAAAAGTTTCAGTTTTGTCTCGTCTGTCCATAGGACATTCTCCCAGAAGCTTTGTGGCTTGTCAACATGCAGTTTGGCAAATTCCAGTCTGGCTTTTTTATGATTTGTTTTCAACAGTGGTGTCCTCCTTGGTCGTCTCCCATGAAGTCCACTTTGGCTCAAACAACGACGGATGGTGCAATCTGACACTGATGTACCTTGACCTTGGAGTTCACCATGAATGTGTTTAGAGGTTGTTCTGGGCTCTTTTGGTACCATTCGTATTATCCGTCTCCTTGTGCGGCCACGTCCAGAGAGGTTAGCTACTGTCCTGTGGATCTTAACCCCTTGCACTCTGGTCAATTTCCCTAAAAACGCCAAAAAATAACGTGCCCAAAGTAAATCGAAAGCTGTTCTTCAACCCTTTGCAGCATCTTCATGGGGTTGGTCTCATTTAAAAGAAAACACTTTGAATTTTTTGGCAAAATAGTCATAAGCTCTCTAAGTGCTCCGGCCACTGAGTTACAGTTATCTAAACATAGTGAACTTGAAGAAAATAAATTTGGCCTGGGTGTTTTTTCGGATACAAATGCTTGCAAATAACACACAGCTTCAGATCCGGGCTGGAAAATGCAACAGAAATGTAGAACCAAGTGTTATCCAGCTGAGGTCAAAATTTTGTAACAATACCACAAAAAATGAATATATTACACAGCTTTTTCCTCAGGTAGTTCCCAGGCGTTTTTGAACTGTGCCAAATTGTGCCAAATGGCACAGTTTAGAAAAACGTCTGTAACTTTTGAATGATTCAATATAGAAGCTTCATCTTGGGCTCTAATGAAAGGTGACACTCAGGGCTGTGTGTGTGTGTGTGTGTGTGTGTGTGTGTGTGTGTGTGTGTGTGTGTGTGTGTGTGTGGGGGGGGGGTCGCTACAGAGGACGGACATCGCCCGTTGCGCCACGGTCCGTCATGCAGCGATGACGCACAGCTGTAATTTACCCATCGGTCAAAAGTCATTTTGATTACAGTTTTCAGGGATAAAGAATAATTTAGCTTAGAACACTTACTTGTCAGACGAACGCGACGCTGGTCTCGCGACCCGATCAAAACATAATTCCATTATTGCGGTTTTGCGCTTCCATGATTGCGGTTTTTGGCGAACGATTTTTCAAAACAAATAACAGTAGTAATTAAAAATAGACTGGCGAACGCGTGTGTGTCACCCAACCTTCGTCATCGGCCTCCATCGGTCTGTGATGAGAAAATCCTAACGTCTACTCTGCTGGGACAAAAACAAAAAAAGCACCGCCTGTGGCTGAACATGCCATTGTGCGAATGGCAGTCCCTGTCACACAGGTTGCACTTGTGGATGGTCTCCGTGCTGCTGGGTCTGTGGGGTTCTTCCTGCGGGTCCTTTTTTCATCTGCTGCAGCAGTCTCTCTTCACCCAGCCTTACACAAAAAAGCTCGCAAACTTCTGTGCTTCAATTGGCTCGCTGCATTCACAACGTTGGTAGGCGGGTCGTTCTTGCTAGGTTTTCAGTCATTGGTTCTTCAAGGTTTCAGAAACCCAATTCAAGGCTCTTATTAGTCGAATGAGAGGTCAATCATATCTGATGTGTTCGCGGCTGTGTCTGTAGTGGAAGAACTTTTTTTTTTTTTTTTTTCAGTGCGCGCTTGGAGGCAGCGCCCTCCTGCGTCCTAGAGCGCATGAGAGTGCCCTCGTGCGCTCTGGGACGCAGAGACTTGCCCGCCCGCGGTACAACGGAGTGCAAGAGGTTAAATTTCTGAATAATATGTGCAATTGTAGTCACAGGAACATCAAGCTGCTTGGAGATGGTCTTATAGCCTTTACCTTTAATATGCTTGTCTATAATTTTCTTTCTAATCTCCTGAGACAGAATCAGAATCAGATTTATTGCCATTGTTCATGTAGTACACAAACTAGGAATTTGTCTCGGTGCAATGCTGCAACATTAAAACATGATAAGATAAAGAGATAAACTAAAAAAAAACTTAAAGACTAAGACCATGCAATAAGTGTAGAATAATAAGTAATAATAATAATAATAATAATAATAATAATGAGTAATACTAGTCACAGCAGTTTTAAATAAATTAGCAAGTAGCAGATGATGTGCAGTCGATAATGCAACAGAAAAACAGTGATGAATGACATGAGTCTGGTTGAGCTGCTGTATATAGTGCACGAGAGTCAATAAGTCACTTAATGTTCAGCAGTCTGATGGCAGAGGGGAAGAAGCTGTTCATGTGCCGGGAGGTTTTAGTCTGAATGGACCAAAGTCTTCTACCTGAGGGGAGGGTGGCAAACAGTACGTGACCAGGGTGTGAAGGATCGGCCATGATCCGGCCTGCACGCCTCCGGGTCCTGGAGATGTACAGATCCTGGAGAGATGGGAGCTTGCAGCCGATCACCTTCTCAGCAGTGCGCACGACGCGCTGCAGCCTTAGTTTGTCCCTGGCAGTAGCTCCTGCGTACCACACGGTTATGGAGGAGGTGAGGATGGACTCAATGATGGCCGTGTAGAACTGCACTAACATCTTGGTGGGTAGCTTGAGCTTCCTCAGCTGCCGCAGAAAGAACATCCTCTGCTGGACCTTTTTGATGAGGGAGCTGATGGTTGGCTCCCACTTGAGGTCCCGGGTGATGGTGGTGCCCAAGAAGCGGAAGGAATCTGCAATGGTGACAACTCTCTCCTTTGCTTCCTCTGGTCCATGTTTAGTGTGGCACACGCCATGTCACCAAACAGCACAGTGACTACTTGTCACCCTTTAAATAGACCGACTGATTACAAGTTTGTAGACACCTTTGATGTTAATTAGAGCAGTGTTTTTCAACCTTTTTTAAGCCACGGCACATTTTTTACATTGACAAAATCCTGGGGCACACCACCAACCAAAATGACACTCTATAGCCTAACACAGTAAAAATAATAAAATATAGTTAGCAATACAGTTTCTAAATGTATTTATACTCACTCAGTGTGAACCTGGGCCTGTTTAGATGAACACAAAGCTGATATCCTGGCAGGAATGGAAGAAAGACACACACGGAGCTCTTCCTCAACAGCTCTCAGTCTCTCTCTGTTTTTCGTTTTTATCACAGTCAAGCTTGAAAAGCTCAGCTCACACAGATATGTCGTGGAAAATGGGAGCAATGTTGAAATAGCTTTGTTGACCAGAATGGGGAACTCCTTGGCAGCAGTCAACCAAAAACTGTCCAAAGGAAGATCAGCAAAGTTTAGCTTTAAACCATGATCTTGTTTCAGTTCAATGAGTTCCTCTTGCTCCTGTAAAGTCATGTCGTTTCCAACAACTGATGCTGAGCTGTATGGGTTCCTAACCCAGTCAAGGCATTGTGTGAAGTCTGAAGAGAAATAAGATAACAACTTCTCCTCAAGAGTTTTCAAATGTGTGCCAATCACCTGGCACAGTGCAGCAGTGTTAACATCATGCCGTTTCTCGGTGAGTGGGAACATCTCAAGGTTGCATCTCAAGGTTTGAACGGAATAAATCATTTTGACATACGCAGGTCGACATTTCGACATTCAAAAAATAGTAGAAGAAGAAGCAACTTCCGGTGTTAGCGAGCCCCGCTTCGTGTCGAAATTGACCTGTATCGTGTTATTCAGACTGTACTTTTGCTTCTGCTAGTCTCCGTAATGAAACTACAAGTGCATACTTCTGCATATGACGAAAAGAGGGAGATAGCAGGACGATACAGACCAGTTTTGTTTTGCTCCTGCTATGTTTTCCGCTAGCTGCTGCTAAGGCGGAAATACGTCACGTCGACGTACGGCTGGTGTACAGACATGCACAGTGAACATATTTTCTGCCCTGTGTTCGGAATAAGTGTTTTCATGAGCACCATTCCGATTAACAATCGGCATAACCCACCCCTCTCAATCAGAATGAAATTTTGATCTGAATGAGCGTGATCGGGTTAGAATATTCAGATTGCCATGTTTACATGAAGCATTTTTATTCTGATCAGGCTTTTAATCTGGTTACTTGTGTCCATGTAAACATAGCCACTCACTCGAGTAATTAAGTTAAATTGGATAATTTCCCACGGCACACCTAACGATCTCTCACGGCACACAGGTTGAAAATCACTGAATTAGAGGACACTTCTTGGTTGAACATGTCCCTATGGTCACATTATTTTCAATCTTTTCTAGGGGTACCATCATTTTTGTCCAGGCCTATTTCATGAGTTTGTTTTTTTAAAATAATTCTGTTGAACCACAATTCAAAAGCATTGTCTGATTTTCATTGGTTAATTTTAATAGAATTTTTATTTATTACCACTTTTGTCAGATTCAAATTATTTCTGTGACCATTGTGGGTTTTTCTTTCATTAACAGAGGGGTACCAACAATTTTGTCCACGGCTGTTTCACTTTCTGAAATGAGTGACAAAAAATATTGAACTTTTTCATGATATTCTAATTTTTTGAGATGTA
Source organism: Pholidichthys leucotaenia (assembly GCA_020510985.1). Taxonomy (NCBI): domain Eukaryota; kingdom Metazoa; phylum Chordata; class Actinopteri; order Cichliformes; family Pholidichthyidae; genus Pholidichthys; species Pholidichthys leucotaenia. Next base: position 438,825,687 of record CM035838.1, read on the forward strand.
CCTGTATATGTTTTGAACTTGCTTGAACTAACCACCATCCATTTCTGTCATTTGTCTAGGCAAGAGGAAAAGAAAAGGAGGCACCCCACAACGGACCTTGCCACTCCAGAAAGTACTGAAATCCTTTGCTTTTATAGGTAAAGTGCCAAAACCAAAGTGGTATTTTAGCAATACAAGTACAAAACACCGCCCACACTTGAAGCCAGGGCAAGAAGAGACACAGTGATGACAGGGCGGTGGCTAAACTTTTATTGATAAAAATTCCATATTTTGACTGAACGACTCCGCACTCAGTGATGCACACCCTCAGTTAAAGTACTAGATTCTATTCAAGTGAATGTATTAATTCATTCTGATTGCTGAGACCACAGTAAAAACAAATGATTTTAAACATAACCCAGCCCTTGTAAAATCTACTTTCCTGAAGCACAGCTACATGAAAATTGTGGTTAAATACAACAACAAAATACTTTATTGTCACATTCCACCAATGGCTTTTAGCAACAAGTGTATTTCCCAAATATGTTTTAAACTTGCTTTAATTAACCACCACCCATTTCTGTCTTTCATTTAGGCAAGAGGAAAACGATCCACCCAAACCGGACTGTGCGTCACTATTTACAGAGATGCAGGCTGAAGATCTGGTGAACCGGGACCAGTGTGAACAGCACATCCAGCTGTTTCTCACTGAGGCAGCGTGGTCGGTGTGTGTGAATCATTCTAAGTTTTTTTTTTTTTGTTTGTTTTTTTACAGTTTGAATTTCGCACATTCTGAATAATCTGGAATTTGCTGCTGATTGTAATAAACAATTTAGTGACATGTGTTTGCATCATGATTTTCTATTTTGTCTGTTAAAGACATCGGTGGGAAAAGAGTCAACAGTACAAACCATTTATCAGAGACTTTGAAAATAATGGCTCATTTTTAAGATAAAGTAACCAAAACAATTATTTTATTTACTGAAGACTGTATTGTTGGGTGTGCCAATGCAGAAGACACTGCACACTTTAGTGACAGTACCAGTATATGGAGGAATTCTGGGCCATATTAGCATCTGGATTTTCTAATAATGGGTTAGGGCAGGGGTGTCCAATCATGTGCCATGGAGGGCCAAGACCCTGCAGGCTTTACCTCCAACCAGTGTCTTGAAAAGCAGATTCCACTGAATTTCTTCCACTGACTGCTGATCAGTGAAAACACCTGCTGAAGAGACTGGGTAGAAGAGAAAACCTGCAGGGTCTTGGTCCTCCATGGCACAGGATTGGACACCCCAGGGTTAGGGTTTAATGGGATTTAACATTTTAACACAAACTGCTTTATGGTTCATAATTCTGTTGACAGACTTACACCAAACCAAAAGTGATTTCTCAAACTGCTGGATTGTTCTTAGACAGCTTTTCCAATCTTTTAGTATTTAATTTATGTCACTTGGTAGTAACCTTCACACATAAAAGAAGAGACACATCTGCCAAAATTCCAAAGGTTTATTGTCAAAATTCCCAGTACAATACTACATGAATACATGTATAGTACATTGTTGATGCAGTGAATATACTGTATATTTCTACAGTATCTACATGTATCTAGTAAATTAAGTATTTTCTATGCAATCTTGTGACTGCATTATTTTAATTGCTTTTAATGCTAGATCAAATTTGTTTTGGCCTAAAATGCATCATCATTGTCAAATGTATCTTATTATACCTAACTCAGTACTGTTTACCTTTTGAATATATATTTTATGGCTAATATAACCCCGTAACTACAACCTGACAATCAAATTTTGTCAGCTGAACAGTTTTTGCCATGACACCACCACAGACTCAGTGCTGCTGGAACAGGTACATGACATGATGTCTCAACAGTCTGTCCATGACTTTCACACAGATCAGAGCAATTTGTTGCACAGGAAGGTAAACGTTTCTACAGACATTCTTAAGTTCTATAACCACTGACCGTTTGTGAAACTGGGGTGACATCAGTGAGAGGTTGTGTTGAATGCCCAGGCTGATGGTTTGAAGCAGTAATTTTCCCATAACGGAGCCATCTGAAACACACACACACAGCATACATATTTTAGTACCTAATAGCGATAACTTGCAGACATTACAACGTAGTATGATGTACTTAAAGCAAACTAGCATTAGCAATCATTAGCTTACTGTCATATGTGATCTAGTTCGTATCCTCACATCTTCCGCTCTATGGCTTCCTAGACACTCCAGTACTTTTCCAGAGTGTTTCGTCTCGCTGCCTGTTCCCTTCTCTGGTGGTCCTTTTTAGCCTTTACGGTGACAAAAAGCCAGAGACCGAGGAATCGCCTTGTACAGCCGCCATGTTACGTTTTTCTTGGGTCACGTGTTTTACATCATGGGAGTGTGGCACCGCCTTGCTGTAAAAAAATCCCACCCACCCCTGGCGGTACTCAGCTGCAATGGAAACAGAAGTGAACTGAGGTAGAGTAGAGTAGGGCTGAGTGGGTACTAGTGGAAAAGGGCCAGTAGAGAGCAAATATTAAAGGAGTGAAGCCCAGTACATTATTAGAGGTCACCCGGCTGTCTAAAACTATTAGCAGCATAACTAATGGAGGTTTCAGAGACACATGATTCCTCCCTAATTGTAGGCTGTATCGAAAAGGAAGGGTTTAACCCTATTCTTAAAACCAGAAATCGAGTCTGACTCCCAAATCCAGATTGGTAACTGGTTCCACAGGAAAGGAGCTTGATAACTGAAGGCTCTGCCTCCCGTTGTACTTTTGGAGATTCTAGGTATTACAAGTAATCCTGCATTTTGGGAGCGTAATGCTCTGTTAGGATGATACGGTAGTATCAGATCTTTTAAATAAAAAGGGGCCTGATTGTTAAGAGCTTTGTAAGTGAGAAAAAGGATTTTAAACTTAATTCTGAACTCTATGGGAAGCCAATGAAGGGAGGCCAGAACCGGTGAGATATGATCTCTCTTTCTAGTACCTGTTAAAACTCTTGCAGCAGCATTTTGGATCAACTGAAGACTTTTTAAAGATATTTTAGAATAACCTGATAATAAAGTTAGAATAATCTAATCTGGAACTAACAAAAGCGTGGATCAGTTTCTCAGCATCACTCTGAGACAAGATGCTCCTAATCTTGGCAATATTACGCAAATGATGTCATAGAAACAAATTTAATATGTGAATTGAAAAACAGATCTTGATCAAAAATAACTCCAAGGTTCCTCACGGAATTATTAAGAGAAAGAGTAACTGCATCCAAACTAAAAATTTGGTTTGGAAAGGTATTTCTAAGGTTTTTTGGACCAACAAGAATGACTTCAGTCTTATCTGAATTTAATAGCAGGAAATTACAAGTCATCCATGCTTTGATTTCCTTAAGACAGGCTTTTAACTTGGCTATACTATCATCTGGCTTCACTGACCTGTATAATTGTGTGTCATCTGCATAACAATGAAAATGTATACAGTGCTTTCTAATAATGTTGCCTAACAGAAGCATGTATAAACTAAAAAGAGTAGGGCCTAGCACAGATCCCTGTGGAACTCCATGACTAAGCTTTGAGTTGGAAGAAAACTCATTATTGACATGAACAAACTGGAGCCTATCAGACAAATAAGATCTAAACCATTGCAATGAAGTTCCATTAAGTCCAACATAGTGTTCTAATCTATCAAGTAGAATATTGTGGTCGATAGTATCAAAAGCTGCACTAAGGTCTAAAAGGACAAGTACAGAAACAAGTCCATTATCCGATACGATAAGGAGGTCAGTAGTGACCTTCACTAAGGCTGTTTCAGTACTATGTGTGGCGGTATGAAATAATAAGCGGCGAACTGAGAGTTTTTAAGGGAGTTTATTCATCATTCATCCCGCCATCACAGAACTCACTCCAGTGCCGTGCAGGCGCGCCAGAGTGAGCCCTCAGGCTCTCAGGCAATTGTGTGGTCAGTTGAGCAGGGAGAGAGAGAGAGAGTGAGCAATAAGCAGTTCACTTAAAGGCCAAATGTCACGTAATTTTTTTTTCTAAATGACAACGAATTTAGATAAAATACACATAGCTTAAACCAAATATTCATACCGGAGACCATATCACCCACCTGTATTTACATAATTGCACAAAATACACCAGGTGAAGGCCCCACCTTGCTTGCTGGCTTGTGACAGCCAGTCCAGACCACGCCCATGTTTTTGACATCACCAGTTGTACCCTGGCTGCCCTGCCTATCCACATTCACACTTATCAACATTGGACAATCATGACGGAAAGTGACAGCGATTGTGAACAAATTAGTTTAGTTTTGTCTTTTTTTTTTGTCTTTTTTTTTTTGTCAGTGGTTCAGACAGTGACAGAGGCATAGAACCTTACAGGTTCGAGCCATCCGAGACGGAATCAGATGCTTTGTCTGATGACAACAGTTCCACCGATGACCAGAGAGCAGAACCAGTGGAAAATGTCATTGAACTGGACATTAATCGCCTCCAGAATTGCGAAGCCGAAGGGGGTCTGTCGAGGGCGCCCCATAAATATTGATTTTTCGGAAGCCATTATTATTACAGTGGAGGAGAGCCGCTGCTGTCAAGAAATTGACCAGATCAATATGAAAATGGAGGCGCATACCTGTCAAGTGAGACGTTTTCGCCGTATTTTAATACCGTAAAACGCGGCTATAAGGGACAGCGGAGTAATAATGGACATTTCTCTGGGAAATGTTTTCATACCTGTCAAGTGAGATGTTCTCGCCGTATTTTGGTGCCAAGCGCGGCTGTGGGGACGGCGGAGTGGTTTGGGACACTTTTCTGGGAAATGTTTTAAATGTAGTTCGTGTTGTTTTTGTCAAATATTTTAAGGAAAATACGGGGAAAATGCAATTTTAGCAAAAATGGGCGTATTGCCATTTCTGTACGCCCAAAAGGAAAAATATACTGGAAAAAAAATTGAGTGTTTTGCGGAGCAGTCCTGTGTGTGATCAGCCACAGCTGGTGCTGGCAGATCACTCAGTGTCAGCTATTCGCACTAACATGAGAAGTGTGGAGTCACTCATTAGTTTAATTGTCTGGGCGGGCTGATCGCTCAGCTTGAGATATTCTCACTACCATGAGAAGTCATTAGGACAGTGGTTTAACACGTTGAGCTGTGCAGCGGTTGCGGAACAGACAGAGATCGCAGAGAGGTGTGCCTTGTTGCTCCGCCGTTCCTTATAGCCGCTTTTTACGGTGTTGAAGTACGGCGAAAACGTCTCACTTGACAGGTATGAAAACATTTCCCAGAGAAGTGTCCCTTATTACCCAGCTGTCCCTGATAGTCCCGTTTTAAGGTATGGGTGAAATATCCAATTTTTTCTTTCTTGTTGCTCACTTCAACCTTCCAGTCTCCATATAAACAATCAATTGAAATACCCCAAGCATCAAACTAGGGTACAATTGATTTCGTCACTTCCGCCTTCTTCCCCAGGCGATTCCAGGGGCCGTGTCAGGCCAAGCGCGGCAGTTTTAAATTAACGAATATTCCGTTGTTACTGAAGCATATGCACCAAGACCCGAACGGATCGGTTCCCTTTTATATCTAGTTTCAAGATATTTAAAGTACCCTGTTACGTGACATTTGGCTTTTAAATACCCAGCTAAAGACAATACATGTACAGCAGTAAGCATGGACATTTGCATTTGAGAGTCACACATAACAATAGCAGGATTACTGGCCGGAATTCCTCTCCACCTATTGTTATCAGTCCAAACATCTCACTGTTCTGCTAATTGCTCCAGCTGAGCGCTCTGCTTGTCTGTAGGCTGTGGGGGTGACCCACACATTCCCCCCCCAGAGGGCTCAGCAGGGGGCTGAGGCCTTGATCGTCTGGCTTTGGTGGCGAGCTGCGGTGAAAGTTCTGTGCCGGAGGAGGGGGAGGGAGGAGGGTGGGGGTAGCAAGTGCCGGCGGAGGTGGAGGGAAGGGGGTGGGGGTAGCAAGTGCCGGCCCAGGACGGCGAAGTTGTCTGGGCCGCGCAAAAATTGCATGTGGATCCACGGTGTTGAGGGGCTGTCCCGTTGAACGTGCGGAGATCCACAGCGGCTGTGAGAAGAAAAATTAGTCTCTGACTCCTCTCGCGGCCATGAAGAAAAAAAAAAGCTGCAGCTGTGAGGGACGTGGCGTGTTGGCTTTAGGTGCGCGCGCAGCCCTAAAGCCCTCGGGGACAGCTGACGGCTGGATTCCCTTGTGCGCCGTGGCTGAGACCCATACAAAATCCTGTGAGCGAGCTGCGTGTGTGCCTCAGGTGTGTGAGCAGCCCTGAAGGTTCCGATGTGCAGCGGCGGAGGACGATGGCGGTCTGTGGAGCTGTTATTGTCCCGTGCGTGGTGCGCTGTCCTCGTAACCCCCCGGTGTGCGCGCGGGGGTTCAGTGCGTGGGTGGTCCGCTGTTGAGAAGCGAGTCAGGGTCAGGGAGCTTGATGGAGATCAGCGTCGTCGGCGCCGATGGTCCTCCCTGTCTTGGCTGTTGCTGTAGTTCGCCATGGTGCGTTGGAGCGGTGAGAGGGAGTAGACGATCTTTGTCCCTCGGGCTCGTGCAGATGTGTTGGAGCGGTGAGAGGGAGTAGACGATCTTTGTCCCTCGGGCTCTCGTAGATGCGTAGGAGCGGTGAGAGGGAGTAGACGATCTTTGTCCCTCGGGCTCGTGCAGATGTGTTGGAGCGGTGAGAGGGAGTAGACGATCTTTGTCCCTCGGGCTCGTGTAGATGCGTAGGAGCGGTGAGAGGGAGGAGGAGCGGTGAGAGGGAGAAAACGTTCTGTGTCCCTCGGCCGGTCCAGCGTGGATGTCCCGATCTCAGGCGAGGATCGCACCATGACGCTTTCTGCAGCATTCCCAGTCGTGGATGATCTCCGGAGAGTTCGCCTGGTGGTGGCTCTGCGTCGAGGTCTCCCTGTAGCAGAAGGGAGGGCAGATCATTTGCGTCAGGCTGCTGCGTTCGCTTGTCGTCGGAGAGTCACCGCCGGGGGCTGCCAGCGTGTTCTTGAATTCGTCGGGTCACCAGTGTGGCGGTATGAAGAAAAGCGCTATATAAGTGCAGGTTAGTTAGTTAGTTAGTAATAAGCGGCGAACTGAGAGTTTTTAAGGGAGTTTATTCATCATTCATCCCGCCATCACAGAACTCACTCCAGCGCCGTGCAGGCGCGCCAGAGCGAGCCCTCAGGCTCTCAGGCAATCGTGTGGTCAGTTGAGCAGTGAGAGAGAGAGAGAGTGAGCAATAAGCAGTTCACTTAAATACCCAGCTGCAGACAATACATGTACAGCAGTAAGCATGGACATTTGCATTTGAGAGTCACACACATCAATAGGAGGATTACTGGCAGGAAGACATTTGCATTTGAGAGTCACACATAACAATAGCAGGATTACTGGCCGGAATTCCTCTCCACCTGTTGTTATCAGTCCAAACATCTCACTGTTCTGCTAATTGCTCCAGCTGAGTGCTCTGCTTGTCCATAGGCTGTGGGGGTGACCCACACTATGATGGATTCTAAACCCAGATTGAAACTCTTCAAATAAACCATTTCCCTTCAAGTGGTCAAATAGCTGTGTAGCAACAACTCTTTCTAAGATTTTTGAAATGAAAGGCAGATTAGAGATTGGCCGATAGTTGGCTAAAACTTCTGGATCCAGCGTTGGCTTTTTGAGTAAGGGTTTAATTACAGCCGTTTTAAAAGCCTGCGGTACATGGCCTAATGTTAATGAAGAATTGATTATTTGAAGAATAGGGCTACTAATAAATGGGAAGACTTTTTTAAATAACCTGGTAGAAATAGGGTCTAAAAGACAAGTTGAAGGCTTGGATGAGGAAATTATTTTATCTAACTCTAAAAGTTCAATTGGAGTAAACTTATCCAAACAGATATCAATTGAAGGAGTTGTAGTAGTTACTGTATTTACAGTTAGGCCCAAAAATATTTGGACAGTGACACAAGTTTTGTTATTTTAGCTGTTTACGAAAACATATTCAGGATACAATTATATAATCAATATGGGCTTAAAGTGCAGACTCTCAGCTGTAATTTGAGAGTATTCACATCCAAATTGGAGCAAGGGTTTAGGAATTACAACTCTTTAATACGTAGCCGCCTCTTTTTCAAGGGACCAAAAGTAATTGGACAATTGACTCAGAAGGCTGCAAAAAAAATTAACAAGGCTGCATGGGCTCTTCCCTCATTAACCTGTCATCAATTAAGCAGTTAAAAGGTCTGGAGTTGATTCCAGGTGTGGCGTTTGCATTTGGAAGCTGTTGCTGTGAACACACAACATGCGGTCAAAGGAGCTCTCAATGGAGGTGAAACAGACCATCCTGAGGCTGAAAAAAAGAAGAAATCCATCAGAGAGATAGCAGAAATGTTAGGAGTGGCCAAATCAACAGTTTGGTACATTCTGAGAAAAAAGAGTGCACTGGTGAGCTTGGGAACTCAAAAAGACCTGGACGTCCACGGAAGACAACAGTGGTGGATGATCGCAGAATCCTTTCACAACCCCTTCACAACATCCACTCAAGTGAAGAACACTCTCCAGGAAGTAGGTGTATCAGTATCTAAGTCTACCATAAAGAGAAGACTTCATGAGAGTCAATACAAAGGATTCACCACAAGGTGCAAACCATTATTTGCATTTTTTATTATTTGGATTTCTTAAGATGGCGGCAGCGCGCACGGACGCAGCGGCCCCTCTTGGCATCAGCGAGTGTGAGAGTTTTGATCTTCCCAGACGTACATTCTGTAAAACTTACAACCGTGAGACCTTATTAAACATCAAGGTACTGCACGCTGCAAGAATCGCGGCGATCGGTTGTGATTTGGACATTCTACGCCAGCATGGTATTCTGGCGGAGTCCCCGCTGGAAGCTACCCGAGAGAGGAGGAGGCGTAAGCGGAGCGAACGCAAGCAAAAGCGTGGAAAAAGGGCCGGGATCCATGCTAGGCTAAAGGCTAACCCCTCCAGACCAGCGGTACCGTCGCTCATTCTCTCTAACGTCCGCTCCCTCGAAAACAAGCTGGACGAGCTGCGTTTGCTGAGAGAAACCTGGAGAGTGTGGAGAGACTGCTGTGTGTTTGTTTTCACCAAGACATGGCTCCACGGCAACATTCCTGACGAGGCCATTCAACTTGAAGATATGGCGATGTTCCGTGCCGACAGGGAAACGGCGAGCTCCGGTAAGAGCTGGGGGGGGGGGGGCTATGCATCTATGTTAACAAGAACTGGTGCGTCAATGCCACGTTAGTGTCTAAACACTGCTCTCCTTTGGCGGAGTTCCTTATTGTAAATTGTTGGCCATATTATTTGCCGAGGGAATTCAGCAACGTGTTTGTAGCTGGTGTTTACATAGCGCCAAGCGCTAATGCTAAAGCTAATGCTATGAAGGCACTCGGGGAACTGCACAATGCGATTAGTAAAATCCAAACTTCACACCCGGACAGTTTTGTGGTGGTTGCGGGGGATTTTAACCACACCAGCTTAAAGACTGTGCTCCCCAAGTTTAAACACTGTGTAGACTTTAAAGGTGAACTGAACTGAACGGCATTGAACGGCACTGGGTGATAGTACATACAATTATAAAGATAATTTATCATTGGCATCCCCTCCACTAATCCCGGAATCTTGGAGAAAATCGCGATTTTGAATTTCCCGCCCTGAAAAATTAGATGAATCCGCCGATTAGCCGGAAGTGCAGCCGGAGTTCCGCGTGACGTTACGAGTGTGACCCAGTCCGCATGTTTACCATTGCGAGCACGTCGACACTGGTTGTTTTTGGTGCATTTTGTCTTGATAGTCGACTACAAAACACTTCCAACACCTGGGAAGATCTGTTCAGTGGCCAAGGAAAGCTGTCATGGCGACGAAAGAAAAGAAAGGGGGAGGAAAAGCGACCGGGAAGCGATGCGTTTCTAGATATAGATATTACAGTATTTATAAATAGCACAGTCAAATGCAGAGGCTAGTTCTGTTCATGTGTATTGCCACTATAGTCTGTAGAAGTATTGTAATACATAGCCCATAGTCTATATATGTATGAATGTATAAATATGTATAAATAATAAGTTGGAAAAATGCTGATGGTTTTTTTTTCTTTCCTTTTTATTGTTAATTTTCCTTATCCTGACACCCCAAACATGCCAAAGTAGAGAAGTAAAGACTCACCATTCTGTATTCAATAAGCGACTCTCCTCCCCATCAATGCTGCGGTCTGACTCTGAGTCGGCGCCGGAATCCACCGACAATTTTTTGAATGAATGAATAAATTTATTTATTTCGGATAGTACAGTACAGGTTGAAAGAAAATGAATGATATAACAACAAGGTCAAATTGAACAATGACTCATCTGATTATACAATTCAACGTAAGTTATCCGAAATGGGTGATGGCTGAAGCCGCAGCTTATATTGCCCACCCATATACCATCTAAGAATTCAAAAGAGAAAAAAGAGAAAACAGGCAAGTGCGATTACAATTCAAAACAAAACTAAGACAAAATGTGACAGAGAAAAAAGAAAACTAAGCTACAACACAACACAGGCTGGATATGTTACAACTCGCCGCTCATTAGCGGCGCCAGCTGCGCGCACACCTGCGCCTCGTCAGCAGCGTGGGATATAAGCCACTCTGCCCTGGGCTTCGGCCTGAAGCCGTCTGATTCCTTCATCCCTCTTGCTGCAGAGGAACCCCCTCATCTCCCAGCAAGATCTACAGCGTAAGCATACCTACCTTTGCCTTTCCAGTCTCTCCCCTGTGCACAGGTGTATTCCCCGGCGGCGGACCTCGCCTCTGCATCGCCGTCTGCCAGCTGCTGTCACAGGTGCATCAGGTTGCTGTCTCCTGGGCTTGCCCTTGTGCACGCCTGCCACCTGCCACACTCCTGCATCCTCCTCTGTCTCGTCACCGATCCTGAATGCCTCTTCACTCTGAAAACTCTGGTGTTCTTGACTGCTGGAACTGCTATCATCTGCCATTGTTGTTTTGATAAGGGTCACACTCGTGACGTCACGCAGCGTCGTTTGCACTACTTCCGGTTTGTTTGGCACTGCCAGCCAGAGGCAAAAATTTATCGGCTTATAGCTTGGCCATCGCACGGCCTAAAAATTTCTTTTGTGTGTTGAAAAATACAATAGGTAATAAGGAATTAATCTGCTATTCTACTTTTTCGGCAAGAAGGTGGGTTCAGTTCACCTTTAAGACCAGAGGAGAGAATATGTTGGACTTAGTGTACACAAACACAGATGCATATAAGGCGATACCCCGCCCCCATCTCGGCCTTTCTGATCACATATCCGTGATGCTGCAGCCTGCCTACAAACCTTTATTGAAGCGCAGCAGGCCAGCAGTGAAACAAATTAGAATTTGGCCAGAGAGTGCAACCTCTGCACTGAAAGACTGTTTTCTGCACACAGACTGGGAGGTCTTCAAAATAGCAGCCTCCCAGGAAGACAAGACAGATGTGGAGGAGTATGCTGATACAGTCACCAGCTACATCACGAAGTGCACAGAGGATGTCACTACAGTGAAGACCATCACTATGCGGGGTAACCATAAGCCCTGGATGACTGCAGAGGTGTGCTCGCTGCTTACAGCCAGAGATGCAGCCTTCAGAGCGAAGGACAGGATCGCCCTCCGCTCAGCCAGGTCTGCGCTCTCAAAGGGAATTAAGGCGGCAAAGTGCGCCTATGCGGAGAAAATCCAGGGACACCTCTGTGACACTAGGAACACCAAGCAGATGTGGCAGGGAGTTCGGACACTGACGGGCTATAAGTCTAGGCAGGGGGTCGATGATGACGACGCTTCGCTTCCAGACGGGCTTAACGACTTCTTTGCACGTTTTGAAGCATCAAACTCGACAATCAGAGGGAGGGCTGGCCCACCCCCACCATCAGTCAGACCAGCTTTTACCATCAACACAGTGGACACACGGAGGACCCTAACCAGAGTCAACCCACGCAAAGCTGCAGGTCCGGACAACATTCCGGGACGTGTGCTCCGAGACTGCGCAAGCGAGTTGGCGGATGTCCTGACTGACATTTATAACATCTCTCTGAGTCAGGCCATCGTTCCCAGATGCTTCAAGACCTCTATCATTGTACCGGTGGCAAAGAAACCAGTTGTGTCCTGTTTGAATGACTATCGTCCTGTTGCACTGACACCAATTGTGATGAAGTGTTTTGAACGGCTTGTCAAATCACACATTACAGCCTGCCTCCCTGCATCACACGACCCACTCCAGTTTGCATATCGTTCAAACCGCTCCACGGAGGATGCTATAGTCACCACCCTACACTCTGTCATCACCCACCTGGACCAGAAAGACACCTACGCCAGACTCCTGTACATTGATTTCAGTTCAGCATTCAACACCATTATTCCCCAGAGACTGATGGAGAAATTACTCCTTCTCGGTCTGAACACCGCCACATGTCTCTGGATCCTGGATTTCCTGACTGAGAGACCTCAGTCTGTCCGGGTTGGAAACAACATCTCCAACTCTGTCACACTGAGCACCGGATCCCCTCAAGGCTGTGTACTCAGTCCACTGTTGTTTACACTTCTAACACATGACTGTGTATCCAAACACGAGGGGAACCAGTTTATTAAGTGTGCAGACGACACCACGGTGGTGGGACTTATTCAGAGGGATGAGGAATCAATGTACAGGGAAGAAGTGAGAGACCTGGAGGGCTGGTGCAGGGAGAACAATCTGGTGCTCAACGTAGACAAAACGAAGGAGATGATTATCGACTTCCGGCGGTCACAATCTGAGCATGTCCCCCTCAGCATCGGCGGCCGTTTAGTGGAGAGAGTGGAGAACATCAAGTTCCTCGGAGTGCAGATCTCGCAGGACCTGACCTGGAGCAAGAATTCCTTGGGGATCAGGAAGCGGGCTCAGTAGAGACTGCACTTCTTGAGGAAACTCAAACAGGCCTCTCTCCCCATCTGCATCCTCAGGACCTTCTACAGAGGTGTGGTGGAGAGTGTTCTGACGTACTGCATTGCTACATGGTACTCCAGCTGCAGTATGTCAGACAAAAAAGCCCTGCAGAGGATAGTCAAGGGGGCTGAGAGGGTAATTGGAGTCTCCCTCCCCTCTGTCCAAGAACTTTTTCAGAACCGTTGTAGGAGCAGGGCACTGAACATTGTCAAGGACCGTTCTCACCCTCTGCATAAACACTTTGAACTTCTTCCATCTGGTAAATGATTCCGGAGCATCAGAGGCAGAACCACCAGACTGATCAACAGCTTCCTTCCACAAGCTGTCAGGATGCTGAACAGTTGACCCGGAATCTCTCATACACACTACTGCACCTGCGGACATTTTGTATATTATTTGTATATTATAGTTTTTTTCCCAAGTATGTCTCAGGGATGTGTGAATGGATTGGGGGGTGGGTGTCTTAAATCATGCTGCTTCTATTTATATGGATGCCGAGAGAAACGCAATTTCATCTTGCCTGCACTACAGTTGTATGTACAGCAATATGACAATAAAGTTTGATTTGATTTGAAGTCTGTGTTGCCCAGCGACAGCCCCAAAACATAACTGCTCTAGAGGAGATCTGCATGGTGGAATGGGCCAAAATACCAGCAACAGTGTGTGAAAACCTTGTGAAAACTTCCAGAAAACGTTTGACCTCTGTCATTGCCAACAAAGGGTATATAACAAAGTATTGAGATGAACTTTTGTTATTGACCAAATACTTATTTTACCGAGGAATTTACCAATTAATTAATTAAAAATCCTTCAATGTGATTTTCTGGATTTTTTTTTTTCTAATTTTGTCACTCATAGTTGAGGTATACCTATGATGAAAATTGGAGACCTCTCTCATCTTTTAAGTGGAAGAACTTGCACAATTGGTGGCTGACTAAATACTTTTTTACCCCACTGTATGTTCTCCCTGTGTCTGCGTGGGTTTTGTCACGCCGCGCCATTCATCAGCGGCGCCACCTGCTCACGCACCTGACAATCATCAGCGGCGAGGGATAAAGGCCGTCTCGCCCGGAGGCTCGGCCTGAAGCCGTCAGACTTCGTCCCTCACCGTTGTGAGCATACTTCCCTTCAGCGTCACCATTTTGGTAAGAAGATCGCTTACCTCTTTTCTTCAGTCTTCTCCCCTGTGCACAGGTGGATTCCCCAGCGGCGGACATCTCCACTCCATCGCCCAATCCTCGCTGCTGTACGGAGCTCTCCAGGTGGCTGTCTTCCGGGCTTCGCCCCCTTGTTGTGCCAGCTGTCCTGACCCACCAAGTAAGTCCTTCTCTCGCCATAAATCCCTCCTGTGTTGGTGTATGCCCGTCACCCTCTCCCTGTGCTCTCTCCATAGGGTTGCTCGGCTGTACGGTCACCTGCCTCTGTGCCTGGAGCAGACACCATCACCAACACATTTACATCCCGCAGACACGCACTCATTCACTCCTGCTGTTAATAAACTCTTTGAACTACTCTAAGCCTGTGTGTGTGCGTCTCCTGAGCCGTGCGTTATGTCAGGTTTACTCTGGGATTTCTCCGGTTTCCTCCCACATGCCCAAAAACATGCAAGTTAGGTTAATTGGCATCAAACTGGGGATTCTAAATTGTCCTTAGGTATGACTGTGAGAGTGAATGGTTGTCTGTCTCTCTGTGTTGGCCCTGCGATGGACTGGCGATCTGTCCAGGGTGTACCCTGCCTCTTGCTCAAAGATGCTGGGATAGACTCCAGCCCCCCCGCGACCCAAAAAGGATTAAGCGGAAGAAGCTGGATGGATGGATGGATGGATAGACAAAAATTAGCTCTAAAATAATCCACAAGTTTATAATAAAGTCTCAAATATACAAGAAAAGTCATAATTTTACAATAGAAAATTACAAATGAAGTAATTTGAAATGAAATTGAAATTTCATTTCAAATTACAAATGAAAATGAAAATGGTTTCAAATTTAGATAAATTTGCAGAGAAAAGTAGAAAACTATAAGAAAATTGTTATAAATTTGGGAGAAAAACCTCAAACCTTCAAGACTGAAGTCATTACTCAAGTTTTTAAGTGGGTGCTCTTTGTACCTGTAACTCAACTAGAAATTTTTGGTCGTCTACTTTTAATTATTAATTTCATAAGATAGTACTACTTTTACATGAGTAGAATTTCTGGCTACTATCCCACCTGTGATCATATAATTTAAGTATGCATGAGTACATTACTGTTATGAATGTTTTTTTCCCTTCTCTTTCCTACTCTTTCTCAATAGAAAAAAAGAAACACGAGACTAAAAATACAAAAAATAGAAAAAGTGTATACAGGAAGTGATCCAAGGTTGGAGAACGAATTACTGATTTTGAGAGCTGAATTTGACAAAAAATCAGCGAATAGAGCTGCCTCGAGTCTTCTAAGATTGAAACAATCTTTTTATGAACAAGGTGAAAAATCAGGAAAATTATTGGCATGGCAGATTAAACAATTAGAATTTAAAACACCAATTACCAGTATTGTAAGTAATGGACAGGTAGTTATAGATCCTTTAGAAATTAATAGAGCCTTTAGAGATTACTATGAAAAATTATATGATACCAAAAATGAATCTGATTTAACAAAACTAAATGGGTTTTTGAACGAGCTATCTATACCGTGTATTCCAAATGAAAACAGGGAGGTATTAGAGTCTAAAATTAGTCAAGAAGAAGTTGGGCTAGCCATTGATAATATGAAATCAGGAAAAAGTGCAGGACCAGATGGTCTTCCAGTTGACCTTTATAAAAAATTTAAGAATAAATTAATAAAACCTTTTTTTGGAAATGGTTTTAGAAGCATTTCAAAATAGTAATTTACCATCATACATGAATAATGCCTTAATTATACTGTTGCCAAAACCAGGTAAACCCTCTAATATATGTGAAAATATGAGACCAATAAGCCTATTAAATGCTGACCTTAAGATAATCTGTAAAATTTTAGCAAGACGAATACAAGAAATTTTACGAAATATTATTAATCGAGATCAGAATGGCTTTATAAAGGGAAGACAAGGCTTCCATAATGTAAGAAGACTATTTAATATTATTTATTCTAATAAAGAAGCACCGGATACAGCTCTCCTATCACTGGACGCCGAAAAGGCCTTTGATAGAGTTGAATGGCCCTTTCTTTTTGAAGTCTTACAAAGGTTTGGACTTGGAAATAATTTCATAAAATGGGTTCAGATAATATACAATAATGCTACAGCAGAAATCCTAACAAATAACAATATTTCAAAATCAATAAAAATCAATAGAGGATGTCGACAAGGCTGTCCACTTTCACCTTTACTGTTTACTATGGCAATTGAACCTTTAGCGATGGCGATACGTTTACATTCACAAATATATGGAATTAAAGTTGGACCAACAGAACATAAAATCTCCCTGTACGCCGATGACATAATTTTGTTTATGTCGAATCTTAAAAAATCAATTCCGACCTTGTTGAATTTAATAAAGAATTTTGGGGAAATATCAGGATATAAAATAAATAAAACTAAATCTTCAATATTAATGCTAAATGAGACCCAGAGAAATTACCCAGCCCCTGAGGTAAATCAGTTCAACGTTGTAAATCAGTTTAAATATTTAGGAATCCAAATTGTGCCTAAGCTAGAATCAGTCGCCAGTGTCAACTATGAAGCCTTAATGACAGATATCAATGAGTTAATTCAGAGATGAATGTCACTACCAATGTCGATGATCGGGAGAATCAATATACTTAAAAGTAATATTTTACCTAAAATACTTTATTTATTTCAATACATTCCCTTACCACCACCTTTAGATTTATTCTCAAGAATTAAAAAAAAGTTAGTGGAATTTATATGGAACAACAGGAGGGCTAGATTACGTCTGTCTTTATTATATTTACCATTTGATCGTGGAGGTCTGAAATGTCCAAATTTTATGTTGTATTATTGGTCGGCACAACTGAGGTCTATGACATATTATTTTTCATTAAATGATCTCCCTCACTGGACTGAAATGGAATCATACAATTTACCTTTACCTCTTCCCATATTCATATACTCAGATTCGGCAAAAAATTACAAAAACAAGTTAAAAATCCATTTGTAAAGCATATGATCAAAATATGGTGTGAAACTAAAAACTATTTAAAAGAACCACACTTACTGTCACAATTTAGTCCAATATGGGGTAATCAATATTTTAAACCAGGGAGAGCGGATGCTGTATTTAAAGTATGGAATTTAAAAGGGATTCAAAAGATTCAAGATTTATATTTGCCATGTGCAGATAACATTATGTCTTTTGAAGAGCTGAGGATCAAATTTAATCTTAATAGAACACATTTTTTAAAATATCTTCAACTTAGAAACTTTATTCGATCAAATCAAAATAAAGCTCTCACTCGACCTATTTATTCATCCTTGGAAAAAATGATGATGAAAGATAGTAAAAGAAAGGGTATTATTTCAGAGTTTTATAACTCATTGACACTATCCTCAAGTGAAAACTCACAGAAAAGATTAAACTACTGGAAAGAAGATCTGCAAACTGAAATTTCAGAGGAACAATGGGAATTGGCTTGTACAGAAGCTCAAACCAAATCAATAAATGTACGTCTTAAATTGATACATTTTAAATGGTTAATGCGGATCTATGTTACATCGGAGGAGTTAAATAGATATAACAAAAACATACCAGATACGTGCACAAAATGCATGGAAAGTAAAGGAACCCTATTTCATTGTGTATGGGAATGTAGAATAATTAGAATGTTTTGGGAAGAGGTGAGGGTAACAATTGAAAAAATAATCTCAAAACAAATCATATTGAATCCTAAACTGTTTTTGTTGGGTCTGTACCCAAAAAAGCATAACTTTAATAAAAGTGAAAGAACATTCATAGACCTCAGTTTGCTTAATGCCAAAAAATGTATTGCACTACTGTGGAAAAAGACTCATAGACCAGATGTGACTCAGTGGTTAAGACAGATGTTAACAAACCTTCCATTAGAAAGAATAACATACATACTGAAATCAAAGGAAATTGTGTTTGAGAATATATGGAGACCTTTTATTGATTATGTAAAAAATTTAAACATAACTCTTGAAGAAGAAGGTGAATGATGTGTGTGGACCTTGTAAATTCCAAACTGGTGAACATAATATGTATACTTATGTAATGGATTGTCTAGACTAAACAGAGGAACATTGTTGAAGACTTGATTTTGTTGGTGGTTGTGGGTGTTTTTAGTGCATTTTTTTGTAGTACTTTAGTGTTAGTGTTTGATTGTTTGTGTCATGTTTGTTAAAAAAAAAAGGTTCAATAAAGATATTGTGGGGGAAAAAAATACACATACTTTTGTCATTTATGTAAACCATAACAAATAAAATCCTACAGACAAAACATGACACTTGGTATTTTCTGACCTGTTTATATACCACCACAGACCGAGAGAGAACCTGAATTAGACAGGGCTCAGAGAGGGAAAGATGAGACAGACAACAGGGGCCAAGGAGAGGAAAGTGGTCAGGCAGAAGGTCCAGAAGAGGTGAGAGCAAAGGAAGGAGAGAAGGATGACACCAGTAAAAAGTCCAAACACAGGACCTCTGGGTGGGACCCCAACTGGCCCAATATTCCAACATTCAAGCCTCGGTTGTACAATACTTCATATGGTAAGTTCCATATGCAAAGTTACTGTGCAAAATAAAAAAAAGAAATAAATAGTATAAAATTAACTTATTCCGGTTACAATAGTGTCCTGTGTTTTCTGCCCCCCCCCCCCGGAAAAATATGTTTTTACCGCACCAAGGTCTTTAAGCCAGAAGAAACACTGTAAAACACTTCATTCACTCATCTTGTGGAGAAAGGAAGCAGGCGAGGCAACAAGCTGGACAACACATGAACTTTATTCTTTCTCCAACATACAGTACAGCAAAAAAGCCCCCGAGTCTCTGTGCATTCCTCTTTTATATCTTTAATACCATGCATTGAGACCCGGAACTTCCGACCATAATACATTGTTGTTTAGAACAAAGACCTGTGTGGCACATTAACATGACGTAACGCCGGCGCCGTTCTCACATCCTTTCCTCTTCTAGCAGCTCCGGCAGTTCCTCCTCTCCCGGGGGGACACATAGTCCTTACTGTTCCATCTGATACCTCCTCTTTTTTTCCATTGTTCCCCCCCTTCCCCAGCTGCCTTCCCTGGGTGGAGAACTCCCACACCATGCCCCCACACAGCCCCCCCCCCCCCCCCCCGCCTTTTGGGTTTGAGCCGGTGGCTGTAGCGGGGGGTCGCCCAGTCTGTGGAGGGAAAAAGGAGGGGGAGAAAACACATTAGCTTCACGAACGCAGGTCCCTGCCAAGGAATCATCAACTTGCGGAGCCACCAACGGTGGGCATCCGCACCAGGGAGCTTGGGCCAACACCACCTCCTCATCTGCCAACACAAAAGCGGGCTTCAGCCTGTCGATGCTGACAGTCTCCCTACGTCCCCCAAGTCTAACACAAAATGCTTATTCCCTGGTTCCAACACTCTGAACGGTCCATCGTATGGTGGGTGCAGCGGGGTCTGGTGCGCATCGTGCCTGACAGCTTGCAGTGTTCTGCAAGCTTTTTGGGACGAAGATGCGGGCAAAACAATGGTGGGCCGGGCCTGGTACATTAAAAGCCTCTGTACTGTGTAAACATTGCGTGGGCGGATCAGCCTCGGGTGTGGGGTTTTCTGGTAAAAATTCTCCGGGGATTCGCAGCAGCTGAGAAAAAACAAGTTCTGCCGGGGAGGCTGCCAAATCCTCCTTAGGTGTGGAGCGCAACCCTAAAAGAGCCCAGGGCAGGCGGTCGACCCAATTTGTGTCCCTGAGTGAAGCTCTGAGCACTGCTTTCAGCAACCTATGAAAACGCTCGCATAACCCGTTAGCGTGGGGGTTGTACGCGGTAGTGCAGTGAATTTTGACCCCCAGGCTCTGGCCATCACAGACCAAAGTTCCGAAACAAATTGTGGACCCCTGACGGAAGTGATATCCAACGGGGATCTGATCCGTGCAACCCAAGCCGACAAAAAAGCACGAGCCACTTCTGCGGATGTGGTAGAAGCCAACAGGACCACGTCAGGCCAGTGCATGGTGCGGTCCATATTTGTTAAAAAGTGCGTGAAACCTTGCGACGGCAGGAGGGGTCCCACCAAATCCACGTGGACGTGGTCGAACCTCCTGACCGGGATTTGGAACGGCTCGAGGGGGGCTCTGGTGTGCTTTTGCACTTTGGCCCGCTGGCACGCGGCGCAAGCTACAGCCCACTCTTTCACGTCCTTGTGCAAGCGTGGCCAGATGAATTTCGCCCCCACTAGCTTCACCGAAGCTTGCACTCCCGGATGCAAAAGGGAGTGGACTGACTCAAAAATGCAACGGTGCCAAGAGCTCGTAACTATCGGGCGCAGGCGGCCGGTGGAGACGTCACAGAGCAAGGGAGGGCACCCTTCTTGCAGCACCCTGCTCTCCAGCCTTAACCCAGTAGGCGCAGACTGGAGCGCGCAAATGTCTACGTCCCCGGCTTGCTCCGCAGCCATGGCAGGGAAATTTATTCCCATGTAGACCGGGGAGACTAACGTGCGCAACAGACAATCGGCCAGGACATTGAGCTTACCGGCGACGTGTTGAATGTCGGTCGTAAACTCTGAGATCGTGGCCAAATGCCGTTACTGCTGGGCCGACCACGTTTCCGAGACCTTGGACATCACGTACATCAGCGGCTTATGGTCCACGAACACGGTGAACTCGCGCCCTTCTAGCCAAAACTGGAAATGGTGCATCACCTGGTGTAGAGCCAACAACTCTGTCGAACTTGCTGTATTTGCGTTCACTCTCAAGCAAAGTCCGACTGAAAAATGAGAGAGGCTGCCATGAACCAGAGACGTACTGCTCTACCACTGCTCCAATGGCAACAACAGACGCGTCTGTAGTGAGCGCTATCCCTGCTGATGGATCCGGATGAGCTAGCAACGTGGCATCCACCAGCGCTGTTTTGGTGTTTGTGAAAGCCTGGACTTGCTCGTGAGTCCAGTCGACGTTTTCCGCGGGCTTCTTTTTTTTTTTTTTTAGCACGGCATACAACGGCTGCATCAGCTGGGCTGCCTGGGGAAGGAAACGGTTATAAAAATTAACCATCCCCAAAAACTCTTGCAGGGCCCTCATGGTCTACGGACACAGAAAGTCCCACATGGCACGCACCTTATCCGCTAGCAGAATTGTGCCCTCCGGTGAAATGCAGTCGCCCAAAAAATCACAGGCACACTGAACTAGCACTTCGCCAGCTCACTATAAGCCTGTGCGCTTCCAGCCTCTGGAAAACTGTCCTGAGATGGGCGATGTGCTCCTCCTCGGATGCACTAGCTGCCAGAATGTCATCTAAGTAGACAAAAACGAAGGACAAGTCGCGAAGCACTGCATGCATCATCCTCTGGAAAGTCTGTGCCACACCTTTTAATCCGAATGGCATGCATAAAAACTCAAAAAGCCCGAAAGGAGTTATTACCGCTGTTTTTGGAACGTCTTCTGTGCGCACCGGGACCTGATAGTATCCGCAGACCAGATCCGCTTGAAAAAAAACACACCTCCCGGCCAGGTGCATGGAAAGATCCTGGATGTGCGGAATGGGATAACGATCGTGTTCCGTGGCGTTATTCAAGTGCCGGAAATCACCGCACGGTCGCCACGACCCGTTGGCTTTAGGCACCATGTGTAGCGGGGATGCCCACAGGCTGTTGGAGCGCCTGACGATGCCCAACTGCTCTAAGTTGGCAAACTCCTCTTGCGCGCTGGCCAGTTTAGCTGTGTCCAGGCGCCAAGGTTGCGCGAACACCGGCGGGCTTTTTGTCATTATGAAGTGTTCGACTCCCTGTCTTCGTTATTGTAGCCGAAAAAGTCGGGACCATGAGTGCTGGGAACTGTGTGACCAAATGTTGGTACTTACCCCCTGGAGCTGTAACGTTAGCCAGTGTTGTCAACCCAGCTCCCCGAGCTGTACAGGGCAATGAGGTAAAAGAGACAGCATCCACTAATCTCCTATTAGCAACATCGACTAACAACCCATAAGCACATAAAAAATCTGCGCCTAAATGGGGGTGGAACATGCAGCTACCACAAAGTCCCACTGAAAGTTGCGTCCATGTAAGCATATTGTCAGTGTCTGCTCACCAAATGTCCTGATGGTGGATCCGTTGGCGGCCGTGAGCTCGGGACTGCTGCCTCCTGCTGACCTGTCTGCATTGACCGGCAGGATGAGGCTCTTGCCGGAGTCCACCAGAAACAGTCTCCCTGAATGAGTGTCCATGACATAAAGCAGTCTGTTCCTGTTGCCATCGGTTGCAGTGGCAACTGAATTCTGAACGTGCCGTCTTCCTGGCTTCTTGAATTGGCATGGCGACAGGCAGCGTTGGGCATTCAAGACGAAACGGCGATGATAAAAACAGATTGCCCCGTTCCTTCGTCTCCTGGTGTCCGTCCCGGCTACCAACAACGGCTCCTCGACCTCTCTGGAGTCCCTCATGGATGCCAGTGCCCTTGCCTGCACGCTGAGAGTTCTGGTCGCCAAAATGATGCGGTCCGCTTCCTGCGCCAGGACGTGGTAGTCTTTAGCAACCAGCCGTGGCGAGTTGGCCAAGATCACTCTTGCTGTAGCCGGTAGGTTCCTGAGGAGCAAATGGGTGAACAGGAAAGATTCATCGTCCTTCCCCCTCAGCACCAACATGCTCTCTATGAGCTCCATTGCTGATCTGTCATCTAACTCCAAACGCATTAGGAGTTTCTCTGCATTCTCACTGTCAGAAAGGGTATAGCACTGGAGGAGCATCCTCTTGAGCGCTTCATATTTTCCTTGGGTCAGCAGCTCCTGGAGCAGGCTCATCACCTGTTGCATGGCGCGCACATCCAGTGCAGCGGCCACTTAGTACTTGGTATCGTCCGTTGTTATCCCATGGAGTGTGAACTGGGCTTCTGTGTGCAAGAACCACGCGGTCGGGTTGTGAAGCCAGAAGTCTGGGAGCTCGACTGAGACAGCGCACATGGCGCTGGTGCTCCCCCTCCAGGTAGTCTCTGGGGTGGTGCTCGGCTCGCTTTCCCTGGCACGTCTTAGGATCACCAATGTGGAGAAAGAAAGCAGGCAAGGCAACGAGTTGGACGACACATGAACTTTATTCTTTCTCCAACATACAGTACAGCAAAAAAGCCCCCGGGTCTCTGCATTCCTCTTTTATATCTTTAATACCATGCATTGAGACCCGGAACTTCCGACCATAATACATTGTTGTTTAGAACAAAGACCTGTGTGGCACATTAACATGACATAACGCCGGCACTGCTCTGACACCCGTTCCTCTTCCAGCAGTTCCTCCTCTCCCCGGGGGGCGCATAGTCCTTGCTGTCCCATCTGATACCCCCCGGTGACACCTCCTCTTTTGGTCCATTGTTCCCCCCTTCCCCAGCTGCCTTCTCTGGGTGGAGAACTCCCACACCATGCCCCCACAATCTCACCGATACCTGTAATAGAACCGATGAGCTTATTTATACCATGGTCGCATATATTTATTTCCATCAACCTGAGTTCACCCTAATGTTGCTCATCATGGATTTCGTTCCTCCATCTGTCTTCTGCCGTTAATGACAGTTTTAATGTCAGCACACACTACTATATTATTTTTATTAATCCTCAGATGGAGATCAGCTGCTCAAATCAGTGGTGTTACAGCATGTGTCTCCTCCTAAACATGGTGCTTTAGCATTAAATGTGACTTTTGAGGCTGCCACACAACACTAATTTATTTATTACTTTATTTTCTTCTCTCATTTCTCTGCAATCCGTCTGCAACAATCAGAGTCTTCTTGTCTGCTGGAAATGCCGAAATATTCACAAATGATATCTGAAAATGAAATATCCACTATAAACAAGCACAACCCAACTTTCGATGCACCCACACTGCTTTGCGTCAGAGATGTAATATAAAAATTGTTTAGTACATAGAAATAATTTTGGCAATCCTAACTGACCTAAAATGGAAAAAAGTTTAATCTGATTTAATGTGAGACAGTGAGGGAGGAAAAAGGTTATGCATCTTCTTATACAGTGCATGTCAACTTCTGGTTTCAACTGTGTTTCAAGTTGCTTTGAAATAACTGTGGTTATGAATGGTGCTATGTAAATAAAGCTGAATTAAAGTGAATTTGACTGAAGACCCTCCCCACTGAACCAGTGATCCAAGGTCTTCAAGGAAGCTTTGACTAGTCTATGCCATGACATTTGTAGTTTTCAAATCTCAAATGGGATTTTGAACAGAGTTTAGATCTTACATAAAGCTGCTGCTCACATGGTCAACTTTTTTTCATGCGGTCAGGTTCACGATGAAGAGACCCAGGTTGCCAAAGAAAAAGACAACGATGGCATCAAAAACCCAGAGCCATGGATCGGAGTAGTGCCTGTGGAGATGGATGAAAGCAAAGCCTCCACTGGGAACCAGGAGTCATTTACTGATACAGTGGTCAATAAAGTAAGCAGCATGTTTTTGATCTAGTTTAATTACCTGTCTTAATTTTAGTAGTAAAGATGTTTCCAGAAATAGCCCCAATTTTCTGGAAATTCTCTATGTACGAGTCTAATGCAAATATAATTTTTTATTTATTGTAACCTTTAACCTTTAATGATGTTTCAGAGTACCCACCCTTTTTGGAGTCTGTGACTGGGGTGCTGGAGGGTGCTCCTCCTGGAGACTCCATTGTCCTACTGGGGGACTTCAATGCGCATGTGGGCAACGACAGTGAAACCTGGAGGGGGGTGATTGGGAGGAACGGCCTGCCCGATCTGAACCCGAGTGGTGTTCAGTTATTGGACTTCTGTGCTAACCACAGTCTGTCTATAACGAACACCATGTTCAAGCATAAGGGTGTCCATATGTGCACCTGGCACCAGGACACCCTAGGCCGCAGGTCGATGATCGATTTTGTTATCGTATCATCAGACCTGCGACCGTATGTCTTGGACACCCGAGTAAAGAGAGGTGCAGAGCTGTCAACTGATCACTACCTGGTGGTGAGTTGGATCCGATGGCAGGGGAGGAAGCCATTCAGACCTGGTAGACCCAAACGTATAGTGAGGGTGTGCTGGGAGCGTCTGGCTGAGGCCCCTGTCCGGGAGGTCTTCAACTCCCACCTCCGGAAGAACTTCAACCACATTCCGAGGGAGTCTGGAGACATGGAGTCTGAATGGGCCATGTTCTCCACCTCTGTTGTTGAAGCGGCAGCCCAGAGCTGCGGCCGCAAGGTGGTCGGTGCATCTCGTGGTGGCAACCCCCGAACCAAGTGGTGGACACCAGTGGTGAGGGGGGCCATTGAGCTGAAGAAGGAGTCCTATCAAGCTTGGTTGGCTTGTGGGACTCCCGAAGCAGCTGAGGTGTACCGGCAGGCCAAGCGGAGTGCAGCTCGGGTGGTTGCTGAAGCAAAAACCCGGGTATGGGAGGAGTTCGGTGAGGCCATGGAACAAGACTTTCGGTCGGCTTCAAAGAGATTCTGGCAAACTGTTCGGCGGCTCAGGAGGGGAAAGCAGCTCCCCGTCCACACTGTGTATGGTGCGGATGGGACACTGTTGACTTCAACTGGGGATATCGTCGGGCGGTGGAAGGAATACTTTGAGGATCTCCTCAATCCCACTGATACGCCTTCCACAGAGGAAGCAGGGTTTGGGGACGAGGGGGATGACTCGCCTATCACAGGGGCTGAGGTCGCCAAGGTGGTTAAAAATCTCCTTGGTGGCCGGGCCCCGGGGGTGGACGAGATTCGCCCCGAGTACCTCAAGGCCCTGGATGTTGTTGGGTTGTCATGGTTGACACGCCTCTGCAACATTGCGTGGAGGTCGGGGGCAGTGCCTTTGGCATGGCAAACCGGGGTGGTGGTTCCTCTCTTCAAAAAAGGGGACCGGAGGGTGTGCTCCAACTTTAGAGGGATCACACTCCTCAGCCTCCCTGGGAAGGTCTATGCCAAGGTACTGGAGAGGAGAGTCCGGCCGTTGGTCGAACCTCGGATTCAGGAGGAGCAATGTGGTTTTCGTCCTGGCCGTGGCACATCGGACCAGCTCTTTACCCTCTCGAGAATTCTTGAGGGTTCGTGGGAGTTTGCCCAACCAGTTTACATGTGTTTTGTGGACTTGGAGAAGGCATTTGACCGCGTCCCTCGTGGATTTTTGTGGGGGGTGCTTCGGGAGTATGGGGTATCGGGCTTGTTGTTACGAGCTATTCGGTCTCTGTACGACCGTTGTGAGAGTTTAGTTCGCATTGCCAACACTCGGTCGGAGTCATTCCCAGTGAGAGTTGGACTCCGCCAGGGCTGCCCTTTGTCACCGGTCCTGTTCATAATTTTTATGGACAGGATTTCTAGGCGCAGCCAGGGAATGGAGGGTGTCATGCTTGGTGACCACAGGATCTCATCTCTGTTGTTTGCAGATGATGTTGTCCTGTTGGCTTCATCCAGCAATGACCTACAGCTCTTGCTGGGACGGTTTGCCGCTGAGTGTGAAGCGGCTGGGATGAGAATCAGCACCTCCAAGTCCGAGTCCATGGTCCTCAGCCGGAAAAAGGTGGATTGTCCTCTCCGGGTTGGGGACAGGCTCCTGCCCCAAGTGGAGGAGTTTAAGTATCTTGGGGTCTTGTTCACGAGTGAGGGGAAAATGGAGCGAGAGATCGACAGACGGATTGGAGCAGCATCTGCAGTGATGCGGACGTTGTACCGGTCTGTTGTGGTGAAGAGGGAGCTTAGTTCTAAGGCAAAGCTGTCGATTTACCAGTCAATCTACGTTCCTACTCTCACCTATGGTCACGAGCTTTGGGTAATGACCGAAAGAACGAGATCGCGGATACAAGCGGCTGAAATGAGCTTTCTCCGTAGGATTGCTGGACTCACCCTCAGAGATAGGGTGAGGAGCTCAGTCATCCGGGAGAGGCTCAGAGTAGAACCGCTGCTCCTCCACATTGAAAGGAGTCAGTTGAGGTGGTATGGGCATCTGATTAGGATGCCTCCTGGACGCCTCCCACTTGAGGTGTTTCAGGCACGTCCCACTGGGAGGAGACCCCGGGGCAGACCCAGGACTCGGTGGAGAGACTATGTCTCCCAGCTAGTCTGGGAACGCCTTGGTATCCCCTCTGAAGAGCTGGAGCAGGTGGCTGGGGAGAGGGAAGTCTGGGCTTCTCTGCTTGAACTGCTGCCTCCGCGACCCGGACCTCCGGAAAAGCGGTAGAAGATGGATGGATGGATGGATGGTAACCTTTAACCCCTTGCACTCTGGCCAATTTCCCTAAAAACGCCTAAAAATAACATACCCAAAGTAAATCAAAAGCTGTTCTTCAACCCTTTGCAGCATCTTCATGGGGTTGGTCTCATTTAAAAGAAAACACTTTGAATTTTTTGGCAAAACAGTCATAATCTCTCTAAGTGCTCCTTCCACTGAGTAACAGTCATCTAAACATACAGAACTTGAAGAAAATAAATTTCGCCTGGGTGTTTTTTTGGATACAAATGCTTGCAAACAACACACAGCTGTCAGATCCGGGCTGGAAAATGCAACAGAAATGTAGAACCAAGTGTTATCCAGCTGAGGTCAAAATTTTGTAACAATACCACAAAAAATGAATATATTACACAGCTTTTTCCTCAGGTTGTTCCCAGGCGTTTTTGAACTGTGCCAAATTGTGCCAAATGGCACAGTTTGGAAAAACGTCTGTAACTTTTGAATGATTCAATATAGAAGCTTGATCTTGGGCTCTTTTTTTTTTTTTTTTTTTTTTCTCTCTCGGCGCCACACGAGTCGGCTGCCTTTTGCAACAGCGGCTCGATTCCGAGTCTTTTTCCCTTCCTCTCTCTTTTGATCCGTCTTTTTTTTTCACCCCACTTATATCACGGACACACAGATCGTCCTAAATGTCTCCTGAGCCGGTGGACGGAGCCACTGTCTATAGCAGGATACGATACAGCAGAGAACAGCTGCTAGCATTCAACCGCCACCCGGTCCCATTGGAAAAACTCGACATACCGAGTGAACTGAGGCGAAAACGCCGCGGCTGCCGGGCTGGAGTAAGGCGGAGGACAAAAAATATAAGGTACAGACCCTCCCTTCCATCTGTTGTCATGGGAAATGTACGGTCGATACTGGGAAAGTTAGATGAGCTAGCGGCTATCTCCCGTTATGATAGCACATACCGGGAGTGCTCTCTCCTTTTGTTTACTGAGACGTGGCTAACTGAACTAGCAGCAGATGCTAACATTGAGCTGGAGGGTTTTCACATGATACGAGCTGACCGAACACCAGACAGTGGCAAGGCTAGGGGCGGTGGAGTGATCATGTATGTTAACAACAACTGGTGCAGACCGGGACATATCACTGTTAAACAACGACACTGCAGCAAAGACATTGAGTTGCTAGCTGTTAGCATGAGGCCTACATATCTCCCGAGAGAACACTCACACGTGATCTGCATTGTTGTTTATGCAAATCCGACGGCGAACGCTGGGACAGCACGTGACGTCATCCATTCAGTAACCAGCAGGCTGCAGACAGAACACCCAGATGCTCTTCTCCTCATCTCAGGCGATTTCAACCATGTTTCACTGTCTCCCATTCTACCCACGTTCACCCAGTATGTCACATGCCACACTAGAGACAATAAAACACTGGATTTATTCTACGCAAACACTAAGGAGGCGTACACCTCATCACAACTACCCCCACTCGGGAGATCGGATCACAACTTGGTTCATCTCCGGCCGGTGTACAAACCCCTAGTGCACAGACAACCTCCGGCCATGCACACTGTGGAGTTATGGTCTGAGGAGACAATGGACACCCTAAAGGGCTGTTTTGAAGCCACCGCCTGGAAGCAGCTCTGCGATCCACATGGTGAGGACATCGATGGCCTCATTCACACCTTCACGGGCTACCTCAGCTTCTGTGTGGACAAATCCGTTCCCACCAAGACCATACGGCGTCACTCAAACAACAAACCCTGGATCAACCCTGAGATAAAAACACTTCTGAGAGAGAAGAAGAGGATCTTCAGGTCGGGGAACAGGGAGATGCTGAAGTCCGTACAGAGGGAGCTGAGGAGAAAGATCAGAGAAGGCAAGGACAGCTTCAGGAAGAAGATGGAGGACAAGCTGCAACAGAGCGACATCAGCGGGGTCTGGAGAAACCTCAAAACCATCTCGGGGCTCCAGAATACCTCCCCCCAGGCCACAGGGGGCAGGGAGTGGGCGAACAACCTGAATCTGTTTTTCAATAGATTTGACCAACCGCCCTCCCCCCTGACTGCACAACAACCACTGCTGCCTCTAAAGAAATCAAGTCCTGCTGCCCACTCCCCACTCTACCAACACCCCCCCACTCCCAACACACAGCCCCCCATCCTGACCCTGACCAGGACCCAGGTGAGGACGGAGCTGAGGAAGATCAAGGCGAGGAAGGCGCCGGGACCGGACGGCATCAGCGCAAAGCTCCTCAAGTCCTGTGCAGACCAGCTGTGTGGGATTGTGACGTATATCTTCAACATGAGCCTGAAACTGGGGAGGGTACCACAGCTGTGGAAAACATCTTGTGTGGTACCTGTACCAAAAACTTCCCACCCCAAAGACCTGAACAGCTACAGACCGGTGGCCTTGACGTCCCACTTGATGAAGACCCTGGAGAGACTGCTCCTTGCTCACCTCCGCCCCCTGGTGGAACCAGCGATGGATCCACTCCAGTTCGCCTACCAGCATGGCATTGGGGTGGAGGATGCGGTGATCTTCCTCCTTCACCGTTCTCTGTCCCACCTGGAGAAGCCCGGGAATATGGTGAGGATCATGTTCTTTGACTTCTCCAGTGCTTTCAACACCATCCAACCGATGATCCTGAAGGACAAGCTGCTGCGCGCAGGGGTGGACCAGCACCTGTCATCATGGATCCTGGACTACCTCACGAACCGGCCTCAGTTTGTGAGAACCCGGGACTGTGTGTCCGACACGATCATCAGTAGCACGGGGGCCCCCCAGGGAACGGTGCTGGCTCCCTTCCTGTTCACTCTTTATACTGCGGACTTCTCACACAACACAACACACTGCCATCTACAGAAGTTCTCTGATGACTCTGCGATCGTTGGCCTCATCTCCAATGGAGATGAAGCTGAGTACAGAGGGCTTATCCAGGACTTCGTGGACTGGTGCCATCGGAACTGCCTCCAGATCAACGCGAGGAAAACTAAGGAGCTGGTGGTGGACTGCCGCAGGCATGGGCAGCCCCTCACAGTACCAGTAAATATACAGGGAACAGACATCGAGATGGTGACATCCTATAAGTACCTGGGTATTCATCTGAACAATAAACTAGACTGGTCACACAATACTGATGCACTCTACAAGAAGGGACAGCGCAGGCTGTTCCTGCTGAGGAGACTCAGGTCTTTTGGTGTACAAGGGGCGCTGCTGAAGTCATTCTATGACACGGTGGTGGCATCAGCCATCACTTTTGGAGTGGTCTGCTGGGGCAGTGGCATTACTGCAGCCGATAGGAAGAGACTGAACAAACTGATTAAGAAAGCTAGCTCTGTCCTGGGGCAGCGCCTTGATCCGATGGAGGAGATAGGAGAGAGAAGGACGGTGGCTAAACTGTCATCTCTGCTGGAGTCCGAGTTCCACCCTATGCAGGACATACTGAATGCACTGAGGAGCTCATTTAGCAGCAGACTACATCATCCCAGGTGCACAACCGAGAGGTTTCGTAGGTCCTTCCTACCAACGGCTGTCAGACTGTACAACCTAAGCAGGGCTGCTCGCAGAGATAGCAAAAAGACGTAACAAACTAATAGTTTTTTGAATGCAAAAGATGCAATAGACTTACACAATGGTCCTCTCCGGCATACAACTAGGAACATACCGGTCGCTATGGAGGGTGAGAATATGTATGGGCACATAATCATACCATGTAGGATAACTAAGTAGACGGTTATGCTGTTTCATTCCATCTAGCAACAATGCTCTGCACTGTGTGTGTTTATATATTTGCATATTTATTCCATCTAGCTACAATGCTCCGTACTGTGGGTGTTTATATATTTATATATCTACATATTATTCCATCTAGCTACATTGCTCCGCACTGTGTGTGTTTATATACTTGCATATTTATTCCACCTAGCTGCAATGCTCCGTACTGTGGGTGTTTATATATTTACATATTTATTCCATCTAGCTACAATGCTCTGCACTGTGTGTTCATATATTCATATATTTATTCCATCCAGCTACAATGCTCTGCACTGTGTGTCTGTGTGTGTGTGTATATATATATATTTTATAGTAATACGTACATATGTTTATTAGCTGCTCTTGCTTGCTTGTTTTTTTTTTCTTGCCTTCTGATTGTTGCTCTGAGTGTTGCTATCCCTGTGCTGTTGCAATCCTGGAATTTCCCCGTTGTGGGACTAATAAAGGCTTATCTTATCTTATCTTATCTTATCTTAATGAAAGGTGACACTCAGGGCTGTGTGTGTGTGTGTGGGGGGGGTTGTTTATTCATTCATAAATGAATGAATGAACAAACAAGCCCCCACACACAAAGAAGCATGCCACGTAAAAAATGTGGCTTTTTTTTTTTTTTACAAGAAAAAATAACCTACAGTGCACTAAAAATTATACTAAAATATCTGTAATGTACAGGATAACAACTCCCACCCCCCGCTACAGAGGACGGACATCGTCCATCGCTACATGACGGACAGCGGGGATGGTGCGCTGCGGTCTACTACGCACAGTTGTACTAAAATATCTGCAATATATCTGCAATCTGCTACAGAAGAGTAACGGGGGGCGGGGGGGGAGTTCATGGTCCGGACGCGGCGCACGGACCAGTCCGTCATGTGGTGATGACGCACAGTTGTAATTTACCGATCGGTCAAAAGTCATTTTGATTACAATTTTCAGGGATAAAGAATAATTTAGCTTATAACACTTACCTGTCCACAACAGCAGTGTCGCTGGCGAACTTCTCTTCCTCATTGTCAGATGAACATGACGCTGGTCCGCTTGTTACGACTCGTGGTTCTGGTCACATGACCCGGTCAAACCATGATTCCATATTGCTGTTTTGCGCTTCCATGATTGCGATTTTGGCAAACAATTTTTCAAAACAAATAAGAACAGTAGTAAAAAAAAAAAGACTGGCGAACGTGTGTGTGTCACCCAGCGGCTTATACAAAACAGATTTTACGCATGGGACGCACGCTTTCGAACTTCTCTGCTTCAGTTGGCTCGCTGTATTCGCAGCCGTTGGTAGGTGGGTCCTTCTTGCTCGGTTTTCAGTCATTGGTTCTTCAAGGTTTCAGAAACCCAATTCAAGGCTCTTATTAGTCGAATGAGAGGTCAATCAAATCTAAACCAATCAAAGCACTCCTTTGGCTTTCTGTTCGCGGCTGTGTCTGTAGTGGAAGAACGGAAATGCAGCTTTTTTCTTTTTTTTTTCAGTGTGTGCTAGGACGCAGAGACGTGACCGCCCGCGGTATCCCGGAGTGCAAGAGGTTAATTCAAAAGGACCAGTGCATGTTGTTGGATATCAAAATAAGAATATAAAATGTTTTATTTTAGCAGCATTTCTTAACATGTAAGAGTAATTTGTCTTTTATCAAACATTTTATGGATTGATGAAAAACCCAGCCACAGGGGGTGCACAAGCCAGTGTACTCCTAGTGCCGGTCCCAAGCCCGGGTAAACGGGGAAGGTTGTGTCAGGAAGGGCATCCGAAGTAAAACCTTTGCCAAATCAAACAATGTGGATCTTGACGAATGAGACTTTCATACCGGATTGGTCGAGGCCCAAGTTAACAACGACCGTCACCAATGCTGTTAACCGACAGGGTGCTGGTGGAAATTGGGCTACTGTTGGTCGAAGATCGAGGAGGAGGAGAGGGGAAAGTTGTGTTATGAGGGAGAGGGATGATGGAGACAAGAAAGGTAGATACACTACTCACAAAAAGGAATATTTGACTTTCAGATAAAATTTATGGAAAATGTAAAAAATTCATGCTACAGTGATATATCATGAAAGTAGGGCATTTAAGTAGAAGCATGCAATGGTGAGTTCCTCATCTCAATTTATTGAAACAAAAGCCAACAACAGTGATGGGTATACCACAACAAAAAATGTCAATGTCTCAATAACTTGTCATGTGCCCTTGAGCATCAATTACAGCTTGACAACGACGTCTCATGCTGTTCACAAGTTGACTTATCATCTGCTGAGGCATGGCATTCCACTCTTCTTGAAGGGCAGCTCTCAAGTCACTGAGGTTTTGAGGTGCAGGGTTACGAGCCTCTACATGGCGACTCAGCTGATCCCATAGGTTTTCTATGGGATTCGGGTGTGGAGAAAATGCAGGCCTCTCCATTTGAGGAATCCCAGCCTGCAGAAGCCGTTCTTTAAAGATGCAACCTCGATGAGCTGGAGCATTGTCGTCCATGAAGATGAAATTAGGCCTGTGTTGTTCATGCATAATGGGGCACAATGACTGGATTAGTGATGTTATTCAGGTAGTATCGGCTTGCCACTGTACCATTCTCAAGGTGTAGGGCAGTTCTGTATGAACTAGACACACCTGCCCAGACTGTAACACCACCACCGCCAAAGGCTCCTCTGGTGACAACAGTGGCTGATGCATAGTGCTGTCCTTGACATCTCCAACATTGTTGGCGGCCATCATTTCTGCTCAGTGCGAATCGACTTTCATCAGAGTACAGCACTGAGGCCCATTTGTCCCTTGTCCAGTGTAAATGCTCCCTGGCCCATGCAAGACAATGACGCCTGTGCCTGGTGGTGTGGTCAGGTACCCTTGCAGGTCGTCTAGCATGCAGACCACACTGATATAAATGGTTTCGAATGGTCTGACAAGACACTTGGGTACCTCTCACCTCCCTTAAATGTGTCTGGAGTTGAGTGGCATTTATCATCTGGTTCCACAGGGTACTGTTCACAATGAAGCAATCATCAGCGTGGGATGTGGCCAAAAGACGTCCACTTCTATGCCTTTCTGCAACTCTTCCAGTCTCTCTGTATCTCTGTTGCAACCTGCTGATGACACTCTGTGACACTCTAAGCTCAGTGGCCACTTACCTCTGAGAACATCCTGTTTGAAGCTTTGCAATGGCAAGGTACTGTTGATCAGTTGTTAGGTGTCATTTTGGTCTCATGGCGTCAAAATGTGAACAGCATTACGAAGAGGACTGTTGAAATACCAATTCTAATTGAACCAGAAAATGTATTGGTCGATTTATGGATCAAACACCTATTGTGAATTTTGCCGTTTAGAACCTTGTTAGAGAACAGCAAGTTACGCAAAAAGTATCGAAATACTGAACAGTTGTAAATGTGTATTCAAAAGGTTAGAGAAGGTCAAATTAAGTTCACCTGTAAAGTGCATTTTAGGTGCATCTTGAAATTTCACCTGAAAGCCGAATATCCCTAACTTCTTGTGAGTAGTGTATATTGTGTGTTCAAGAAACCAGATGGAAGGGAAGCAATGCTAGGAGCATTGGGGGGGTTAAACTGTTCTACCATGGCGTAGATAGGAAGAGAAATGGAGTTGGAGTAATCTTGAAGTACAGTGGGGCAAAAAAGTATTTAGTCAGCTACCAATTGTGCACTTTTGACTGAGTTATGTAATTTATATAGTTGCCGTGACATTATGCAAATTAGATGTGTAAATTTATTCCTATCTGAAACTTTGGATCATACAGTGGGGCAAAAAAGTATTTAGTCAGCCACCAATTGTGCAAGTTCTCCCACTTAAAAGATGAGAGAGGTCTCCAACTTTCATCATAGGTATACCTCAACTATGAGAGACAAAATGAGGAAAAAAAATCCAGAAAATCACATTGAAGGATTTTTAATGAATTAATTGGTAAATTCCTCGGTAAAATAAGTATTTGGTCAATAACAAAAGTTCATCTCAATACTTTATGTACCCTTCGTTGGCAATGACAGAGGTCAAACGTTTTCTGTCAGTCTTCACAAGGTTTTCACATACTGTTGCTGGTATTTTGGCCCATTCCTCCATGCAGATCTCCTCTAGAGCAGTGATGTTTTGGGGCTGTCGCTGGGCAACACGGACTTTCAACTCTCTCCAAAGATTTTCTATGGGGTTGAGAGCTGGAGACTGGCTAGGCCACTCCAGGACCTTGAAATGCTTCTTACGAAGCCACTCCTTCGTTGCCCGGGCGGTGTGTTTGGGATCATTGTCATGCTGAAAGACCCAGCCATGTTTCATCTTCAGTGCCCTCACTGATGGAAGGAGGTTTTCACTCAAAATCTCACGATACATGGCCCCATTCATTCTTTCCTTTACACGGATCAGTCGTCCTGGTCCCTTTGCAGAAAAACAGCCCCAAAGCATGATGTTTCAGGTTCAGGTTCAGGTTCAGGTTCAGGTTCAGGTTACTTTATTTGTACCCGTAGGTAGATTTGTTTTGCAGTTGGTGACATCCATATTTACAAGCCACTAATTACATTCAACATAGACACAAACACAGGCACACATCTTACAAAATAGGTAAATATAAAATATGTACAATATGATTTTTATAGCTTGTTCAACTCTTTGACAGCAGCAGGGACAAAGCTGTTTTTGTAGCGCTGGGTTCTACTTTTTGGGACAGCAAACCTCCGTCTGGAGGGAAGAAGCTGAAAGTTGCAGTGCAAAGGGTGGGAGTCATCATTTAAAATCGAGTCGGCCATCCTCTGTACTTGTCTGGTGTACAGGGATGTCAGGCTCAGCTGTGACTCACCAAGCAAACGACTGGACCATCTGACTACCTGATCCAAGGATTTCCTCTGTTTCAGTTTTATCTGACCAAACCATGACATTAAAGAAAAGGATAAAACAGATTCAATTAAAGCCCGATAGAACATAGTCATTATGGTTCGGTCAATTTGGAAGCGTGCAAGTTTCCTCAAACAATGCAAATTTTGCTGACCCTTTTTGCACACCCTTTCACAGTTCACCTCAAAGTTCAATCCACTATCAATAATTGTCCCAAGATATTTGTACGATTGTACACATTCGGTGGTCTGGCCTTTTAGTATGGTGACTTTGTGCCTGGGAGTTTTCCTCCTAAAGTCAATAATCATATCTTTCGTTTTTGTTGTATTCAGCTGCAGGTAGGAATCCTCACACCAGTGAACAAAGTCATCAACTACTGGGCCGTGGCCACTCTCACCATCCTGGAGGAGACTGACAATGACTGAGTCATCAGCATACTTTATAATGTGTCTGTTGTCATGTCTGCTCCGACACATGTTTGTGTACAGGATGAAGAGTAGTGGTGACAACACACACCCCTGAGGAGAGCCAGTAGAAGAGCACTTTAGGTCAGACAATGTGCCATTGACCCTTACTCTCTGCGTCCTTTTGGTTAAGAAATCCAGAATCCAACCCACCAGATTATTGCTTAAATCAAATTGTTGCAGGAGCCTTTCAACTAAAATATGAGGTTGGATTGTATTAAAGGCAGAAGAAAAGTCCACAAATAAAAGCCTGGCGTGTGTCCCATTAAAATCCAGATGTTTAAAAAGCATGTCAAACAGAGTGACAGTGGCATCCTCCACTCCTCTGTGAGGCCTATAGGCAAACTGCAGAGGATCCAATGCATGTTCAGTCTGCCTTAGGACCTCACGTCTGACCAGTTTTTCAAAAATTTTCATTAAAATTGAAGTCAAAGCAACTGGTCTAAAGTCGTTTACCGTTTTAGGACAGCTGGATTTTGGAACGGGAACAACCACGGCATCTTTCCAGATCGTAGGCACATGTTGTGTCTGTAAGGACTTATTGAAAATATAATGAAATATAGGACTCAGTTCATGTGCACAGGACTTTACCAGGCGTCCACATATATTATCAGGGCCCTGACTTTTGTTCACTTTTACAGCACGGAACTCCCTTTTAACATCCTGCATCTCAATATTAAAGTGCTGATTGTCTTTGAGTTTCTGTTTCAAATCTTGGATTTTTGTGCTAAAATCAAAGGAGTCAAAACGACCATAAAAACAATTAAGAGCATTAGCCAGCTCTGTGTCTGAACTAAAACCATCTAAAAACACACGATTACTGCGCTCTGTGCTCTGAAGGCCTGCAATAGTTTTCATACTGGCCCAGGCCGAACCAAGTTTATTTGCTGCCATCTTGCTTTCCAACTCTGATTTATAATTCTGTTTTGCTCTTAAAATTTCGGCCTTCAGCTCCTTGGTGGCAACCTGTAGCGCAGAAACAGACCTCTGTTTAAAGGCAAGAGCTTTCCTCTGTAAGCAGGATTTAACTGATTTAGTAACCCATGGTTTGTTGTTGGGGTATATTTTGACACGTTTACGTGGAACAAACTTATTTTGACAGTAAGCCATGTATGAGCATGTGAGCTCAGCCAGAGAGTCCAAATCATCCCCGCAGGCCATTATAAACATCTTCCAGTCTGTACAGTCAAAGCATTCCTGGAGGCTGTGCTCTGAATCTTCTGTCCACACATCAATGTCTCTCATCTCCACCTTGCCTCTTCTGAGAGCAGTTTTATATGTGGGCAGCAAATGAACACAGTTGTGATCTGAGGATCCTAAAGGAGGAAGGGGGAGTGATTTATAGGCCCTCTCTATGGATCCATAGCACAGGTCCAATGTCTTTTTTCGCCTGGTTGGGCAGGAGACATACTGATGAAAGTTTTTAAGTGTCTTCTTTAATGAAACATGGTTAAAATCCCCAAGAATGAAGTTTGGCGCCTCTGGAGAAATTGACTGCAGCCGCTGCACCACATCAGAGATGGTGCTGGAGGCGGAGTCAGCGTCTGCCCTCGGATGAATGTACACAACTGTGATGAAAAGTTGGGGAAACTCTCGAGGCAAATAAAAGGGGCGAAGCGACACAGACAGCAGCTCCACATGGGGTGTACTGATGCGCTCTCTGACCGTGACAGATGTGCAGTACTGCTTATTAATGTATAAACATACTCCGCCCCCCTGACGCTTCCCAGTTACCTCTTCCTGCCGATCCGAGCGCAGCGGAGCTCCAAAGCCGTCAATCCACACCCATGCTTCACAGTAGGTATGGTGTTCTTTCTCCTCCAAACATGACAAGTTGAGGTTTTACAATAAAGTTCTATTTTGGTTTCATATGACATTCTCCCAGTCCTCTTCTGGATCATCCAAATGCTCTCTAGCAAACTTCAGACGGGCTCGGACATGTACTGGCTTAAGCAGGGGGACACGTCTGGCACTGCAGG
This sequence comes from Pholidichthys leucotaenia, assembly GCA_020510985.1. NCBI lineage: Eukaryota > Metazoa > Chordata > Actinopteri > Cichliformes > Pholidichthyidae > Pholidichthys > Pholidichthys leucotaenia. Next base: position 438,863,974 of record CM035838.1, read on the forward strand.
ATTTGAGTCCCTGGCGGCGTAGTGCGTTACTGATGGTAGCCTTTGTTACTTTGGTCCCAGCTCTCTGCAGGTCATTCACTAGGTCCCCCCATGTGGTTCTGGGATTTTTGCTCACCGTTCTCGTGATCATTTTGACCCCATGGGGTGAGATCTTGCATGGAGCCCCAGATTGAGGGAGATTATCAGTGGTCTTGTATGTCTTCCATTTTCTAATAATTGCTCCCACAGCTGATTTCTTCACACCAAGCTGCTTACCTATTGCAAATTCAGTCTTCCCAGCCTGGTGCAGGTCTACAATTTTGTTTCTGGTGTCTGGAGTCTGACTGTTTGAGGTTGTGGACAGGTGTCTTTTATACTGATAACGAGTTCAAACAGGTGCCATTAATGAGTGGAGGACAGAGGAGCCTCTTAAAGAAGAAGTTGCAGGTCTGTGAGAGCCAGAAATCTTGCTTGTTTGTAGGTGACCAAATACTTATTTTACCGAGGAATTTACCAATTAATTCATTAAAAATCCTTCAATGTGATTTTCTGGATATTTTTTTTCTCGTTTTGTCTCTCATAGTTGAGGTATACCTATGATGAAAACTGGAGACCTCTCTCATCTTTTAAGTGGGAGAACTTGCACAATTGGTGGCTGACTAAATATTTTTTTGCCCCACTCTAAGAGTATGTGAAGAGTGTTCACGAAGTAAAGAGGGAGTCAGACAGAATCATGAGTTTGAAGCTAGAAGTCAAAGGTGTGATGTTGAATGTTGTCAGTGCATATGCCCCACAAGTTGGATGTCAGGTAGAAGAGAAAGAGGAATTCTGGAGTAAGTTGGGTCAAGTGGAAGAGAGTGTTCCCGGGGGGGGGGGGGGGGGGGGTGAGAGTGGTAATTGGAGCAGACTTTAATTGGCATGAGGTGATGAGAAGGTTCTGGGTAGGTATGGTCTTAAACGAGAGAAATGTGGAAGGACAGATGGTTGTGGATTTTGCTAAAAGGATGGAAATGGCTGTGGTGAACACGTACTTTAAGAAGAGAGAGGAACATAGGGTGACTTACAAGAGTGGAGGAAGGTGCACACAGGTGGACTACATCTTATGCAGAAGGAGAAATCTGAAAGATAGGAGGCTGCAAGGTGGTGACGAAGAGAGTGAAGGCAGAGCCAAAGATTAAGTGGGGGAAGTTACAGAAGGAAGAAGGTCGCACAGAGTTCAGGAAGGAGTTGATACAGGCTCTGAGTGGTAGGGAAGAATTACCAGATGACTGGGAAAGTTCAGCAAAAGTATTGAGGTAAATGGGTAGAAAGGTTTGTGGTGTAGACGAGGAGACTTGGTGGTGGGATGAGGAGGTACAGCAAAGTATTCGAAGGAAGAGGTTAGCAAAGAAAAAGTGGGATAGTCAGGGAGATGAAGAAAATACACAGGAGTATTTGGAATCTAGACGCATGGCCAAGAGAGAGGTGGCAAAGGAAAATGCATATAGAGAGTTGTACGAGAGGCTGGACACTAAGGAAGGAGAAAAGGACTTGTATCGATTGGCTAGACAGAGATCGAGCTGGAAAGGATGTGCAGCAGGTTAGGTTGATTAAGGACAAAAATGGTAGTGTACTAACAAATGACGAGAGTGTGTTGATAAGGTGGATGAATACTTTGAAGAACTGATGAATAAAGAAAAAGGATAGAGAGGAGGATGAATGAAGAAAAAATGGTGAACAAGGAAGTCCCGAGGATTAGCAAGGCGAAAGTGAGGGCAGCTTTGAAGAGGATGAAGAATGGAAAGGCAGTTGGTCCAGATGACATACCTGTGGAGGTATGGAGATGTTTAGGAGAGATGGCAGTGGACTTTTTCTTTTAAACACAATCTTGGAGAATGAGAGGATGCCTGTGGAGTGGAGAAGTGTTTTGGTACCAATTTTCAAGAACAAAGGTGATGCTCAGAGCTGTAGTAACTACAGAGGCATAGCAGTGATCAGCCACACTATGAAGATATGGGAAAGAGTTGCTGAAGCCACGTTAAGAGGAGAAGTGACAATCAGTGAGCAGCAGTACGGTTTCATGCCAAGAAAGAGTACTACAGATGCAGTGTTTGCTTGAAGAGTGTTGATGAAGAAGTATAGACAAGGTCAGAAGGAGCTGCACTGTGTTTTTGTGGATCTAGAGCAGAGGTCACCAACTGGCGGACTCCGACCCGGACCCCGAGAGTCCTCCGTCCGGACCCTGAAGCCTTTTGATACAATTTGGGGAAAAGGGAGAGTTTTATTTTGGTGGGGAAAAAAGTGGAAAAAGCTGAACTGAAGTGCTGCATCGGCGACCACCCGACAGATTATGGCACAAGCCCTTGGACATGCTCCTGTTGCAGACTGCCCTCTTTGCTGTCCCGTGAATGCCACTCTCTGCAGAGACTCTATGGATCCAACCATTCCAGAGAGTATGCAGCAGGTTGCAAAATCAGGTTCGCTGCAGCCCCCCCCCCCCCATACACACACACAAGGCCGACATCCACCCCAGACAGACAGGTCTGTTCCCACAAAAAGCAGCAGTGTTGTGAGCTGAGAGTAGTCTGTGCTGAGATGCAGAGGTGAGGTTGCTAATTAACACATAAAATCTCTGTAAAAGCTGTGTGTTATTGAACATAAAAAGTTTCACCTTCCCTCTCCGAATAGCCAGAGTTACAGCTTCATCCATGCTGTAACAGAGTTTACTGTGGAGATTAAAAAAATGTTGAGGAATTTTGTCCTGGAATTACATTTTGTGTCTGTTTTTTTTTTTTTGTCTTAGTTTGAAACAGTTTTTTCTGCACTGAAAATATTGTATAGAGGTGGTGTAGAAGAAATTAGTTATATGGTACAAAGATTATTTAATTTGTACCTTTAGGTGTGTGTGGAAATGAAGGTTTGCTTCGGGTCCACACACACCTTAGGTATAAATTAAATAATCTTTGTACCTTATAACTAATTTCTTCTACATATTTATGGTGCCCCGGCATGATGCTGCGTGCACCCAAGAAACGGACCCAAAAAAGAATATTAAGCCATAAGCTGTGTGTGTGTTTTGGTCAAATCTGATCCCCTTTATTAAAAACAGTGAAGTTACTGTGTGTGTGTGTGTGTGTGTGTGTGTGTGTGTGTGTGTGTGTGTGTGTGTGTGTGTGTCCCGTGGCGAGTCCATGCTTCTGATCACGAGGGGGATGGGGTGATTCACCCACTCGCTTGAGTTGAGCTGAGAAATTGTGTTTAAAGCATGCTAAAAGTTCAAAAAAACGTTATCATATGTTAAATTAAGATGAAGGCCTGAAGAGGCAGAATCGTGAAGAAATCCAATCTGTCTTTTGTTAATTCAGCTCGTTCGGTGAAATATCCCGATAGGATAAATTGAAATGACCAGTTTTTTTGTTGATCCTCTCCTCATGCGAGCAGCGGTAAATATAAATATAAATCACGCTGCACGCAGCCTAATAAGAGTTATTGAGAGGAAATTGAGGTAATAGCACTGAATTGTACACAAAGTTAAAATTGTAAGAATATTCTTGCATGAATAAAACCGAATCAAAGGGAGACAACTCTCCAATTTCTTTAAAAAAAAAACAACCCAACAAGGCGTGGTTTGTGGTCAACAGGCCGTGTCCAAATTCGTGGCCACGTTGCGTGTTCACATTTGCGCGTGACCGAAACAGCCATGTACCATTCCCTTTGCATAAGAACTGCACATGCCCAGATGAAGCAGTGCAAACGCCATTTTGAAAATCACCAGGGTGAGTCATCCTGGGCGCCATTTTGAAGCTGAGACAGCTAGACCGCCTTGAGAGACATCACTGTGTCTCCTCGAGTGCAGAAGGAACTGTCTTCATCTTGTGGTCAACAAGTGGTCATCTTGTGGTCTTCCTCCACATTTATGAAAGAATCACATTCTTTCATAAATTTATTTCCAAATTAAAACAAAGTGTGAATCTATTAAGCTGATTTATAACCAACTTGAGCTTCCAAATTAACTTCAAAGGAACCCATATTATTCAGAATAACCTAAATTTAAAACCAATTTAAAGTTTCTATGCTAAAAGCAGCGAAAAAGAAACTTGTTGGCTGTTGAAGGTTTATTCTCATTGGTGGACTACATTCTACTGCATATAAACACAGTAGAAGTGTAGAAAAGCATACACTTTGTACTTAATCTTTTATGTTAACCACACATTTTAATCTTTAAAGTTGAAAGCACATATATTTACACATTTTATGCAACAATTGCAAACTGTTGAAGCTATATATGTGGGGGGTTTTTTTAATGCTCCATTGTGTGATTTCTTCCAAAGGAAGCCCATTTCAGCTTATGGATTCTAATAAATGCTAATGTTTATTCAAGCGTGACCTTAAAGTAGTGTTAATCCTGTGCATGCTGGTAAAGGATTTAGTGATTCACTGAATATTTACCAAAATTTTTCAAAATTAGGAAACCACATTCATCGATTAACATTTAAAAGCTCTAGGTGTTATTTAGTCATTGTGTTACTCTTGGTTCATGTTTTTCTCCACAGGAAAAGGAAAATATTAACCAACTCACTACCTTTCACCAGGATTTAAAAGAGAAACGTCAAAAGGTGAAAACATTGATTATTCTGTAAATAAAAAAACTTTATGGGTAACAATCAAACAAATCATCATTAGCTTTAATTCTAAGAAATCCTTGGTGGCAAAATACACAAAAGCAATTCACTTGTGTTTCCTAATCTGTAAATATTAAACATTTAAAAAACTTTAAATGAGAATTTGCTTTAACAATAAAGACAAAGTTAACCTTAACTTGAAAAGAAAGTGAAAACTTATAACCTTAAATCTCTAAAGCATTTAACCTTTTCTATTTTTGTTGTTCCCTTTTGTAAATAAAATCCATCCATCCATCCATCCATCCATCTTCTACCGCTTAATCCTTTCGGGTCGCAGGGGGGCTGGAGCCTATCCCAGCATCTTTGGGCGAGAGGCAGGGTACACCCTGGGCAGATCGCCAGTCCATCGCAGGGCCAACACAGAGAGACAGACAACCATTCACTCTCACATGCATACCTAAGGACAATTTAGAATCCCCAGTTTTGATGCCAATTAGCCTACTTTAAAGTGACATTCAACAAAAATTCCAAAGCTTGTTATTGATGACGATTCCAATACTAGGCTTTGAAAATTGAAGAAATCAATCCACACAATTTTTCTTTGTGAAATACAGATCAAAATACAGTTTCAACAAACAAATAAATTAAAACATCTCCACATTTCTAAACAATTTCAAAATTCTACCTCCCTTCTTATAATCCTGTAAGTTGGAAGAAGTTCTAAAAAGAGCTTATAACTACCATTATTATAAAAAAAACACTCAAGGTTAGCCCTTGACTAACAAATTTAGCTATAATCAACAAGTTGATTTTTAAGCTAACAAACAACAAATGGTAAAACATGGCGGGTCAACAGACAACCGACCGATTTACCAAACTGGATGACCTTCAAGCAACATTGGAAGGATGGACTTCTGATTTTATATCTAGCTTCACAACACAGGTCAAGAAAACACAGCCCGAAGATCTGAAGCAACTCACTGAAGATCTTTTGGATGACTACACTGAAAAGCCACCAGAAGGAAAGGATCTCCCTAGCATGTTAGGTAAGTTCGCGCTAGCAGTTGTCGTGAGATTAAAAGTAGCTGAGAATGAGCTAGAAAATCTACAATCAACAATCCTTTCTCTCCAGGAAGAGAACAAATCACTAAGGGAAAAACTTGACCAATCTCAAGATAAAAACGACGATACTCAAGCTCAACTTGATGACGCGTTACGAGATTTGGACCAGGCAGAGTCAGGAAAGTGATGGTTGACACATGACAATGACTTGCTTCACCAAGAGAACAGTGAACTTGAAGAGGCCCTTCAGGACATGAAGAATGAGCTCAGAAGAGTTGAAGGGCAACTTTAAAATGTGAAGTCTGACTACAAGGAATGCCAACTACTCCTACAGGAAGCACAAAAAGACCAGGACTATTGCCGCGCTCTATGGCCCGATTCCCATTTCGAGTATGGATGATTGCGTGGAAAGCGTGTGTGTGCCCCTTCAGACCGTGACCTTGACAAGATTGCGCGAAATCTTACAAAACTTGATCCAGGCCCTACTGGTTCACCTAATGCCAAATCCTATTTGCAAGACATTGGCTACTACCTGCGCAAGTACCCTGATGCTACAGTTGACGATCACATCTATTTGATTAAACTAACATCTAACAGGTCAGTGTCAAAATTTATAGACAGACAGCCAACAGATATCAGGACGGACTGCATGCGACTCTGTGACACCATTGAAAAGGAATTCTCCAATGACTGCCTACAATCAGGGCTATTGGCAGCCCTGGCCGTGAAACAGGGTTGCTCAGAGCCTCCACAGGCCTACTACCAGCGACTCCTTCTTGCATATTTTGGATCTTAAAATACACCAGGGGTGGAAGAAGACCACAATTTTAAGACCCTCTTCATCCAGAACCTCCATCCCACTGTGTCACTACCTTGGAGTTACAGCTAACACAAGGTCAAGTTCAATAAGTCAGCTTAGAGAGTTTGCACATTATGCGCTCCAAAAACAGCAACAAAGTCACAACAAGCACACTGGGCCTGCCACGCTAGTACACTGTCCACAGTCTGATACCTTGGAGTTGGAAGGAGCCCCTCGCTGTACTCCATCTCCTACACCGTGATCACATGAAAAACCAAGACGTTTCTCCAGCCGACCTCATCAAGGTCAAAACCAAACTAGGTCCTCAGGATCTCACTCAGGACCAACTTTGCGAAAACCTGAGTACCATCGTAGGCCGTATCCACCAGATAGATTGCGAGAATATGGTAGAACCACTGGTTCCACAATTTCTGTGCAATTTAAACAAGAGGGGGTGGCGCGGAAATTCTATCTTCCTCTAACCTTTGAAGATGTGATGTGTCAGGACGCTGTTTTGGACACCGCCGCTGACATCACTCTTATGTCACACAACCTTTTTGACAAACTACGTGTAGCTGCTAACCGTACTCACAAGGATTTAAAACTGGAACTCTGTTCGTTAGCCGTTCGACCATATGCGCTCACTAACACAACCCTGTCAGGCGTGTCACTAGTCAAAGTCTTCATTGGCCCAATGACCTTGACTCATCCAGTCTATATGTCCAAACTTAACTCCATTCCATTGCTTGTCGGCAAAGGTCTACTTGAACCGCTTTGACCCACTGATCGATTTCAAGAATCTCAAAACTATGGGCTCAAACTCACCAACTTCACCCGTTCGACCTACCAAGGACAACTGAATTGCAGTGCTTGGTTCTTGACCCTTTGGACACCCCGAGTCTCACACAACTAGCACTGTTGGAACAACCGAAACTAACCAAGGTGACCACTGTCCTCAAGAAATCAAAGGTCACTTTCAAACACAAGGTCAAGACCAGGAATCAAATGACCTTGGGAACTCACTGTAAGTCTATTGGAGGAGGAGTGTGCTTCTATATTAACAACAGCTGGTGCTCTGATGTAACGGTGATTTCCAAACACTGTTCTCCCGCCCTGGAATTTCTTTTCATTAACTGCAAGCCATTTTATTCCCCGCGGGAGTTTGCCTCATTCATCCTCGTCGCTGTGTACGCCCCTCCCGACGCGGACATGCGCGAAGCTCAGCGCGTGCTCGCAGATCACATCCAACTTACGGAGCGGAACTTTCCAGACTCCCTGGTTATCGTGGTGGGCGATTTTAACCAGAGCAATCTGAGTCACGAGCTCCCCCGCTACAAACAGTGTATTAAATGTCCAACCAGAGGAAATAACACGCTAGATCACTGTTATACTTCAGTAAAGGACGCATATCGCGCTGTTCCCCGCGCTGCGCTGGGACTATCTGATCACGTGATGGTCCACCTCATCCCCACATACAGACAAAGACTGAAACTCACTAAACCTGTTGTGACCACCACAAAGAAATTGACCAGTGAAGCTGGAGAGAAACTGAACATATGCATGGAAATAACTGACTGGGGCATGTTTAAAAGAGCCACACATGATCTTAATGAGTACACAGACACTGTGAACTCGTATATCAACTTCTGTGAGGAGGACATTCTCCCATCGCGCACCAGGGTAAGATATTCTAATGACAAGCCCTGGTTCACAGCTAAGCTCAGACGGATCAGGAAGGAGAAGGAAGCAGCGTTGAAAAGTGGAGACAGGGACTGCTACAGAGAGGTCAAATATCGGTTTAACAGAGAGCTGAGGAAAGCTAAATCTGTGTATTCTGAGAAACTCCAGCAGCAGTTCACTGCTAATGACTCGGCTTCTGTGTGGAGAGGACTGAGGCAAATCACCAACTATCGGCCTTAGGCTTCTAAAGGTCAGGATGACAAAGCCCTTTGTCAAAGACTGTCCCAACATTACGCCCGTTTTGACACCTCGTCAGCTGTGTCCAACTCACCCACTCCACCCAGCTCCACTGCCTCCTCAGCCCCTAATTCATCAAAAGCGGTCCCCTCCTCCTCCTCCTCCCCCCCTCCCCTTGTCATCAGTGAGCAGGACGTGCACAGACAGTTCTCCAGACTGAACCCGCGCAAGGCCCCCGGGCCGGACGGTGTGTCTCCCTCCACCCTGAGACACTGTGCGAAAGAGCTGGCTCCTGTCTTCACAGACATTTTTAACACCTCCCTTAAGCAATGTCACGTGCCGACCTGCCTCAAATCCTCCACCATCATCCCTGTCCCCAAGAAGCCACGGATTACTGGACTTAACGACTACAGACCTGTAGCGCTCACCTCTGTAGTCATGAAGTCCTTTGAGCGCCTGGTCCTGTCTCACCTCAAGTCCATCACCACACCCCTCCTAGACCCGCTGCAGTTTGCCTACCGTGCTAACAGGTCTGTGGACGACGCAGTCAACCTGGCCCTCCACTCCATCCTGCAGCACCTGGACTCCCCGGGAACCTATGCCAGGATTCTGTTTGTGGACTTCAGCTCCGCATTCAACACCATCCGCCCCGATCTGCTCCAGGACAAGCTGTCCCTGCTCAACGTGCCTGACTCCCTCTGCAGGTGGATCACCGACTTCCTGACGGACCGGAGACAGCATGTGCGGCTGGGGAAGTCTGTCTCAGACTCTGTTAGCATCAGCATTGGATCACCCCAGGGCTGTGTACTTTCCCCCTACTCTTCTCCCTTTATACCAACTCCTGCATCTCCTCCCACCAGTCTGTTAAGCTGATTAAGTTTGCGGACGACACCACCCTCATCGGGCTCATCTCCAACGGCGACGAGTCCGCCTACAGGGAAGAGGTGGCCCAGCTGGTGTCCTGGTGCAGCCACAACAACCTGCAGCTGAATGCTCTGAAGACAGCGGAGATGATTGTGGACTTCAGGAAAGTCACATCCCCCCTGCCCCCCCTCACCATCACAGGCTCTCCCATCACCATTGCAGATTCCTTCCGCTTCTTGGGCACCACCATCACCCGGGACCTCAAATGGGAGCCAACCATCAGCTCCCTCATCAAAAAGGCCCAGCAGAGGATGTTCTTTCTGCGGCAGCTGAGGAAGCTCAAGCTACCCACCAAGATGTTAGTGCAGTTCTACACGGCCATCATCGAGTCCATCCTCACCTCCTCCATAACTGTGTGGTATGCAGGAGCCACTGCCAGGGACAGACTAAGGCTGCAGCGCGTCATGCGCACTGCTGAGAAGGTGATAGGCTGCAAGCTCCCATCTCTCCAGGACCTGTACATCTCCAGGACCCGGAGGCGTGCTGGCCGGATCATAGCCGATCCTTCACATCCTGGTCACGTGCTGTTTGCCCCCCTCCCCTCAGGTAGAAGGCTTCGGTCCATTCGGACTAAAACCTCCCGGCACATGAACAGCTTTTTCCCCTCTGCCATCAGACTGCTGAACACCAAGTGACTTTTGACTCTCGTGCACTATATACAGCAGCTCAACCAGACTCATGTCAATCATCACTGTTTTTCTGTTGCATTATTGACTGCACTATGTGGTACTTCACATTATCTGCTACATGCTAATTTTTTAAAACTGCCTTGACTAGTACTACTCATTATTACTAGTATTATTATTATTATTATTACTTATTATTACTTATTTTTCTACACTTATTGCACGTTTCTAGTCCTTTAGTTTTTTAGTTTATCCCTTTTTCTCATTGTGTTTTTAATGTTGCAGCATGGCACCGAGACAAATTCCTAGTTTGTGTATTACATGAACAATGGCAGTAAATCTGATTCTGATTCTGACTGGCTGAGCAGAAAGCTCCACTTGGCTCCCTTGATACCGTTAACGCAACATTGGTGTTACCTTCTAATCCCACCCACCCAACCCTGCGGCCTGCGTGGTCACTGGAGCCAAATCAACCGGCTACCCGGAACCTCTGCGACCTAAAGGTTATGCATTGGTGGTCCCAACTTTTGTGAACACTAGGCACGCATTTACTCAAGACCGTAACCCTGTGGTCCATAAAACTGTCAAGCACCGATCGGACCCAACCGTACATGCGCTCCCTGCATCATATTTTTCTCACATACCGAAATTGAATACGCTTCCTGCGATGCAGCCTTCTCTGCAGCTATGCAGTGGCACTTGTATTCCTACTTCCGACGAACAGTCATCACCACCGCTCATAGCTCCTCGAAACCAGAGGTGGGTGATGACTGCCAACGCCCATGACCTTCCAGCTGCAGAACACAGAGACGTCAAAACGATGTACAATGCTTCCAAGGCCACATTTCAAAAACATTTGGACTGATCCGCCAAATGACATAAAAGCGTACAACGATCCCATGGCAAACCTCAAGGGGGTACAAGGTCTTGCACTATGCATTTGTACCGCAAACACAACAAATCAATCTACAGGCAGGGAAAATCGCTCCTAAATTCCTGCCCGGTGGATGAATGTTGTTGAATGTTTGTTGTTGTCAACAGCAAACCTTGGCCACTTGAGTACCAAATCCAGGACCCCATTTTCAAATGGGCCCATCACAATCAGAGTAAACTTTACCAAAACCCCATGGGACTTGTCGGGTACAACACTGTCACAGTAAGTCCATGAATAAGATTAAAATCAGGCCTGCAACAGAGAAATAACTGCTAGCTAACTATTAGTTTCAGGTACACTTGGTTGCGTTTCTCAAAACCAATCAGTGAACTGCACCAAAACTTCCAAAAGGAAAAAGGATAAATTGAAACCAAATTATCCCTTAAACTAATCGTAAAGGCCTCTGTAAAATCTAATCAATTTCAATCAACTTACTGTTTTCAAATAGGACACACAAAACATCCAATACCATTTGCTTGAGCTAACATCAAAATCCCCACTAAAGGTGATCAAATAGCAAAGTTTTAGAGTTCAGTCTCTAAAAGAAATCGTTCCACCGCTGAGAATAATTTTGATCTGCCACTCACGTGTCTAAAAGAAAAACCAACAAGAAGGTTGAATTTAAAATCACTTACTGATATTTGTTTGACAGGATGATGGCCCTCCTGTTTTTCAGTTTAGCCCTCCACCTAGCAATCACACCTAACTGTCACCAAGTCAGAACTGGGCAGAGCCAAGACAAAAAGTCAACAATCCGGGACTTGCGGCTTGACGAACATGGAGTGAGACACATGTGAGGGAGCTCCTGTAGAGCTAATTTATTGTTTCTTTCAAACGGCACCATTTACATCACTTCTAAACTAACTAGCTTAAGCTTGTACTAACACATTTTCGACTTGGTCACCTTGGCTTTTTTATCGCGAAAATGCCTCCAAAACACAATAAGGCAGGAAATATCTCTCATCCTTGCCTGCGGCCTGTCGCGCATGCAGCCTCACCGTCCCACAGTGATTCTGCTCCGCCTGCTAACACCTGCAACATGCCACCTCTGACTGCAGACATCGCTGCGCTCAAAGCTGAAATTCTTTACGACCTTCATAATGAGGTTGCAGCAATATTTAAGACCGAGCTTCAAGCAGCACTGAGTGACAATTTAACGTCTCTCAAGTCTGAACTGCTCACTCTGAAAACAGAACTGTCTGGTAGTATTTCTTCCATGAAGTTGGATGTCACGGGGCTTAAAGTTACGGTTACTGAGATGGAGCACACTCTCTCTCCACTTGCTCCGATGACATTGTTGCTCTCCAGCATAAAGTGGAACATCTATCTAAAGAATGCATGAGGCTGGAGAATAAATGTGAAGATCTGGAGTCGAGAGCTCGTTGTCAGAATATAAGGATTATTGGTGTACCGGAGGATGATCCCCACCCCCCTGTCCACGGCCAGTGTATCCAAACTGCTGAGGGAGGCTTTCGGTGTGGATGAGGAGCCACTTGTGGATCGTGCCCACCAGTCTCTTATGCCGAAGCCAAAACCTGGAGGTCGCCCCCGCCCTATTGTGGCAAAGCTTCACTACTACACGGACTGTGTCGATATCCTCAGGAGAGTCAGAGAGCTGCAGCGGATAAAACTCCATAGTATGACCATCTCCATCTTCCCGGACCACACCCCCAAGATGGTGCGGGCCTGCATCACCTTCAATAATGTTCACCGCCAGCTGTGCAAGACTGAGGGAGTCAGATTTGGTCTGCTATATCCTGCCCGGTTGCACATAACATACAGAGGCCAGCAGCGAGAGTTTACATCGCCAGAGCATTCATCAAGAACTCATCCAATGAGATTACATCTTGGTTTCCTTTGTGAGTAAATTAACAAATATGATTCCATATCATAATTCACTCCAGGACATTGTCTGCCTTTATGAACAATACTGTTAACTACTGGAGGCTTACAGTATTTTTTTCTACTCACGTTGTTTGAGGTTAAATATATCCACATTATTTTTTCTCCTTGATTACTGCAGCTGTTATGCTATAAAATAACATTTTTTTCTCTCTTTTTGTTTCTATACTTTGCCTTCTCAGCAGCTTATAGCTGTCTTATTATTTCAGATTGTCAATTACTGTGTGCCATAAATTTCATACTTACTGTAAGTTCTGTCTCTGAAGGCACTTGTAAGTTAGCTTAGCTACTCAGTCGAAAGCAACTCTTTGAGTATGGTTCCTTTTGGAGTCTGCACAGTTCTTATCGTTTGGGGATGGGAACACTATATGTGTAGTTATGTGAGTGGGTGGGTGGGTTGGGGGAGTGTTTGGGTTGTTGGTTCTTGGGTTTTGTCTCTGTGTGTATGGAAGCTCTTTTGTTTTATTTTGTCTCCCTTTTTCCCCTTACCCCAGTCATGAGGGGCAAGACTGTCACCTTTGTGATCCTGCTGATGGTTAACACCAATTCACATAACACTGATACTGGATCAAACATGAGATTCTTAAGCTGAAACGTTAAAGGCATGAATAATCCAATTAAGAGATCAAAAATATTTTCACATATTAAGCGTTTAGACATTGGTATAGCTTTCCTTCAGGAGACTCATTTGCGTAATAGAGACCAATTCAGACTCGGATGCCCTTGGGTTGGGGATGTGTTTCATTCAAATTTTGATTCCAAGGCTTGAGGGGTTGCAATTTTGATCAATAAGAGAGTCCATTTTTTTCCCCTCTAAGATAATAACTGACACAAATGGAAGATACTTAATTGTTGCAGGTATGTACACTGCACCACAATCTTGTGTTGTTGGTAAATGCTTATGCGCCCATTTTCGATGACCCAGATTTTACCGATAGGTTATTTAGTACCCTCCCGACCTAGTACACCCACCTTTTGATACTGGGTGGCGATCTGAATTGTGTTATTAATCCTTCTCTAGACCGTTCAAACCCCCACACTTTGACCCAATCCTCCATGTCCAAGTCAATTTCTGATTTCATCTTCAAAAATGGGTTTGTTGATCCCTGGAGGTTCTATAACCCTCAAGCTAAGGAGTTTTGTTTTTTTTTTCCTTCACAAGTACATCAAACATATTCTCGCATTGATTACTTTTTTGTTGACAGCTCTCGTCTTTCTAAGGTAACCTCTTCTAAATACCACCCAATTGTTGTTTCAGATCCACCCCCCCAACTTTACACATAAGATTTCTTGAACAGCCTCGTTTTTCTTCATCTTGGAGGTTTAAATCACAGTTATTATGTGATGACGCATTTAATGCCTTTATATCCTCCTCAGTGGACAATTTCATAGCCCTAAACAAATCAGACTCTATCAGTTTTTTGTTATTATGGGAGTCACTCAAAGCATATTTGCATGGACAAATCATTTCTTATTCAGCATATACTAATCAAATTCGCAAGGCAAAAGTGCAAGAGCTCACCTCAAAAATTTCAGATATAGACAAATTCAGTTCAGTTAACCCAAGCCCAACCTTGTTGAAATGTCAGCTCAGTTTACAGTCGGAGCTCAATCTGATAGCAACAGCAGATGCTGAACGTCTTTTATTACGCTCCCATGTCAGTTATCATGAATATGGCGATAAATCGAGCAGGTTGTTGGCTCATCAATTAAAAAGACAAGCCACATCTCGATTGATCTCCAGAATTAGAGACTCTACCAGTTCAACCACTAATGGCCCAATTACTATCAATACAGTTTATAAGTCCTTTTACTCTTCTCTTTATGAATCTGAATCTCCATCTGAAACGGCAGAAATGACTTCCTTTTTCAAAAATCTCAGTGTACCTACTGTTGACCTGGATGTGGCTAGTGAGCTTGATGCTCTCTTTAGTTTGCAAGAAATTACAGCAGCCATTAAAGCAATGCAAAGCAGTAAGGCCCCTGGCCCCAATGGATTTGATGTTGAGTTTTTAAAAAATACACAGACAAACTTGCCCCTCTACTCATTTCATTGTACAAGTCCCTTGAACAAGGATCACTGCCTCCAACCTTGACCCAGGCCTCCATAACCCTTCTTTTGAAGCGGGACAAGGAGCCTTAATTATGCACCTCTTACAGACCTTTGTTGATTCCAAAATTTTAGCTAATCTATTAGCAATTTGTCTCGAAAAGATTCTTCCTAACATCATATCAGAAGAACAAAATGGGTTTAACAAAGGCCGCCAGCTCTTTTATAATGTTCGCACACTTTTGAATGTGATTTTTTTTCCAGAAATTCCTCTTCGGTCCCCGAGGTTGTTATCTCAGTCGATGCCGAAAAAGCATTTGATCAAGTTGAGTGGAATTATCTTTTTCCTACACTCCATAAGTTTGGATTTGGTGACAGATTCATATCATGGATTAGACTTCTTTACACTTCCCCCCCAGGCTAGCATTCATACTAATGACACTCACTCCACTTATTTTACATTATTACGTGGCACTAAACAAGGCTGTCCTCTTTCTCCTTTGCATTTTGCCTTAGCCACTGAACCACTGTCAATTGCTCTGAAATCTCTTCCACTTTTTCATGGTGTCTCTCAATCTGGTATTGAACTGAAATTGTCCGTTTATGCAGATGACCTGCTCCTGTATGTATCAGATCCATTGACCAGTATTAAACCAATATTATCCCTCTTAAAGCAGTTTGGCTCTTTCTCCGGCTATAAAATCAATCCTTCTAAGAGTGAATGCTATCCCATAAATTCCTCTGCTCTGTTACTTAAACAATCTGACATACCTTTTAAACTTAACTTGTCGGGGTTTAGATACAATATCTCACAAAAGTGAGTACACCCCTCACATTTTGATAAATATTTTATTATATCTTTTCATGAGACAACACTGAAGATATGACACTTTGATACAATGTAAAGTAGTCAGTGTACAGCTTGTATAACAGTGTAAATTTGCTGTCCCCTCAAAATAACTCAATACACAGCCATTAATGTCTAAACCACTGGCAACAAAATTGAGTACACCCCTAAGTGAAAATGTCCAAATTGTGCCCAATTAGTCATTTTCCCTCCCTGCTGTCATGTGACTTGTTAGTGTTACAAGGTCTCAGGTGTAAATGGGGAGCAGGTGTGTTAAATTTGGTGTTATCGCTCTCACACTCTCTCATACTGGTCACTGGAAGTTCAACATGGCACCTCATGGCAAAGAACTCTCTGAGGATCTGAAAAAAGGAATTGGTGCTCTACATAAAGATGGCCTAGGCTATAAGAAGATTGGCAACACCCTGAAAATGAGCTGCAGCATGGTAGCCAAGGCCATACAGTGGTTTAACAGGACAGGTTCCACTCAGAACAGGCCTCACCATGGTCAACCAAAGAAGTTGAGTGCACGTGCTCAGTGTCGTATCCAGAGGTTGTCTTTTGAAAATAGACATATGAGTGCTGCCAGCATTGCTGCAGAGGTTGAAGGGGTGGAAGGGTCATCCTTTCAGTGCTCAGACCATATGCCGCACACTTCATCAAATTGGTCTGCATGGCTGTCGTTCCAGAAGGAAGCCCCTTTTAAAGATGATGCACAAGAAAGCCTGCAAACAGTTTACTGAAGACAAGCAGACTAAGGACATGGATTACTGGAACCATGTTCTGTGGTCTGATGAGACCAAGATAAACGTATTTGGTTCAGATGGTGTCAAGCGTGTGTGGCAGCAACCAGGTGAGGAGTACAAAGACAAGTGTGTCTTGCCTACAGTCAAGCATGGTGTTGGGAGTGTCATTGTTTGGGACTGCATGAGTGCTGCCGGCACTGAGTACCTACAGTTCATTGAGGGAACCATGAATGCCAACATGTACCGTAACATACTGAAGCAGAGCATGATTCCCTTCCTTTGAAACTGGGCCGCAGGGCAGTATTCCAGTATGATAACGACCCCAAACACACCTCCAAGACAACCACTGCCTTGCTCAAGAAACTGAGGGTAAAGGTGATGGACTAGCCAAGCATGTCTCCAGACCTAAACCCTATTGAGCATCTGTGGGGCATCCTCAAACAAAAGGTGGAGGAGTGCAAGGTCTCTAACATCCACCAGCTCCGTAATGTCATCATGGAGGAGTGGAAGAGGATTCCAGTGGCAACCTGTGCAGCTCTAGTGGACTCCATGCCTAAGAGAGTTGAGGCGGTGCTGGAAAATAATGGTGGCCACACAAAATATTGACACTTTGGGCACAATTTGGACATTTTCACTTAGGGGTGTACTCACTTTTGTTGCCAGCGGTTTAGACATTAATGGCTGTGTGCTGAGTTATTTTGAGGAGACAGCAAATTTACACTGTTATACAAGCTGTACGCTGACTACTTTACATTGTATCAAAGTGTCATATCTTCAGTGTTGTCCCATGAAAAGATATAATCAAATATTTACAAAAATGTGAGGGGTGTGCTCACTTTTGTGAGATACTGTATCTGGGGATCAACGTGACACGCACTCCAACCTCTCTTTTTGCTGCTAATTTTTCTCCACTGATGAGTCAGATCAAGGCAGACTTGCAGAGGTGGAATTCTCTACCACTGTCTTTGATAGGTAGAATTAATGCAGTGAAAATGACCTTATTGCTTAAATTTCTACTTTTTTGTTTCAGTGTATTCCTTTGTTTTTACCTAAAAAGTTTTTCAAATCCCTTGACCAAATTGTTACAAATTTTTTGTGTCACGGTAAAACTCCTAGGGTTAAGTATTCACTCTTACAAAAGCTTAAACTCGACGGTGGTCTTGCATTACCTAATTTTCTGTTTTATTATTGGTCAGCTCATATTCACAAATTGATCCATTGGTTTCACTGTCCGGGGTTATTATGGTATAGGCTGGAGGCTCAGTTACTTTCTTCTTCTTCCCTATTGGCTCTAGTCTCCTCCTCCCTACCTTTGAATCCATCCAACTTTACAAGTAACCCCATGGTCCTCTCCACCCTTAAGATTTGGACTCAATTTAGACACCATTTTAAATTTTTGTCACCATCAACTCTTACACCTGTAACACAAAATCATCTGTTTCCTGATTGATACCACTTTCACGATTTGGCAGAGTCCTGGCCTTAAGCATTTCAGGGATCTATACAAAGACGGTATTTTTTCCACATTTTCATATGTGATGTCAGCCTATAACTTGCCTGAATCTCATCTGTTTTGTTACTTCCAACTTAGGCATTGTGGCTCTTCTCTGTTTCCAAGCTTCCCTTCCCTCCCCACTACCCAACCATGGGACGATCTCCTAAATCTGAAACCAAGTCAGAAATCTCTTATATCTGAAGTATATGCACAGCTATTCACATCTGATGGTCAATCAGTTGCAAAAGTGCAAATTTCCTGGGAACAGGAGCTAGGGTTGAACATAACAGATGAGTTATGAGACAAAGCGGTCTCCAGTATACGCTCCAGCACATCTTGTGCTAGGCTACAACTTTTAGAGTTCAAAGTGCTATATAGGGCTTACTGGTCTAAATGTCTTTTATCTGAAATTTATCCTGATATTGCAGATCAATGTGACAAATGCCACGCCTCTCCCTGTAATCTTAGTCATGGTTTTTCCTGTCCTAGGTTACAGAAATTTTGGTGTCACTATTTTGAAATCATGTCTAAGGCTCTGGGGCAAAATGTTTCTCCAGCCCCCCTCATGGCTACATTTGGGCTGTCTGTTAACTCTGATCACATTGACTCTACACAGTCAGATATATTAACCTTTACATCTCTCTTAGCATGACGCCACATTTTGCTTGCATGGAAATCCCCTAAACCCCCCTCTATTTCCCTCTGGCTTAAGGAAGTCATGTTTTTTCTTAAATTAGAAAAAATAAGATTAGCAGTAAAAGGTTCTTCAGCTAAATTTTTTCATAAATGGCAATCTTTCATAGATGACTTTGAGTCTTTGCAAATCTTGCCTCCAGACTGACCCCCTTCCCCTCCCTTTTTTCTTCTTTCTTTCTTCCTTTTCTTTTTCTTTTTATGTGTATTCTATACTTGATATTTTGATAGTGCACTGGACAGAGACTTTGTTCTATTGTTGGCCCAGTGAGGGCCTTGATGATGGTATGGGTGTTCTGGGGAAAAAAAAAAAAAAAAGAGAGAGAAAAACTGTAATTGTGACATTGTTTTCATATTCATTGTATGCTCTTAAAAAGATTAATTTAAAAAAAAAGTCAACAATCCTTAGGTGAATTCTCAGTAACAGCCTCAGCATTAAGGCCTCTTGTTAGCCTTAGCACGTCCACTGTTAACCCGGTCAACACTGCTCCACTGAAACACCAGGTAGTTGAATCACAAACCATTACCATAACTTGGCAAGATACTGTGTTGGTTTTTGAATGTGTGCTCCAAAGCTTCAGTCAAACTCAACAAGGTCTTGAACTTTTTGCTCTTCGTGTTAAAGGTTGATTATGCTCACGCACAGCTGGTGTGTGTTACTCTCAGATGTAGCTAGATGTAGGCCTGTTTCATGAGTTTGTTTTTTAAAATAATTCTGTTGAACCACAATTCAAAAGCATTGTCTGATTTTCTTTGGTTAATTTTCATAGAATTTTTATTTATTACCTTTTATGTCAGATTCAAGTTATTTCTGTGACTTTGTGGGTTTTTCTTTCATTAACAGAGGGGTACCAACAATTTTGTGATCTGTAGTGAGTGGGGAGCAGGTGGAAGAGAACCTGAAGAGATGGAGGTATGCCCTGGAGATAAGAGGAATGAAAGTCAGTAGACGCAAGCCAGAATACAGGAGTGTGAATGAGAGGGAGGCAGGTGCAATGGTGAAGATGGAAGGAGTAAAGGTAGTGGAAGTAGATGAGTTTAAATACCTGGGGTCAGCCATCCAAAGCAATGGAAAATGCACAAGAGAGGTGAAGAAGAGAGTGCAGGCAGGGTGGAGTGGGTAGAGACAAGTGTTAGGGGTGATTTGTGACAGAAGGGTAGCAGCAAGAGTGAAAGGGAAGATTTTACAAAACAGTAGTGAGACCTGCTATGATGTATGGTTTGGAAACAGTGGTGCTGACAAAAAGACAGGAGATGGAGCTGGAGGTGGCAGAGTTGAAGATGCTAAGATTTTCATTGGGAGTGACTAGGAGGGACAAGATTAGAAATGAGTATATCAGAGGGACAGCTCAGGCTGAACGGTTTGGAGACAAAGTAAGAGAAGCAAGGCTGAGATGGTTTGGACATGTGCAGAGGAGAGAGAGTGGATATACTAGACAAAGGATGTTGAAGATGGAGCTGCCAAGCAGGAGGAAAAGAGGAAGACCACAGAGAAGATTCATGGATGTAGTGAAGAAGGACATAGAGAGGGTTGGTGTTACAGAGAAAGATGCAAGGGATAGGGTGAGATGGAGGCAGATGATCTGCTGTGGAGACCCCTAAAGGGAGCAAGAAGAAGAAGAAAAGTGGTTTTTGCCATTACAGTGGTGCTTGAAAGTTGGTGAACCCTTTAGGTTTTTCGACATTTCTGCATAAATATGACCTAAAACATCATCAGATTTTCACATAAGTCCTAAAAGTAGATAAAGAGAACCTAGTTAAATAAATGAGTCAAAAATATTTAACTTTTTTCATTTATTTCTTGGGGAAAATTATCCCAAGGCAAACTGGTCCTGGATGAAGGGCCAGACTAAGAGTGTTTTCTTACCTAAATTCATTTAATTTGGTCCGAATCAGTTGGCAAGTTTGTTACTTTGTATCATTTTCTCCTTGGTTCGGTCCCCTTTCACACAGGCAAAAATTCAAGCAGACCAAGCTGCGTCATGTTAAATCCTGCGAGACTTACGTCAGAACGTTCTCTCTTCTGATTTGTCAGATTTTTTTGCTGTGAGAACAGGAAAGGTAAATAGAGGAAGTAGGATGACTACTATGTATTTATGCATTTCTGGGGAGAAAATAATACAAATCTTAGCATAATCTACAGGGGGTTTTCATCACCCTGGTTATTGTTTATTACATACGTGCATATACCACTTCTGGCAAATCGTACAGTTTGAAAATGAAGCGCAGCTACGGATGGAAAATAACATGTTAATGTACATTAATCCTCCAGAACTGTGACATGCTCAGCCACAGATATTTTCAAAGATCTATCAGATATGTACAGTGACATAAAATGTTATACTACTTGCCGCTGATTCTGTTTTAGTGCGGTTGCTTTCTCACCTGAGAGAACCGCACCAGAGTTCGCCATTTGATTCGAACCAAGACTGTACAGTTGTTTTGGTAGGCACTTGAGTGTGATTACTGTGTTCTCACCAGACAAAACAAACCGCACTAACAGAAAATGAACTTGAGTTTGATTGAAACGGACTAAAGCCTGCAGGTGTGAAAGCACCCTAAGAGCAGTCCAGTGGATCCCCATGAAAAATGTACAACAAGGACCCAGTGTACCCAAAGGAGGCACAAGGGTCTGCCCTCTAGTGAGCTCACCACCTGCAGGAGGGATCATGGAGATCATGATGCCATGTGAACTGGGTGGAAGCCTGGGCTCCTTTGCCTAGACCAGGGGTGTCAAACTCATTCCATGGAGGGCCAAGACCCTGCATGTTTTACTTCCATCCAGTGTCTTCAGCAGGTGTTTTCACTGATCAGCAATCAGTGAGAAGAAATTCAGTGAAATCACCTGTTGAAGACACTGGGTGGAGGTAAAACCTGCAGGGTCTTGGCCCTCCGTGGAATGAGTTTGACACCTATGGCCTAGACTGATGCCTCCGTGTCCCGGATAAGTGGTAGAAGATGGATGGATGGTTGTTGTTGAGAGTTGTTTACACAGCGCTGAAATTATTCTCTTATTTTTTACCTCCGCCAGGCCAAAAAGGCCAGGAGGAGGTTATGTTTTTGCCGGCGTTTGTCTGTGTGTTTGTTTGTCTGTCTGTCTGTCTGTTTGTCTGTTGGTTAGCAAGATAACTCAAAAAATCTTGGACGGATTTCCATGAAACTTTCAGGCGTTGTTGGAAATGGTACAAGGAAGAACTGATTAAATTTTGGGGGTGATCCGGTTCACCGTCTGGATACAGGAATTTTTTAAAGCATTTTTCATTCAACACTGTGACATACAGCCATTTTCAACATGTGCGCAGGCGCAATGGAGGGCGCTGGTCGTCGTGTCTGCAACACAAACTCTGCGTTCTTCAACGTTTTAGGCACAAAAGGACGCGGAAAACACTGCTGGCCTGGGCCCGCCAGCGTGCAACTGCAAAACCTCACACGGCCAGCTGTCCGCCGACGGATTCTTTGGCAGAAATTCCCCGGCCAGCCATAGGAGCTGCGCATTTGGCAGAAATTCACCGGCCAGCCATAGGCGCTGCGCAAAAACGAGCTCTCTGCCGGCGAAGCTTCTAAATTCTCGTTTGCCGCAGAGCGCAACCCCCCAAAAAATAATATTGTAGCGAACTCAATATGAGCACCCTACTTGGCTTGCCAAGTGGGTTGACCCTATTGGCAACACAGATAGAGTGCGGGACTCCGGAGCGGGAGGCGTGAGTTCGAACCTCCCGGTGGGACGTCGCCATGTCGAGCAGCACGTTACAATATAATATAAAACCCACGCCAACCTGTCTACCAAATTTGCATCCGTCAGTGGAGGAGATGGACACAACAGCAACACTTCAGTTTATTACCTCCGCCAAGGAGGCAATGCTTTTACTACTCAACCACTAATCCTATCACTATCAGATTGATTGTCATTGATTAATTGTGTTTATTGCACTGTCCCTGTCAAATAAACAAATAATCATTGTGAATCCAATTGCTAGTCATATGTTTACATGCTCAAGGAATCTGAAAACGTACACACAAACACTGTATGGGGGGAATTGTGGCGCTTGGCGGAGGTCTGCGCTCTCCGAGTGCTTTTCTAGTTCTTGTATGTTTTTGTTATGATTTTAATCACACCATTCACTTTCTTGGATGCATCTGCCTGGATTTCTTTTGAGTAATAATTCATAGTTTGTATTGGTATTTGTTTACTGCCCTCCCATCGAGCTTCCTAGTTGTCGATTGGTAGACAGAAAGCTAACACATGTGATGCAGGCTTCAATGATGACAAGATGTCTCCTATCTTGTTTATTGTTCCAACACCACAAGGAACTTAACATGACATACATACATCCGTTCTTACATTTGTGTAAAACTGAAACAAAATGAAACATATACACACCATTAACTCTTTAGCTGTGGCGACTGGGATGGTTCAAGGGTGGTCAAGGCCACTAGTCGTCAAGAATGGTAAAAAAAAAATTTGTCAGTAAAATAATTCAGATTTCCAAGGCTATAACTTGAAAGTTGCAAGAGATAATGGCTTACTGTTAATTAGAAAGATGTAAAATACAGTGGGGCAAAAAAGTATTTAGTCAGCCACCAATTGTGCAAGTTCTCCCACTTAAAAGATGAGAGAGGTCTCCAATTTTCATCATAGGTATACCTCAACTATGAGAGACAAAATGAGAAAAAAAAATCCAGAAAATCACATTGAAGGATTTTTAATGGATTAATTGGTAAATTCCTCGGTAAAATAAGTATTTAGTCACCTACAAACAAGCAAGATTTCTGGCTCTCACAGACCTGTAACTTCTTCTTTAAGAGGCTCCTCTGTCCTCCACTCGTTACCTGTATTAATAGCACCTGTTTGAACTTGTTATCAGTATAAAAGACACCTGTCCACAACCTCAAACAGTCAGACTCCAAACTCCACTATGGCCAAGACCAAAGAGCTGTCAAAGGACACCAGAAACAAAATTGTAGACCTGCACCAGGCTGGGAAGACTGAATCTGCAATAGGTAAGCAGCTTGGTGTGAAGAAATCAACTGTGGGAGCAATTATTAGAAAATGGAAGACATACAAGACCACTGATAATCTCCCTCGATGTGGGGCTCCACGCAAGATCTCACCCCGTGGGGTCAAAATGATCACGAGAACGGTGAGCAAAAATCCCAGAACCACACAGGGGGACCTAGTGAATGACCTGCAGAGAGCTGGGACCAAAGTAACAAAGGCTACATCAGTAACACACTACGCCGCCAGGGACTCAAATCCTGCAGTGCCAGACGTGTCCCCCTGCTTAAGCCAGTACATGTCCAGGCCCGTGTGAAGTTTGCTAGAGAGCATTTGGATGATCCAGAAGAGGATTGGGAGAATGTCATATGGTCAGATGAAACCAAAATAGAACTTTTTGGTAAAAACTCAACTTGTCGTGTTTGGAGGAGAAAGAACACCATACCTACTGTTAAGCATGGGGGTGAAAACATCATGCTTTGGGGCTGTTTTTCTGCAAAGGGACCAGGACGACTGATCCGTGTAAAGGAAAGAATGAATGAGGCCATGTATCGTGAGATTTTGAGTGAAAACCTCCTTCCATCAGCAAGAGCATTGAAGATGAAATGTGGCTGGATCTTTCAGCATGACAATGATCCGAAACACACCGCCCGGGCAACGAAGGAGTGGCTTCGTAAGAAGCATTTCAAGGTCCTGGAGTGGCCTAGCCAGTCTCCAGATCTCAACCCCATGGAAAATCTTTGGAGGGAGTTGAAAGTCCGTGTTGCCCAGCGACAGCCCCAAAACATCACTGCTCTAGAGGAGATCTGCATGGAGGAATGGGCCAAAATACCATCAACAGTGTGTGAAAACCTTGTGAAGACCTACAGAAAACGTTTGACCTCTGTCATTGCCAACGAAGGGTACATAAAGTATTGAGATGAACTTTTGTTATTGACCAAATACTTATTTTACCGTGGAATTTACCAATTAATTCATTAAAAATCCTTCAATGTGATTTTCTGCATTTTTTTTTTCTCATTTTGTCCCTCATAGTTGAGGTATACCTATGAAGAAAGTTGGAGACCTCTCTCATCTTTTAAGTGGGAGAACTTGCACAATTGGTGGCTGACTAAATACTTTTTTGCCCCACTGTATGATCCAAAGTTTCAGATAGGAATAAATTTACACATCTAATTTGCATAAGACACATTTACAGAATGGTTCAGGTTTTTTTTGACACCATTTTGTTTACAGGGGTATGTTTTTATTTAATCTTCAAAGTATATGAACCAGAAAATCAATAAATTGTAAAAAAAAAAAAAAAACTTTGTCTCTTACCTGTGGCCAGGGGGGCTCACTCACTCACGTGGCCGGTCACTTTTTGCCCATCGTGGTTGTTGTTTTGCGTTTGGGCAGTCATTTACACTCTCTATCACATCTACAAACTCTTATGATTATCCCACATGAATTTCGTTTGTATTACGCAACTATTTTTCTCATATCATGCAGTTTCATTCAGGATTGCTGCCGCCATGACCTATCATGGCGGCGGCCACATTGGTGTTGTGAGCTCAAAGCGAAAAAAGAATAATGAGGATTTCTTATTCTTTCCTGTATTCCATGTCAGCCATGATTCCTCCGACATGTCTGCCACCTTCTGAACTGTCATATCAGTACAGATCAGTACAAATTCTCAGTATAGCCGGGGGACGTCAGTGAGTTGACAGGTGCAGTTGCTGCGCTGTGCCACTGGGGGCGTGCGACCCATCCATGAAATGTGGACAGTTAAAGAGTTAATAATATGGTCACCGTGTCTAGCTTAGCACATATTAGCATTAACTCTGATCTAGCTTGTTCACACTGTTGGCAACAAACCAAAAGGTAACTTAAAATGCACAAATTTAACTGTGCGGTTCTCATTACAGTTGTTAACATTCTCAAATTATATAGCACACACACGGACTAATGATGTCCAAGGCGACAATAGTTAAAACAGCATTCACAGTGTTTACACATCGGACTGATCCTCAAACCGCTCTTTCACTATATGGTTCACTGCGCATGTGCAACACTGTGTACAAGCTCAAAACAATACTTTCATTAACTCACTAGAGGGCGCCAAACTCACTTACATGAAAAAATGTAATGAGAACTTATCAACTCTAATTATAAAGGCAGAATAATTTGTAACACTTATTTTTCAATATTGTTCTGTTTTGCTTTAAAGTCTGGCTTTCACCAACAATGAAGAGTTCTTAGTTGATCAGTATTATAATAATTCCTTAGTTTTGGTAGAGCCAAACCACCTTCTTTCTTTGGAGAGCTGGAGGGTTTGATAGTTAACCCAAGGTCTTTTAAACCTGGATATTAATTTGTCCCATTTTGTTAAATGACTTGGAGGAACCTCAACAGCCAGTGATTGAAATAGGTAAAGACACCTGGGGCCTCATGTACAAAGTCTTGTGTGGATTGTAGACCATTCTGTTGGCTTTTGAATGAACACCATACATGCTGTTGATGATGTTGTGTATCACAAAAGTGAGTACACCCCTCACATTTTTGTAAATATTTTATTATATCTTTTCATGGGACAACACTTAAGATATGACACTTTGATACAATGTAAGGTAGTCAGTGTACAGCTTGTATAACAGTGTAAATTTGCTGTCCCCTCAAAATAACTCAATGCTCAGCCATTAATGTCTAAACCGCTGGCAACAAAAGTGAGTACACCTCTACGTGAAAATGTCCAAATTGTGCCCAATTAGCCATTTTCCCTCCCCAGTGTCATCTAACTCGTTAGTGTTACAAGGTCTCGAGTGTGAATGGGGAGCAGGTGTATTAAATTTGGTGTTATCGCTCTCACACTCTCATACTGGTCACTGGAAGCTCAACATGGCACCTCATTGCAAAGAACTCTCTGAGGATCTGAAAAAAGGAATTGTTGCTCTGCATAAAGATGGCCTAGGCCAGGGGTGTCCAACCATGTGCCATGGAGAGCCAAGACCCTGCAGGTTTTCTCTTCTACCCAGTCTCTTCAGCAGGTGTTTTCACTTATCAGCAATCAGTGGGAAGAAGTTCACAGAAATCTGCTGTTGAAGACACTGGTTGGAGGTAAAACCTGCAGGGTCTTGGCTCTCCATGGCACATGGTTGGACACCCCTGGCCTAGGCTATAAGAAGATTGCTAACACTCTGAAACTGAGCTGCAGCATGGTGGCCAAGACCATACAGCGGTTTAACAGGACAGGTTCCGCTCAGAACAGGCCTTGCCATGGTCAACCAAAGAAGTTGAGTGCACACGCTCAGTGTCGTATCCAGAGGTTGTCTTTTGAAAATAGACGTATGAGTGCTGCCAGCATTGCTGCAGAGGTTGAAGGGGTGGGGGGGTCAGCCTTTCAGTGCTCAGACCATATGCCGCACACTTCATCAAATTGGTCTGCATGGCTGTTGTCCCAGAAGCAAGCCCCTGTTAAAGATGATGCACAAGAAAGCCTGCAAACAGTTTGCTGAAGACAAGCAGACTAAGGACATGGATTACTGGAACCATGTCCTGTGGTCTGATGAGATCAAGATAAACTTATTTGGTTCAGATGGTGTCAAGCGTGTGTGGCAGCAACCAGGTGAGGAGTACAAAGACAAGTGTGTCTTGCCTACAGTCAAACATGGTGTTGGGAGTGTCATGGTTTGGGGCTGCATGAGTGCTGCTGGCACTGGGCAGCTACAGTTCATTGAGGGAACCATGAACGCCAAACATGTACTGTAACATACTGAAGCAGAGCATGATCCCCTCCCTTTGAAACTGGGCTGCAGGGCAGTATTCCAACATGATAAACACACCTCCATGATGACCACTGCCTTGCTCAAGAAACTGAGGGTAAAGGTGATGGACTAGCCAAGCATGTCTCCAGACCTAAACCCTACTGAGCATCTGTGGGGCATCCTCAAACGGAAGGTGGAGGAGCACAAGGTCTCTAACACCATGATGTCGTCATGGAGGAGTGGAAGAGGATTCCAGTGACAACGTGTGAAGCTCTAGTGAATTCCATGCCCAAGAGAATTAAGGCAGTGCTGGAAAATAATGGTGGCCACACAAAATATTGACACTTTGGGAACAATATGGACATTTTCACTTAGGGGTGTACTCACTTTTGTTGCCAGCAGTTTAGACATTAATGGCTGTGTGTTGTTATTTTGAGGGGACAACAAATTTACACTGTTATACAAGCTGTACACTGACTACACTGCATCAAAGTGTCAGATCTTCAGTGTTGTCCCATGAAATGATATAATAAAATATTTACAAAAATGTGAGGGGTGTACTCACTTTTGTGAGATACTGTATGTTTGTGGCTGTTGTACCTTATACTCAAGTAATCAAACATATTCCAGTGGTCGTGCTACTTAATCAAAAATGTTATCTTTGGTTTGTTTCTGTTCAAGATGAAGCGAGCTTTGGTCCTTGGCGCTTCGGCACTGATCATTCTGGCTCTCAACCAAAACACCATCAGTGAGGTAAAAGTTCAGAAACTCAGCTAAAATCACATAATAGTATTGTTATGTATCTCTGTTAGTTGATAATATTTATTAGGCTTTGTTTATCCTCTACAGTTTTTTTTATTAAACTAGAAGGTGATCAGAGAGCACATGCCTACACTAACAATTAAAGCCCATGTAGCTGTTTTGTTGTCGATACTTTTTTGTTAGATGTGGTGAAATTCTCTTCACATTCTAATCACTGTCAAATAAATGAAGTGCCATGAAAAAAAAGAAGGGGAAAAATCTGTCATATGGGGATGTCACATGCATGTAAAAGGCCATCAGATTTGACTGTATGTAATGAGTGCATGGCTAGATTGCATAAATCTTTTTACCTGCCCACCTGACAGTGCGTTTGTTTTTAGTCTCAGCTGTCAGCTGGATCCATGGTTTCTCCGCTTAGTATTCCATGTTTATGTAAAATGCAGTGCATTCTGGTAGAGGTGCGGAGCAGTTCTTTAAATATGTTTAAACTAGCTGTTGCCGTCAAACAAAAACAGCATATTACTAACATTAAAAACAGAACAAAAAATATTCTGCAACTAAACGGCTTATTTCTCACCTCCAGTGTTTTCAGAAACAAGGTCCCAAGTGAGGAAGTGTGGTGCTGTGTGAGGAATGGCAGAGAAGTATGTGAGGGTGGTGGAGGACAGTTGTGAGAACAGTGATATGGTAGTGTGGTGTGACAGAAGAGGTTGCGAGGATAGGGTTAGATGGAGGCAGATGATCCACTGGGGCAGCCTCTAAAGGGAGCAGTTTCTAGCTACTGGTCTTTTTCTTCATTGTTGTTGAAGGTTGTTAGATTTAATGCATCCAAAGACTTTTATTAAATGCAAGAAATGTGTAGCAGATTTACACTGAGTCATTTTGAATCACATGTACAAAATATAATAAAATAGTCATAAATATTCAATCTGTTTGATAGCACCAATGACAGCCAAGAATCCAGTGTGATGTCTTTAAATTGAATTTGCTTATATATCCTTGGACAGCCTGTTTATTTAACAAGAGATTTACGATATCTTCAGTTTTAAGTAGAAATCATGATGGATGTTGTTTGTTTAGGTCATCTTTGTAGATGAAAACTTGTTTTCTGTTGTAGATGGATTTATCTCAGGTGCTATCCAAACCCATAATTGTCATCCAAACGTCAGAAAATGTCACCAAGCTGATTGGAGCGCTGCTCAGGTACAAACTCTTATATTTTCCCAGATACATCTAGACATTCAAATGACCCTTTATTCTGTCATATAAATGATGTAAAGCTGGGTATTCACTGATTCATTGACTCTGGGCCATCCCAGATAAAGGACGAACAACGATGGAATTTGTGGGGATGTGTCTGATTATGGTCCAGTTTTCAAAAGTTGGCCATTGTAACTGTCAGTCAAAGTTAGTCTGAGTAAAAATGTCTGACAGCTCAAGAAAATTCAATGTAACATTTTTTAAATGAGTGTTAAAGTAAAGCACTATCTGATGCAAACATGAAGCAATATGAATGTTTGAAATTGTGACTGTCCAATGAAAGTGAAGCTATTGCAATTTCAATATTTTTAAAAAATATTTACGTCAATAAATGGGTATATTAGACTCCACTGCAGCCCTGACTCTGTGGTCAGCCCCCCTCCCTCATTCTCTAAAAGGACAGCAGACACACCCCCAACTACTAACAATACTTTCATGACTATGCAGAAATATTTCACATGACTCCACTTTAAAAGAAATGAACTAAAAAAAAGAGAGACTACAGCAAAATGTTTCCTAAATTAGCACTTCTATATGTATGGCAGCCATTCAATTTGAGTATCTTTTGAGTTCTAACACAAGGACACCTCAATCTACTTAAGGAGGAACTGATTAGGAGATCATCTAACCATGTTAAGATGCATGAAAGCTGTGACTTATAATCAGAGTTATTCCACAAATACAGATTTCTAAATTCTTGCTAAGTTAAAGTTTAAGTATTGTAAAAAATGGATATGAACTTGTTTTCTTTACATTAATTGATCTACACTACTCAGAAAAAAATTAGGGCTATTTGGCTTTCCGGTGAAATTTTAGGATGCACTTAAAATGCACGTTAACCTTTACAGGTGGACTGAATTTGACCTTCTCTAACCTTGTGAATACACATGTCCAGCTGTTCAATGTTTCAGTACTTTTTGCATAACTTGCTGTTCTCTAACAAGATGCTTAATGGCAAAATTCACAACAAGTGTTTGATCCATGAATTGACCAATCAATTTTCTGGTTCAGTTAGAATTTGTATTTAAACAGTCCTCTTCATCATGATGTTCACATTTTGACATCATGAGACCAAGACGACACCTAACAATTGATCAACAGTACCTCACCATTGCAAGGCTTCAAACAGGATGTTCTCAGAGGGAAGTGGCCACTGAGCTTAGAGTGTCACAGAGTGTCATCAGCAGGTTGCAACAGAGAGACAGAGTGACTGGAACAGTCGCAGAAAGGCATCGAAGTGGACGTCCTTTGGCCACATCCCACGCTGATGACTGCTTCATTGTGAACAGTCCCCTGCAGAACCAGATGATAAATGCCACTCAACTCCAGACACATATAAATGGAGGTGAGCGGTACCCAAGTGTCTCATCAGTCCATTCGAAACTGTTTACATCAGCGTGGGCTGTGTGCTAGACGACCTGCAAGGGTACCTGACCACACCATCAGGCACAGGCGTCATCATCTTGCATGGGCCGGGGAACATTTACGCTGGACAAGGGAGCAGTGGGCTTCAGGGCTGTTCTCTGATGAAAGTCGATTCACGTTGAGCAGAAACGATGGCTGCCAACGATGTTGGAAGCATCAAGGAGAGCACTATGCATCAGCCACTGTTGTCACCAGACGAGCCTTTGGTGGTGGTGGTGTTATAATCTGGGCAGGTGTGTCTAGTTCATACAGAACTGCCTTACACCTTATGAATGGTACAGTGAGAAGCCGATACTACCTGAATAACATCATTAATCCAGTCATTTTGCCCCTGCATGAACAACACAGGCCTAATTTCATCTTCACAGACGGCAGTGTTAGATAGATAGATTAGTTTATTTGACAGGGACAGTGCAATAAACATAGACAATTAATCAATGACAATCAATCTGATGTGTTGCACATAGAGTGTATAGCTATTAGCTAATTTGCAACTCTTGTCCCTGGATGGTGCTCCAGCTCATCGAGGTTGCATCATTAGGGAATGGCTGCTGGAGGCTGGGGTACCTCAGATGGAGTGGCCTGCACTTTCTCCAGACCAGAATCCCATAGAAAACCTATGGGATTAGCTGAGTCGCCATGTAGAGGCTCGCAACCCTGCACCCCACAACCTCAGTGACTTGAGGGCCGCCCTTCAAGAAGAGTGGAATGCCATGCCTCAGCAGACGATAAGTCAACTTGTGAACAGCATGAGACGTCGTTGTCAAGCTGTAATTGATGCTCAAGGGCACATGACAAGTTATTGAGACATTGACATTTTTTGTTGTGGTATACCCACCACTGTTGTTGGCTTTTGTTTCAATAAATTGAGATGAGGAACTCACCATTGCATGCTTCTACTTAAATGCCCTACTTTCATGATATAATATCACTGTAGCATGAACTTTTTACATTTTCCATAAATTTCACCCGAAAACCAAGTGTCCGTAACTTTTTGTGAGTTGTGTAAAAGCAGCATCTTTTCTGTTATTTTGGGCAGTTGTCATTTTTTGTAAAAAAAAAAAATAAATAAATAAAAAAAAAAATGCTGTAAATGATGAAATTTTACTTGGATTTTGGGTGAGTTGTTTTTAGTAGGTTAGAGAATAAAACCAAATTGTTCATTTTGCTCAAACATACGTATAAATGGCAAAACCAGATAAAGTGATAATTTTACAGTGTTTTCTTTGGTCTCTTAATTTTATAAAGTTGAAACCAGAAGTTTACATACACTGAATAAAAAGACACACAACCTTTTTTTCTTACTGTCTGACATTAAATCAGACTAAACATTTCCTGTTTTAGGTCAGTTAGGATTTCCAAAATTATTTCTGTTTGCTAAATAATTTTTTATATTGGCTAAATAATTTTTTTTAGAGAATTTTTTATTACTTTCTTCACTGCCAGAAGTTTAAATGCACTAATATCAGGAAAAGAATTGGTTCATCCTTGGGTCCAATTTTTACATGCCTGAAGGTGCAACATTCGTCTGTTGAAACAAATGCATGCAAGTATACAATGGGGCAAAAAGTATTTAGTCAGCCACCAATTGTGCAAGTTCTCCCACTTAAAAGATGAGAGAAGTCTTCAATTTTCATCATAGCCTCAACTATGAGAGACAAAATGAGGGGGAAAAAAATCCAGAAAATCACATTGAAGGATTTTTAATGAATTAATTGGTAAATTTCTCGGTAAAATAAGTATTTGGTCACCTACAAACAAGCAAGATTTTTGGCTCTCACAGACCTGTAACTTCTTCTTTAAGAGGCTCCTCTGTCCTCCACTCATTACCTGTATTAATGGCACCTGTTTGAACTCGTTATCAATATAAAAGACACCTGTCCACAACCTCAAACAGTCAGACTCCAAACTCCACTATGGCCAAGACCAAAGAGCTGCCAAAAACAGAAACAAAATTGTAGACCTGCACCAGGCTGGGAAGACTGAATCTGCAATAGGTAAGCAGCTTGGTGTGAAGAAATCAACTGTGGGAGCAATTATTAGAAAATGGAAGACATACAAGACCACTGATAATCTCCCTCGATCTGGGGCTCCACGCAAGATCTCACCCTGTAGGGTCAAAATGATCACGAGAACGGTGAGCAAAAATCCCAGAACCACACGGGGGGACCTAGTGAATGACCTGCAGAGAGCTGGGACCAAAGTAACAAAGGCTACCACCAGTAACACACTACGCCACCAGGGACTCAAATCCTGCAGTGCCAGACGTGTCCCCCTGCTTAAGCCAGTACACGTCCAGGCCCGTCTGAAGTTTGCTAGAGAACATTTGGATGATCCAGAAGAGGATTGGGAGAATGTCATATGGTCAGATGAAACCAAAATAGAACTTTATTGTAAAAACTCAACTTGTCGTGTTTGGAGGAGAAAGAACACCATACCTACTGTGAAGCATGGGGGTGGAAACATCATGCTTTGGGGCTGTTTTTCTGCAAAGGGACCAGGACGACTGATCCGTGTAAAGGAAAGAATGAATGGGGCCATGTATCGTGAGATTTTGAGTGAAAACCTCCTTCCATCAGCAAGGGCATTGAAGATGAAACGTGGCTGGGTCTTTCAGCATGACAATGATCCCAAACACACCGCCCGGGCAATGGAGTGGCTTCGTAAGAAGCATTTCAAGGTCCTGGAGTGGCCTAGCCAGTCTCCAGATCTCAACCCCATAGAAAATCTTTGGAGGGAGTTGAAAGTCCGTGTTGCCCAGCGACAGCCCCAAAACATCACTGCTCAAGAGATCTGCATGGAGGAATGGGCCAAAATACCAGCAACAGTGTGTGAAAACCTTGTGTAGACTTACAGAAAACGTTTGACCTCTGTCATTGCCAACAAAAGGTATATAACAAAGTATTGAGATGAACTTTGTTGTTGACCAAATACTTATTTTACCGAGGAATTTACCAATTAATTCATTAAAAATCCTTCAATGTGATTTTCTGGATTTTTTTTTCTTATTTTGTCTCTCATAGTTGAGGTATACCTATGATGAAAATTGGAGACCTCTCTCATCTTTTAAATGGGAGAACTTGCACAATTGGTGGCTGACTAAATACTTTTTTGCCCCACTGTAAATACCATGGGAATGTCCAGCCATCATACTGCTCAGGAAGGAGACTGGTTCTCTGTGTCCCAGAGATGAACATGTTTTGGTGCAAAATGTGCACATCAACCCCAGAACAAAAGAAAAAAGACCTTGTGAAGATGATGGCTGAAGCTGGTAAAAGTGTATCATTATCCACAGTGAAACAAGTCCTGTAGCAACATGGGCTAAAAGGCCACTCAGGGAGGAAGAAACCATTACTCCAAAAGCAACATTAAAAGCCAGATTACAGTTTGTAAATGCACACAGGGACAAAGACCTTAATTTTTGGAGACAGGTCTTGTGGTCTGATGAAACTAAAATTTAACTGTTTGACCATAATGACCATCGTTACATTTGGAGGAAAAAGGGGCAAGCTTGTAAGCCTGAGAACACCATCCCAACTGAAGTATGGGGGTGGCAGCATCATCTTGTGTTTTTGTTTTGTTTTGTTTTTTTGCTGCCGGAGAGACTGGTGCATTTCACACAATAGATAGCATCATGAGGAAAGAACATACTGTATGTGGAAATATTGAAATAACATCTCAAGACATCAGCCAGGAAGTTAAAGGTGGACTATGTAGAAATTGCAGGTGATTACTGGCAACAATACCCGCTTCCCCCCATCCTCTAGGCTGAAGCTAATTTAATAAAGCTTTTTTTTTTTTTTTTTTTTTTTTTTTACTGATGACCCATGAGGATTTCTTCAAGTTTCTCTCCTCCAAGTGAACTGGCAATTAAACTGATATCATTACATGTTCTGCCCTACTCTAGAAATTAGTGTCATTAAGTTACAACACAGGATTTTTGACTCTGAGCTGAAAACTTGTTTACACTCACTCTGCTGGTGTAGTGGTATTTATCACTATCAGCCCAGCAAACATCATAAATGAATTCATAGCTTTGCAGTATCATACATTATCATATTTGGCATAACATTAAAAGAGACATTTCTTTACACTCTATATTTTTAGGTGTTTCTGGAATATCTGAAAGTAGAAAATACTGCATATCCTACCTTTAAACCTTTGGCGTAAATGGGTCTTCCAAATGGTCAATGACTGTAAGCATACCACCAAATTAGTTACACAGTGACTTAAGGACAATGAAGTCAGTGTTTTGGAGTGGCCATCACAAAGCCCTGATCTCAGTCCCATAAAAAATTTACGGGCAGAGCTGAAAAGACGTGTGTGTGTGTGAGAAAATCAGCCTACAAACCTGACTCGATTCTACCAGTTCTGTCAGGAGGAATCGACCAAAATTCCAGCAAACTATTGTGAGAAGCTTGTGGAAGGATACCCAAAACGTTTGGCCTAAGTCATACAGTTTAAAGGCAAAGCTACCAAATACTAAGGAAATGGGATTGTGGGACATTTAATAGTAACTGATTCTGTGATCGGAGGGGTCTCGGAGCTGAATACGGGGTTGACAGTTCAGAAATGTAAATCTTTCTTTGATCATGAAGGGATTTGAATGTCAGCAGTAAAATCTTAAACTGAATTCAGTAATGGATGGAGAGCCAGTGCAGTTCATTATCAAAAACTAACTCCTAGATTTCTGGCTGAAGTTTTTATGTTGTTTGTGAGAGATGCTAAGTGAGGGGCAGTGCAGTTTGTATCTGATGGGGACCAATGAGTAGAACTTCAGAACTATGTGTTCAGCTGCAGGAAATTGGAAGCCATCCAGTTCTTAATGTGAGTAATGCAGCAGTGCAGACAGTCCAGATTACTTTGGTTTGTAAATTTGGGAGTCACCAGCATATAGTAGTGATGGGATACAGCAGCAAAGTAGTGAATTACATGACCAAGAAGCAGAAGATGACTGAGTAGAATAGGACCAAGGACTGAGCCCTGTGGGGCTATACATGTTGTGTTAGTAGTTGAGGTGGTGAAACTGTCTGCACAAACCTTAAAATTCAATTTTACTAAATCAGTTTGCTAAATCAATCCAAATTGTTTCACCTCAGTATGTTTTTTTTAATCTTCAGTTTTTAGAGTGGGCAGTTTATAATGTAAATACAGTGATGGGTGATTGTTTTTTCCCCTCAGGGGCCTTCAGGCAACAGCAAAAATCACATATAAGACCATCCTGCAGGACAACCTGGTGAGCCTCCACACCTGTCAGCTGACAGCGTTCCTCAGCTGGAGCGCCCTCCAGTGGTGAGTGAACAAGTGACAGGATGAGCTGACTCTGAGCTGCTGTGTGTTCGGTCAGGGAGCCACGCTCACACTGTGGTCCAGCTGCGGTCGATCGAGAGGCGGTCGCTATGGGGAGTGGCAGGGAGTCATCTGCACAGGAGAGACCAACTCTCAGGTCCAGGTAGGGAATCAGTGATGGTCTGGTTTAGTCTCTGTAATGATCCTTGATGTATTATGTGCACATAAACAAGCACTGCTGGTAATGTTGTGGTGTTTTGTTGTTGAACTGTTGTCTTAAATAGCATAATAAACTGTGTGTCTGTTTTACACACACACACACACACACACATAATTTAGATGAACTGTAATGTGTCTGTCTGATGTTTCCGTAGAAGTACCTGCAGCAGCTGTGGGACACCATCCTCTTGGTAGCTCTGATCCTCAGCACGGGAGTCATAGTTCAGGCCCGTTGGCAGTACCAGGACCAAAGACTGAACGATGATTTAGAGGTACTCTGCCTATGCTGCAGAGGTTACTCAAGTTATTCTTTTAACATTTGGCAGAACTGCTCACTGAACATGCATACATCATGTATTTTATTCTGTTTTGCCAGTATATGCTCACAGGCAGCTTCAACAGGTACACCTGGGTATTACTGGGTCAGATCCTTAATGCCTTCAGAACTGTCTTAATTCTTCATGGCAGCTGATATGTTCAAGGTGCTGGAAACATCCATCAGAGATGTTATCCATATTGATATGCTAGCATCACACACTTGCTGCAGATGTGTTGGCTGCACATCTATGATGTTCTGTGCATGCATCCATTCTTTCTTGTTGTTTAAGCCTAATTCTGCTCCTACCACCCAAATATTGCAGCAAAAATTGAGAGTGAAACCAGACGATATTTCTCCAGTCTTCTATTGTCCAGTTTTGTGGGGTCTGTGTGAATTGTAGCCTCAGTTTCCTGTTCTTAGCTGACAAGGGTGGCACCAGTTAAGGTCTTCTGCTGCTGTAGCCCATCTGCTTCAAGGGTCAGTGTGCTGTGCCTTCAAAGGTGCTCTTCTGTATGCCTCGGCTGTAATGAGTGGTTGAGTTAATGCTTCCTTTCTGTCAGCTCGGGCCAGTCTGGCCATTCTCTTCTGACCTCTGTCATCAACAAGGGATTTGGACCTAGAGAACTGCTGCACCCTGGTTATTTTCTCTTTTTCAGACTGTTCTCTGTAAACCCTACAGTATGAAAATCCCTGTAGATCAGCAGTTTTTAAAATACTCTGGCCAGCAACGATGGCACGTTCAGTCATTTAATTTTCCTTTATTCCCCATTCTGATGCTCGGTTTGAACTTCAGCAGCTTGTCTTGACCATGTCTACAAGCCTAAATGCATTGAGTTGCAGCCATGCAATTGGCTGATTAGATATTTGTATTAACAATCAGTTGAACAGCTGCATCTATTAAAGTAGTTGGTGAGTGTAATTCTCAGAAATATTAGTGAAAAATCTCACAAAATGGCCCTGTCTTGCAGTGTTAAAGAAAATTCATGGATCCACCCTTTGATTCAGATCCTTTCCAAAATCTCTTGAGGTTTGTCCTGTGGCATAAGCTCCACCCTTTCATCAAATTTAATTGAAACTGGGTCAGTAGATTGCAATCTTGTTTCCAGAAAAACTGTACCGACAACACAACCCCCTTGGCAGAGGCAAATGTGTGAGTGCTAGTACCAGATTAAAGAAAGATATTCTTATGTATTCAGAAGAGCTTTTAAAGAGTTAAGTGTTTTTGTCTGTGTTCCTCAGTTCCTTCCTAAACAGGACGTTCTGAAGAGAATGTCGTCTCTGAAGACCAAAACATACTGTCAGCCAAAACCATGGTGCGACCCCTCGCAGACTGCAGAGACAGACAACTGTGCCGTTTGTCTGGAGCCGTTCAACAACAACCAGGTCAGTCAGCACTTCCCCCCCCCCCCCAGCTACTGTACATGTTATCATTTGGACGTTTGGACAAGGTGTGGAAGCATGATGGGTCAGAGGCTAACACTGCTGCCTCGCAAGAGGGTCTGTGTGTAGATGTTTTCCAGAGTTACAGCAACTACTGCTTGTAAGGGACTGAGCAGTGATGCGGTACTGATGTTGTGTCCTGTGTGGTTGTTTCAGTGTCTGCGGGTGCTGCCGTGTCTCCATGAATACCACCGGGATTGTGTGGACCCCTGGCTGCTGCTGCAGCACACCTGCCCTCTGTGCAAACGCAGCATCCTCGGTGAGTTCACGCAGCTGCACTGCTCCGTGTTTTTGTGTTGAACCTTTCTGTTTTATTCAAATAAATTCAGTGATCGCTGATGTCGCATTTAAAGGGGCTGACTCCGTCCTTTTCTGAAAGGGTACAATCTGCAGTCATCCTCACATGAATGGAAGGAATAGTGCTGCAGGTTGACTAAAAGTTGTTGCTAAAAACCTAATATTCCTAAAGTTGCATGAAGTAGCTTTAAAAGATTAAAAATTAGGGACGTGCTGACTGAAATTTTGGGCTGATATTGATCCTTTAAACAAGAATTTGGCTGACAGTAATTGTTTATTTTTTTTGCCTTCTGTTGTTTAGCAAATAGAAATATTTTTTGTAATCATAACTGACCTAAAACAGCAAAAGTTTAGTCTGATTTAATGTCAGTGAGGGAAAAAAAGGGTTCTTATACATCCATCTATCCATCTTCTACTGCTTAATTCTTATCGGGTTGCAGGGTGGGGTTGGGTGGGTGGGGGGGCCTAGAGCCTATCCCAGCACCTTCGGGCGAGAAGCAGGGTACACCCTGGACAGATCGCTGGTCCATCGCAGGGCCAACACAGACAGACAACCACTCACTCTCACCGTCATACCGAAGGACAATTTAGAATCCCCAGTTGATGTCAGTTAACCTAACTTGCATGTTTTTGGCCTGTGGGAGGAAACTGGAGTACCCAGAATAAACCCACGCAGACACGGGGAGAACATGCAAACTCCACACAGATCACTGTTGGTCAGGGGTGGGATCGGACCCGTGACCTTCTTGCTGTGCTGCCACAGTGCTAACCACTGCTCCACCATGCTTATACAGTGTATATAAATATCTGGTTTCAACTGTATATCACGGAGGCTCTTTTACCAGAACAAATCAGAGAAGAAGAGTGTAAAAATGTGTTGTGATGTTTTTTTAAAGAAAAGAAATGGCTCCCAGTGATCACTGTGTCTGTACTGCGTGCAGAAAATATTAACGGCAAAAAATGGCAGATCATTTCTGTTGCTCAGTTAATCCGTTTTATTTTTGCAACTCTGGATTCACATTTCCTTTGAACCTCTTGTCCTCCTCTCTCTTCAGGCAGCGTCTCCAAGGACAGTTAACGGCAGGGCAACAACTCTCCTCCTGACCTCAGCCATGCTCCAGTAGCTTTTTTGTTTGAAACCAACCTCAACACTTCCTCCTTCCAGCAGTGAACTTTGGGAGCAGATACAAACTCGGCACTGCGGCTGACAAGCTGTTGGAACTCTTTGGACTTTAATGTCTCAGCAAACAGTGGTAGTGCAAAACACAGTACTACAGCTCTGTGGTATTTTTCTGTGTGAACAGTAGTTGTTCTCGGGATCTTGTTACTGTACTTCTTTGGGACCCTCACGTGAACAGCAGTGAAAATGTGATTCTAGTTGACTGAGAATCGGTGAAAAGTATTTATAATATTAGCCGTGTTTAGACTTTTAGCATGGGTGCGTTGGTCATCTGGTTAAACTGAGCATCGATGTTTAATGTAAGTCAAATGATGTCAATAACCATCTACCAGAGCAGGCACATCCTAAGGATAACAGTGTCTCTTTTATTCTAATCTGGTGTCCAATCTTGTACTTTGCACTAAAGCTTAACTCGTAGACGTTTTGTAGTTGTGGTGCATGAGTAAAAGTGCACCTGTGTAACTAAGGACCTGTACCAATATGGTTTTTCCTAGTCACAAAGACCACTAAAAGCACTTAACTAGAAGCCAACATTAACCCTCTCTTCTATGGGCCTATCGGAGACAGATTCCTAGGGAATCACAATTAACCTAACATGCATGATTGTGGGAGGAAAGCCACACAGTACAGGGGGAACATGTAAACTCCACGCAGAAAGGTTCCCACCCCTGCTAGCCTGTGGATTCCAGCCTTCTAGCTGTGAGGCAACAGTGCTAAAAAGCCGCAACACTGTGCTGCCCTGTGTATGGGGGGAGGAATGTGTGTGCATGTCATTTTCAAGATCTGCTGGTAGTCCATCCCACCAACAGTACACAGGACAAGTTAAATCCCTGAAAATCCCATTTCAGTTCTCATACTCCAGAGCAGGGGCTCTCCAAAAGTACTGCAGCCTTCCTTAAAGATTGGTGTCTGTCAACAGTCTGCAGCCAAAATTTGAAAGTAGCAATTTTATGAGGAAAAAGCCTCAAGTTGCATAGAAAAGGTCATGCATTTACATTGGAAAAAAAAAAATGCAGATTTACTTAAAAAGGGTCTGACTTCTATAGGTCATCCTTTCATTACTACATCAAACTGCTTGTTTTCTCAGTGGGAATGCAACCAGGTAGTTCCTGAAAGAGGTTCTCTGGTGTTTTACACTGGAAATATGGGTAAAGACAGTTTGTCCCTGGATGGAATTCTTGAGGTGTAAATTTTTATCCATCACAGTTGTCTGGTTGTGGAGGTATCAGCTGTACAGATGTTGAACTTGACCTCAGATCCAGAAATCTTGGATTGGCATCTTAAAAAATACACACACACACACAAACAAAAATATTTTAAAGAGCCCCTCCTAATGCTTTTTGGGGTTTCACCTTTATCTTAGTGGGTTATGTAGGAATATATGGTCTGCAAAGCCAAACAGCTCAAGTCCACCCGCACAGGACTTCTCTTCTCCCACAGAAACTGGGATTGCAACTCTGCCGAAGACACGGTGTTCTCTTCTGTGAAGTTATCATGTCATTACTTTACAGACCTGCCTCTTGGCTAATCTGGCAATTATCCAGTGGCCCAATCCAGGTTTATAACTTCTCTGTAAATTGTAGTCACTCCAGCCATGCGTTCTCACAGCTCGTTCATTAATCCACAGTTGATAATGTGTATCTCGCGTCATTCTGGCCTATTTTGTTGTTTCTTCTTGGGATGACATGGGCACCGGTGCATTTGCAGTGCGAATCAGCGCAACAAGGGATTTTATAGCTCTTGTAGACCAGCCCATTAATTAATCTAGTGGATTATATGTTTTGTGCCATTTTAGCTTAGCTTGCTAGACTGGGGCTGTGAGCTGCTGTTAGCAGAGTTATCCTTTCAGTCATTCAGGGTTGTTTCTGTGCTTATTACACCCCATGGACCAGTCATATGATAAGATAAGCCTTTATGGGGAAATTCCAGGATTGTAGCAGCACAGGGATAGCAACACTCAAAGCAGTAATTAAAAAGATAAGATAATAAAAACAAGTGAATAAACATATGTACACAGATATATACACAGTGCGGGAGCATTGTAGCTAGATGGAATACACAGCATAACGGTCTATTAAGTTACCCCGCAGAATATGAATATGTACCCAAACAGTATATTTTGTATTTGAATCAGCCGTGTTGTCACCCTCAGTAATGATTGATGTTGCCTAGTTGTAAAATGGTGGGGACCATTTATTGTGCAATGTTGTTACGTTTTGTGCAATCAATACGACCTCTATGAGCAGCCCTGGTTAGGTTATAAAATCTGACAGCCATAGGTAGGAAGGACCTGCGGAACCTCAGTCACGCACCTAGGATGGTACAGCCTACTGCTAAATGAGCTCCTCAGTGTGTTCAGCGTGTCCTGCATGGAGTGGGACTCTGACTCCAGCAGAGATGACAGCTTAGCCACCATCCTCTTCTCTCCTAGCTCCTCCACTGGGTTGAGGTGCCGCCCTAGGACAGAGCTAGCTTTTTTGATCTGTTCAGTCTCTGTCAGCTGTCGTAATGCCGTTGCCCCAGCAGACTACTCCAAATGTGATGGCTGATGCCACCACTGAGTCGTAGAAAGTCTTCAGGAGTTCCCCTTGTACTCCAAAAGACCGGAGCCTCCTCAGGAGGAACAGCCTGTGCTGTCCTTTCTTGTAGAGTGTGTTGGTGTTGTGTGACCAGTCTAGTTTATTGTTCAGGTGGACACCCAGGTGCTTGTACCATCTCAATGTCTGTTTCCTGTATGTTTACCAGTGCTGTGGGGGGTTGTCCTCACCTGTGGCAGTCCACCACCAGCTCCTTAGTTTTCCTCGTATTGATCTGGAGGCAGTTCCGATGGCACCAGTCCATGAAGTCCTGGATAAGTCCTCTGTACTCAGCATTATTTCCATCAGAGACGAGGCTGATGATCGCAGAGTCATCAGAGAACTTCTGAAGATGGCAGTGTGGTGTATTGTGTGAAAAGTCCACAGTATAAAGGGTGAACAGGAAGGGAGCCAGAACTGTTCCCTGGGGGGGCCTTGTACTGCAAATGATAGTGTCGGACACACAATCCTGGGTTCTCACAAACTGTGGGCGGTTTGTGAGGTAGTCCAGGATCCACGATGACAGGTGCTGGTCCACCCCTGTGCACAGCAGCTTGTCCTTCAGGATCACCGGATGGATGGTGTTGAAAGCACTGGAGAAATCAAAGAACATGATCCTCACAGTGCTCCCGAGCTTCTCCAGGTGGGACAGGGAACGGTGTAGGAGGAAGATCATTGCATCCTCCACCCCGATGCCATGCCGGTAGGCGAACTGGAGTGGATACAATGCTGGTCCCACCAGGAGGCAGAGGTGGGCAAGGAGCAGCCTCTCCAGGGTCTTCATCAGGTGTGATGTGAGGGCCACTGGTCTGTAGCTGTTCAGGTCCTTGGGGTGGGAGGTCTTTGGTACGGGTACCACACAGGATGTTTTCCACAGCTGTGGTACCCTCCCCAACTTAAGGCTCAGGTTGAAGATGTGCTCCACAATCCCACACACCCTGTCTGCACAGGACTTGAGGAGCTTTGAGCTGATGCAGTCCGGACCCGAGGCCTTCTTTGCCTTGATCTTCCTCAGCTCTGCCCTCACCTAGGTCTGAGGGTCAGGTTGGGGCAGGGGGGCTGTGTGCTGGGAGTGGGGGGTGTTGGGGGGAGACCGTGGACAGCAGGACTAGATGATGGTAGAGGCAATAGTTGGTTGGTGGGCAGGCAGAGAGGAGGGCGGTTGGTCAAACCTGTTAAAAAGCAGGTTCACATTATGCTATCAACCATTCAAACCATGCGATGCTTATTTGGAATTTTAAAATCTAATATTCATTAGTATGTTACTTAATTTGACAATGGAAACTAAAAGCTAATGTCAGCCTCAAGCATGGTGACGTCAGAGAAATGAAGAAATAGGGAGGGTATTGGGGCTCATTAGCATTCAAAGCAATATGTCATAAAACAGCATGTTTTCAGGAGAGCGCCTTCCCTCTCCATCTCGAAAATGTTTCTGCAGTAACTTAACTCTACGTTGTTTTGATCAAAGCATGTCACAGACATTTCATTAACAAATCTGGGAGCTGTGCCAGTTCAGAAAACAAGCATGACAGGCTCTATAATTAAGTGTTTTGGGTCAGAGCCATTTTTTCTTTTCATATTATTTTAGTGTGAGGTTGGATGCTATTGACTTGCACTGAAGAAAACAAATCTTTACCTCTGATGCCTCCAAAGTTGC
This sequence comes from Pholidichthys leucotaenia, assembly GCA_020510985.1. Lineage (NCBI taxonomy): Eukaryota > Metazoa > Chordata > Actinopteri > Cichliformes > Pholidichthyidae > Pholidichthys > Pholidichthys leucotaenia. The sequence goes on from CM035838.1 coordinate 438,907,712, forward strand.
ACAACTTCAATCAAACCAATGTACAGTGGATATAAAAAGTCTACACACCCCTGTTCAAATGCCAGGTTTTTGTAATTAAAAAAATGAGACTAAGATAAATTATTTCAAAACTTTTTCCTCTATTAATGTGACCTATAACCTCTACAACCCAACTGAAAAACAAACTGAAATCTTTTAAGGGGAAAAATGGAAAATAAAAAACCTACAATAACCTGTTTGCATAAATATACACACCCTTAAACTAATACTTTATTGCAGCACCTTTGGCTTTTATTACAACACTCAGTCTTTTTGGGTAGGAGTCTATCAGCGTGGCACATCTTGATGTGGCAATATCTGCCCACTCTTCTTTGCAAAAATGTTTCAAATCTGTCAGATTGTGAGGGCATCTCCTGTGCACTGCCCTCTTCAGCTCAGCCTGCAGATGTTTGATCAGATTCAGGTCTGGACTCTGGCTGGGCCATTCCAAAACCTTAATCTTCTTCTGGTGAAGCCATTCTTTTGTTGATTTGGATGTGTGCTTTGGGTCATTGTCGTGCTGAAAGATGAAATTCATCTTCATCTTCAGCTTTCTAGCAGAGGTCTGAAGGTTTTGTGCCAACACTGACTGGTATTTGGAACTGTTCATAATTCCCTCAACACTGACTAAGGTTCCAGTTCCAGCTGAAGAAAAACACCCCCAAAGCATGATGCTGCCACCACCATGCTTCACTGTAGGTATGGTTTTCTTTTGGTCATGAGCAGTGTTGTGTTGGCACCAAAGATACCTTTTGGAATTATGGCCAAAAAGTTCAACCTTGGTTTCATCGGACCATAACACATTTTCCCACATGCATTTGGGAGATTTCAAATGTGTTTTTGCAAAATGTAGCTGGGCTTGGAGGTTTTTTTGTAAGATAAGGCTTCCGTCTTGCCACCCTAGACAGGAGATTGTTGTCACATGTACTAAACAGCCAGTACTTGCCATAAATTCCTGCAGCTCCTTCAATGTTGCTGTCAGCCTCTTGGCAGCCTCCCTGACCAGTTTTCTTCTCGTCTTTTCATCGATTTTGGAGGGATGTCACTGCTGTGCCATATTTTCTCCACTTGATGATGACGACTGTCTTCACTGTGTTCCATGGTATAGTTAATGGCTTGGGAATTCTTTTGTGCCCTTCTTCTGACTGATACCTTTGAACAATGAGATCCCGCTGATGCTTTGGAAGCTCTCTGTGGACCATGGCTTGTGCTGTAAGATGTGACTACAAAAATGTCAGGAAAAGCCTACTAGAACAGCTGAACTTTATTTAGGGTTAATCAGAGGCACTTTAAATGGTGGCAGGTGTGTGCCGACTCCCATTAAACATGAATTTGAATGCGATTGGTTAATTCTGAACACAGCCACATCCCCAGTTATAAGAGGGTGTGCATATTTATGCAAACAGGTTATTGTAAGTTTTTTATTTTTCCCCTTCAAAGATTTCAGTTTGTTTTTCAATTGGGTTGTACAGGTCACATTAATGGGGGGAAAAGTTTTGAAATGATTTATCTTGATCTAATTTTTTACATCACAAAAACCTGGCATTTGAACAGGGGTGTGTAGACTTTATATCCACTGTAGGTGGATAAATGATAGGATGGAAGAAAAAAATGTTGATCTGCTTTCAGGTGGAACAATTTAAAAACTGGGCAGTAAAAACCCAGTGTAAACCACTCCTTTGTGTGTTTCAGCTATGAGCAACAGCTCTGCTGCAGTTGCTCTGTTTTAGGCAGTTAGTGACAGACATGTTTAACAGGCTCGCTGGTTCTGTTTTTCTACAACACATCATGGTTTTATGTAAAAAGGAATTATACAATTAAGAGTGGATAGGTGCTGAGCTAAACTGACAGTCTTCAGGATGTTGATCCTCCACGTTAAGGTGGTGTGATACAAATCTGCTCATAAACCCACACCACCAAATGTTAATATTTGGGGGGAAAAAAATTAAAGGTTTTGCCATGTGGATGTGCCCTCACCAGACTGCTGTAGAACCCCACGGACTGTATAAACAAATTCTGTAGTTTCTGTAATGGCATCTGATGGTCCATGAATACTGCAACTAAGCAAACTGGATGTGACACGTATGTCACAAGGTAGCAGCCAGACAAAATCCACCAACAAAATCAAATTTGCTTGCATTCAGCTTGCAAGTCACAACAGGAAAAAAGTCATATGTTTATGAGAAAAGTTGCAAATTTACCAGTTAAAGATTTAAAAGGAAAAGGTGAGGTTAATGGGGAGGGGAAAAATCAATCGAGGAAAAAATGGCATTTGAGAAAAGTCATGTTATGAGAAATAGTCGCTAATTTAGAAGAAGAGCTAATTTTTTAAAAGTTGCAAATTAACAAGAAAGAAAAATCACAATGAGAAAAATGAATGAATTTTTATTTATTTTTTTTTTACAAATGATTGCAGTCAGCTTGGAATCCACAACTTGGGAAAAGGTCACAATTTTATAAGGGAAAAAAGTCAAACTTGTGAAAAACCTTGCAAATTTACATGAAAAAACTCAGCAAATGTGCAAGAAAATCACAAATTTAAATGCAAAAAATTCACCCATGTATGATAAAAAAAAAAATCTTAAAAATGAGGGGACAGAAGTCTTAAGTTGCAAATTAAATGTAGAATTCAACCGGAAAAAGGTCAGAAATGTAAGAAAAAAAGTCAAATTATTGACAAATGATGGTTCTTTCCTCATTTTCCTTAAAATGCCAAAACAGCTTAAAAGGCAGATTTAAGGATTGTCATTTTTAAGAATAAGACCTTTTGGATAAATTTCAGCATCTGCAGACACATCGTTAGTCCCTAATGCAGACTATTTTGTTCAGAACATTTTTTTAAATATGTTGTAAAACTACAGATCATAACCTCATCAGGAAAGTCTCATGCCATTATCCATAGATTTCAATATTAGTAACAGCTGTACAGAGTGAAGGTGTGAAGGACTTCTGCATTGGCTTCACTTGTCGGACTGATGACACATCCAGCTTTTATATACAGTCCATGATGTCCACATTTCATGCACAATTTGGACATTTCCACAATACTTTCTAAATTATAGGTTAGGCTGTACCCAAATATTGTATTTCATTATCAGGTTACTTATTCATTATGCTGGTTTTCACATTTGGTATTTGGATGTTTTGGGTTTTTTGTTTTGTTTTTTTACCCCAAACTGCTCAGTTTTGATAAAAATCCCCTGCAGATTTTTGGGGTTAAAATCTCACAAATTTACAAAAAGAAGCAGCAACTCGATTAAGTCACAAAATTTGCCGAAAAGTCACATATTTGCATCAATAAATTTGTAAATGGAAATGAAAATTAAATTAAATTGTAAATTTGAGAGAAAGTTTAAATGTATTAGTTGTAAAATCAAGGAAAACTCTTTAGAATTACTATATATATTACATACGTAAACCAGAGTGGTGGCCTAGTGCTAGACTATCCGCCCCACAGTTGGGTCGTACCAAAGACCATAAAAATTGTACTTTCCACCATCTGGCTTGGTGCTCAGCATAATAGAATGGGGAAGGAAAAGTTGGTTACCCAGCCACGAGGGGAGCGCAAAAACCAGTGTACCCCTTGTGCTGGTCCCAAGCCTGGGTAAATGGGGAGGGTTTCATCAGCAAGGGCAGCCAGCATAAAATCCTCGTCAAATCAAACATGATCTGTTGTGGTGACCCTGAATAGGAAGCAGCCAGAAAAGTGTTTGTGTATTACACATGTAAATTAAAACATCTGATTTACCAGAAAAGGTGCAAATTTATGAGGAAAAAGTTAGACTGGCAATTAAAAGTTCAAATTTTCTAAGAACAGTCACATTTCTCAAAAAAATTCATGCCAATCCAGCACAGACATGGAGTAGAAGAACTGAAGAGAATACCTCAATCTTGTGGATGGGGACGTCCCTAACTTCAGCGGGTCAGGACAACATCCACACTGCGGTACAGCCGTATGTCAGTTTAAAAGCTTCTTTACCAAATGTGAGGCTCGACATTTTGCCAGTGACGACTCCCACTCAAAGTATGTTAAAAACATAGTTTTATTGTATTTTACATCTTCACCTCCAAAAGCAATCGTGTGCTTTCGTCATTCCACAAAGCTCTGATATGTTGTCTTCATAGAAAATAAATGTTGGAGGTTTTCCCTCAATGAGTGCTTCCAAACACAAAGAAAGCATTGGTAGTGGGATGGCCATAGAGCACGTTTCTTCTTCATGACTTCTTCTGTTTATGTGAAGACTGATGTGAACCAGGTGGGTGTTACATGCACGCTCGTACACCAGGGCTGGTATGAGCAGTGCAGCTCAGTGTGGTTGCTACTTGATGTTCTTCCAGCTACAGGAAGAACTGTGGATCTCTCTTCTCTTTATTATTCCTGTGTAGTCAACTTGATGATGATGTCAAAGAAACTGAATCTTAATAAAGTTGTTTGTTATACTGCAAAAATATTCATTTTCCTCTTCATTGTCAGTTTTTCAGATGGGCTATAAAATTAATCCATCCGAGTCAAAGTGATAACTGTCTTTCAGGCTCAAACTATTAAAAGCAGACATTCAACAAGCTGCTTGGCAACTTCTGTTATCAATAAGTCAAAAACATGGCCTTTAAAAGGACATCTTTGTAAACCAAACCAACTTTATAACAACTGCAACCCTGCAGTGGTTTCATAGGCTGGACCACAGACAACCCAATGCCAAACTAGAACTTGACCAGAACCCAGCCTCCAGCACTCTTTACTGTCAGTCCATCAGCTCAGACCTCACGAGGGGATCATGCCTTTGTTCCTCTTGCGGTCGGCCATGGTGCGCCGATTGTGGTTGGCTACACGGCTCTTGTGGGCCTCTTTCTTCCGCCGGTCCAGGAATGTCTCAGGTGTCTGGCCTTGTCCTTTGGGCCGGCCGACCACGTTACTGGGACGCTCCGGCCGGATTCTGGAGGGGAGGGGGGGGGGGGAGACAAACATTCCTGTCAATCTTTGTAACAATGCCAGGTCCCACTGGAAAACAAGAAAACCTGGACATCTGTGAAACTGTCCAGCCTACACACAGTGCTGTGAAAAAGTATTTACTCCCTTCCTGATTTCTTATGTTTGCATATTTGTCACGCTTAAATGTTTCAGATCAAACAAATTCTAATATTAGACAAAGATAACAAGTTAATACATGATACAGTTTTTAAATGATTTCATTTATGAAGGCAAAAAAGCTACCCAAACCTACCTGGCCCTATGTGAAAAAGTAACTGCCCCCTAAACCCAGTTACTGGATGTGCCACCCTTGGCGGGAACAACCACAGTCAAGCATCTGAGATATAGTCATGTGAAAAAATTAGGACACCCTGTATAAACCTGTGTGGGTTTTTTTTTAACATATTTGGACATATGGATATTTAATATCAATGTTAAAAATGCTGGGAGATTCACATAATGCAGCTAAACAATTAAAAAGGAATTAGTCTTTTTTTCAAATTTTCTGTAAAATGTAATTCTAAACAAATAGTGAGGAATAAATTAGGACACCCCCACATTCATTCCCACTTACAATGGCTAAAATAAATGTTAAAAAATGCAAATAAAAACAAACAAGGATAGACATACAGTGGGGCAAAAAAGTATTTAGTCAGCCACCAATTGTGCAAGTTCTCCCACGTAAAAGATGAGAGAGGTCTCCAATTTTCATCATAGGTATACCTCAACTATGAGAGACAAAATGAGAAAAAAAAAATCCAGAAAATCACATTGAAGGATTTTTAATGAATTAATTGGTAAATTCCTCAGTAAAATAAGTATTTGGTCACCTACAAACAAGCAAGATTTCTGGCTCTCACAGACCTGTAACTTCTTCTTTAAGAGGCTCCTCTGTCCTCCACTCGTTACCTGTATTAATGGCACCTGTTTGAACTCGTTATCAGTATAAAAGACACCTGTCCACAACCTCAAACAGTCAGACTCCAAACTCCACTATGGCCAAGACCAAAGAGCTGTCAAAGGACACCAGAAACAAAATTGTAGACCTGCACCAGGCTGGGAAGACTGAATCTGCAATAGGTAAGCAGCTTTGGTGTGAAGAAATCAACTGTGGGAGCAATTATTAGAAAATGGAAGACATACAAGACCACTGATAATCTCCCTCGATCTGGGGCTCCATGCAAGATCTCGCCCCGTGGGGTCAAAATTATCACGAGAACGGTGAGCAAAAATCCCAGAACCACACGGGGGGACCTAGTGAATGACCTGCAGAGAGCTGGGACCAAAGTAACAAATGCTACATCAGAAACACACTACGCCACCAGGGACTCAAATCCTGCAGTGCAGACGTGTCCCCCTGCTTAAGCCAGTACATGTCCAGGCCCGTGTGAAGTTTGCTAGAGAGCATTTGGATGATCCAGAAGAGGATTGGGAGAATGTCATATGGTCAGATGAAACCAAAATAGAACTTTTTGGTAAAAACTCAACTTGTCGCGTTTGGAGGAGAAAGAACACCATACCTACTGTGAAGCATGGGGGTGGAAACATCATACTTTGGGGCTGTTTTTCTGCAAAGGGACCAGGACGACTGATCCATGTAAAGGAAAGAATGAATGGGGCCATGTATCGTGAGATTTTGAGTGAAAACCTCCTTCCACCAGCAAGGGCATTGAAGATGAAACGTGGCTGGGTCTTTCAGCATGACAATGATCCCAAACACACCGCCCGGGCAATGATGGAGTGGCTTCGTAAGAAGCATTTCAAGGTCCTGGAGTGGCCTAGCCAGTCTCCAGATCTCAGCCCCACAGAAAATCTTTGGAGGGAGTTGAAAGTCTGTGTTGCCCAGTGACAGCCCCAAAACATCACTGCTCTAGAGGAGATCTGCATGGAGGAATGGGCCAAAATACCAGCAACAGTGTGTGAAAACCTTGTGAAAATCTGACCTCTGTCATTGCCAACAAAGGGTATATAACAAAGTATTGAGATGAATGTTTGTTATTGACCAAATACTTATTTTACCGAGGAATTTACCAATTAATTCATTAAAAATCCTTCAATGTGATTTTCTGGATTTTTTTTTCTTATTTTGTCTCTCATAGTTGAGGTATACCTATGATGAAAATTGGAGACCTCTCTCATCTTTTACGTGGGAGAATTTGCTCAATTGGTGGCTGACTAATTACTTTTTTACCCCACTGTAGATATGTGAACATTTCTTAATAAAGAACTGAATATTTAATGGGATGTCCTAATTTTTTCACATGACTGTAACCGACTGAGTTTTTTACATCGTTGTTGAGGAATTTTGGCCCACTCTTCTTTGCAGAATCATTTTAATTCAGTCACATTGGAGGCTTGAGCTTGAGGTCATGAACTGATGGCCACACATTCTCCTTCAGAATTTTCAGCTAGAGAGCAGAATTCATGGTTCCATCAATTACAGCAAGTCGTACTTTTTTTTTTTTTTTGGCAAATGTGAAACGGGCCTTTGTATTCTTTTTGGTCAGCAGTGGTTTTTGCCTTGGAACTCTTTTGTCCTACTTCACTTTGTCAGACAGGTTCTATTTAAGTGATTTCTTGATTCAACAGGCCTGGCAGCAGCTAGTGAAACTGAACTCAGCTTTTCAGAAAATATGGTTAGTTAATCACCATAATGCTCCACTGTAGTACTGTACTGGCTGCCAGAAATATCCACAAGTCACAGGTATCCGACATCCTGAGCTTCCTCACAAAGGGTGACTAGTCATATCAGCCTTATTATATTGTTGACTTTGAAAGCCTGACATAAAAATTGTTTAAATTATTTCACAACTTTTGCACCTTTCTAGAAGTTTTGTGGATGTTATATTTTTAGATAATTATTTGTTGTTATGGAAATGTCATTAATATAGTTAACATTAAATATACAAATCATAATCTGTTGTCACTTATTACTGTCAAATTGCATTTGTGGAAGTGATTTATAAAAATTATCAATATTGTGCAATACTGCTTAATTGTATAGTTCTGTTCCCTCCAGACTATTCCTGATTGTTTAGGATTTATAAAGCGGTGATATTTTTCCTTCCGTTTGAACACATCTGTCTCCCAATCCATAAACCCAAGTAGAGAAAAGATCTTGAATAGAAAGCCGGCTGGACCCAGTAGTAGTGTAGAAACTCAGTTGTGTCTTTACCCTTTCCTCTGCTGCATGGCCGCTCTTCTAGCTTCAGCCTTCTCCCTGAGCACAGCTGGGTCCTGAACAAACTGCTCTCTGTTTGTATTGGTCTGAAATGGGAAACAAGCACAAAACAAAATTTAAAAATGCATAAAATTGAATGCATGAGGCAAATTTTACAAAAAAAAGTTCAAGGGCATTAAAGAATTTTAAAATCTTACATCTGTAGCAAAGGAGTAATTCATCATTGGAATTTGAAATTTTTAATTCATTAGTTTTGATGGTGATGGCTTAAGAAATGGATAATAAGAGCACCACACATGGTACATTATGCACCCATCCATAAACATTATCAATAGTGCAGAGCTAGCACACAAACAACCCCCCCCCAAAAAAGATAAATTGAAGATGCATTATATATATATATATATATATATATATACTGTATATACATGCACACAGTTTGGCAAAAAAAATTTAGTCAGCCACCAGTTGTGCAAGTTCTCCCACTTAAAAGATGAGAGAGGCGTCCAATTTTCATCATAGGTATACCTCAACTATGAGAGACAAAATGAGAAAAAAAAAAATCCAGAAAATCACATTGAAGGATTTTTAATTAATTAATTAATTGGTAAATTACTCGCTAAAATAAGTATTTGGTCACCTACAAACAAGCAAGATTTCTGGCTCTCACAGACCTGTAACAACTTCTTTAAGAGGCTCCTCTGTCCTCCACTCGTTACCTGTATTAATGGCACCTGTTTGAACTCATCAGTATAAAAGACACCTGTCCACAACCTCAAACAGTCAGACTCCAAACTCCACTATGGCCAAGACCAAAGAGCTGTCAAAGGACACCAGAAACAAAATTGTAGACCTGCACCAGGCTGGGAAGACTGAATTTGCAATAGGTAAGCAGCTTGGTGTGAAGAAATCAACTGTGGGAGCAATTATTAGAAAATGGAAGACATACAAGACCACTGATAATCTCCCTCGATCTGGGGCTCCACGCAAGATCTCACCCCGTGAGGTCAAAATGATCACGAGAACGGTGAGCAAAAATCCCAGAACCACATGGGGGGACCTAGTGAATGACCTGCAGAGAGCTGGGACCAAAGTAACAAAGGCTACATCAGTAACACACTATGCCGCCAGGGACTCAAATCCTGCAGTGCCAGACGTGTCCCCCTTCTTAAGCCAGTACATGTCCAGGCCCGTCTGAAGTTTGCTAGAGAGCATTTGGATGATCCAGAAGAGGATTGGGAGAATGTCAGATGAAACCAAAACAGAACTTTTTGGTAAAAACTCAACTTGTCGTGTTTGGAGGAGAAAGAACACCATACCTACTGTGAAGCATGGGGGTAGAAACATCATACTTTGGGGCTGTTTTTCTGCAAAGGGACCAGGACGGCTGATCCGTGTAAAGGAAAGAATGAATGGGGCCATGTATCGTGAAATTTTGAGTGAAAACCTCCTTCCACCAGCAAGGACATTGAAGATGAAACGTGGCTGGGTCTTTCAGCATGACAGTGATCCCAAACATACCGCCCGGGCAATGAAGGAGTGGCTTCGTAAGAAGCATTTCAAGGTCCTGGAGTGACCTAGCCAGTCTCCAGATCTCAACCCCATAGAAAATCTTTGGAGTAAGTTGAAAGTCCGTGTTGCCCAGCGACAGCCCCAAAACATCACTGCTCTAGAGGAGATCTGCATGGAGGAATGGGCCAAAATACCAGCAACAGTGTGTGAAAACCTTGTGAAGACTTACAGAAAACGTTTGACCTCTGTCATTGCCAACAAAGGGTACATAAAGTATTGAGATGAACTTTTGTTATTGACCAAATACTTATTTTACCGAGGAATTTACCAATTAATTCATTAAAAATCCTTCAATGTGATTTTCTGGATTTTTTTTCCTCATTTTGTCTCTCATAGTTGAGGTATACCTATAATGAAAATTGGAGACCTCTCTCATCTTTTAAGTGGGAGAACTTGCACAACTGGTGGCTGACTAAATACTTTTTTCCCCCACTATACACACACACACACACACACACACACACACACACACACACACACACACACACACACACACACACACACACACACACACACACACACACACATGTATACTCGCTGCTCTTGTTTTTTTCTCTTGCCTTCTGATTGTTGCTCTGAGTGTTGCTATCCCTGTGCTGTTGCAATCCTGGAATTTCCCCATTGTGGGACTAATAAAGGCTTATCTTATCTTAAACTAGATCTGTAATAAAGCAAACAATCTAGAATTCAAAGTGGAACAAATGTAGAGAAAATATCAGAAAATCATTTAACCCCCTACAATATGCACATCTTCAATGCATGTACAAACGTGGTGTATGTAAATGAAAAAGTCCTCGCATGATAACTGTAGGAGTTAGCCCAACAAACACGTACGGATGGATGGCATACCATAATACATACTGTTTTATTTCTGTTGACTATATGTGACCTTGCTTTTGCTAATGATTTGAATTTGTTTTACAACTATGATTTTAGTGATGCGCTGTCTGTTTTTAAGCAAGCTTTAAACAGCATTGTAAATATAGACAGGAACATGGTTTTACATGCTTATAATTGATTAAAGTGAGGCAAAGTCCCAGCCCTGATGGTATTGAATCAGAATCAGAATCAGAATCAGGTTTATTGCCATTGTTCATGTAGTACACAAACTAGGAATTTGTCTCGGTACAATGCTGCAACATTAAACATGATAAGATAAGAGAAATAAACTATACATGTAATAAAGTGTAGGATAAGATTAAGTGATACTGGTCAACAGTTAAAATATATATTAGCCAGCAGCAGATACTGTGGAGAACTATATAGTGCAGTCGGTAATGCAGGAAGAAAACAGTGATGATTGACATGAGTCTGGTTGAGCTGCTGTACATGGTGCACGAGAGTCACTTAGTGTTCAGCAGTCTAATGGCAGAGGGGAAGAAGCTGTTCATGTGACGGGAGGTTTTAGTCTGGATGGACCGAAGTCTTCTACCAGAGGGGAGGGGGGCAAACAGTACATGACCAGGGTGTGAGGGATCGGCTATGATCCGGCCAGCACGCCTCCGGGTCCTGGAGATGTACAGATCCTGGAGAGATGGGAGCTTGCAGCCGATCACCTTCTCAGCAGTGCGCACGACGCGCTGCAGCCTTAGTCTGTCCCTGGCAGTGGCTCCTGCGTACCACACGGTTATGGAGGTGGTGAGGATGGACTCGATGATGGCTGTGTAGAACTGCACTAACATCTTGGTGGGTAGCTTGAGCTTCCTCAGCTGCCGCAGGAAGAACATCCTCTGCTGGGCTTTTTTGATGAGTGAGCTGATGGTCAGCTCCCATTTGAGGTCCCTGGTGATGGTAGTGCCTAGGAAGCGGAAGGAATCAGCAGTGGTGATGGGAGAGCCTGAGAGGGTGAGGGGGGGCAGAGGAGTAGTGACTTTCCTGAAGTCTACAATCATCTCCACTGTCTTCAGAGCGTTCAGCTGCAGGTTGTTATTGCTGCACCAGGACGCCAGCTGGGCCACCTCTCTCCTGTAGGCGGACTCGTCGCCGTTGGAGATGAGCCCAATGAGGGTGGTGTCGTCCGCAAACTTGATCAACTTGACAGACTGGTGGCTGGAGGTGCAGGAGTTGGTGTAAAGGGAGAAGAGTAGGGGGGAAAGTACACAGCCCTGGGGTGATCCGGTGCTGATGCTAGTATAGTCTGAGACAGTCTTTCCCAGCCGCACATGCTGCCTCCGGTCCGTCAGGAAGTCGATGATCCACCTGCAGAGGGAGTCAGGCACGTTGAGCAGGGACAGCTTGTCCCGGAGCAGAGCGGGGCGGATGGTGTTGAATGCGGAGCTGAAGTCCACAAACAGGATCCTGGCGTAGGTTCCCGGGGAGTCCAGGTGCTGCAGGATGGAGTGGAGGGCCAGGTTGACTGCATCGTCTACAGACCTGTTGGCTCGGTAGGCAAACTGCAGCGGGTCCAGGAGAGGGGTGGTGATGGACTTGAGGTGGGACAGGACCAGGCGCTCAAAGGACTTCATGACTACAGAGGTGAGCGCTACAGGTCTGTAGTCATTAAGTCCAGTGATCCGTGGCTTCTTGGGGACAGGGATGATGGTGGAGGATTTGAGGCAGGACGGCACGTGGCATAACTTAAGGGAGGTGTTAAAAATGTCTGTGAATACAGGAGCCAGCTGTTTCGCACAGAGTCTCAGGGTGGAGGGAGACACGCCGTCTGGGCCGGGGGCCTTGCGCGGGTTCAGTCTGGAGAACTGCTTGAGCACATCCTGCTCACTGATGATAAGGGGAGGGGGGGAGGTGGGGGGGGGTGCCTTAAATGAAGTAGGGAATGTGGAGGCTGTGGAGCTGGAGGGAGGGGGGGAGTTGGACACAGATGACGAGGTGTCAAAACGGGCATAGTGTTGGGACAGTCTCTGACAAAGGGCTTTGTCATCCTGACCTTTAGGAGCCTGAGGCCGATAGTTGGTGATCTGCCTCAGTCCTCTCCACACGGAAGCCGAATCATTAGCAGTGAACTGCTGCTGGAGTCTCTCTGAGTACACAGATTTAGCCCTCTTCAGCTCTCTGTTAAACCGGTATTTAACCTCCCTGTAGCAGTTGGAGGGCGCCTGTTGAAAAACTGTGCAGATCAGTTGTCGGACATTTTTTGTTTTAATATTTATCTTGTCCCTTCAGCTCCAGAGGGTCCCTTGTCTGTGGAAGGAGTCCACTATTGTTCCTGTGCCTAAAAATAAATGTCCAAAGGTACTTAATGATTATAAGCCTGAGGCACTTACCTCTTTGGTCATTTATCACACCTTGAGGGTGCCAAAAACCAAGTGTGGCTAGTTTTTATCGATTTTTCTTCTGCTTAATTGTATTCAGCCACATATTTTAGCAGTAAGATTACAGTGCAGTCACAATGACCCTGGCCTCATTGGTTGGCTGATGGACTTTTTAAATGGGGAGGCCTCAGCGTGTGAAAGTGAAGGGCATTTTTTCAGATGTCCTCATATCTTCCAGAGGCTGTCCTCAAGGTTGTGTCCTCTTGCCACTCTTATTTTTTCCTTATACACAGACATGTGTAGGAGTGGACACGTTGGGAGCCACATTCTAAAGTTTGCTGATGATTCAGTCATTGTGTCACTCCTCAGCAGCACTGACCCACACAACAATAGTCTTGTAGTGTCTGAGTTCACTAATTGGTGCAAAGCATCCTTCCTGGACATTAATTTGATTTGATTGATTTGATTTGTGTACTTTACTGATCCCCAGAGAGGAAATTGAGGGCATCCACCTGGATGGATGCAGCCGCCACGGTACAGTGCTATCCCTTTACCATTCACACACATTCACACCTAGGGCCACTTTAAAGTCTCCAATTAACCTAACCTGCATGTGTCCAAGATGAAAGAAATTGACTTTGGGAAAAATTCCACAGTCATCTCACCAGTACTGATCAATGACCAAGCTGTTGAAGTTGTCCACCAATATAATATCTGGGTACAACCATTGAAGATAAATTGTCCTTCGATTCCCATGTGGATGCTGTGTGTAAGAAAGCACACCAGCATATGCACTTTCTTCGCAGACTTTGTGGTTTTAATGTAGACAGCACTTTTATGAAAACGTTTTATTGACTCTGTTCTTACCTTTTCCTTTATTTGCTGGTATGGCTCCCTGTCACAACAGAATAAGACCAGACTGCACAGTACTGTTAAAGTGTGCAGTAAGATTGTGGGCTCAATGATCTTCCCCACCTATACGGGGTCAGGGCTCTCAAACCACAGAAAATACATAAAAACTTGAGCCACCCCCTGTATAGAGAGTTCACACTGCTTCCATCTGGTCGCAGGTACAATTTGCCACAATGCAGAACTAACAGATTCAAGAACTCTTATCCCTACTGCCATTCAGTTTCTAATTTTAACTGATGTATGGATTATTTCAAGTGTGGTATGGATGTACGGTGTCATCTGTTGGCTGAGCAACCATTTGCCCCTCGGGGACAATTAAGATTGTCAATCAATCTTTTGATAGGCATATAAAAACATAATGTTTTATTTTACTACTGACATAACACTGTCTTTTACACATAACTACACCACTATGATCCTGCTTCAAATACACATTAAAATCTAATTTGGTAAGCACCTGTAGAGCCTCTTCTTCCTCATCTTCTCCCTCGTCGTCCTCCTCTTCCTCTGCTTTATTTTCTTTCCTTAGTATCTGTGGGACTGTGAAAGGCCTGCAGGAAAGCAGATTAAAAATGTCTTAAATTCTGCTTCACAGCATCTCGACTCCATCAGACTAAAGCAGGAGTCAGCAGCCTCTATTAGGACACACCCTAAATGTTTGGGCTTTGATGTGTAATTTCTACACATGCAGAAGAAAGGCTGGTAAAAGACAGGAACCACAGCACACTAGAGAGGGAAACCAGGGCTATTCTCAAAACAGCTTAAAGGGGTCACTGACTGAAAAATGGTGCGTTTGTAGGTTTTAACCATCTGAAATGTGTCTATTGATCACGTAATTATTGAAAAAAAAAACAGTTGCTTCTCTTTAAACACACCATCACACTTCACAGAGCACTAAGCCACCTGGAGAATACAAAGGGCTATGTGAGGATGCTCTTTGTGGACTATAACTCAGCATTCAGCACCATCATCCCAGACATCTTGATCAACAAATTGCACCAACTCCAGATACCCCTCCCCGTCTGCTCCTGGATTTAAAAAAATACAAAAAAAAACTTTCTCACAAACTGCCCACAAACAGTCAGACTTAGTTCCCACAATTTCCTTGTACTTTACAACTGTACAATGACGATAAAGCCTATTCTGTTTTGAGACAAACATTCATGTCTCGGGTGGTGGCGGGTTGGAGCGGCCACTTCCCGGTTGGCATTGGGATCCTTGGTGCATCGAGCAGAGAACCTCTAACAATGTTCCTTACATTTGATGGTGACTGAGAAAAGTCTTTAAGTTTTACAGAAATTCTCCACCTGTGCCATTATTCCCATGTCCCACGGAGCGGCAAGCACCGCAACCCGAGAAGCTCTGTCACAGTTCACGGGCAGCTCGCCCAATGAGGCGAGCTGTAGAACCCTGGGATCTGCCCTGGGATCCTCCTGGGGCTGACTCTGGCAGCCTATTTGACTTGTATTCGGTTGAAGATGCATTCAAGCCAGCACCGCTGAGCTGAGCTAGAAGGAGGAGGAAGCTGGGTTTTTGCTCCACCTAGGTTTGCGCGTCTGCTCAAGCGCAAGGCTCTTGTGACGAAAATTACGTCATCGTCTCCGGTCCGCTAGGCTCCACACCGCCCCCTACAGCTGAGCGTGTGCAGCACAAATTTTGTGACCGCGTTGCCTGAGGGAGCTGACTATGCATGTGCAAATCCAAGATCCCATTCATGAGGTGGTGCTACTGACACAGCATACAAAGTCAAAGTAGACGAAGACGACGATGAGGAAAACGAGAATGAAGACAGACGCAAAAGCACACTATAATAACACTATTATACCTTCTTCTTCCACCAAAAGGTAGTAAACACAGGAGCTCCTCTTATCACCTGCATGCAGTCACCATTGTTTTTGATATTGTGCGTGGCTCCTGCTCTTCTTCTGCTTTGTATAGCTGGTGAACAAACAGGTGTGGCAGCACATTTGCGCTACCCATCAGGCTGGGGTGAAACTGCAGATGGTGCTTGGCCTAGCAGGTGGAAAAAACGAAGCATGTATACAGCTGTGAGCACATTGACCTGTCCAAATGCACCAGAGTGGAGGTGAAGCATAAACAAGGCTTAAAAGCTAAAGGCTAGAAACTAGCCAGCTAATGGCTAAGTGACGTAAGAGGGAGGGCGGAGTTGAATAGATGAAGGATGTTTCTTAGAAGTGATAGACTTTACATCAGAGTGTTTCAAGAAAGGCAGGGAAAATAAAAGATAAATGTGCTTCAATAATTAAAAAATGAAAAAATATCAACAAAATATGTCAAACATTTCATTAAGACTTGTATGAACTGGTAAAATCTGGAAAAAGTGCAATGATCCCTTTAGAAATCTGGATGAAATTGCAATGGCAAGCTACACAGAAAAGCTTGAAGTGGTAAATGAACAACTCTTTGTGAATGTACTACTTTTTTCCCCCCCTTTACATTCGTATACATTTTGTCTTGTAAATTTGTGGCTGGGGGTGTTCTCCACCAGTTGTACACTCCTGGACTAAAAGAAAAATACCTCCTGTTCAGTAGACTGTCTCCATCTAGGTCATTAGCTCCCACTTGGTTCATGTCGTAGGTGTCGTCGTACTCGTCGTCATAGTCGTCCAGGTCAAATGCCAAGGCGGCTTCTCCGGGCCCAAGGATGACCTCGTCCACCACCGACTCATATACCAGATATCGAGCTTTCTGCTCTGCTATGTGCTGCTTGTTGTTCAGCATCTCTCGGACATCCTCTCCTTTCCTGGAGGATGAAGAAAACAGGACGAGATTAAGTACAGCTGAAACATATTGACAGGAGACACGACGCTTAAGGAAAATTATGAAATCAGTGAGAAGATTCCTTATTTCAGCTGAAACTCACAAAACAGAAAATTTAGTCAGAGCTGAATGGCGATTCTACATATGTAGTTTTTATGTCCCAGCGACAAGACATTGAAGGTACCGTAAAACGGGGCTATAAGGGACGGCTGGGTAATAAGGGACACTTTTCTGGGAAATGTTTTAAATGTAATTCTGCTTTTTTTATTTTGAGCAGGACGCTGAGTTGTGTTGTTATTGATCCTTAATCAAATCATGGTATGTTGCATATTTCTTTTTTAGCAGAATTACATTTAAAACATTTCCCAGAAAAGTGTCCCTTATTAACCCAGCCGTCCCTTATAGCCCCGTTTTACGGTAACTTACAATACTGTAAATCAAGAGTTCTTCAGCCTGTGGCTCCAGAGCCACATATGGCTCTTTTGTTCAAATGTATGAGCAAAAGAGCTACATAGTCAATAGAACAAAAAAAAGTCTCCCATTTCTCACGCTGAAATGAAAAGTTCTCATGAGAAAAGAAAAGTTTTACTGCTCCATGCAGAATTTTTCAGGCAAAGATTACTCAGTGGATTACTGGATATTTTCATAGTAGGGGCTGTTGACCCCTGACAAAAGTTCTTCAGAAAGCTGTATAAAGACGAGAGCTGAATAGTGACAAATGTCCATGTATTCTTCACCATTATTAAATGGATGCACAGTTGCAATTACAAGTTTTCAGTTTACAAAAATGTCATGGAATAGCAGAGACTTCCAACTTTTATCTGATTAGACAACTGAATACAATAAAATGGCCAGTTTATTTACCAGTTAAGTGGTGGTGTAATGACTGAAGCAGGCAGACGATACCAAAACAAACTGGAACATCATTAGAATATTTAATCAAAGCGTGTCTGCAGTGTTCTATCACCTCCTGCCCTTCCAGATGCGGGACATGTCCACCTGGTCTCTGCGGAAGACGTCAAACTCGTCATCATCAAACACATTGGAGCGGTTGTTTAGAATGGAGGGGAGCTCCACCTTCACCGGCCTGGAGATGCAGAAGGAGAGCAGTCAGACATGGCTATACGGCACAAAGCTGGCATCACACTTTAAGCAGCCTACACTGTTCCACAAAAAAAGTCCCTTTATGAAGGCATGTCGCTCTTATTTCTTCCTGTTGTTGTACTCCAGTGTTTACTATGATTGTTACTGTTGCATTTGTTCTAGCTTAATAGTGGCAGAAATTTCAACTCTGGCCATGGTCACCATGTGTGACATTAGGTTGCCATAACAGGCAAGATAAAGCCACAGGAAAGTCTTTTTATCGCTTTCCATCGGATCCAGTTCAGGCAGCCAAGTGGGCAGTGGCAGTCAGACAGGAGGGTTGGCAGCCTTCCAGCACAAGTCGGACCTGCAGCGATCATTTCATCAAGGGTAAGTACATGTACAAACACATGGGCCTAGGCTACGAATGATGACCTGAGGATAGTGATGCCGGTTGGTCTCAGATTTATATTTGGCGTTTTATTATGCAGGGAAACCCACTGCCTCCCGACTATGTTCCCTCGCTGTTGTTTTTTTTTTTTTTTTCCCACAATATCTTTATTGAACCTTTTTTTTTTTTAAACAAACATGATACAAACAATCAAACACTAACACTAAAGTACTACAAAAAAAAAAAAAAAATGCACTAAAAAACACCAACAACCACCAACAAAATCAAATCTTCAACAATGCTCCTCTGTTTAGTCTAGACAATCCAACACATAAGTATACATATTATGTTCACCAGTTTGGAATTTACAAGGTCCACACATATCATTCACCTTCTTCTTCAAGAGTTATGTTTAAATTTTTTACATAATCAATAAAAGGTCTCCATATGTTCTCAAACACAATTTCCTTTGATTTCAGTATATATGTTATTCTTTCTAATGGAAGGTTTGTTAACATCTGTCTTAACCACTGAGTCACATCTGGTCTATGAGTCTTTTTCCATAATAGTGCAATACATTTTTTGGCATTAAGCAAACTGAGGTCTATGAATGTTCTTTCACTTTTATTAAAATTATGCTTTTCTGGGTACAGACCCAACAAAAACAGTTTAGGATTCAATATGATTTGTTTTGAGATTATTTTTTCAATTGTTACCCTCACCTCTTCCCAAAACATTCTTATTAATCTACATTCCCATACACAATGAAATAGAGTTCCTTTACTTTCCATACATTTTGTGCACGTATCTGGTATATTTTTGTTATATCTATTTAACTCCTCCGGTGTAACATACATCCGCATTAACCATTTGAAATGTATCAATTTAAGGCGTACATTTATTGATTTGGTTTGAGCTTCTGTACAAGCCAATTCCCATTGTTCCTCTGAAATTTCAGTTTGCAGATCTTCTTTCCAGTAGTTTAATCTTTTCAGTGAATTTTCACTTGAAAATAGTGTCAATGAGTTATAAAACTCTGAAATAATACCCTTTCTTTTACTATCTTTCATCAACATTTTTTCCAAGGATGAATAGATAGGTCGAGTGAGAGCTTTATTTTGATTTGATCGAATAAAGTTTCTAAGTTGAAGATATTTAAAAAAAATGTGTTCTATTGAGATTAAATTTGATCCTCAACTCTTCAAAAGACATTATGTTTTCCCTCGCTGTTGTTGATAAAATTCTATGACGCACTTGTTTTTCTTATAAAGTTGCTATTCTCAACAGTTAATCATGTTGCACAAACTGTTCCTGCTTGCTTCTCATGCTACACTGCAGCCTTAGATTACACCCAGTGACTCAACAGTCAAACCAGTTAGAATCGGTTTTGCTCACAGGCGAACTGACACATAGTGGAAAATACTGATACATGTGAGGTCTGCCCACCTCCTGCGTGAGGGTGCAGCGTAGTTTTATAAAAACTATAGGACCCACTTTTCGAGTAGCACTCTCTTCTGATATGGCATGAGAGCTGTGCTCCAGTGCTGTACCTGTACCATATCTCAGCGTTAGTAAAACAAGTGGAACTATATTTCACCTCTCTGTCTGGTCATTTAGCCTTCGTATAAAAGAACTGGAGGTTAAGACTAACAAGCGCAACACTGTTTAAACACACAGATTCCCCTCATAAAAGAAAAACAAGACTGGCCTTAAATATTTTTCATAGAAGGACATCAACAAAATGGAGGAGAAGATTAGGCAAGGTATTTTTATTGTTTGGGAACTTTGGTAGGGGCTAATTCTTTAGGTTTGGGGGGGATGGGGCTTCCCCCCCTCTTAACGTCTTGCACTCCGGTGTACCGCGGGCGGACACGTCTCTGCGTCCTAGAGTGCACGAGGGTGCTCTCGTGCGCTCTAGGACGCACAGTGCTGCCTCCAAGCGCGCACTGAAAAAAAAAAAAACGTTCTCCCACTACAGACACAGCCGCGAACAGATTGGATGTGATTGACCTCTCATTCGACTAAAAAGAGCCTTGAATTGGGTTTCTGAAACCTTGAAGAACCAATGACTAAAGACCTAGCAAGAAGGACCCGCCTACCAACGCTGTGAATGTAGGAGCCAATTGAAGCACAGAAGTTCGGGCTGGGTGAAGAGAGACTTACTGCTGCAACAGATGAAAAAAAGGACCCGCAGGAAGAACCTGCTACAGACCCAGCAGCACGGAGACCACCCACAAGTGCGACCTGCACTCATTCCAGCAGAATAGACGTTTAGGATTCTCTTCCGTCATCATAGACCGACGGAGGCCGACGACAAAGGTCATAAATCATTCGCCAAAACCGCAATAATGGAATTATGTTTTGACCGGGATCCACGAGCGGACCAGCGTCGCGTTCGTCTGACAACGAGGAAGAGAAGTTCGCCAGGACAATGCTGCTGTGAAGAGGTAAGGTGTTATAAGCTAAATTATTCTTTATCCCTGAAAATTGTAATCAAAAAATGACTTTTGACCGATCGGTAAATTACAACTGTGCGGCGCACGAAGTCTGAAGTTCGTGCGCCGCGGTACAAGGGGTCATTCGCCGCGTCCAGACCGTGAACGCCACCCCCCCCCCCGCTATTCTTCTGTAGCGAGGGGGGGGAAGCCACGGTGACTGCGCTGCTGTCCCACATCGCCACATGAGGCTAATCCGTCATGTAGCGATGGCCGGGGGGGGGGACAACCCCCCCCCCCACACACACACAGAGCCCTGAGTGTGACCTTTCATTAGAGCCCAAAATGAAGCTTCTATATTGAATCATTCAAAAGTTACAGACGTTCTTCCAAACTGTGCCATTTGGCACAGTTCAAAAACGCCTAGGAACTACCTGAGGAAAAAGCTGTGTAATATATTCATTTTTTGTGGTATTGTTACAAAATTTGGACCTCAGCTGGATAACACTTGGTTCTACATTTCTGTTGCATTTTCCAGCCCGGATCTGAAGCTGTGTGTTATTTGCAAGCATTTGTATCCAAAAAACCACCCAGGCGAAATTTATTTTCTTCAAGTTCACTATGTTTAGATGACTGCAACTCAGTGGCCGGAGCACTTAGAGAGATTATGTTTTGCCAAAAAATTCAAAGTGTTTTCTTTTAAATGAGACCAACCCCATGAAGATGCTGCAAAGGGTTGCAAAACAGCTTTGGATTTAATTTGGGCACGTTATTTTTTGGCGTTTTTAGGGAAATTGACCGGAGTACAAGGGGTTAAATTTACATTTATGTGCCTGTATTTTAAATTAATTATCAACTGAAAAAGTTGGCAGAATTCCCCCTCCCCCAACTACTCTCCACCTCCCAATGGCTGAGGCTGCTTGTGTCTCTTCATTGAATTTAGGATATTTTCCTACTGAATAGCTGAAACCACAGGGTTCCATTGCTTGAAACTGGGCAGAGGGACTGTCTCTCTGCCAGCAACTGACCAGCTGGTAAGCTCTAGAAGCCGGATGAAACCCAGTGGAGGAACTCTGAGTGATTGGTCTCATCACTGGTTGAGGCTGTGTTGGCGAAAACTAGTGATGAACATATGATGCAGAAATTGTCTCCGCTCACTTGGAAAAAAAAAAAAAAAAAAAAAATTCTACCAGTACAACATAAATACAATATAGACTTGGGAATGTCAAAAATAAAAAGGTGAACAGCACCAGGAGGCTGAATAGCGAGGTCTGCCCCAGCTTCAGTCAACAGAGCCCCTTCGTCGTAAAAGTGTGGGTTGTACAGTTTCAGCTGTTCAGTAGGAAAATATCCTCAGTTTATCTACAATCAATTTCTATACAGGTTTTGTTGCCACTAGCTGTAAACTACCAACTTTTAATTTTTTAAATGCATGCAGCCTTCTCACACAATGAACAAGGCACCAGTGAGAGCTATCCTTAATCACCCCTATTTTCTTACTATAAAATTCCAGATGATTTTTCGCAAGAGATATTCTGATAAAATAATGTTGTTCCACATCATGATGAGCCATTTTCGGTCTGACTCCTTTCACAACTTGTTTCCCCAATATGGCGAACCAAACAAACAGCACACAACCAGTGACATCACTTGCACCTTCTCAATACAATTAACACCATGGATCCATCTTTTACTGCTAATCCGGGTCGTGGAAGCAGCAATCCAAGCAGAGTAGCCCAGACTGCTGCCTGGTGCACACAGCGCCATGATCCCCATGATGCTTCCTGCAGGTGGTAAGCCTGGCAGGTGGGTTTTTTTAATCCTCAAGTGACCAAGCTGTTTTTGCAACTAAAATGGCCAAGAAGAGTCGTTTTAGTTGCTAAAATCATGGGTTTCCACCACGGCACCTTCACCTTTGCTTCTTGATGTCCATCCTAATTATCTTCTGTAATAGCCATGAGTATTGACCTAGCATTCAATGTGGGGTGCAGAGTTACTTTTGTAATTAGCAACAGTACATAGCATCACCTGGGCATGGCTCGGTCCAGTTTTTCCAGGTTGGGGGCCAAGCGGTCCTCCAGGATGTTATTGATGACCAGCTCGGAGTCGTAGTTGTACTCCTGCAGGCATGCCATCAGGAAACCTTCACCCAGATCAGGAAGCAGGTCCCTGATACAGGACAGGAGAGACTCAAGTTCTGCCTCACTCACCATACACACCACGCCCTGAAAAAAAAAAAAAAAAAAAGTGTCACAAAACATAATAATGCTATCAAAGTCTAGTTTGGTCATCTCTCCATTTCCACAAATTCATCATCACTTTGGACCAATATTTAATATTCAGTGGCTGTTTATTTCTCACTGTAATACACAGAGCCTGATTTACTAAGATCCCAAACAGTAGGTACTAAACTGCACATGCAGCCTGGATAACCGTTTCCTTGGTGGGCATTTTGCACATGATTTACTAAGAAAAATAAAGTGGAGGTGGGCATATTTGAGGATTTATTTAAAAATATGTTTTCTTCTATAATTCCAAATAAACTGGGGAGTAAGGATATCAGGAGCGTCAAGATAAACTGAGGATGTAAATAGCCAGGAAACGACTACTGGGTTAAAGACTCTTTAAAATGTACTGGAACAATAGTACAACATAAAAATGTTTAAACTGTGCTTATATCTCCTGTATCAGCAAATCAAAAATAAACTCCGGCCTTCATGAACCAAAGTGACAGAGCTCCAACCAAGTTGTATCAACATTCCCCTCAAGTGGTGAATCCAACATGGGGTGAGAAGGCGCTGACGCTCTCTCTGACTACCGTGGTACATCAGTGATCGCAGGTGAAAGCCCCGAATGTAGCAGCTGGCAAATTCACTAGGAAAACAAACCTTGGCAAAGAAGAAGTATGGCACCAGCCAAGCTGTTTTTCCTTTTTTCCTTATCATAAATTACTTCTCTTGCTCAACTTCAGATCAAATGGTAAGGTGATTTCAACAGGTTTAGTTTTATTAATAAAAAGTGGTTATAGAGTCATTTATTTCTGATTTTCTGCTTAAGTGTGTGACTAAGAGTGTGGGTTATCTCCAGAGAGTCCTGAGTGCCTTGGGGAGAGAAGGAGTTAAGGTCATCAAGAGCAAGTTGTGAGTAAATATATGATTACCACTCTGGTGAATGCTTGTGATATTTTCCTTTGTACGGAAGAGAAAAAAAAA
This sequence comes from Pholidichthys leucotaenia, assembly GCA_020510985.1. Lineage (NCBI taxonomy): Eukaryota > Metazoa > Chordata > Actinopteri > Cichliformes > Pholidichthyidae > Pholidichthys > Pholidichthys leucotaenia. The sequence goes on from CM035838.1 coordinate 438,931,475, forward strand.
CATGATCACATGAGGTATATTGATTTTTCCTCTGCTCTTTATTGAAATAAGGGCGGTAACCTGTGTGCAAAGCCGATAGTCTGGCAATGATGAGGCGAGCATAATTGCCTTCTACCTTGATAAGCTTTGTGTGTGTGACAAGCTTATCTGCATCGTCTCTACCCAGTAAATTCACAACACCCACTATTTAACTCATTTGAAATATTCAATCATCCTTTATACTTTTACACATCTGTTGCAAGGGCAAAACAAAAGATTCCATTTTTATATAACAGAGTTTAATTCAATTCAACTTTATTTATATAGTGCCATTTCACAACAATAGTCATCTCATAGCACTTTCAAATGTAGGGGAAACCCCCACAATTGCAGAAAGACCCCAGCAATCAGGCAATCCCCTGTGAGCAAGCGCTTGGCAACGGTGGAGAGGAAAAACTCCCTTTTAACAGGAAGAAACCTCCAGCAGAACCAGGCTCAGGGAGGGGCAGTCATCTGCTGCGACTGGCTGGGGGGTGAGGGGATAGAGAAGATGAAAAGAACAGAAATATAGAGAGCAAACACTAAAGGAGTGAAGCCAAGTACATTATTGGAGGTTCCCCGGCTGTCTAAATCTATTAGCAGCAGAACTAAGGGAGGGTTTAGAGACACATGATCCCTCCCTAATCGTAGGCTATATCGAAAAGGAAGGTTTTTACCCTATTCTTAAAAACAGAGATCGAGTCTGACTCCCGAATCCAGATTGGTAACTGGTTCCACAGGAAAGGAGCTTGATAATTGAAGGCTCTGCCTCCCATTGTACTTTTGGAGATTCTAGGTATTACAAGTAATCCAGCATTTTGGGAGCGTAATGCTCTGTTAGGATGATAGGGTAGTATCACATCTTTTAAATAAAAAGGGGCCTGATTATTTAGAGCTTTGAAAGTAAGAAGAAGGATTCTAAACTTAATTCTAAACTCTATGGGAAGCCAATGAAGGGAGGCCAGAACTGGAGAGATATAATCTCTCTTTCCTAGTACCTGTTAAAACTCTTGCAGCAGCATTTTGGATCAACTGAAGACTTTTTGAAGATATTTTAGGACAACCTGATAATAAAGAGTTACAATAATCTAATCTAGAGCTAACAAAAGCGTGGATCAGTTTCTCAGCATCACTCTGAGACAAGATGCTCCTAATTTTAGCAATACTACGCAAATGATAGAAGGCAGCCTTAGAAACAAATTTAATATGTGAATTGAAAAACAGATCTTGATCAAAAATAACTCCAAGGTTCCTCACAGAACTATTCAGAGAAAGAGTAACCGCATCCAAACTAAGAGTTTGATTTGGGAAAGGTATTTCTAAGGTTTTTTGGACCAACAAGAATGACTTCAGTCTTATCTGAATTTAATAGCAGAAAATTACAAGTCATCCAAGCTTTGATTTCCTTAAGACAGGCATCTAACTTGGCTAATTGATTACTATCATCTGGCTTCATTGACAAGTATAATTATGTTTCATCTGCATAACAATAAAAATGTATACAGTGCTTTCTAATGAGGTTGACTAACGGAAGCATATATAAACTAAAAAGAGTAGGGCCTAGCACAGATCCCTGTGGAACTCCATGACTGAGCTTAGAGTTGGAAGAAAACTCATTACTGATATGAACAAACTGAAGCCTATCAGACAAGTAAGACCTAAACCACTGCAACGAAGTTTAGTGCCAAGAAAACTAAAAAAAAAAAAAAAACAGCAAATTTTTCAGTAATAAAATATTTCAAAATCTTCTATCAGGCAAAATTTTTTAAATGTTTCCTCAAATGTCAGGACTTGCTGTTTTTGTTTGCCAGTCTCTTAACTAAAAAAATTCCAAACTTGTCTCTAACCAACTCTATAACAGACCCATCTATGAGCTGTGGAGTGAGAAAATATACTCTGACATTTGAAGAAAAACCGTTGGCTGTGGGGGGGATCACTTAAACCAGGGGTGTCCAATCATGTGCCATGGAGGGCCAAGACCCTGCAGGTTTTCTCTTCTACCCAGTTGCTTCAGAAGGTGTTTTCACTGATCAGCAATCAGTGGGAGGAAGTTCAGTGAAATCTGGTGCTGAACACACTGGTTGGAGGTAAAGCCTGCAGGGTCTTGGCCCTCCATGGCACATGATTGGACACCCCTGACTTAAACACTTAACTACTTGCGCTCCGTTGTTCCGCGGGCGGGCAAGTCTCTGCGTCCTAGGGCGCACGAGGGCGCATGAGAGCGCACTCGTGCACGCTCGGACACATGATGCATGATATACTGATGATGGTGCAGATGGAGATGGTGCTGGCCTCCAAGCGCCACTGAAAAAAAAAGCTGCAGACAGCCGCGAACAGATTAGTTCATCTGATTGACCTCTCATTCGACTAATAAGAGCCTTGAATTGGGTTTCTGAAACCATGAAGAGCCAATGAATGAAAACCTAGGAAGGAGGACCCGCCTACTGTGAATGCAGGAGCCAACTGAAGCACAGAAATTCGGGCTGGGTGAAGAGATATTTACTGTTGCAGCAGATGAAAACAAAGGACGCTGGACAAATCTGCTACAGACCCAGACTCACCCAGCAGCATGGAGACTACCCACAAGTGGGACCTGCACTCATTCCAGCAGAATAGGATAAGGATTCTCTTCCGTCATCATAGACCGACGGAGGCCGACGACAAAGGTCGTAAATCATTCACCAAAACCGCAATATTGGAATTATGTTTTGATCGGGATCCACGAGCGGACCAGCGTCGCGTTCGTCTGACAATGGGGAAGAGAAGTTCGCCAGGACTCTGCTGCTGTGAAGAGGTAAGGTGTTATAGGCTAAATTATTATTTCTCCCTGAAAACTGTAATCCAAAAATGACTTTTGACCGATCGGTAAATTACAACTGTACCGCGCACGAAGTACGAAGTGCGTGCGCCGCGATAAATGGTTCATTTGCCGTGTTCGGACCGTGAAGGCCCCCCCCCCCCCACTGCAGAAGAGGAGCGGGGGGGGGGGGGGAGTGTTCATGGTCCGAATGCCCCCGGTCCGCGGGGGGAAGCATATGAGTCTATTCCATCATGTAGCGATGGCCGTCTTCTGTAGCGAGGGGGGGGACAACCCCCCCCCACACACACACACACAGTAGCGGTGGGGGGGGGAGCCGCTGTGACAGCGTTGCTGTGGAAACATGCAAGGAGTGTAATCCGTCATGTAGCGAGGGCCGAACTCCGTCCTTTGTTGCGGGGGGGGGGGGACAACCCCCCCCCACACACACACAGACACAGCCCTGAATGTGACCTTTCATTAGAGCCCAAAATGAAGATTCTACATTGAATTATTCAAAAGTTACAGACATTTTTCCAAAACGCCTGGGAACTACCTGAGAACAAAGCTGTGTAAAATATTCATTTTTTGTGATATTGTTACCAAATTTGGATCTCAGCTTGATAACACTTGGTTCTACATTTCTGTTGCATTTTCCAGCCGGATCGGACAGCTGTGTGTTATTTGCAAGCATTTGTATCCAAAAAAAACACTGTGTCCAAATTTATTTTCTTCAAGTTCAGTATGTTTAGATGACTGTAACTCAGTGGCCGGAGCACGTAGAGAGATTATGTTTTTTTTGCCAAAAAATTCAAAGTGTTTTCTTTTAAATGAGACCAACCCCATGAAGATGCTGCAAAGGGTTGAATAACAGCTTTCGATTTACTTTGGGCACGTTTTTTTTTGGCATTTTTAGGAAAATTGCCCGGAGTGCAAGGGGTTAAGAACACTTGTTAATATAACATAAATATGTCCTGATAATTAGTATAGCAGTGCCGTTAGCTGTCATTAGCACTAATTAAGCTAGTTTTAATGACCAAAGATCTCACATTATTTCCTTTTTGGGGAACATCCAACATCGCCTCGGCTCCCCTCAGAGTCTCTCCTCCTCTCGAAGACTCGCCGACCTCCAGAGCCGGAAATCCAGCTGGAAATGAGGAAGCAGCAGCAGCACCACCGTCTGCTCCCTCATTGGCTGAGGACAGCATGGAGGCTGCAGTCTGAGCACGCCTCTGTGGTCTCTGTCGGCCCACACTATCCCAGGCACTTTCTACTCCCTGGAGCAGGTAGGACGTCCTAGTGTCATCACTGAGGGACACGGACAGTTAAGGAGCAACTCTCACTGCACAGTATAGAAATGTAAACCAATGCATACACGGTGACTGTGTGTATGTGTACAGACATGTATATGTGCGGTCTAACAGGAAGAAAATGTAAAAAGTTAAACTAATCCTGTAATCAACAGTTTTCATCCTCCTCAATATTAATTGCCACTTTATCCAATTGTGTAAATGTTTTTTTGAAGAGGCCAAGCACCAGTAAAGAGCCAGTTAGGGTGTGTTTGTCTTGTTGGATAGCTGAAGGTGGGGCTCGTTTATGTATGACATAAAAACCAGGAAGTGCAATCTGCTTTTTTGTTAAGAGTTTAGCTAAATAAAGATAGTGTGTGGTTCTATGTGAAGTGAGCATGTTAATGGTACAGATGTGACCCACTGATTTTTTTCTTGAGTCTAAATCCCATAAAAACACCATTTTACACAGTATGGGACCTTTTTTTTTTTTTTTTTTTAGATTACTTGGGATGGTATTGTGCATCTTGCTTATTATTTTCTGACTACCAAAACTACTCTTTATTGTGAGAATGTCAAAGGGTCAAGACAAACAGCAAACTGCCCTTTGTCACCGATCTTGTTCATAATTTTTATGGGCAGGATATCTAGGTGTAGCCTGGAAACGGACTGTCATGTTTGGTGACCACAGGATCTCATCTCTGCTGTTTGCAAATGATGTTGTCCTGTTGGCTTCATCGAGCAGTGAACTACAGGTCTTACTGGGACGGTTTGCTACCGAGTGTGAGGCAGCTGGGATGAGAATCAGCACCTCCAAGTCCAAGGTCCTCAGCCGGAAAAAAGGTGGATTGTCCTCTCCAGGTTGGGGACGAGCTCCTGCCCCAAGCGGAGGAGTTTAAGTATCTCAGGGTCTTATTCACAAGTGAGGAGAGAATGGAACAGGAGATTGACAGACAGATTAGAGCAGCATCTGCAGTTATGTGGACGCTGTACCGGTCTGTTGTGAGTTGTGAGGGAGCTCAGTTATACGGCAAAGCTGTCGAATTACCAGTCAATCTACAGTACATTCTTACCCTCCTCACCTACGATCATGAGCTTTTTGTAATGACTGAAAGAATGAGATCACGGATACAAGCAGCTGAAATGAGCTCTCTCCATAGGATTGTTGAACTCACCCTCAGAGATAGGGTGAGGAACTCAGTCATCCGGGAGAGGCTCAGAGTAGAACCGCTGCTCCTCCACATCGAAAGGAGCCAGTTGAGATGGTTTGGGCATCTGATCAGGATGCCTCCTGGACACCTCCCACTTGAGGCATTTCAGGAATGTCCCACTGGGAGGAGACCCCGGGGCAGACCCAGGACACACTGGAGAGACTGTCTCTCAGCTGGCCTGGGTACATCTTGGTATCCTCTCTGAAGAGCTGGAGCAGGTGGCCAGGGAAAGGGAAGTCTGGGCTTCTCTGCTTGAACTGCTGCCTCCGTGACCCGGACCTCCGAAAAAGTGGTAGAAGATGGCTGGATGGATGGGTAGCAAGTTATAAAAATAAATTCTTCAATTAGGAATCACATTTTTTAACTCAGTGTAAAACATTTCTCTCAAAAGTTTACATTTCTCATAAATATGCAACTTTTATTGTAACCATTTCTTATAAATTTTCAATTTTCCTAAATTTGCAACTTTTCTGTGAATTTGTGACTTCTCATATGTATAAAGTATACTGTATATGAAAACGATCAATATTTCATATTTTAAGCAGAATTTGCTTTTTTTTTGGACACAAATTTCCAACTTTGTTCATGTAAATTTGAGTTTTCTTTTTTAAGGTTTTTTTTTTGTCAGAGCCATAGAAAGGTACTGGTTAAGATCAAAAGCTGCAACATTTGACAGCTTGTGTCACTGCAATCATGGCATCATTAGCCAAAACAAATAAAGCTTTTGCTATAAATATGGTAAAGATACATGACTGGAAGGGCCTGCTGCAGGAGGCTGATGTCATCTGCGATGGGGAACAGCTCATCGTAGTCCGATACGAACCTGAAAGGAACAACATGGTCAAAACCTGTGGGTGAACTGGCTTCAAGGAAGCCCTTGTTTACACTCAGTGGCAATCTTAACAAGAGCACTCTGAGGTGAGTGCAGCACCCCCTGCCTCTGTTTTCTTTGAAGATCCCAATCTGATGGAAAGCAGTTTTCAACTTTTCAATGTAATTACTGTGGCAGAACCAAATTATGATAAGCCCATCATCCACAAATATACAACAAAGTATACAGTATAAGGCATAAGGAATGTTAACCTTGACCTTTGACCTTTTGATCCCAACCCCATAGTCAGAGGTCAGGATCCCACGGTGAACCTGTGTAGCTAGTTTGGTGACCCTAGCTTTCTTTGTTGGTGTGATATAGTTTATAAGCCATTTTGATGTCGACCTTTGACCTTGCAATCCTAAAACCATAATTGCACTTCAGGGTCACAGGGTAAACCTGTATACTTGGTTTGGTGGCCCTAGCTTTACTTGTTTTATAGTAAAAGTAAATGTAACATTTACCATAGTGCAACTGCAATTTTAATTTTGAACTTTGACCCCTTGACCCCAAACGCATAGTTAAATGAGGGTGTAAGTTGTCAAAGATGTGTATTCAATACACCACTGTATCGATTTGAATAGCCTACATCATTTCTTTCAGTCGTTATTGTGTTTAGAAGATTTAGGAAAAAAAATCTGACCTCAAGTCATCTGATGAGAGTGAAATTCCTATATGTGCATCATCAGAGTATATCAAACCCTGGTACCAAGTGCCAAAACAATCGGACCAAAACTGTAGGAGTTGATTTCACAAAAGTGGGACGGATGGACCCATAACATAATCCCCCCTTCAGTCTTTGCCTAAAGGGCTCCTCGACCCCTTTGTGGCTTCGACTGGTGGGGGATAAAAACTTGCTGCAACAATAAGTCAATTAATTGACTAGAAGATCCACAAAAAATTAAATGGGTCCTTGATTGCACTTTTTTCCACGTTTTAACAGCTCACACATCTTAGTGAAATGTCTGTAACACATTTTGTTCAATTTTTCTTTAATTAGTGCAGAAAAATTTGTTTTTTTACTTTCCCAACCTTTCTTACAATGCGTCGATTTAAGCCTGCCATGCAGGGCTTGAAGTTAACTTTTTTGCTCACCAGCCACTGTGGCTAGTTATTTCCAAAGTCACTAGCCACAATTTTGTGGTTGGAAAATTATGTTTAATATGATCAAATTTTGGGCAGCACGGTGGCGCAGTGGTTAGCACAGTGGCAGCACAGCAAGAAGGTCATGGGATCGAGTCCACCCTTGACCATCGTGGGTTCGATCCCACCCCCAGACCATCGGTGACCCTTCTGTGTGGAGTTTGCATGTTCTCCCCGTGTCTGCGTGGGTTTACTCCGGGTACTCCGGTTTCCTCCCACAGGCCAAAGACATGCAGGTTAGGTTAATTGGCATCAATTGGGGATTCTAAATTGTCCTTAGGTATGGATGTGAGAGTGAATGGTTGTCTGTCTCTTTGTGTTGGCCCTGTGATGGACTGGCGATCTGTCCAGGGTGTACCCTGCCTCTCGCCCAAAGATGCTGGGATAGGCTCCAGCCCCCCCGCGACCCGTAAAGGATTAAGCGGTAGAAGATAGATGATCAAATTTGACTATCACATGCTAAAATTTACTTGAACTAAATTTACAACCTTTTTAAATGTAAATGACCCTTATACATACATTAAAAATAGAAAGAGAAACTAATTATTTATGAACAGCAGTAAATACTGTAAAACAGTAGAGAAAAATATTTGCAATGTGAGAGTGAAGTCCAGGTAGATTTGGGGTCTGTCCCAATTCTCATTTGTACCTCTACCCCTTGGCCCTTGAGGGCTGGACATTATGAATTGGGACAGCCCTTCAGGCTGCACTGCGTCATTAGTAGCTGCTGATGGATTTAACCTAAATGGATACTACCCGTTTTCACCAGAAAAAAGAAAAGAAAGAATAGAAAACTGATGAGGAAAAAAAAAGTCTCATCTTAAGGAGAAAAATGTCTCAAATTTACATGAACAATTCTGATCAGTAGAAAAAGACAGAAATTTACTAGAAAGAAAGCTGTAAATTCACAGAGGAAGAATTTGGACACCCCAGTGGACAAGTTTTGGCCCACAGGCCATATGTTTGACACCCCTAGACCAGCCCATTAAAAATACAGATTTAGAGGGTAAAGGGCTATCCACACCAAACATAATAATCTTCTTCTTCTTCTTTCGGCTGCTCCCTTTAGGGGTCGCCACAGTCGATCATCTGCCTCCATCTCACCCTGTCCCTTCATCTTCCTCTGTAACACCAGCCCTCTCCATGTCCTCCTTCACTACATCCATCAATCTTCTCTGTGGTCTTCCTCTTTTCCTCCTGCCTGGCAGCTCCATCTTCAACATCCTTTGTCCAATATATCCACTAGCTCTCCTCTGCACATGTCCAAACATAATAATAACTATACAATTATAGCTTTAATGGAAGCACCAAGGTGCTGATGCCTCAGTGCCAGAGCCTTGGTGGGCAGAGGTATGCATTCCCTTATCATCACCAAATTGTTATGAGTTCCTCTCTAGCCCAAGGACCACCTCTGGTAAAAATTTCATCCAAATCCATCTAGTAATTTTGGAGTATTCACGCACACACAGCACAGAGACGGAGCAGAAGAATGGCAGAGAGGAAGAGGAGTGCCGTGTGGCTATATTTCCAGACCAAAAATGAAACAATGGCAAGCACAATTTGTAAAAAGGCTGTGAAATACAGTGGTAACACAACTAATTTATACAAGCCTATGAAAAATCATCCAAACGACAACGCCGAGCTACAGAAACGGAGAGAAATACACCACCCCCTGGCCCCGACAGACCCCGACCCAGAGGCAGAGATCACTGGCAGAGGCCTTTCAGTATGGCAGAGCATATCCAGTTATTTTAGTCATCTTCGGCATTAGTTAATATTAATTTTCAAAGTGCAACTGGTCATTTGTTACTTTAGCCAGCTCAAAAAGTATAAATTACGCTGAGACCTTGGTTCATCCCATTGAAACGTGTTATTTAAATGAATACATTTACTGGAACTGAAACAAATATACTGAATATAATATGGCTCAGATTTGATTGAATATAATTACCCTGTTGTGTTAACTGTGAAAGTGAAACTGTATGTATTTACCGCTAAACTTTGCCCAAATTCTGTCCTGGGTTTTAACTAATCAATAATCCAAAGGAAAATCACAAAACACTTGAAGGTCATGAAAATGTAGTCAGATTTAGTAATCTGATGATGCCATCCAGCTTAATGATTAAAAAGTATCAGTATTGTACCGGTGATGCTGGCCCTGTATTTTCTTGGTATCAGATAAATACCAAATCTTGCAGTATGGCACACCACTAGTGCACACTGTGGTAGCGAATCTCGATAGTAGCACAGAATTATAGAACACTGGCACTTCGGCAGCTGCTGCTTGCTAGCTTGTTTGCCTGGCACCGCTGAGTCATGTGATGGTACAAGAGGGAGGAGATAAAACCACAAGAAGAAGAGGAGCAAAGTGTGGCTGAGTGTGCCTGCTCCATGCTGTGACGGGAACGGTAACACAGAGACAGAGTAACGATCTCGTTACACTGGTATTGATCAACACCAACGTTGGTATTGATATTATCGATATCTGGATCGATCCGCCCACCACTACTGAGTACTTTCCTCTGGTGGGAGTTTCTGGGCACATGCGCAGTACCGTTCCATTGACAGAAAGGTGAGCTATTTTTGTGTTTATTTCAAAAACAAAGGGTTGTTTCAGAATTCTGGCAAATTAAAAGTCAAGAAAATATGGCGATGCAATGATACAAGCCTTTAGTTCCACTTAATTTTGACCGCGCGAGCTGAAACAGAGAAGCGGACAGACAGACGGACAGACACACAGAGCCACAAACAGGCGCACTAATTGACCACCGTATGCCTCTCAGTTTCACAGAGGCATAAAAATCCTCTAAGTAAGCGTCCACACCAATTAACAATATCGCTCTAACAGCAGAGACAAACATGAGCTGCATAATTCAATTCAATTCAATTCAACTTTATTTATATAGCGCCATTTCACAACAACAGTCATCTCATAGCACTATCAACTGTAGGGAGGACCCCCACAGTTGCAGAAAGACCCCAGCAATCAGGCGATCCCCTGTGAGCAAGCACTTGGCGACGGTGGAGAGGAAAAACTCCCTTGCATACTCCACACCGGCTTCACCCCACCACACTTAGGTTTCTCCTGCTGCAGGATGAGACTGTTTATGCCACTGCTGGCCGTCAGTGATCTTAAAGGATTTTTTAAACTAGACCAGTGCCTTGGGCAGAGAAAAAAATAAGAAGAAAAGCAAAGAGTGTCAAATTATTCACTTGAATTCTCTCTCAGGTCCAAACTCCGGACTGCACAAGTAGGATGAAGTGAGTGCACAGCGCAATCACATGGACGTACAAGTAATTACCTCCACCAAGGGAGGAGGTAATCTTTTTACCGGCATTGGTTTGTCTGTTGGTTTGCCTGTTAGCAACATAACTCGAAATGTTATGAACAGATTTTGATAAAATTTTCAGGAAAGGTGTGTAATGGCACGGGGAACACACAATTACATTTTGGTAATGATCTGAGAGTGCATACTGCCACCAAGGGCTTTGTTTGTATTTGTGCAGCAGGATTACACAAAAACTACTGGATGGATTTGGATGAAATTTTCACCAGAGGTGGTTCTTGGGCTAAAGAGGAACCCATTACATTCGGTGATGATCTGAAAATGCATACCTCTGCCAAGGCTCTTATCTTCTCACAGAGCGTTAGCAACAATACTCCAAAACTAATGGATGAATTTGGATGAAATTTTCACCAGAAGTGGCTCTAAGCCTAAACACAAACCCATTACATTTTGGAGGTGATCCGTGACAGATGGAAGGAGCCTTGGCGGAGGTATGCACTCTCCGCCGGATGCCCTTCCTGACGCAACCCTGTCCATTTATCCAGGCTTAGGACTTGCACAGGGAGTACACTGGCTTGTGCTCCCCCTGTGGCTGGGTAACAAACTTTCCTTCCTCCATTCTATTTTTGCTGAGCACCAAGCTAGAAGGAAGGAAGTACCATTTTCATATGGTCTTTGACTAAAATTATTTTATCAACTAAAACTCAGGAAATTAAAATGACCATTTTTACACATTTCTATTGACACCTAATTTTAGTTGTGATTTAGTCTTAGTCTTAATCATAGTTAGTCATAGCTTCATTTTATTCTGTTCATTATCAATGGTTTTAGTCGACAAAACTAACCCTGCTTCCTACTCCATTTTAAACATGAAATCTGAGTTGCATGTATTCATTTGAGAATCTTGATTGTGTTCTGCTCTTAAGAAATATCTACAGAGCCACCTGTGGATGGATTCTGATGAATCTACAGCAGATTAACCTTTAATTACCATAGGATTCAGAAAAATGAAGAGTTAAACATGTAATCTTCATTAAAACTTTATCTAAACAACCCAATGATCGCCAGGTTAACACTTCAGTCATATGCAGGAAGCCCAGTGTTAAAAGAAGCAGGCTGATTTTTTTTTTTCATAAAATGGTTTATATAGATATAATAGTTCCGCAATCTGATTTTTACAGTCATCTACTTTTACTGTAGTTGAAACAGAGGAACCAACTCTTCTTGGATTAACTGATAAAATTCTCAAATTTAGCCCACCTTCCCACATGTGAATGAATGACCTCACCTTTTCTCGGGTAAAAACGATGTAAAATGTTGTAGCAGTTCATCCGCACATGACTGCATGTTTTCTGTCCTGCAAAGGCCACAAAACAGAGCAGAATTAATGTATGTTTAATCCCAATACCGCTAAACTTCAATCTAACCATTTTAAGCATCTCACCCTTCCAGGATGGGCTGCAGGCAGATGTGGTGCAGCTGCAGATGAACCGTCTCCATCATCTTACGACAGGAGTGAGACAACCTCTTCCATAAGTCCTCCTGGAGACTACCACAGCTTCTGTCAGTCACTGGGTCTTTTAACCATTTGACGCAACATTTAAATTAATCTTTTTTTTTTCCTCCCAGCTCTTATTAAAACCTTGAAGTGGATACTCACGTTTTATCATCAAAGTTTCTCTTTCTAACCGCCTTCTCGAGGTCAGGCACAGCGGTCTCATAAAACGAGGTCAGTCTGTCAGCAGAGAAGAAAAGATGACACCAGCAAAAGGTGTTAACATCGTCTGTGTTCTTTGCAGCCAACTAGTTTTACTGTAGAAATGGAGAACCACAAATACTGGAGGGTGCTACCAATGACGCTTTCAGCAGTAGCTTCCCTGGATGGCTGAATTTTGGAAAAATTGACCTGTGACAATGCCAGTATTTGAGCTTGTACAAGAAATGTAGTAGACACACCCATGGTATGACTGAAAATCCTACAGTACTTCATTCTTGAGCTACCATATTGCATTGTATGACCTGGATACTGAGGCCATGGTCACCAAAAACTGAAATGACCCATCATTTTTTCTGTAGACACATACCTACTGTATCGATTTTAAAAGCCTACATGACTTATTCTCCAGCAACTGCCTTCACAAAGTTTCATTTGGAAAAAGTGGCCTCTGACGCTGACCTTGGATCCAGAGTGTCTAAAATAAAACACTTCGAAGATTTTTAGTAGATACACCTATGGCATGAATTAAAGCGATGCACCACTGGCTTTCAGAGTTACTGTGTTAGCAATATTTTTGAAAAACACTGACATCCGACCTTCGCCTTGTGGTCAAGGTCACCAAAAACTACACCTACGGTATGGATTTGAAAAGCCTATGTGAATTTCTTAAGTATCTTGTTCAGAAGGTCTTCTGAATAACAACCTCTGACCATGAATTTTAGGTCAAGGCAGCCAAAATTCTAACTTGCCTGGGACTTTTAGTAGACAGACATATGCCGTGATTTGAAAAGCCGATGTTATTGCATTCAAAAGGTAGTTCTTATTCACCCACCAGGTTTTCAGTTGTAGGGCTGACAGCCAGTCAAGGACAAAGACGTCACTACTGAGTTTATACAACAGTTTAACAAAGGCAATTTATCAGATAACAGCAGTAAAGATTACAATTTTTTTTTTTTTTTTGACAGTGGCAAGAAAAAAAAATATGCAAACCCTTTTGAATGACCAGGTGTTGTGTAGTTATTGGTCATAAAAAGTCACCTGATGTACATCCAAGTCCCAAGTGTAGACAGACACAATATGCTCAACCTAATACCACACAAGTAATTAATATTTCATGTCTTTATCGGACACATTAAGCAGCAGATTTTTTTTTTAAGAAGCTGCAGGTATTTGGTGGAATGGAGAAAACTGAACTTTTAAGTTTCTGAAATTTTTTTTAACATTGCATTTGAGTTCAGGATTTATTTTTTTTTGTCATTTTAATATTGTATTTATATATTTGTACTGTAGGGAGTCTCCTGTGTGGACACTGTGTTAAAATAATATTCCAAAAAGTATTTCTTTGACTAAATTTTGTGTTAGTAGTTATGTGATCATAGTTATCCCTGACAAATCTGTTCACTCACTGGCAAGGCACAACAGAGCTTCATGTACAGAAACTGCACAGGTCAAGGTGATGCCCGGCACTGGGGTTTAGAAAAAAAAAAAAAAAACAGGTCCAGATTAGCAAGAGAAATTCTGCTGGTTTGGGGAAATTATTTTATTTTGCCATGGGTGTCTCTGCACAATATTGCTGGTAAAAAAAACTAAATAGAGAAATAAAATTATTATTCTCTCATGTGAATCTCATTTGAATCATCTGCATCTTCCAAACCAGTTAGAAGCTCATCAGTGGGTGCTGATTGGCTTCAGGTGTGCTGGCAATGGAGTAGGTGTGTGCGTTGCTGGCTCCTGCTATATTTTTTTTTTCTTTACTTTTTAAACCCTATTTTGTTGTAAGCTGTTAATGTTTTGGACATTTAATACATGCAGAATCTGTTTTGAAGTATGTCCAAAACAAGAAAGCAGACTGAAAAGGAGGCAGCAGGGAACAATACTAACACCAGCTTAGCTGAGGATGCTAGTATCAGCCTTAACCCTGCACTTGTTGCCTTGCTAGAGCAACACAGAATGTCCATAGCTGCTGACTTCAAAGCTTCATTTGAACTTATTAATGGTAAGCTGGACAAAATTCAAGCAGATGTGGCGAACCAGGAGCAACGCATTGGCGACCTTGAAAACAACGCGGAGGACGTCAGCCAGCGCCTAGCGGCGCTTGAAGTTACATGCGAGTCAGTACAGGAGGAGAACAAACTTTTGAAAAACAAACTTTCTGACCTGGAGGGAAGAAGCAGGAGGCTGAATATTCGTCTGGTGGGTCTGCCGGAGTCCTTTGATGTGGGTCCACGGCCATCTGAATTTTTTTCTCAGCTGTTGGTGGACGTCTTTGGCGCACAAACTTTGCCATCTCCCCCAGAGCTGGATAGAGCCCACCGCAGCCTCAGGTCCAAGCCGGGTCCGAATGGGAAGCCGCGCGCTGTCATTATTTGTTTCCACCGGTTTCGGTCCAAAGACTTGGTGATGAGAGAAGCGCGGAGACGCCGTGGGACTTTGGAATATCGTGGGCATAAACTTCAGTTCTACGAGGATTATAACGCCGACGTTCAGAGGCAGCGAGCCGAATATAAGGAGGTTATGTCCGAGTTGTACAAGAGAGGTTTTCGTCCTTCTCTTCTTTTCCCCGCCAGGCTCCGGATAACTCTTCCAGACGGCAAAAACCAGTGGCTGGCGTCCGTCTCAGAGGCCACCCGCTTCATGCAAACTATGAAGAGAAACCAGCAATTTTCGCCTTGAACTGGACATTTCTGGGTTGACCAGCTGCCGCGCTGGGCTGCTTGTTACTTCATTGAAGCTGCACCGACTGGACATTGATGCATTTTCAGATGTTTAAAAACAAGGTAAAATTGGCTCCCTATACGTTGTTGTTTACTTAATTCTTTTTTTTAATTTTATCTTATTTATTTATTTTTTTTTTTTTTAGGGTAAAACGTTCATATTATGCAGGATTGAAGCCAGTTGTATGGGAGCATTCTGTTAGGATGAAAATAGAGCAGGAGATGGAGCGGTTGCTGTTTTGTTGCAACCGGCTGGAGTGTTGTTATAGGTTTGGTTGTTGGATTTTTTTATTTACTTATTTTTTTTTAATTTTTATTTTTTTATTTATTTTTTTGTTTTGTTTTTTTTGTTATGGTTTTATTTACACCCCCCTTACCCCTTCCTATTTTTTTTTTTTTTTTTACCCGTATCTCACTTTATTCTTCTTTGGGCTACACAACATAATATATAAATTTTACTCTTTGAATGAATAGTAATCTTACTTTGGTAAGCTGGAATGTGAAGGGGTTGAACCATCCAATTAAACGAAAGAGAGTCATGTCACGTCTAAAGCAATTTAAGCCTGGGGTACTGTTTTTACAGGAAACCCATTTGCAGGATTCCGACCACTTGCGTTTGTCAAAATGTTGGTCAGGACAATTTTTTCATTCAAATTTTAAAGCTAAGGCCAGGGGCGCTGCTATTCTTATTGATCGAAATATCCCATTTATTCCCTCTAATGTTGTATCAGATAAAAATGGACGATTTGTAATAGTATCAGGTAAACTTGGCGATAAACATGTCACTTTGGCTAATCTGTATGCACCGAATTTTGATGATGTGCACTTTTTTCGCAACCTTTTTTCGCAACTTTTAGATTTAAATACTCATTCTCTAATTCTTGGGGGTGACTTTAATTTGTATATGGATCCGATCTTAGATCGCTCATCTTCAAAACCTGCTAGTCTTAATAAATCTGCAACTTATGTTAAGTCTTTTCTTGAGGAATATAGCCTTACAGATCCTTGGCGTTTTTTACATCCTAACGGCAGGGACTATTCTTTTTTCTCTCACGTACACCATACTTATACCAGAATAGATTATTTTTTTGTTGACAATTTATTAATTAATAACCTTTGCTCTTGCAGTTATGATAGTATCTCGGTTTCTGATCATGCCCCTCTTGTACTTAAAATGATCCTCCATGGATGTGACTCCATGAGAAAGCATTGGAGATTGGATCCATTATTACTTACAGATGAAAAATTGGTTGCGAATATTTCTTCTAAAATTAATTTTTTTTTGAAAGAAAATAAAACTCCTGGTATGTCAAATAAAACGATATGGGAGGCCATGAAGGCATTTCTTAGGGGGGAATTTATTTCATTGGCAGCATTTAAAAGACGATCCTTAATACAGGAACAGAAGGCTATTTTAGATCAAATCCTGGACATTGACAGACAATATGCTCAATTTCCATCACCCGCTCTGTACAAGGAACGTATGACATTACAAACTAAATTTAATTTACTTTCTACTCGACAAATTGAAGGTTGTTTAATAAGGAACAAGAGTGAATTTTATGAACATGGCGAAAAAACCAGTAAACTTCTAGCTAATCAACTACGTGGTATTAGAGCTAAGCAAATTATTACTGGAGTTAGGACAGATAAAGGAGAGGTGACATCTGACCAACAAGCGATTAATGATATTTTCAGGTCATTTTATTCCAAATTATATACCTCAGAACATACAACAAACTTAAAGGGTTTGGAAATTTTTTTTGATTCTATTGATATTCCTTTGATTTCTTCAGAATCTCGGCAAATTTTAGAAGCTCCCATCACAAAAGAAGAAATTCAGCTGGTAATATCATCCATGCAATCAGGAAAATCTCCAGGACCTGATGGGTTTTCCGCTGATTTTTTCAAAAAATTCTCTGATGACCTCGCCCCTTTCCTTTGTCAAGTTTTTACAGAGTCGCTTGACTCTGGTACACTTCCTCCTTCATGCTATCAGGCCTGTATCACTGTGTTGCTTAAAAAGGATAAGGATCCTGTTGATTGTGCTTCTTACAGGCCTATTTCCTTGTTAAATACCGATGTTAAAATTTTGTCAAAGTTGTTAGCTTCAAGGTTGGAAAAGATTCTTCCTTTTATAATTTCACAGGACCAAACCGGTTTCATTAAAAATCGCCATTCTTTTTTTAACTTGCGGCGGTTGTTTAATATTATTTATACTCCTCACCACAACATACCTGAATGTCTTATTAGTTTGGACGCTGAAAAGGCATTCGATAGGGTTGAGTGGGAGTATTTGTTTTTTACTTTGGAGAGGTTCGGTTTTGGTCCTTCCTTCTGTTCCTGGATTAAACTTCTCTATGCTAGTCCTTTAGCTTCAGTGTTAACTAATTGTCGCTATTCTGACTATTTTAGACTTTACCGTGGTACGAGGCAAGGCTGTCCTTTGAGCCCGTTGCTCTTTGCCTTGGCAGTTGAGCCGTTAGCTATTGCAATCCGTGGGAGCCGGGACTTTCTAGGCATTCGTAGGGGTGGCATTGAGCATAGGGTTTCACTCTATGCTGATGATCTTTTATTATTTCTCTCCAACCCACTTACTTCATTACCTGCTATACTTAATATTTTGGATAGTTTTAGTAGGTTTTCTGGTTATAAAATTAATCTTAATAAGAGTGAACTGTTTCTGATTAATGAAAAGATTCAAGTTCAGGATTTTGAAAATTTTCCTTTCAAGGTTGTTATTGATCATTTTAATTATCTTGAGATATGTGTCACTAAACAATTTAATTACTTGTTTAAAAATAATTTTCTCCCCTTACTTGACCAGTGCAAGTTAATACTTTCCAAATGGTCCCCATTATCCTTGTCTTTAATTGGCAGAATCAATTCTGTAAAAATGATGTTACTTCCAAAGTTTTTATATTTGTTTCAATGTCTCCCCATTTTTATTCCTAAATCCTTTTTTAAGTCTTTGGACTCTCTGATTACCTCATTTATTTGGAATGGTAAACATCCGAGATTGAGGAAAGTTTTTCTTCAAAGACCCAAATCAGTAGGTGGCATGGCTCTGCCTAACTTTCAATATTACTACTGGGCAGCAAATATCAGGTGCATGTTATATTGGAAACATTTTTATCTGGAACCCAAATCACCTATTTGGATCCTTATGGAGTCACATGTGGACAATCAAACTTCCCTACCGGCAATTTTAGGTTCACCACTTCCCCTTGCTTTGTCTACACTGGGTAATAATAAAGTAGTTCGTCAGTCTCTTAGAATTTGGTCTCAATTCAGGAAAAATTTCGGTCTTCAGTTTTTTTCCATTAGAAGTCCAATTGCCGCAAATCATTTATTTACCCCATCAACTATTGATAGTGCATTTCATATATGGCACAGAAAAGGTTTAAAATCTTTTGCGGATTTATATTTTGATGGTCAATTTGCAAGTTTTTCTCAACTTTCCACCAAATTCGACATCACTTCTATACACTTTTTCCGCTTCCTCCAGGTCAGACATTATGTGCAAACCATGACAAAACAATTCCCTCAAAAACCTTCTGATAATCCTCTAGATGATTTTTTATTAGTTAAACCAACTTCTAAGGGGGTAATGTCAGTTTTATATAATTTAATTTCAAATTTACAATCTTCTTCTCTGGCCGCTATCAAATTGAACTGGGAACAAGATCTTAATTTTACTTTTACTGATGAACTGTGGGACTCTATTCTTGGCCAGGTTCACACTGTATCAATGTGTGCTCGTCACGCTCTTATTCAATTTAAGATTGTACACCGGATGCACCTGTCCAAGGTTAAGTTAGCACGTATTTACTCGGATATAGACCCAACTTGTGAAAAGTGTGGTAGCGCTCCTGGCACTTTGCTTCACATGTATTGGTCCTGCCCTGCATTGATGAATTTTTGGCATTCTGTTTTTATCACTATGTCTGAAGTCCTGCAATATCAAATTAAACCTGATCCATTATGCGCCATTTTTGGTGTGGCTCCAGAACTTGTCTTGCCAAGTTCCAAATTAAAAGTATTCAAATTTTCATTATTATTGGCCAGACGTGCTGTATTACTGAAGTGGAAAGACTCTTCGCCCCCTTCACATTTACAGTGGATAAAAGATATAATGTCCTGTTTGGATTTAGAAAAAATCAGATATACAGTCTGTGGCTCTGAAAACAAATTCTATAAATTATGGCGCCCGTTTCTTGATTTCTTTGAAAGACCCACGATTATAGTTTCTGAGTAGCTCATATCCCCTTTACCCCAACCCCATTTCACACACATAATTTTTCTTTGTATTTTTTTTTTTTTTTTTTATTGTTTATTTAAAGGTTTTTGTGCTTTGAAGCATTTACATTTGTTGGCTTTAAGTTTAGTTTTTTACTGTTTGGTTGAAACAAAAATGAAAATTTCTAATACTTTGTATTGTATTGATACTTCAATTAATAATAATAAAAAGACCTTTGAAAGAAAGAAGCTCATCAGTGCAAAATCATTGTTTCTAGTGTCTGTTTTCTTATTTCTACACGTTAACAGCCATAACGTGATGCTGTTAGTTGCATGTGGCCAACTATCGTACCTGCTCAGGAAGCCATGGGAGTGGAAGCTGGGGCAGGCGGCAGGGAAGATGTCCAGGAAGGCATGGATGGTGGTGGTGGAGTCACACAGGTACAGAATTATATCTGCGAGTTCCTGTGGTCAGAAAATACAAATATTATCGGTGAGAATGCACATGTGAAAATACAAATAGCTTGTTTAAATCAGGGCAGTTTATCCATATATCTTTTTTCTTATAAATTTTGAAAAATTTCATGTGAACCTGCAACTTCTTTCTTGTAAAATTGTGAGCCACTTTCAGTGTTCAGCCAAAGCCACTTTGACTTACTGGTTATGGCCAAAACGGCTGCATACATTGCAGATCCTTGACTGGAATTGTTTTAGAGCGAGTTTCCAATTATAGAGAAATCAGCTGTATAAAACCTCTGCCTCCAGTCATTTCTTGATGTTTCGAGTACTGCAAGACAAGGGGGCTGCAGCCAATCCCAACTTCTCTGCGCGACAGGCAGGAGACAGCCTGGACTGTTCTCCAGTCCATCGCAGGGCCAATACAGTATAGACATCAGCCAGACACTTAATCATCTATCTGAACAAACTGTCAACAGGATATCTTAAATAGACCAACCTAACTTGGTTCAAAACATTTAAAACTTCAGATGTTTACCAGATGCAACTACTTTACCATTTATTACATAAATATTATTTTGTTTTTGTGTCAGACTAGTTATACTTTGATCTCATTTCCATTAAAAGGTATAAACTGACGGACCAGTTGGTTTTTCCTCAACTGGAAGTTTAGTGATAGAATTTTTCTCTGAATTGTTTAAAAAGTGATTGGTTTAATAATATAATTAGTGTAGTAAATAATAAATAAGTGCATAATGAAAGGTGTGTGTGTCTGACCTGCTGGTTCATGGTCATGGCAGTTAAATGTTTGTGTGCATTTAACTTCATTGGCTCCATGGCGGTGGCTCCTTCACTCTGTAGACCACACTTGTTCAAGATGGTGTCAAACACCTAAAAACACAGTATTCAGAGGATGATGGAAAATCAACAACAACAAAATAAGTCAGCTACTGAGCTTGGAGACATGTCACATCTCTAAATTAAAGGGGACCTGTGGTGGTCGTGAAAAAAAAGATATTACATTGAGCCCCTGTCTCACGTTCTAGTTCAAGTTTAAGTTCAAGTTCAAAGCAATGCGATATAAATCCATTGCTGATGTGCTGGTTCAGCTATGTCAGCAAAACATGCGCGCAGCCATACTGGTGGCTACATGGCCTGCCAGGACGCTTCCTGTGACGTAGTAGTGTGGATACCACGATCTGGATCAATATTGGCTGAGCCTGGAGTGCCCGGATGAGCAGTGGCTTTCGGGATATTCAAATTCAAACGTTTATTTCAAACTCAGGGTTCATATTAAATACAGAACTAAAACGAGTAGAAAATAAATAAATAAATGCTTAAATTCAGCGGGTCATCTCGTCTGATCTGAGGTCGTAACAGCCGCCAGACGGCCGGGGATTCGGCGCTGGGCTCTTCCCTTGCCGCTAAAAGTATATACAGATCAGCAGACACTCGGCGCTCTTGTAACAACAAAAACATACAATGCGATACGGATATCGCAACATGGCGGAATGTAAAGCCTTTGGATGTCTCAATAATAAGCGAAAAAACAAAGATAAACACTTCTTTTGTGTACCCAAACCCAGCTCACCTTTTCGGAAGCTCGTAGCAGAAAAGTGGTTGCGCAATCTCGGAACAGGGCACAGACGTTTCCTTTCGGACAAAATTCCGTTGTGTGTGAGGACCACTTCGTCACTTTCACCCTCAGAAGACCTTTCTGGCTCAAACCTGTAGCCATGTTGACCGAATTCTTCCTCAGAGTCCGACAATTCAGCCATAATAGAACAAAAACACTGACAAAAGCACCCTATTCGCTGGTACAGGCGGAGTATTGACTTTTCAGTAGCAACGTATTGACGTCACATCCGCATGTGTCATGGCTGCACGCATAGTTTTTATTGGCTGGCCATGCCGGCGGTCGTATTTGCATATTTCTCTGGTGGTAGATGGCTGGCAATAATTATTTAACCAAATAACGAATACTTTGCCTAATGTTTTCAAGTTGAATGTGTTTAGACGACCACAACAGGTCCCCTTTAAACAATGGCAACCCTCCTTTAACTAAACTGTATTAATAAGCAGCAAACAATCTTTATCGTCACTACACTTGATAATGTAAATTCTGCAATGCATGTCTTTGAAAAGATTTTTTGAAAAAAGCAAATAAAATGTAAAAAAGCCAAAGGGGGGCTATAATCCAAAGCAGTAGCAGGATGCAACAGGACAGTGATTTTGTTTCGGTGGTTGTATTTGTGTCTCCATTCTTGTTATGCAATTATACAATAGTTAGCTCTGACTAGAGGCCAGATGATTAACTGGCCTCTAGTTGTTGTTTTTTTTTTTTTTTTCCAAATTAAAAGAAAAAAGGCTGGTTACAGACAGACACTGCTCCAGGTAGCCCAGTTACTGAAGAGCTCTTAATTTTTTAATTCAAACTCAATTCAAATGTTACTTTTAGAGTGATAATGCAAATAATCTTAGTCTGCTTTGGAGCCTTTAGGCTTCAGTCAGCTGTAGCCTGCAGGAGCCAAGGTTACCGTTTACTGAAACCTGGAGCATTTACCGTCACTGTCAGTAGTCCCTGTGGATAACTGTTAAAGAACGTAGTACTGATTACATCAGACTTTATACAGTGCATCCAGAAAGTATTCACAGTGCTTCACTTTTTCCACATTTTGTTATGTTACAGCCTTATTCCAAAATGGATTAAATTCATTTTTCCCCTAATGACAATGTGAAAAAAGTTTTTGAGATTTTTGCAAATTTATTAAAAATAAAAAAGTAAGAAATCACATGTACATAAGTATTCACAGCCTTTGCCAAGAAGCTCAAAATTGAGCTCAGGTACCTCCTGTTTCCAATGATCATCCTTGAGATGTTTCTACAGCTTCATTGGAGTCCACCTGTGGTACATTCAGTTGATTGGACATGATTTGGAAAGGCACACACCTGTCTATATACGGTCCCATAGTTGACAGTGCATGTCGGAGCACAAATCAAGCATGAAGTCAAAGGAATTGTCTGTAGACCTCCGAGACAGGATTGTCTAGAGGCACAAACCTGGGGAAGAGTACAGAAAAATTTCTGCTGCTTTGAAGGTCCCAATGAGCACAGTGGCCTCCATCATCCTTAAATGGAAGAAGTTTGGAACCACCAGGACTCTTCCTAGAGCTGGACGGCCGTCTAAACTGAGCGATCAGGGGAGAAGGGCCTTAGTCAAGGAGGTGACCAAGAACCCGATGGTCACTCTGTCAGAGCTCCAGCTTTGCTCTGTGAAGAGAGGAGAACCTTCCAGAAGGACAACCATCGTTGCAGCAATCCACCAATCAGGCCTGTATGGTAGAGTGGCCAGATGAAAGCCACTCCTTAGTAAAAGGCACATGGCAGCCTGCCTGGCGTCTGCCAAAAGACACCTGAAGGATTCTCAGACCATGAGAAACAAAATTCTCTGGTCTGATGAGACAAAGATTGAACTCTGGCATGAATGCCAGGCGTCATGTTTGGAGGAAACCAGGCACTGTTCATAACCACGCCAAAGGTGGTGGCAGCATCATGCTGTGGGGATGTTTTCCTGTAGCAGGAACTGGGAGAAGAGTCAGAATAGAGGGAAAGATGAATGCAGCAATGTACAGAGACATCATGGATGAAAACCTGCTCCAGAGCGCTCTTCACCTCAGACTGGGGTGACAGTTCATCTTTCAGCAGGACAACAACCCTAAGAACACAACCAAGATATCAAAGAAGTGGCTTCAGGACAATCCTGTGAATGTCCTTGAGTGGCCCAGCCACAGCCCAGAATAGACGGCCACTTTACAATAGTCCAATGTTTCGCTCTTAGCCATTCTTGGGTGTTTTTAGCTGTGTATTTTGGGTCATTATCCTGTTGCAAGACCCATGACCTGCGACTGAGACCAAGCTGTCTGACACTGGGCAGCATATTTCTCTCTAGAATACCTTGATAGTCTTGAGATTTCATTGTACCCTGCACACATTCAAGACACCCTGTGCCAGATGCAGCAAAGCAGCCCCACAACATGACACAACGTCCTCCATGTTTCACAGTAGGGACAGTGTTCTTTTCTTGGTATGCTTCATTTTTGCGTCTGTGAACACAGAGCTGATGTGCCTTGCCAAAAAGTTCTAGTTTTGTCTCGTCTGTCCATAGGACATTCTCCCAGAAGCTTTGTGGCTTGTCAGCATGCAGTTTGGCAAATTCCAGTCTGGCTTTTTTATGATTTGTTTTCAACAGTGTGTTTAGAGGTTGTTCTGGGCTCTTTTGTTACCATTTGTATTATCCGTCTCCTCCTGCGGCCACGCCCAGGGAAGTTGGCTACAGTCCCGTGGATCTTAAATTTCTGAATAATATGTGCAACTGTAGTCACAGGAACATCAAGCTGCTTGGAAATGGTCTTATAGCCTTTACCTTTAACATGCTTGTCTATAATTTTCTTTCTAATCTGAGACAACTCTCTCCTTTGCTTCCTCTGGTCCATGTTTAGTGTTGTACACGCCATGTCAACAAACAGCACAGTGACTACTTGTCACCCTTTAAATAGGCCGACTGACTGATTATAAGTTTGTAGACACCTGTGATGTTAATTAGAGGACACATCTTGGTTGAACATGAAAAGAGGTCACATTATTTAAGATAAGATAAGATAAGCCTTTATTAGTCCCACAATGGGGAAATTCCAGGATTGCAACAGCATAGGGATAGCAACACTCAGAGCAACAATCAGAAGGCAAGAAAAAACAACATCTAGTAAACATATGTCCATATTACTATAAATGTATATATATAGACACACAGTGCACAGCATTTTCAATCTTTTCTAGGGGTACCATCATTTTTGTCCAGGCCTGTTTCATGAGTTTGTTTTTTAAAATAATTCTGTTGAACCACAATTCAAAAGCATTGTCTGATTTTCATTGGTTAATTTTCATTTTTATTTATTACCACTTTTGTCAGATTCAAGTTATTTCTGTGACCATTGTGGGTTTTTCTTTCATTAACAGAGGGGTACCAACAATTTTGTCCACGTCTGTATAATAATAATAAGTTGCAGGGCTTGCTGACAGGAGAAAAAGCAGAGAAACTGTTTATAACCTCTTGTTTTGCCCTTGACAGTGCCCTCCAAAACAAAAAACAAAAACTTACCCTGCTTTGTGTGGTACTGGATACTAAAAGCAACACACACACACAGCTCCACCGAATAAGTGTACACATGTGCACGTGTCACACACAGTCTCTCTTCTCATAAATATCAAAGCTATTCAGCGCAGACATGAAAAAAATGACAGTAATTATGTAAAGTGTTGGGTGCACTTTGCAACCTTGTCAATTAAAATGGAGGACAAAGAGCAGCAACTACTAAACTATACTGATCGGTTTATTCCAATCAACCAGTGATTTGCTGACTTTGACATGGGGCTACAAAACAATAAAAGACTTGTAAAAAAAAATGCCGGTGACTCAAGTAATCAGTAGCAGCCGGCATCCCCAGCTTCCTGACTGGCATGTTTATGCGGCACCAGCAATGTGAGGACATGAAACTCAATACACCTGAGAAATGCAGTTATCTATCAGACCCACATCTCCTTAAAGTTCGAAAAAGCCATGGAGGGTTGATGAGGGTTAATTTATGCCAATAGACCCACGGCTACGGCTCAACAATTATTTTTTGAAAGTGACTCATGTTTCACAACATGTGGGTTTGTGTTAGAGAGAGACGAGGTGGGGGAGGGGGTTAGAGCTGGACGCTACCGTGTTTCAGTTTGAAAACTGGCCCCTACCTGTAACAATGTGGGCACCGTCTCATCCAGGTCACTGTAGTAGGACGGCTGCTGGCTGAAGATGTTCTCTGAGAGGATATTATCATCATTAATGACAGAGCAGAACAACGACTGAGCCAACATTGCTGATGAGATCACCAGAACATACCTATCATCTTATGCAACAGCTGTCCATTACCCTTTCCAAAAAGCACACATAGATCCAAAATTTTGGGAATGTCAAACAGGAAGTTCTCATAGATTATTTCTCCAAATACAGCTGGGGTCATGAAGTTTTCCTGAGGGCAGAAGTTGGGAAAGTTGTTTTGTTCTCTTTGCAAAAATTCCCTGTCTATACATATCCACCAAAAACCACTACCAGAAAGGCACACAATCAAAACTCCTCTACAGTATCAATGCGCAGGCTGAAGAGGGAGGATTCTGAAGCAACACGTCATTACTTCAGAAACACAAACATGGCTCAATATAAACTGTGTTATTACATATGTTCATGAATTTTAAAGGTCCCATAATGTGCATTTTGCAGGGTTTAATTTTAAGGACACACATATACAGCTCCAGAAAAAAAAATAAGAGGCTGCAAAATCTTCCCTAAATTAACATCTCTACATGTAAGGCAGCCATTCATTTTGAGTGTCTATTCCAACACAAGGACACCTCAGTCTGCTTACAGAGGTACTGATTAGGTGATCATCTAAGCCTGGTAAGACCCATGAAAATTCCGAATAAAAATCTGAGTTACTGCACAAAGATTTCTGAGTTCTTCCCAAGTTCATTGTAGTGTTTGAGGACGATCATGAACTTGTTTTCTCTGCATTATTTGCTCTAAAAGCACATTAAAAAAAAAACACATCTAGAAGCAACATCTTTTTTGTTGTTTTGGCCAGTTGTCATTTTCTGTAAATAAATGCTCCAAATGATGATATTTTGACTTGGAGTATGGCGAGTTGTCTTCAGTAGGTTAGTGAATAAAACAAATTGCTCATTTTACTCAAACACATACATATAAATAGTAAAAACAGAAAAAATTATAATTCTGCAGTGGTCTCTTTTGTCTCTTGCTTTTCCAGAGTTGTATATGTTGTTTTAAAGCGCCACATAAAAACTGTCATTTACGTTTTGTCTGAAACAGTTATTAGTCTGCTCATTAATATTAATGAGCCTCTATTCTGACTGAGTAAAGGTTTTCTGAGTGGGCCAATCCCAACTAAGGAGTCAGTTAGGGTGTGTTTGTTTTATTAATTTAGAAAACTGGAGTCAAGGCTTGTTGGTTTGCAACATAATAAAACCCAGGAAGTTCCTTATCTAAGTAAAAGCAGTGCTTATTTCTTTGTGAATTGAGAGTTTTAATGTTTCAGCTGTGTAGATGTGAGCCATATACAGTATATACAGTATATACTGTATATATATATATATAAAGGGATTCTGCGATGTGGGTATGGATGTGGCAGAAACTTTGTCCCCCTACGAACTCAGAAGCCACTTGACCGCGGGCTCTCATCTCTTGCATGGCGATGCTACAATACCTGAAGAGTGCACCTGACAAGGTTTCACTGACCACTTCACCTAAAACTGACAACGTCCACTGTACCAAGTCTCCACCTGGAGGTTCTTTTCTGCAACTGCACCCGAAGACTTAAAAAAAAAAATAATTATCCCATTCCCCAAACTGCAAGATGTACTTGTTAATCTTTTGCATGGTGATGCCACAGTACCTGACATGGTTTCACTGACCGCTTGACCATAAACTAGGTCAAAGGTGACCTTTTTTAACTGAGCTTTACCGGTGGAGGTATACACTGGGGGAGATGAATCCAGGGAGAATCAAGTCCACCCGACAGTCCGTAGAGTTCAGGATCCACGGATTTCTCTCCACAACACAGGCTGACTGACAGGGAGCTGGATGTGTTTGTGCGTTACCAAAATGGCTTTCTGCTGTGTCCAGTAACTTCTGTTCAAATCGTGTCAAGAGCGGAGAGCAACCTCTAATGCAATTGGTATGTATACTTGCTGCTGTCACATAATTTAACAGTGTATATAATTATTAGGGTGAGGACAAGTTATACAAATGTTCTGTGTTTGCCAACTTCCTCAATATTCTTTTGAATTTGGACGGTTGTTCATCCCACTTGTAAGTGTGGGAATTATTAACAGCATACTGATAGAAAGTGTGAATTATAGTGGATTAAAAATATTTGTAAAAACACCCAGGAAAATTTATTTTTTTGAATATCCATTCATCACCAAAACCTTAAAATTGACCAAAAGGAAAAAAAAACAAAACCTTCTCTTCTAACAAAAACATTAAAAAATAAAATTGGATCATTGTCCAGATCTGCAGAAAAAAAAAAAAAACATTACATAGAACAAAAATGTAATCAGCATCCCTATCAACACTGCAAATTTACATGAAAAAGTAGCAGATTTATAAGGAAAAAAATTGGAAAGTTTGACAAAAGTTTTTAATATACAAGAAAAAAATGAATTTGAGAAAAAACACCTGCAAATTTATGAGAGAAGTTTCAACCTTATAAGAAAAGCTGCAAATTTACAAGAAAAAGTCAAATTTCAGGAAAAATATTTGCACATTTATGAAAGACACAAATGCAAACGGGAAAGTCAAACTTTTGAGACAAAAGCAACAAATTTACAAGAATGATGTAGGAAATTTCAGAAAAGAAATTAATTTCACTAAAGTGAAACAGTAAAAATGAAAGGACATACAAGTGTAAAATACTATATCATCACTGAAGAATAAAGTGATGTAAATAAATGTAAGTTATCCATACATGCTATTATCATCCCATGGTGCATTTTACTTTGTGCAATAAAAAAACTAATGAAAAAAATTAATACTTTTTTAATGCTTTATATACCCTTGACAATGTAGGAATGTTGGAGCAATAAATCTCCCTGAATGCTACACAAAAACAACGCATTACTAACATTTGGAAACATTAGCTTTTTAAGTCACGCTGACACACGACATTATGTAATGCCGACACTGTCACATGTAGGGTGCTGTCTGAGAAAGGGACCAATTGTATGGAAGGCCATCCCATTCAAAATGTTGCCACGATATGCAGTTACATTTCTAGAGAGACAGGTCAGGTCAACATAAGCTATGTATTCACTGCAGCCCAGCTGAACTCTGGAGGAGCACAGGTTGGTCAGCAGGTCCTTCATATCACTGTTGTAGTATCATCGGTACTAAAGACTGCATGTCTTATCCACCGGGTATTGCTGCTAGTGTAGTTTATAAGGTTAAAGCCTAGAAAAACACAATTTTGCACAATATGGGACCTTTAAATTAAATATCTCTACATTTCTTCCAAGTACATTTTTTTGTTAAACTTGATCAACGTGCTACATGATTTCAAACTGCCAATACAGTAACTCCTCTTCAGCAGATATCCATTTGGAGAAATCCTCCTACTTTTGATTCTTTGTGCGTGGCCATCCTGAGGAAGGTCAAGAAGACCCGTCTGTGGATTAAGCGCTGAATTTCGGTCGCCGCTGGAGAGGAAGGCAAAGTGCCGAGGTCGAGGCCACGAGGAGCGTGATGCAGGTATAAGTCTAGGCACCTCTGGAGGGACTCATCAAACACAACCTGATGAAAAGAGGAAGCAGAGTGGGGAAACAGAAAAATCACAACACTTTAAAATGTACAGGTTGTTAAATTTCAAAAGGGTATACTTTTAAAAAGGAAGGTGAACAAAAGCTTTCAGGTGTAATGTATGGACAGAAGTATTGGACCACATCTCTTGAAGACGCACTCCAGTGGATATAAATCCCCTATAAAAACAAATCTGCATCTTCTAAAATGGTATCTTGCCCTTTTTTCTACCAAAAAAAACTTTGTCTTACAGTTCTGTGTCAAAATATTTTCCATTTCTAAAGCTTTGGGACTCCAGTGAACCACAGTGAGAGCCATTATCCACAAATGGCAAAAACATGGAACAGTGGTGAACCTTCCCAGGAGTGGCTGGCTGAACAAAATTACCCCAAGAGCACAGCGACGACTCATTCAAAAGATCACAAAAGACCCCACAACAACATCCAAAGAACTGCAGGCCTCACTTGCCTCAGTTAAGGTCAGTGTTCATGACTCCACCATAAGAAAGAGACTGGGCAAAAATGGCCTGCATGGCAGAGTTCCAAGACAAAAACCACTGCTGAGCAAAAACGACAAAGGCTCATATCAGTTTTGCCAGAAAACATCTTGATGATCCCCAAGACTTACAAAAGTTGAACTTTTTGCAAAATGTGTGTCCCATTACATCTGGCGTAAAAGTAACACAGCATTTCAGAAAAGCAACATCATACCAACAATAAAATATGGTGGTGGTAGTGTGATGGTCTGGGGCTGTTTTGCTGCTTCAGGACCTGGAAGACTTGCTTTGGTAACTGGAACCATGAATTCTGCTGTTTACCAAAAAGTCCTGAAGGAGAATATCCGGCAATCTGTTTGTGACCTCAAGCTGAAGCACACTTGGGTTCTGCAGCAGGACAATGATCCAAAACACACCAGCAAGTCCACCTCTGAATGGCTTAAGTAAAACAAAATGAAGACTTTGGAGTGGCCTAGTCAAAGTCCTGACTTGAATCCATTTGAGATGCTGTGGCATGACCTTAAAAAGGCGGTTCATGCTCGAAAATCCTCCAATGTGGCTGAATTACAACAATTCTGCAAAGATGAGAGGGCCAAAATTCTTCCACAGTGCTATAAAAGACTCATTGCCAGTTATCACAAACGCTTGATTGCAGTTGTTGCTGCTAAGGGTGGCCCAACCAGTTATTAGGTTTAGGGGGCAATCACTTTTTCACATGGGGCCATGTAGGTTTGGATTTTTTTCCCTTAATAATAAACAAACACCTTCATTTAAAAACTGCATTTTGTGTTTACTTGTGTTATCTTTGTCTAATATTTACATTTGTTTGATGATCTGAAACATTTAAGCGTGACAAACATACAAAAAAAATGAGAAATCAGGAAGGGGGCAAACATCTTTTCACACCACTGTATGTCTGTGAAAAGCACTTTATAAATAAATTTTACTTACTTGGCGCTTGGAGAAAAGGCAAGCTCCATGCTGGTGTCTCTTTAGCTTAGCCGTTACTAATGCTGCTCCGAGATGTGTGCTGGCCCGCCATGTTATGAGTGTTTTTTTTTTCATGCAGCACTTCTTGTGGGTTGTGTGTCATGTCAAGGTCTTTCCTTCCATCTTTGTTATAAAATCCAAAAAAGGCCCGACATTTGAGCTAACTTTGAGCCAACTACTTCCTAACTTTCAAAGCTGGCTGCAAATTTCGAGAGATGAGCTATGACTTCACATGGCTGGGTGCTTGCTTTACGCCACCTAGTGGACTGAAAATGCAACTGGTTCAACACCGAAGAGAGTATGCAACGTTTACATGAATATACTGTATATAATTAATAAAAGATCGATCTATGCATTTAGGAATCGGTGCATCATTGATAGTGTCAAGTATCTCAATCCATCACTGAATCGATCTTTTGGCCCACCCCTAGTAAAACCCATCTTAATTTGGGTCAAGTTTTCAAAGCAGCTGTCCAAAAATGCTAACTGAGGCTAACTTCAGTTAGGCCTGAGAGTCCTGACTGGTTTAAAACTAAGGACCTGTATAGTAACGTCACCAAAAACGCTCAGTCTAAACTCGCCTTTTTTTGGGGGGTGGGGGTGGGGAACTGAAATTTTAAAGAAAAAAAAAACCCAGATACATTAGACAAATATTTGAGTGATTTTGCCTTCGATATCTCTTGTAAGTCACAAAAAACATGTTGCAGACATGTTAAGAAAAAAGAATCGATTTTTGGTGAAGCATCACTTTAATCATTAATTTCAGCTTTTCCATTCCAGGGAAATCTTAATGCTTCAGCTTACAAAAGCCATTTGGACAATTCTATGCTTCCAACTTTGTGGGAACATTCTGGGGATGGCCTTTTTTCTGTCCCAGCACGGCTGTACCCCACTGCATGACCGGAATAGTTTGGTGTAGAAAAGTGGTTAAACGTGAGCCCTTTTTTTGTTTTAAATCCATCTTCTACCACTTATCCGGGGGGGGGGGGGGTGTCACGGGGGCAGCAGTCCAGGCAGAGTACAGGCTGCGGCCCAGTTCACATAGCACCATGAGCCCTCCTGCAGGTGGTGAGCCCATGGGATTGGGGGGGGGGGGGGGGGGGTTTCATTGTGTATACTGAGACCTTGTTGTAACTCTTTTGCGGGGATCTGTTGGACTACTTTTGGTCTAGCCTTTCACCCAGGACCTGTTTGCCATGGCAGTCTCTACCAGGGGCAAGCTGCCCCCAACAACCAAGCTCCTGGGATCGCGAGGACACACGGACACCTCCACCAGAAAGAGGTGGCGATCCACGGCGGAGATAACTTTGTTTTAATGAAAACAATCAGCATGTATAACAAGACCTGGTTCTTGCCATTACTTTCTGACGTGACTGAGCAACTGCAGCGTACCTGACACCAGAACTTGTCATGTGGCAGCGAGAGCAGCCACTCCAGGTCCTCCGTGATAAATTTGGTGTACTCCAAAAACTCCTCCACCTCTGCTGGAGAGGCATCCTCTGGTGGAGGTCTGTAAGGCACAAAGCAGCGCTCCTCTTTCCTGTCTGGGTGCTTGTGAGGGGGCAAAAAAAAAAAAAAAAAAGAGAGCAGAGTTTCATCCTGATGAGCTGTATTGTATCAGAAGCAAGTCAAATTCCTGAAGCACCGTGAACATTATATCAGAATATGCTGACTCACCAGTGCAGGCAGTGTGCGCTCCTTTCCCAGAGGGCCAGGCTCGGTCACCTGCTGCTCATCCAGTGGCACATGAGCACAGGCCATGGCTCCTCCCTCTTCTACTGTCTTCTGATGGATCACACTAAAAGAAGTAAGAAACATTTTGTGTATTTTTGTGTGCTGTGACAAAATAATTTTGACCAAAAACTAATATTTGCACATAAGAACTGGCAACCAAAAGATCTATAAAGAAGTGTGTCCAAACATTTATTCTTCAAAACACTCTTCTAATATCAACAAAGAGCTAACACCTAGACTACTCACAAAATGTTAGGGATATCTGGCTTTCGGGTGAAATTTATAGGAAATGTAAAAAGTTCACGCTACAGTAATATTATATCATGAAAGTAGAGCATTTAAGCAGAAGCACACAATGGTGATTTCCTCATCTCAAACAATTCATTGAAACAAAAGCCAACAACAGTGGTGGGTATACCACAACAAAAAATGTCAAAGTCTCAATAACTTGTCATGTTCCCTTCAACATCAATTATAGCTTGACAACGTCTCATGCTGTTCACAAGTTGACTCATTGTCTGCTGAGGCATGGCATTCCACTCTTCTTGAAGGGCGGTCCTCAGGTCATTGAGGGTATGGGGTGCAGTGTTACGAGCTTCTACATGGTGACTCAGCTGATCCCATAGGTTTTCTATGGGATTCAGGTCTGGAGAAAGTGCAGGGCACTCCACTTGAGGTACCCCAGCCTCTAGCAGCCGTTCCTTTATGATGTGACCTCGATGAGCTGGAGCATTGTTGTCCATGAAGATGAAATTAGGTCCGTGTTGTTCACGCAGGGGCACATAGACTGGATTAATGATGTTATTCAGGTATTATCAGCTTGTCACTGTACCATTCACAAGGTGTAGGGCAGTTCTGTACTGACTAGACACACCTGCCCAGACTGTAACACCACCATCACCAAAGGCTCGTCTGGTGACAACAGTGGCTGATGCATAGCGCTCTCTTTGATGTCTCCAACATTGTTGGCGGCCATCACTTCTGCACAACGTGAATCGACTTATCAGCGAACAGCACTGAGGCCCACTGCTCCCTTGTCCAGCGTAAATGTTCCCTGGCCCATGCAAAACAATGATGCCCGTGCCTGATAGTGTGGTCAAGTACACTTGTAAGTCGTCCCACGCTGATGTAAACAGTTTCAAACGGTCTGATGTGACACTTGGGTGCCTCTCACCTCCCTTAAATGTGCCTGGAGTTGAATAGAATTCATCATCTGGTTCTGCAGGGCACTGTTCACAATGAAGCGGTCATCAGCGTGGGATGTGGCCAAAGGACGTCCACTTCGATGCCTTTCTGCGACTCTTCCAGTCACTCTGTATCTCTGTTGCAACCTGCTGATGACACTCGGTGACACTCTAAGCTCAGTGGCCACTTCCCTCTGAGAACATCCTGTTTGAAGCCTCACAATGGTGAGGTACTGTCGATCAATTGTTAGGTGTCGTCTTGGTCTCATGATGTCAAAATGTGAACAGCATGACGAAGACGACTGTTTAAATGCCATTTCTAATTGAACCAGAAAATTTATTGGTCGATTCATGGATCAAACACCTGTTGTGAATTTTGCTGTTAAGCACCTTGTTGAAGAACAGCAAGTTACGCAAAAAGTACCTAAACATTGAACAGTTGGACATGTGCATTCAAAAGGTTAGAGAAGGTCAAATTATGTTCACCTGTAAAGGTTATAATGCATTTTAGGTGCATCCTAAAATTTCAACCGAAACTCCCCCGGCTTTTAAGAGAGTAGTGTATATGTATGTTATACTGATTACTAATGAACTGCTGATTTCATTTTATAAACTTCACTTTTTTGTTCAACGTCTCTTTTCAGATTGTTAGCTCCTGTGCACAACAACATCTCTTCCAAGTTTAAGACATACTGTACACCCCCAAGTCTGTTCAAACTTGTTATGGTCTTCTTTCATGAAGTCGAAATATTAGTTATAGCCACAAACTTATGAGAAAAAGTTGTACATGTCCAAGAGAAAATGTCTCAAATTTAAGATAAGATAAGATAAGATAAGATAAGCCTTTATTAGTCCCACAACGGGGAAATTCCAGGATTGCAACAGCACAGGGATAGCAACACTCAGAGCAACAATCAGAAGGCAAGGAAAAAAAAAAACAAAAAAAAAAAAACAAGCAAGCAAGAGCAGCTAATATACATATGTACATATTACTATAAAATATATATATATACACACACACACAGACACACAGTGCAGAGCATTGTAGCTAGATGGAATAAATATGTAAATATATAAACACCCACAGTACGGAGCATTGTAGCTAGATGGAATAAATATATAGATATATAAATATAAACACACCCAGTGCAGAGCATTGTAGCTAGATGGAATAAATATGTAAATATATAAACACACACAGTGCAGAGCATTGTTGCTAGGTGGGATGAAACAGCATAACCGTCTACTTAGTTATCCTACATGGTATGATTATGTGCCCATACATATTCTCACCCTCCATAGCGACCGGTATGTTCCTAGTTGTATGCCGGAGAGGACCATTGTGTAAGTCTATTGCATCTTTTGCATTCAAAAAACTATTAGTTTGTTACGTCTTTTTGCTATCTCTGCGAGCAGCCCTGCTTAGGTTGTACAGTCTGACAGCCGTTGGTAGGAAGGACCTACGAAACCTCTCGGTTGTGCACCTGGGATGATGTAGTCTGCTGCTAAATGAGCTCCTCAGTGCATCCAGTATGTCCTGCATAGGGTGGAACTCGGACTCCAGCAGAGATGACAGTTTAGCCACCGTCCTTCTCTCTCCTATCTCCTCCATCGGATCAAGGCGTTGCCCCAGGACAGGGGCAACGCCCCTTTATGTGCTGTGTAACGTGCTGCTCGACATGGCGACGTCCCACCGGGAGATTTGAACTCACGCCTCCCGCTCCGGAGTCCCACACTCTACCTGTGTCGCCAATAGGGTCAACCCACTTGGCAAGCCAAGTAGGGTGCTCATATTGAGTTCGCTACACTACTCCCCTCTGGTTCTCGACATCGTCCCGATGTCAGCGCCCCATTACTGCTTTGGACAGGAGATCCCACTCCTGACACCAGTGTGACGTTTGCAAGGTTCACACAAAGACGTTCACACAACGTTCACACAACGCCCCTTTATGAGCATAAAGTCTACAAGAAAATTTACTGAAAAATCAAAGATTTGTGAGGAAAAAGACGTATACATGAACACTGCTGGCAGAATCGTTCATCAGAAGGTTGGACCTGATTCCTTCTAATTTAACCTCAGTCTCCGTTCCTGCGTGTGTGAGGAGGCAGAAAAACCGTCCATGTCTTTTGCATCAAAGTTCAAAGTGCTAGTTCATGTTAGCTGATGTTCGCAGGGAAAAATAGGCAGAGATGTAACAAACTAGTAAACACGAAATTGGAATACAAAACACGTGACACTGAAACGATGGAAAAGGTAATACCGTGAAAATTAATAATAAAATCTGTAGCATGTGAATCAGCGCTTTGAGCTAGCGGCAGAAAATAAACGTGGTCAGGTTAGCCAAGCTAACGTCAGGTGCTAAACTACTACCACTGACAAAGTGCAGGCCGTGTAGCAGCGACTAGTTGGAGACCAACTCTTATGCGTCTTTAAATACGGTGATATGCACTTAAACATTAGCTGCGTGTTTAGCTGAGGTTACCGGTTAGCTGGATTAGTTAACCGGTTAGCCGTGATCTCCGGTAATGAATGAAAGCCGGTTGTAAGAGCTGTCAGACATGAATTAACTCACCTGTTATATGTGGGCCTGTGATCCACTAAGCCATTACATAAGTCCAAACCGACCAGCCTCCGTTTCCAAATGTTTAATCGCTTGTGTCGGACAGGAAGTGACGTTAGTTTGTGTTCTTCTTCTTCTTCTTCTTCTTCTTCTTCTTCTTCTGCTTCCTTTTCTTCTTCTTTTAGATTTGATTGGCGTTGGCAACTAGCCTACAGGCGCATTACCGCCACGTACTTCACTCTATATCATCACTGAGCTGTAGTCCTTCTATCATCATTGCTGTGTCCAATATATCTTTGGAGTTCTTATCCTATAACACGCGTCTTCCTCTTTTAGACCTTATTATTATTATTATTATTATTATTATTATTATTATTATTATTATCTTGAAAAGTAGATATTTGGGTGCTGAAAACAGTCACATCAGTGTTTAAATCAAGTAATAACATAATAACTTAAAACTAAACATTTTCCCCTCAATTTCCTACCATTATCAGGCATTGAAAGTGACAGTGAGTGCTGTTTATTTCATATAATACAACAGAGAACGGTAACAGGTCGTGCTTGAAAAAGAGAGGTTCCCTCTCAATGGCCCTCCCCTGTAAAAATAAAGGTTAAATAAATAAAAGCAGACTGGAAACTGTCTCAGAGAGTTTTGCATGCAGCCTTTTTGAAGAGCTGCAAGACAGCACAGAAATTATTTTTAATAATAATAAGATACTGAGATAGGCTCCAGCCCCACCGCGACCCGAAAAGGATTAAGCGGTAGAAGATGGATGGATGGATGAATTATTTAATGAATACGTATATGTATTTGGAAATGAGTGTTTTTAAAATGAAATTTAACTCCTGGAAAATGCACAGTATGGGATTTGGGCTGCACGCGGTCGTCCGCGGTCGAGCACTGCGGACACAGGGTGATCGCTGTTCATTCATTCATTCATTCATTCAAGAAAACGCTGTGTGTTTGCAGTACTGAGCGTTGACTGCATGGAGGCGCCATCCTATTAAAAATTGTCCATTGAAGTGTTGACGTCACTGCTGTGAATGACCACGTCCTCCACGCTGCTGGAGAGCCGCGGAGGAAAACTACGGCGTCTCTGAATGGACGTCCTGGAATCATCCTGCTGACATTTGCATGCCTGGACGTCTGACATCTCCGCTGTGCCTCAGAGCCCGAGGGAGTCTGCTGTTGACCTGATTTGACTGGGTGTCCCTGAAAGCATCACCGGGTAAGCTAACTGCCCGCGGCTCCAGAATTAGCTAATAATTAAAAGACCAGACTTCACGCTGGATAAGAACCACTGCTCACTGTTTGTTACCAAAAGACCGTTGACATGGGTTAGTGTTACTTCTAAGCAGACCAAACAGTTCCCCTAAACGTGTGGCTAACTGGCACATAAATGTAGAGCTGTAATTTTTTTTATGTCTAAGCTAACGTACCCTGGATCCAATCACATCCTGTAACGTGTCCCTGTAAACGTGATAATGCCATTAGGCAATAGTTTCCGTTGTTTTTTTGGTTAGAAATCCGAGCCATGGGATTTATCCATCTTCAGGGGTTTGCAATCTGCGGCTCTGGAGCCACATGTGGACCCCATAACTCAGGGGTCTGCAACCTCTGCGATGAAAAAGAGTCGCTGTGAGCCAATTTTGTCCTCCCAAAAAAATCTCCATGGAACCACAAAATATATTTTGCTTTTATATATGAGGCTAGGGTCTTAGAAATCAGCTTTTATTCGTAATTCCTTTTTTTATTGTGTTTTTTGGAAAAGTTTGATAGCTTTTCTTGTAAATGTGTTATTTTTTTTCCTCAGATTTGCTAATTTTTCTGGCATTTTTGTCCTAACTTTAATACTACTAATAGATAGGTAGATGTACTTTATTGATCCCAAACTGGGAAATTTCAGCACAACAGCAGCATTACATACAGTAAACAGACCAAACAGAGAAATACCCACCGCATAATAGAACAGTAAAGAAAATAGAAAAGGAATTACCTAGAAAAGCTAAACACACTAAACTACCAAAAAAATAAAATTAAAGGATGACCCATATAGAATATTTAAGCAATATTACTCAAGAGGGAGTACATTATCAATGAATATAGTAACTCTGGGTGTGATACGCGGCGGGCATAAGAGTATCACACCCAGAGTTGGTATATTCATGATACCGTAACGACCTTGAGTGTAATATTGCGTTTATACAACAGTTCTGCAAGCACAATTTATTAAATGACAGCAATACTGGACAAAATATTATAATTTCTTTGTCTAACCAGTTATTTTGTGCAGCTGAGAAAAAAACTCTCTTCAAAATGTAGCCAGTAACTGCTGCTAAACGACTCAATCAGCGTGAAGCTGTCTATTGTCATTTCACACACATGTAAACAAATTAAATATTGTCAAGTGCAAAAGTCATGTGTTTATAAAATACATACTTGTTGAGTCAGTACTGCAGAAGACCCGAGTTCAAAACGTAGCCAACCAATGATGTCAACTGTGGTAACTCATGCCGGTAGCTGGCCGATGACTAGTTGTTATCATGCTAGCTATTTAGCACACTTCGTTCACTTTTCTTCGCATTTTCAGATGAAGCAAAGAGTCCATCATCACAAAGGTATTGTGGTTTGTTAATGGAGACAATAAATCCAACTCTAGCACTGCCTGTTTTTTTTTTTAAACAGATGTGAAATATCTTCGATGTTTATACAAGAGCAGACTGTAAGCTGATTGAGTAAAGCTTTTTCTAAAGGGTGGGACTTCTGGGTCAGATAAGAAATCCTTTGAAACAGTGCCTCAGTGTGTAAATTAAGGTATTCAACACAGTATTGCAATTGTCACTGAGAGTTAGTTGACAGTAAATTACTGTTAGTAATTAACATTTACATGAACACCTTTGAAGCAGAGTGATACATATCCATTGAAAGTTGGAGTGCAGTTATCGTGGATTTTAGTAACTCCTGGAATCCCTGTTGTTCAATCAAATTGCTTGGTCGGAACTAACTGTTGTATAAATATAGATAAGTACTGAGTAAGAGGTAAACTGTACTGTGCAAAATAGAACCATTAGATGTAGGGTGAAATGCTCCTGGGATCATTTGGGCACTCAAACCCTTCCACCATGGTAAGGTGGCGATCCATGTAGGGTTTTTTTAATTATTCTGGTACCTAAATAGGTGTTTGTATTTGTAACATTTATTAATAATTTTTAATTAAGTATCACAATGCCATGTCTCTAAATCAATACATTGTCACCAGCACAAAATACTGCGATACTACGATGCATTGTTTTTTTTCCTCCCTCCACCCCTAGTATTGGTATCGGTCCGATCCTGGCATAAATTGCTGGATCAGGTATCAAGGAGGAATAAAAAATAAAATCAAATATATTATTAAATCAGGTAAACACACTGTAAATCGAGGTGTTTTTAAAATATTGATTGATATATTTTAGTTGGAAGATCTGATATCTTAAAAAATCCTAAGATCGATCTTTTTAGTATAATGCCTTTTCATATGTGAAACTCGTGTGGACTCTCATGTGGCTGAACTGTCATGTTTCATTGAAGTGG
Organism: Pholidichthys leucotaenia; assembly: GCA_020510985.1. Lineage (NCBI taxonomy): Eukaryota > Metazoa > Chordata > Actinopteri > Cichliformes > Pholidichthyidae > Pholidichthys > Pholidichthys leucotaenia. The sequence continues at coordinate 438,971,168 of CM035838.1, forward strand.
AGTGTTTCAGGTTGAAGTTGCAGCATTAGGTCTCTGAGAAATCCTTTCATATGCAAAGAAAAATAGTTATTACAATGTCAATATCCCTGACTGAATCGATATTAAATTGAATCAAAGTAGATTTGAATCAGTACCTTCTGAATCGGAATTGAATTGAATCACTGATGAAGCCAAGCCGTAGACATCAGCCTGTCATAGAACAGCGTGTGCTTCTTCACATGGTGTGTGCGTGCGTGCATGTGTGAGTGAGGGAGGAAGGGAGAGACCTGCATGTCAGAGATGTGACGGAGACCAAGGATGCTGTTAACAATTTTAATATTTTTTTCAGGACAAAAACGAGATGAAAACTTACCAAATACATCATTGTCAAACAAAAATGTCATGAGAAGTGGATAAATCTGCTCTGCATATTTAATCTTTCATAAAATCCATTTTAAGCATTTGACTGATCTCTGTGCCCTTGCCATAATGAAGATAGTTTGTTTTCAGGAAGATAAAAACACACTGTGAAAGGAGTTCAGACGAACGTAGGATTGAAGAAGTTTCCATGTATCTGATGGCAGTGACCGTAAAGTGAGCAGTTAATTATTTAGAAAGTTATTAACTTATTGTGAGCACTGTTTGGCCCACAGCTGTCATTATTGGCATGCTTGGAACAATCTGTTGAACCAGGGCTAATGCAGTCAGATTTGGACAAACAGTAAAAAGGATGTACGAGCATAATCTTTCTTTTTTTTTTTAATCTCAGTATTCAGGAGTAGTGTTATCTTGCATACAGCAGGCATTTTATCCCCCAAAAGAATATTTCCTCAGTCATAACTGCTTTACGTTAGCATTATGATGACTACAGGTTGTGTGATGAAGAGGACAAATGAGGAAGGACAGATGACTGTATTTATAGGGCTTCATTTTCTGAATATTCAGACTTATCAAAATCATACTGGACATAAAATCACATCTTTTTAAGTTTATTTTCATTTTGAGAGTTCCGACTGTACTTTGCAATTTAAATATAAATTTCTGAGGATATCCTACTATTAACTGATTTTTAAAAAAGATGCAGTTTTATAAGGTGAGCTTTATTAATAATGTCTACTGTGTATATTCAAATGGTTGCTCTAAATCTTAATCCTGTTACAATATTGCTGCCATTTAAAGGTTTTAAAATCAAGACAATGACCTTTCTGCTATTAAGTGTTATACTAATATAACAAATAAACATATTAACTGATCCCCACTGTAATTTGAGGGTATGATGTTTTATTTACCATTAAGCAGGTGTATGTTGCATTTATTAGAATTTTCTGTTAAACTATTATATGCTTAATAAATTACAAAATGTATGTATATATTTGTAAGAGTTGTAAGAGTGTAGTTGGCAAATTTAAACACTGGCAGAAATATCAATGAAAGGAATACACTGAATTTATTCAGACCACAAATACCATATTGCTTTTGTATCTACGTATCTCAGCAGATGTCCAAATTTAAAATATTGGTATCGGATTGGACATAAAAAAGCTGTATCATTCCATTCCATCCCTTGTCCAAACATGCTTGTGAGGTTAATTGGTGTATGTGGATGTAACAGTATGGCCATTGCTTGATATCCAGATGGGTGCTTTTTAAGACTCTGTTAATTCACAGCATGCCGTCTTCCTCTGATCACTTCTTTGGTGAAATGAACTCCTCTCCTCTTTTACTGTCCAGGCTTGACAGATAAGATTTGCTAATTTAAACCACTACATGCTGAAACATTTCCATCATTAATGTTAAAAAAACAAGGAGTACTTTATATTATGGAATACTAGTGGTTAATGTGGTCGCCACACGCTGCTCTTCTTGCACGATGCATGAAGTCTGTTTGTTTCTCATACCCACTTCAGGCCTGAACACTGAACTCGAAGTAACAAGCATCCATCCATCCATCCATCCATCTTCTTCCACTTAATCCTTTTCCGGGTCGTGGGGGGGCTGGAGCCTATCCCGGCATCTTTGGGTGAAAGGCAGGGTACACCCTGGACAGATCGCTAGTCCATCGCAGGGCCGACACAGAGAGACAGACAACCATTCGCTCTCACAGTCATACCTAAGGACAATTTAGAATCCCCAGTTTGATGCCAGTTAACCTACACTACCGTTCAAAAGTTTGGGGTCACTTAGAAATTTCCTTATTTTTGAAAGAAAAGCACTTTTTTTCAATGAAGATAACTTTAAACTAATCAGAAATACACTCTATACATTGCTAATGTGGTAAATGACTATTCTAGCTACAAATGTCTGGTTTTTGGTGCAATATCTACATGGGTGTATAGAGCCCATTTCCAGCAACTATCACTCCAGTGTTCTAATGGTACAGTGTATTTGCTCATTGCATCAGAAGGCTAATGGATGATTAGAAAACCCTTGTGCAATCATGTTAGGTCTGCAGTGCTGTAATTGCTGCAAATGGAGGATTCTTTGACGAAAGCAAAGTTTGAAGGAAAAAATTATTATTTCAAATACAAATCATTATTTCTAACCTTGTCAATGTCTTGACTATATTTTCTATTCATTTTACAACTCATGGTGGTAAATAAGTGTGACTTTTCATGGAAAACACAAAATATTTGTCTGGGTGACCCCAAACTTTTGAACGGTAGTGTAACTTGCATGTTTTTGCCATGTGGGAGGAAACTGGAGAAATCCCAGAGTATACCCACACAGACACAAGGAGAACATGCAAACTCCACACAGATCACTGTTGGTTGGGGGCTGGGATCGATCCCAGGATCCTCCAGCCAAGGGTGAGTTGCTGTGCTGCCGCAGTGCTAACCACTCCACCACCGCAATGCCTTTTTGCACCTCTTTTTTCTTTGTGTTCAATACTTATTCCCTGTGTCATTCCACTTTGTTAAATATAACTTTTGTGAGCACGGTTGCCTTGATGTCTTTGTATGTATGGGTTGATGGGGTTGTTGCTGATTTCTGGTGAAAACCTGAGGTCAGTGGCTCCATCAGAAATATGTTTAATGAGAAAAATGTTGACGTGTTCAATACTTATTTTCCCTGCTGTATGTGTGATTTATAGCAATTTTTATTGTTATGGTGAAAACTAAAATTTGCCTTGGTGCTATGGACATGCCCCTCAGTTACAATACAATAGGCCTTCGCACCGCCTTCGGTGCTCGGGCCTCATTATTCAACCCCCACTGCAAATTAGGTTTGTTGGTAAAATATACAAACTAGCAGCTGTTTGCAATAAACAAATCAAACAAGAACAATTTAAATAGCTCAACAAAACTATTACAAGTGGTTTCTTCAAATTCAATAGAAAATGCCACTTGTAATGACTCAAAATTATTCAATCCCCTCATGACAAGCATCTTTGTACATACTACAGCACCCATTTGCTGTTATGACCTTCTGTAAACATGATGTATAGCCAGACACCAGCTTCTGGCAGTATTCCTGAGGAATCTTAGCCCATTCCTCATGGGCAAAGGCCTCTGGTTCACTAATATTCTTGTGTTTGTGTGTTGCAACCGCCTTTTTAAAATCCCACGAGAGATTTTCAATGAGGTTCAAGTCTGTGATGGCCACTTCAGTATCTTCCAGGACTTCTTCTGACACCCAGCCTTGGTGGACTTTGAGGAATGCTTGGAATCATTGTCCTCTTAGAAGGTCCAATGATGCCAATGCTTCAGCTTCCTCACAGACGGCATGACATCTTAATGTTTGGGTAGCGCAGCTGTGTAGGTGGTGGAGCGTGGTTACAAATAAAATGACAAAAAAAAATGTTAAAAAGTGACAGCATTACCAAAGAAGACACCATAACTGATGCCACCCAATGCTCAATAAGACGAGGAGATTGTTGAAAAGAAGGGTCCGAGGAATTCAGCTTAGCATGGACTGCAAACTATGTCACAAGTATGTTCCCACAAAATTAGGTAACACTTCAAATCTACCAGTAACAAGCATGTGGTTGGAAAACTTGGGTGCTACTTTTTCAACTGGCACAAGCTGGCTTATGTACTCAGACTGAAAGCTTCATCTGTTGTGGTGTAGTGTTGGGAAATACTACAGAGGGTGTGAATAACTTGCACATTGATCTGTAAACGCAGCAATCATTCTAATTTATATGTACTATATAGGCTTTTACAGCCGTGGACAAAATTGTTGGTACCCCTCTGTTAATGAAAGAAAACCCACAATGATCACAGAAATAACTTGAATCTGACAAAAGTGGTAATAAATAAAAATTCTATGAAAATTAACCAATGAAAATCAGACAATGCTTTTGAATTGTGGTTCAACAGAATTATTTTAAAAAACAAACCCATGTCATCTGACTTTTGTCAGATTCAAGTTATTTCTGTGACCATTGTGGGTTTTTTCTTTCATTAACAGAGGGGTACCAACAATTTTGTCCACGTCTGTATATAATCTGCCATGTTGTCAAAACAACATTCTTTCCACACTACAACAGTATATAAAGATGTTTTGAACTGTTTGCTGAAATCTGTAAAGCCAAATATTCTTTGTGTGGGTGACCCCCACAACAGACTGGGACAAGCAGAGCGCTCAGCTGGGGCAATTAGCAGAACAATGAGATGTGTGTATTGATATCAATAGGCAGCCGCTCTTTGTCTAGCTTCTTCCTGCCATTTCCGCTGTTGATATGTATGACTCAAATGCAAACGTTCATGCTTCCTGCTCTCACTGTGATGCAAATGTCCCATGCCTTTCATGTATTGTCTGTAACTGGGTATAAAAACTGCATTGCTCTGTAACTCTCTCTCTCTGACCACTGCTTCTGACACACGCATTGCCTGTATCTGCTGAGGAGAGCCTCCGGGCTCGCTCCGGCGCGCATGCACGGCACCGGAGTGAGTCTGTGATGGCGGTATGATTAATAAACTCCCTCAAAAGCTCTCAGTTCGCTCCTTATTATTTCATGCCGCCACACTTTGTACTTTTTTTCCTTAAAGGGCCCATACAGTAAAACTGGTATTGTCCATATGAAGCACTTTAACAATTAGTCTTAAGTAAGACTAATTCGTTGCACTACTTCTAGCAAGCTTACTAGCAAATTTAAAATGGGTGACCATAAGTGGGAACAGCATCTAATGTGACAAAATTTAACAATTCACTATTATCAGCAGACTTGTCTCTCGGCCTATAATGATAGCAAATGTTATTGGACAAATGGTCCCAGATGGGGCTGCAACGATTACTCGAACAATTTGGTTACAAAAAATTCTCGATTCAAAATTTATGCATCGATGTGTCATTTAATGTAGCACTTCCAGTCACGCTACCTAAACAAAATGCAGGTTTGTTTAACGGCGCCATGGCAGAGTGGCATAGTGATAGGCTGGCAAAGATAAAGAAAATTTTAAAAAATGACTGAAGTATCTCAAGTCTGGAATCATTTCAAGCTCAAATTGAAGGAAGACATTGTGCAGTGTGTATATGGTAAAGCCGAGCACTGAGCTAGCATGCTACAACGTCGAATGTTATAGTGTCTTGGCAGAAAGCCTCCCACATCATGCACAGCCAGCGCACCCGAGACAAAGTACGTGATCGAGATTTAAAATTAAGATGAATAGAATGTAGGCACTATGCTAATTATGCTTGTATGCCCAAAGAACATATTAAAATTAAATTAAATTAAAATTAAATCACCCTTTATTGTCATTCAACTGTACAACCAATCATGTACAGTAAAACGAGATTGTGTTTTACCTCTCTACTGTGTTAATCACACACACCCCAAGTGTAGAATCAGAGCCACCACCATTAGCATCCGGATGCTAACAGACGCTAACGGCTAGCGACAGGAACTTTATGGTGTAACGTACCATTTAAAGTTACATTCTATGAAATAAGCATTGCAATAAATGTGTACTTGTTTTACTGAGTGTTTGGTACAATTACTACTGCGCTTTAGGAAAGAAAGTTCCACAAATGTTGGTCAATGCAAGTTTCTTAAAAAAAGTATCAGATTACTTGCGTAATCTTCGATCAGAGTGGGTGATTACCCGAGTCGTAAAATAGTCATTAGCTGCAGCCCTGGTCCCAGAGATTGTCATGATAAACGATATTATTGTTGATGTCATGAAGACCATATTATGCCACTGATGTGATATAATGATTATAATCCGTGTATATCTTTTCAGAGAGCATTACCCTTTTATTTATCAACATTAATTAGCTTTAAGATTTGAAATGTGGAAAGATATTAAGTGTTCATATGCCCATAGAGTGGCAGCGATGCACCAGTAAAGTTATTTGAACAACCAGAATTATACAAAACTTCGAGCACAAACACGAAGGCAGCTCATTTCAGTGTCAAGAATAAGTACAAAAATGAGGTCAATAAATAATTTTTATATAAGTAGCTTTGATATTTATCATGACAGGCCGTCATGTCTCACTAAAACTGAATTTATGCTTTACACGTTCGCTTAACCACGATTGCTGTGTGATGAAAATTTAGCTTTCTCTCCAGTCCTTTAGGGTTTGTGTAGTTCCTCCATGGCTGTGCCCATGCAGCGCAAAATTTTGTGACCACACAGACTATGCATGTCAACTAAGCATGCGCCAGGATTCAACCTTCCATTACTTTGCATTTAAAAGAATACAAGTATGAACACTGCCACATGCATAATCATATAAAGAGCATTTAGCCCTAAATAGGAATATAAACAATATATTGTTACTATTATTAAGATATATACATATACTGTACCAGTCACGTTTGGACACATCTACCAATTGAAAATGAATGTGTAGGTGTGTCCAAGCTTTTGACTGGTAGTGTAAATATAATGCATTACATTGAGATGGATGAAGAATTGTTTTGAATTTAATTTTATTCTTTTTGTATTCACATCATTACAGATGAATTTTTGAATCTGAGCCATGAGACCATGATGATTCACACCTCTGTTGGGGGTGGAGTTTATTTCAATGCACATGCTCTCCGGTGGTTTTCCACTTTGGGATTTCCAACCTATAAGCTGGTCCCTGGGTGAGACAGCAGGGTGCAGGTTAGTCCAAGTCATGTTGAAACCCTTTAATTTTATGTTGGATGATCCTTTATTGGTGGGTAGAGCACACTGACAATGTGCTTGGTGAACCGACATACTGCCCAAGGTGATCACTTTGTCATCTAATGACAGTCTTGGTTGATGAGAAAAGCCCCGAGCACCGAGGGAAACAGTAATTATAGGTGTAGGGTAAAGGGTGATAAGGGGATGTACAGCTAAACCTGGTCTTCAGTCCAGCCATATTTAAAGTGACCCCAGATGAAAGGGTTCACTTTGCAGACCTGAGAAGTTGAGGTGGACTCTGCTTTTATGAACAAACTGGATTTCTGAAGGGGCCAGTGAGGATCACTGCATCTCCATCCATTGAAGGTATGGTGCGTGCTTTTGTGTTAGAAAACCTGGAAGATGGATGCAAGTGTTACAGACCAGAGTTGTTTTCCCCCTCTGCCTTTCTTGTGCTGACTGCTTACTCGCTCCACATCCACAGAGTCTGACTCATAACAAGCATTTATAAGAATTGTCCGCAGGTACTTTGGTAGACAGACGGGACGCAAACTAATCTTTGTGTACAGTCTGCAGAGATTGGGAAAGTTTTTTTCAGGGCTTTGTAGACATGAGATGATTCTTCTCCTCCCTTTATGATGCAAGTGATTTATTTATCTGAAACGTAGAAACAGATTTTTGTAAAATTAGACACCCTGTTAGAATAGAAACAGTTTCTATATATTGATATAGAACAAAGTGTTATAGTAAACTACGGTGTAATACCAGTCTGCTAAGTTTTAGCTCTGAAGCTCCTGGCCAAATGTAAAAACTGTTATTTCTGATGCAAATCTAGGCTACCTTAGAGTCTGCATTTTCTTCCTGTCTGCGTGGGTTTTTTCTCCCGGTCCTCCAAAAACATGCATAGGTCCACACTGTATATATTTTAAAAAATATGCAGTGGTGTGAAAAAGTGTTTGCCCCCTTCCTGATTTCTCATTTTTTTGTATGTTTGTCACACTTAAATGTTTCAGATCATCAAACAAATTTAAATATTAGACAAAGATAACACAAGTAAACATAAAATGCAGTTTTTAAATGAAGGTGTTTATTATAAGGGTAAAAAAAAACAAAACAAACCTACATGGCCCTGTGTGAAAAAGTGATTGCCCCCCCACCCAAAAAAACATAAATTAACTGTCTTATCATAACTTATATGATATGATATGATATCATACTTATCTCTTATATAATAACTTCCGTTATCACATCTTTGGAAGCTGAGTTCAATTTCTCAAGCCACACCCAGGCCTGATTACTGCCACACCTGTTCTCAATCAAGAAATCACTTAAATAGGACCTGCCTGACAAAGTGAAGTCGACCAAAAGATCCTCAAAAGCTAGACATTATGCTGCGATACAAAGAAATTCAGGAGCAACTGAGAAACATAAAGTAATTGAGATCTGTCAGTCTGGAAAAGGTTATAAAGCCATTTCTAAAGCTTTGGGACTCCAGCGAACCACAGTAAGAGCCATTTTCCACAAATGGCGAAAACATAGAATAGTGGTGAACCTTCCCAGGAGTGGCCAGCTGACCAAAATTATCCCAAGAGCACAGCAACGATCATCCAAGAGGTCACAAAAGACCCCACAACAACACCAAAGAACTACAGGCCTCAGTTGCCTCAGTTAAGGTCATGACTCCACCATAAGAAAGAGACTGGGCAAAAATGGCCTGCATGGCAGAGTTCCAAGATGAAAACCACTGCTGAGCAAGAAGAACATAAAGGCTCGTCTCAGTTTTGCCAGAAAACATCTTGATAATCCCCAAGACTTTTGGGAAAATACTCTGTGGACTGACGAGACAGAAGTTGAACTTTTTGGAAGGTGTGTGTCCCATTACATCTGGCGTAAAAGTAATACAGCATTTCAGAAAAGGGACATCATACCAACGGTAAAATATGGTGGTGGTAGTGTGATGGTCTAGGGCTGTTTTGCTGCTTCAGGACCTGGAAGACTTGCTATGGTAAATGGAACCATGAATTCTGCTTTCTACCAAAAATCCTGAAGAGAATGTCCGGCCATCTGTTCCTGACCTCAAGCTAAAGCGCACTTGGGTTCTGCAGCAGGACAATGATCCAAAACACACCAACAAGTCCACCTCTGAATGGCTTAAGAAAAACAAAATGTAATGTACTTTATTTATATAGCCCTTTAAAACAACCCGTAGGTGACCAAAGTGCTTTACAGAAAATTAAACAGCACTAAAAACACACACAGCATTAAAAACAAATTACATAAACGAAGAGATAAGCATAAATACCTGAAAATAAAAATAAGAATAAAATAAAAACAAATGTCAAAACAAATATCACCACTACTGGGTATTAAAAGCCATCCTGAACAAATATGTTTTAAGTTCTGATTTAAAAAGGGCCAGGTCAGACATAGCGCATAGGTCAGGGGGAGATTATTTCAGAGCCTGGGGGCGACAACAGAAAAGGCTCGGTCACCCCAATGTTTGTACCTCGACCTGGGCACATCCAGCAAAAGCTGATTGGATGACCTTAAAGCCTTGCCTTGGTCACGGACAGTTAAAATCTCAGACAGATAAACCGGAGCAAGTTCATTAAGAGCTTTTAAAACACAAAGTAAAAGTTTAAAATTAATTCTAAAATGGACTGGAAGCCAATGAAGTGAAAAAAGATTTGAAGTAATGTGCTCTCGCCTGGTTGTGTTGGTTAAAAGACGGGCTGCTGCATTTTGCACAAGTTGAAGGTGACTGAGAGAAGACTGAGAGATGCCAACATAAAGCGCATTGCAGTAATTAAGTCGAGAAGTGATTAAAGCATGGATGGCTATCTCAAGGTCATGACGGCTCAGGAAAGGTTTGGCTTTGGATAACAGATGTAATTGATAGAAGCTCAACTTGACTACATTGTCAATCTGTTTATCAAATTTTAAATGGCTGTCAAAAATCACCCCCAAATTTCTGGCAGCTGAACTGAGCCAGGGTACCAAAGCCAGCTGTTACAGTATCCCCAAATATAATACATTCTGTTTTTTCTTCATTTAAGTCGAGAAAATTTTGTCTTAACCACAACTTAATGTCAGTGATGCAGTCCAATAGAACACTTTGTGAGTTCGTTTGTTCTAGGTTCAAAGGTAAATAAAGCTGCAAATCGTCCGCATAAAAGTGGAAAGACATGTTGTGCCTGGCTATTATTGACCCGAGTGGCAGCATATATAATGAAAACAGAATAGGGCTAAAGATAGAGCCCTGTGGGACCCCACAGGAGAGAGAGGCACTAGATGAGGACATGTCACCAATCATTACAGAAAAAAATCTGTTAGATGGGTAGGATTCAAACCACTGAAGTGCAGTGCCATGGATGCCAACATAATGATTCAGGCATGACTAAAGGATAGTATGGTCCACTGTGTCAAAGGCTGCTGTAAGATCTATCAGCATTAAGACAACAGGGCACTTGGCATCAACAGACATCATAATATCATTGTGCACCTTTAGCAGGGCAGACTCAGTGCAGTGACGAGATCTAAACAACAGACAATCTCCCATTAAAACTGGGATTAATAACTCGTCTGACAGAGTTCACTTTATCAACAAAAAAGTGAAGAAAAGTCTCACATGTTATAAACGAAACATCTGTTACAGTGAGAGTGCGTGGATTTATAAAAGAGTTAATTGTATTGAATAGCACTCTAGGACAGTGACTGCTACTGGAAATAATATCTGAGAGATACTGAAATTTTGCCTTTTGCACAGTCCTCTGGTAATCAGCCAGACAGTCCCTAAAAATTTCCAGAGACGCATGTAATTTGTCCTTTTTCCATCTCTGTTTAGCCTGCCTGACCCATTGCCTAATGGCACTGGTAGAGTCATTTCGCCAAGGATCTGTTTTCGGTTTAGCCGATTTAAGCCAAAATGGGGCAATAGAATCCAAAATCCCAGAGCAGGTGGTATGAAAGGAGGAAAGAATATTATCCGGATGGGAAGGGGAAACGAGTCCATTCAAGGCAAAAAACTGTGAATCCCTAAAAGCGGCAGTAAACTCCTCTGGCGTTGAAGAAGTGATGATACGACACCAGCATGATGGAGCCACAGGCTTGCTGGGTGATGAAGGGGTCAGCAATTCAAAAATAATGTGGAAATGATCTGAGATGACAAACTCAGAAATTTCTTTGAGAGAGATTGAGAGCCCAAAAGAGATAACAAGGTCCAGAGTGTAACCAAGCTGGTGTGTTGGTTTGTCCGCTAAAATATTTAAATTAAATGTCGCCAACAGTCTTGGAAAATGAAGACTTTGGAGTGGCCTAGTCAAAGTCCTGACCTGAATCCGATTGAGATGCTGTGGCATGACCTTAAAAAGGCGGTTCATGCTTGAAAACCCTCCAATGTGGCTGAATTACAACAATTTTGCAAAGATGAGTCAGCCAAAATTCCTCCACAGCACTGTAAAAGACTCACTGCCAGTTATCACAAACGCTTGATTGCAGTTGTTGCTGCTAAGGATGGCCCAACCAGTTATTAGGTTTAGGGGCAATCACTTTTTCACGCAGGGCCATGTAGGTTTGGATTTTTTTTTTCCCTTAATAAACACCTTCGTTTAAAAACTGCATTTTGTGTTTACTTGTGTTATCTTTGTCTAATATTTAAATTTGTTTAATGATCTGAAACATTTAAGTGTGACAAACATACAAAAAAAATGAGAACTCAGGAAGGGGGCAAACACTTTTTTACATCACTGTATATATATATTTTTCTTAGCGTGGCAGCTCAGTTTTTGACGTGATGGCCTGCCATGCAGAAATGTTACCAGCGGAAACCCTGGTCTGTATCTAGGTTGTGCTCCAAGTCAAGGTCAGCAGTCTGGAGATCTGAGCAACACCGGGTGATTTTGTGAGGCCGGAATGAGCTACTCCATAATTGGTGGTCTATTTCCATTGTGCAGCTTGGTTGTTTGGTTTTGTTTTTTTTTGGGGGGGGGGCATTGCTGAAGCTCCTGTTAGACATATGACTTGCTAGAGATTTATTTCTGCTTTTGTCAGCATGTAAAGTTGATGATGTTGAGGGAAATTACGCACTTCATGGTGTAAGGGCTGAGCTGTGAAATGTGATTCTTGTGTGGATGACATTGTTAACAGTGTGGCTGCCCGGTGAGCTTGATCACCACATTTACTCATTAACTCACTTCCAGCACGGAGACTGCCTGGTGACAGAGATGACAGTGAATAGAATTTGTATGTACACTGTTTCACTGATTTCTATATTTGCATGCCAGTTAAGGTGATATGCCTGCATTTTTGTCATCTAATACAGACATCATGATATGGCAGTAAATGGGAAAATAGGACAGTTGGGTGACCTTTTATAAACTGATAAAGATTTGAAAGGATGAGCAGTGTAGCATCAGCTGCATGCTGTTTGTGATTTGAATCCAGCAGGCTGTGACAAAACATTTTTCCCACATTGCTTTGTCCTCCTGCTTTGCCCTTGCAAATCTCCTTTTTAAAAACATGTTCTAGGTCTTCATCATCGAAGGATATCTTCTCTGCCTCAGACTGCCAGTCTCTTCTATCACCCCTTATCTTAACAACTACAAATCGGCCTTGGATTGAAAACAGACCATGAGTGTGAGTGTGTGGTGACACGGGTCTGAGTAGTCATGCTGACATTTAAAAGCGGTTTCTGTATTAGATTGTTTGGAGCTTAACTGTCTGCTAGTAAGGAATTTGTGTTCATTCAGTTCTTATCTACAGTGGGGAAAATAAGTATTGAACACGTCAACATTTTTCTCATTAAACATATTTCTGATGGAGCCATTGACCTAAGATTTTCACCAGATATCATTAATAACCCAAGTAATCCATACATACAAACAAATCAAGGCAACTGTGTAAACAAAACAAATTATATTTAATAAAGTGAAATGACACAGGGAATAACTATTGAACACATGAAGAAAAAGACGTGCAAAAAGGCATAGAAAGCCAAGTTAAGTTAGTTAAGTTAATCCCTTCCACAGCATGTGGGACACCATGTGGTGTATGGGGCGGTGCCTGTCTCTGGAGATAGAAAGTGAAGAAACCAGCTGAAATCCATCAGAATTTAGGAAGCCATCTCAACCCCATCAGTGCAAATTAATTTCAGCTGGTTAAGTCCTGACTGATAGCCTTAAGGTCTGTGACTATCAGATTGCCACACCAAAGAACTCATGATGGGTAGAAGCAAAGAGCTCTCTCTAGACCTTCACAACCTTATTGTTTTAAAACATAATGATGGCATTGGTTACAGGCGCCTTTCTAAACTGCTGAATGTTCTAGTGAGCACTGTGGGAGGCATCATTCAGAAGTGGAAAGAACATCATTTTACCATAAACCGGCCACGACCAGGAGTTCCTTGCAAGATTTCTGACACGGGAGTCAAAAGAATTATCACAAGAGTTATCCAAGAGCCAAAGACCACTCGTGGAGAGCTCCAGAAAGACCTGGAGTTAATAGGTACTGCTGTTTCAAAGAAAACAATAAGTAATGCACTCAGCAAACATGGGCTGTTTGCCTGCTCACCTCACAAGATTCCATTGCTGAAGAAAAAAGCATGTTGAAGCTCGTTTAAAGTTTACTGCACAATATTTGGGCAAACCAGTAAAATACTGGGAGAATATAGTCTGGTCAGATGAGGCCAGAATTGAACTTTTTGGGTGCCACAGCACACGGCATATTTGGAGGAGAAATGGCACTGCACATCAGCCCCAAAACACCATACCAACAGTGAAGTTTGGAGGTGGGAGCATCATGGTGTGGGGGTGTTTTTCAGCACATGGTTCAGGCATTCATATAATTAAAGGAAAGATGAATGGACAAATGTACAGAGACATCCTTGGTAAGAATCTGTTGCCATCTGCCAAGATGCTGAAGATGAAATGAGGGTGGACATTTCAGCAAGACAATGATCCCAAACACACAGCCAAGGAAACTCTCAACTGGCTCCAGAGAAGGAAAATAAAGCTTCTAGAATGGCCCAGTCAGTCAGCTGAACTGAATCCAATTGAAAATCTATGGAACGAACTGAAGACCAGAGTTCATAGAAGACACCCATGGAACCTTCAAGGTTTGAAGACAGTTTGTGTTGAAGAATGGGCTAAAATCACTCCTGAGCAATGCCTGTGCCTAGTTTCTCCCTACAGGAGGACTGGAAGCTGTTATTACCAACAAACCAACAAAGTGTGTTCAATGCTTATTCCCTGTGTCATTCCACTTTATTAAATATAACTTCTTTTGTGAACACAGTTGCCTTGATTTCTTTGTATGTATGGATTACTTGGGTTGTTACTGATATCTGGTGAAAATCTCAGGTCAATGGCTCCATCAGAAATACACTACTCACAAAAAGTTTGGGATATTAGGCTTTTGGGTGAAATTTCAGGATGCACCTAAAATGTACTACAACCCTTACAGGTGAACTTAATTTGACCTTCTCTAACCTTTTGAATGCACATGTCCAACTGTTCAGTGTTTCAGTACTTTTTTGCGTAACTTGCTGTTCTCGAACAAGGTGCTTAATGCCAAAATTCACAACAGGTGCTTGATCCATGAATCGACCAATACATTTTCTGGTTCAATTAGAAATGGTGTTTATACAGTTCTCTTCATCCTCTTCATCATGCTGTTCACATTTTGACATCATGAGACCAAGACAACACCTAACAACTGATCAACAATACCCCACCATTGTGAGGCTTAAAACAGGATCTTCTCAGAGGAAAGTGGCCACTGAGTTTCAAGTGTCACAGAGAGTCATCAGCAGGTTGCAACAGAGATACAGAGAGACTGGAAGAGTCACAGAAAGCCATAGAAGTGGACATCCTTTGGCCACATCCCACACTGATAACTGCTTCATTGTGAACAGTGCCCTGCAGAACCAGATGATGCATGCTACTCAACTCCAGGCACATTTAAGGGAGGTGAGAGACACCCAATTGTCACATCAGACCATTTGAAACGTATACATCAGCGTGGTCTACATGCTGGACGACTTGCAAGGGTCGACCACACCACCTGGCACAGGCGTCATCGTTTGCATGGGCCATGGAGCATTTACGCTGGACAAGGGACCAGTGGGCTTCAGTGCTGTTCTCTGATGAAAGTCGATTCACGTTGAGCAGAAATGATGGCCGCCAATGATGTTGGAGACATCAAGTAGAGTGCTATGCATCAGCCACTGTTGTCACCATGTAATAGTCTGGGTAGGTGTGTCTTGTCAATACAGAACTGCCCTACACCTTGTGAATGGTACAGTAACAAGCCACTACTACCCGAATAATATCATTAATCCAGTCATTGTGTCCCTGCATGAACAACACAGGCCTAATTTCATTTTCATGGCCAACAATGCTCCAGCTCATCGAGGTCGCACCATTTGAGAATAGCTGCTGGAGGCTGGGGTACCTCAAATGGAGTGGCCTGCACTTTCTCCAAACCTGAATCCCATAGAAAACCTATGGGATCAGCTGAGTCACCGTGTAGAGGCTCGTAACCCTGCACCCCACAACTTCAATGACCTGAGGGCCGTCCTTCAAGAAGAGTGGAATGCCATGCCTCAGCAGACAAAAAGTCAACTTGTGAACAGCTTGAGACGTCATTGTGAAGCTGTAATTGATGCTCAAGGGCATATGACAAGTTATTGAGACATTAACATTTTTTGTTGTGGTATACCCACCACTGTTGTTGGCTTTTGTTTCAATAAATTGTTTGAGAGGAGGGCATCACCATTGCATGCTTCTACTTAAATGCCCTACTTTCATGATATTACATCACTGTAGCGTGAACTTTTTCACATTTTCCATAAATTTCACCCAAAAGCCAAATATCCCTAACTTTTTGTGAGTAGTGTGTGTCTAATGAGAAAATGTTGATGTGTTCAATACTTATTTTCCCCACTGTATGCTCAGAAGTGAAAGGGGGATATTACAGTATCAAAAATGTTATCAACCGTGTCAACAGTGTCATGTTTGACAGAAGGAACATAATTTGCTATGCTTGAGGACAGAATTATGAGCCCCCCCCCCCCCCCCATGAAAGTTTCATTTCCCAAGTGCTGTTAAACAGTACAAAGAATTCTTAGCACAGCTTTTCCAAACATCCTAGTTTTATTTGGGATGCTTACATTATTTTACTTTGCACACAGAAAAAAAATAATTTCACAAAAACAAAAACTACCAGGGTCAAAATTATGAGCTCCCCGATGCTAGTAGTCAGTTATGTATCCTTATTCCTGGATAACAGCCTCTAGTCTGTCTGTTGTAGTTTTCAACAAGTCTTACACACGTCTCCTGAGCAATCCCAGCCCATTCTTCTTTGGTGAATCTTTCAAGCTCCTCCAGATTTTATGATCTTCTGATGTGGACTTTGGTCTTCAGTTCACTTCATATTTTAAATGGGATTCAAGTCAGGGCTTTGTGCGTGCCAGTCAGTGTTCGCTTTGGTCTTCTGGAGGCAGTTTTTCACCAGGAGCAATGTATATATCAGCAGTGACTCTGTGGCCAAAGAGCTCTACTTTTGTCTCATCTGATGAAAGGATGAGCTTCCAGTATGCATAATCTTTCTTCAGATTGTCCTTGGCATACTTCAGTCTGGCTTGAAGGTGTCTATTCTGCAGAAGTGGAATTTTTCTTGATCTGCAACTTCACATAGACTTTCGCCTCCCTGGGAAGGTCTATCCCAGGGTACTGGAGAGGAGAGTCCAGCCATTAGTGGAACCTCGGATTCAGGAGGAACAGTGTGGTTTTTGTCCTAGTCATGGCACATCAGACCAACTCTTTACCCTCTTAAGAATCTTCGAGGGGTGGGGGCTGCGGGAGTATGGGTGTAGTGGTTTGGCGTTGGTACAAATATTAATGTAAATGTACATGTGAGTAGGAATGAAAATTTCCTTTCATTACCAGCACACATAAACTCATTAGGGGGCACCAGTCCAAAAAAATTGACAATTTTATTAATAATTCAATATTTGTACCAGTGATAAATCAGTCTCAAAATCCTGGTAGTTCTTTTCTGCCTTTAATCAAGAAGATGGACGTGAAATTAAACAATAACTCCCATATGTCTTTTTAACAGCTTAATAAGAAATTTCAGGATAGATGAACACATTCAGATGACTTAAAGACAGTGAATTCAACATGTATCTTGAGTACATTAAACCTTTAATGGATTACTGAGCATAAAGTGTATTATCAAACATTTGTGGAACCAAAGAAAAACAGCTTAAATTGGCACTGTAATGGAAAATGAAAAACCATAAAATAACTTTAAGATGGAATGATTAGGAAAAATGGATGCAATTTTATGAAGAAAATGATGATTAAACTAGTTCATAAAAAGGAAAATTTGTGTTACTCTGAAAAGGAACGGAGATTAATGAAAAAGATAAATGTATTTGAAGTTCTGAAAGGAGTTTGAAGATGTTAGGTTTATAGAACTTATACAAGGAATTTTCTGAAGAATTAAATTTAATTTGGACAACAGACCTTAAAGGGCTGATGACACGATTTTGACATTTTTTTAGGAATTTGTGTAAACCCAAAAGTCATTGTCGATGATCAATATAATATTTACAACCGCACCTGCATAAACTAGTTATCATCAAAAAACCCCAGCCGCTGACTGGACTGTGATGCCGCCCACCGAATTAAGGACAGCACCCTCATGACGTCAGTGACAGAACGGGCACCGGTGTTGTTGACTGGAATGACAGCAGCTTTGTAGCTCACAGTTTCTCTGGTTTCTTGTTTTAATTTTACGGCTGTGCCTTTGCGTTGTGTTGCAGGTTTCGATAACCAGCAGGCGTGAAAGACCACATCACACGCTTCAGCTCCAACTGTCATAAGCCTCCTCGTGCACTTTTATGCAGGAGGAGCACATGAGAAGGGGAAGGATTAATGGATTTACGCGCAGCTTTGACCTACTTTCTGTGGTCGCGTGCTGACTCTCGCCGGTCCAGCCATGTCCCCTCTCTCATTATCACCAGCTGATTCCCCTCCCGCTGATCACGTTTCCCGGTCCTCGCCCAGGTGCTTCTCATCACACCATCACCAGCAGTGCGTGTACTTCGCGGCTGTTTGCCAGTCATCTGTGCTGTTTGTCTGCCAGTATTTTCAGCACTGTCACGATGTGTTAGTCACTCCATGTTCGCTGTGGTTCTCGTGCATCCTTGAAGCGATGTCAGCTCTGGGGCGCACCTGTGACTAACACGTCTTCTCTCATTTGTTCTCTGGGCGATGCCGGCCCCCGAACGCCATCAGTAAGTGTGTTTGTGTTTTTTGTACGTCTTCACCTTTTAGGGAATTGTCTGTCTTTCTGTATTAGATGTGCTGTGGTGAACCCTGCACGTAAATCCTAGTTATTTCATCCTCCCTGTCCGTGCCCTGCGTAAGAGTGCATGGAGGGTCATCATAAATGGGTTTATGTGCAGAATTCACCACAGCACATGTATTGAGCATAAGAATGATGACAACAGTTCCCAAAAAGGTGAAGACTTACAAAAATAAACAGAAACACTTACAATTGGCGTTCGGGGCTGACATCACCCAGCGAACATGGAGAGGAGACATGTTAACCATGGTTGCGCCCCAGGGCTGACATCGCTTCAAGGGGCGCAACAGAACCTCGGCTGTGTGGAGTGGCTAACACGTTGAGATAGTGTTGTCAATATTTGCTGGCTCACAACACGGCAGATGATGCACACAAACCATGAACAGCTGACTGTCAAAGAGAGAGGGCGCGTGTGTTCGGACCAGCGAATCTTGGACAGTGCCCACCTGAAAGTGGGTCAAAACGCACATAAAACACATGTACAAAACAAAAACAACAAGAACTCAAAATATAATCCATAATAAACCTGATGCCTGAGCCACAGAGAATATACTGCTATGATTTTATTGAAAAATCGGGTTTAAATAAATTATATTTATGAACAAATAATTTGTTGCAATATCTGTAACAAAAGCATACCACTCAGTGTTCCCCTGCCGTGTGTTTGTCGCTGCTACTGCTGCGGCGGGCATGTGTGCCTGTCCATCGTCACTCTCTGAATGTGAATCGCTTGGCAAGATACCCGCTTGGCATGGCTCGAACCTACACGGTCTGATGCCCCCAGATTCTTCATTGTCATCCAATTCTTCTGAACTATAATCTTGTGAAGATTGGACAACACAAACCAATTCCAGACTACATGTGCTGGAACCATCGTCAGTGTTTTCAACCGCTTCCATCGTGTGTGTACAATGAGCAGCTAAGCACTGTGTTCTGTCGATGACGTGACTACATGGCCACGGGGTTTTCCAGCCACTGACGTAATTGGTGACATGGCGCTCATGAAAACATCGGATATTCACGTGAAAAAAAGCCTGTTTGACTTAGAACTGCACAGGCCAACCTATTGTGTTATATTGTATTATGTGTTGAAAAATTAGAGGAAGTCAAAAACCTGTCATCAGCACTTTAAGCACAGCAGAGTCAGATTATGTCTCCTGGTGGTAGCAGGCCTTCAGGTATCAACCTTGATCCAGATGGATGTGTGTTGATGAAGTTGAGAGAAAAGGGCAGGCAGATTCTGCCACAAAACGGTACTGGCACTGCTCCTTCGGGTCACAGCCGTAGAAGCTGGATGCTCATCACACTGGCCACCATCTCAATTTATACACAGAAAAAGGAATTTGACGTTTGGCCAGGTTGTCAAATTCCAGATATTTGTTTATCGTTCAAAGTCCGATCAGAAAATCAAACTTGATTTAAAAAAACCAAACCACAAATCCATTTCTTCCGATGTGTTGTGGTCAGAACAAAGCCGACTTAAGCTTGGTGAAAATCAAGACAAAATCTTCTTAACACGGTAACGTAAGAAAAAAGGAAAATAGGAAGAGGTGATTTTAAAGAAAAAAGTTGGAAAAAGTTGCATATAACACAGAGCTTACACTCCAGGCCTGGCTTAGGAAGGGAAGAGCAGAAACTGATTTTCCCCCCAACTTCTTCAAGATTCAACTGTGGACAAAGGGAAGTTTTCAAACTTCTTAGGTGTGGCAGCATGGCCCAGTAACTTTGAATGACAACTGAGCTTGACCAATTACGTTCAGAGATTAGGATTGGATCTGTCCATGAGCGTAAACTTTTGACCAATTGCACTGAGTTCCTTTGTTTGGTCTAGGATCATAAGATTGACTAAAAAGGAGAGATATGGAGACTTGGAAGATGATTGGTCAGTTCAGTTTTTGTAACGTGAGCTTCACAGAGAAGAAGAGAGGATTTGATATGAGAAGTAAAATCACCCTAAAACATACATATATGCTACCTATTAAAGCATAAACTCTTTAAAACTTTAGTGACTAAGATATTCTTCTTTATAAAGGAACAAACAACGTGTCTACATTGTAAATGGAATAATTCCTTTATAGTAGGCATGCAAAATTAATTCTTCCTGAAAATAAGGAGACATATATCAAATCATATCAATGAAAGCATTTCAAATCATAATTGTCCATCACAGGGTCCCGCCATAATCTTCAAAAGCGGATGTTGTCTGTGGAGAATGACAAGCTAGTTCATTGCTCACAATTCATAGGTTAAACTTCAGAGAAAACATTCAGTCCTCAGGAGAAATATTCCTGTGTTATCCATTGGAGGGCAATGTTGGACTTTTGAGTTTTAATGAGAAAAATCTTGCTGGTCAAGAATCTGTGGAACATGAGGTTGTAAGCCTGTCACTTTGGCATTCTTTCGACAAATGGATTGGAGAGGAAATGACGCCAGTAACTTATCCACTTTATGGCCAATGGCATTAAACTTCACAGCTTTGGTCTTGGGTGAAAAGGAGGGGTTTATGACCAGACTTTTGGGTGAAACAATTTCTTCTCAACAAGGAATAATTTTATAAATTCAGATCCAGCTGATGATGCTACAATGGGCTATCAGGCTTTTTGCTACAAGCTATCCGGTCTCTATACGACCATTGTGAGAGTTTGGTGCGTATTACCAACAGTCAGTAAAACTCATTTCCAGTGAGAATTGGACTCTGCCAGGGCTGTCCTTTGTCCACCGATCCTGTTCATAATATTCATGGACAGGATTTCTAGGCACAGCCAAGGAACAGAGGGTGTCATGTTCCGTGACCACTGGATCTCATCTCTGCTGTTTGCAGATGATGTTGTCTTGTTGGGTTCATCAAGTAATGACCTACAGGTCTTAGTGGGACGGTTTGCTACTGAACGTGAGGTGGTCAGAATGAGAATCAGTACCTCCACATCCAAGTCTGGTCATCATCATCATAGCCGTCTGTCGTGGGCGACAATGACTGTTTCATTTAGGTCTGATCAGATTCCTCCACACAGCTCTGTCCTTAGCGTTCTGCTGCCAGGAACTCCTGTCTATGTCCAACTTCTCCAAGTTTCTTTTTACAGTGTCTTTAAATCTGAGCCTTGGTCTACCCTGCTTGCGTTTGCCCTCGCATAACTGTGAGTAGAGAAACTGCCGAGGGAGACGCTGGTGGTCCATCCTCTCAACATGTCCGAGCCATCTCAGGCTCGTCTGTATTAGCATGTCCTCCATTGATGGTAGACCAGCTCGTTTCAACACTTTTATGTTGGTTATCTTGTCTTTCCATGAGATGTTCATTATGGCTCGAAGGTGTCTCATCATGTACGCGTGGAGTTTCTTCACCTGCACTCTGTAGACAGTCCAAGTTTCAGCGCCGTACAATAGAGTAGCCAGTACTGTCGCTCTGTACACATTGCATTTCACACGGATTGACACATGTCGATTGTTCCACAGTCTGTCCCTCAAGTTTCCAAACACAGCGCTTGCTCTTCCCATTCTGAGAGATAGTTCATCCTCCAGCCTAGCATTCTCTGAAACAGTACTCCCTAGGTACTTGAAAGTCTTGCACTTGACTAGTGGCTCTGTACCAGTGCCGATCTCTTCTGGTAGTGATGCTGATAATTGGAACTTTGGTGGTTGATAAAGGCACTCTGTCTTCTTGATGTTGATTTGGAGGCTGAATTGGCTAGCTGCTCTTGCAAATTTCTCCACTAAAGATTGCATATCTTCCACGCTGTGTGCAACTAGAGCACTGTCGTCGGCAAAGAGCATTTCTCTTACTACCTTTATCGATGTGTTACTCTTGTGGTATATATGACTCTTATATCCCATATCTACATATGTTAGAACAAGTGGAAATGTTTTGTGACAGCATATGTAAAGAGCTTCACACCTAGTAAGGACAGAGCATCCCCCGCGCCGGGGTAAAGACAATGGACCTCCCAAGACGCGGCAGTGGAGACGGACTCGGCACCTTTACCCCCTAAAGCGAGAGGGGGAGTTCCCATCACCTCCCAAGACAGGGAGAGGGGATGGCAGGACAATGGGGATTAAGATAACGGGGAGATGTTACCTTTTTCAATAAGTGGCTCTGACGTCAGCTGTTTCAATGAGTGGTGCTATGCGTGCTTGTATTTAACCAGCGAGCGAAGCAGAGTTCTGTCTCTTGCCTTCTGCCAAGCTCTACACCTGATGAGATTTGATAGCGGAGCTATTCATTAAAAACCCTGTTTTTAATACAAAACCGCCTCGTTATTTCAGCTCCACTACACTGGTGACCCTGACGCGAGAATATGGACCGGAGGCGTTCTTCAAGCTGCTCATCCATGGTGGCTCTGGCATACGCCAGCGACGACGCAGACGAGGGAACGAGCAGACAGCTGTTCCCCACGGCAGAGGGCACTGAGAGAGCTCAACCGAGCTCCAGCACCGCCGCGAGAGCCGTAGAAACACACTCTCACCCGGCGAACACGACAATGATGGTGTGCACTAACGCCGTCGCTGTCAAGCTGCCAGACTTCTGGAGAGAAGACCCTGCATCTTGGTTCCAGCAAGCCGAAGCCCAGTTTATACTGGCGGGCATCACAGCAGATGATACCAAATTTTATCACATCATCTCCAAGCTCGACTCCGCAACTTCGAAGTGTGTGCGGAGCTTGGTCCAGCAACCACCAACCCGGGACAAATATGAGACACTCAAGGCTACCATCGTGGCAAATTATGTCCCGTCAGCGGAGGAACGAGCCGAAAGGATCCTGGCGGTCTACGGCCACAGAGGGGGCAATCCAAGGACCCTCATGGAGGATTTGCTACAGCTCAAGGAGGAGGACAATGATAGTTTCCTTTTCCAGTACATTTTCCTCAGCACTCTACCACCGCATTTGAGAGGGACACTAGCGAGTATGAAGTGCAAGAATCATCAAGACTTCCGCACACTGGCCAACGAGGCTTACCGGCTCGTCAACGCCTGCAGAGAGCGGGCACCCACAGCGGCATCCGCAGATCTGAGAACTGACACCCCGAGCCTTGGAGAGACGCAACCCACGGTGACAGCGGCGCGGCCCAAGCACAACAAGCAGAACGACGTCTGCTTTTATCATCACCGCTTCGCAGAGAGAGCCCGCAAATGTGTTCCTCCTTGCAAAGTTTACAAGGTCGGGAAACGCCAAAGCCGAGGGCCATTAACAGCAGCGGTCCTCGGCGTAAAGAATCAGCTGTTATACGTGACTGATGGATACACAGGCAAGCAGTTCCTCATCGACACGGGAGCTCAGCTGAGTTTCATCATGCCCTCCCACGCAGATCGAGCCATGGGCACCCGGGGCAACGGAGCAGTGGCAGCCAACGGCTCTGACATCGACACGTTCGGGGAAAAGAGCCTGCACCTCCTCATCCACGGCCGCAGCTACAAATGGACATTTGTCGTAGCAGCGGTGAGCTTTAATTTGTTAGGCGCAGATTTTCTGTGTGCACACGGGTTATTAGTGGATCTTGCAAATAGACGCCTAGTTAATGCACTATCTTTTGCTTCTATTCCATGCTCAGCTCGAGTTTCTCCACCACCTGTGCAGGCCAACGTCACCACGGCGGGAGGTAAGTTTGAGCAACTCCTCACCCAATTTCCAGCACTCACAACCCCCAAATTCTCAGCCACTGTAGCCAAACACGGGGTTAAACACTTCATCCCAACAACGGGACCTCCCGTTTTTGCCAAAGCTTGCCGCTTAGACGCGGCCAAGCTCAACATAGCAAGGGACGAATTTGCAGCTCTTGAAAAATTAGGCATTTGCCGACGTTCAAAGAGCCCTTGGGCTTCACCACTTCACATGGTCCCGAAATCCGACGGTTCTTGGAGACCGTGCGGAGATTACCGCAGACTAAACAACGCTACAGCGCATGACCGTTACCCAATCCCTCACATCCAAGATTTTTCACTACATCTAGCGGGTGCACGCATTTTTTCAAAAATAGACTTAGTCCGCGGTTATCACCAAGTCCCAGTCCGAGCTGAAGATATTCCTAAAACAGCGGTTATAACCCCTTTCGGCCTTTTTGAATTCCTAAGAATGCCATTCGGCCTCAAAGGCGCGGCTCAAACTTTTCAACGGATGATGGACGCAGTCCTACGCGACCTACCCTTTGTTTTTGTCTACCTCGATGACATGCTGGTAGCCAGTTCATCCGAGGAAGAACACGAACAGCACCTCACTACCGTTTTTCAGAGGCTGGAAGAGCACGGACTTATAATCAATCCAGCCAAATGCAAATTCGGCGTATCACAAATTGATTTTTTGGGACATAAGGTCTCCCCGGCAGGGGCAATTCCGCTTCCAGACAAAGTTCGTGCGATAGAAAGTTTTCCACGGCCTCAAACGGTTAAGTCGCTACAGGAATTTTTGGGGATGGTTAATTTTTACAACCGTTTCCTCCCCCACGCAGCTCAGCTCATGCAACCCCTATATGACGCGCTCAGAAAAAAGAAAGCTTCCAACGCGGTCGAATGGACCCCGGAGCGCGAACGCGCTTTCGCGGAAGTAAAAAGCGCCCTAGCTAACGCCACAATGTTAGTCCACCCAGATTCCTCAGCCCGCATTGCTCTAACCACAGATGCCTCAGACCTAGCTATAGGGGCAGTTGTAGAACAACTTGTCAGTGGGGTCTGGCAACCTTTAGCATTCTTTAGCAAATCGCTAAACCCAACTGAACGCAAATACAGCACTTTTGACAGAGAGCTGCTGGCGCTTCATTTGTCCATCCGCCACTTCCAGTTTTGGTTAGAAGGGCGGAGTTTCACGGCTTTTGTGGACCATAAGCCGCTCACTTTTGCTATGGCTAAAATTTCAGAACCATGGTCAGGCAGACAACAAAGACAGCTAGCCGCGATTTCAGAGTTCACCACAGACATTCGACACGTAGCAGGCAAACTTAACGTAGTAGCTGACTGTCTCTCTCGCGCTGTGACACCGCCAGAGCACGAGGAGACAGATTACACTGCCTCAGCAGCGGAACTCTTCACTAACGCACACACATACGCAGCACCTATCCAGGATGGGATAGATTATGCAGCCATGGCGGAAGAACAAAGCAGTGATGCAGACGTGCGCGCGCTCCTGTCTGGACCAACAGGGTTAAGGCTGGAGAAAAAAAACTTGCGCAACGGCGTGCCTCCCCTAATATGCGACGTTTCAACCGGCCGACCTCGCCCGTTAGTACCAACTGCTTGGCGTCGCCGTATTTTCGACGCAATTCACTCCCTCGCGCACCCAGGTGTGCGCGCCTCGGTCAAAATGGTTGCTGAAAAGTTTGTGTGGTCAGGCCTGCGCAAAAACGTAAGAGAATGGGCAAAAACGTGCATTCCTTGTCAACGCGCCAAAATACACAGACACACAAAGGCCCCTCTGGAGCCTTTTCCAATTCCTGCTAGAAGATTCGACCACATTCACGTCGACCTCGTGGGGCCGCTACCTTCCTCCCAAGGTTTCACACACCTGCTAACTATGATAGACCGCACCACGCGCTGGCCAGAGGCAGTCCCTTTAGCGTCAACCACAGCGGAGGAAGTCGCTCGCGTTTTTCTAGCAAACTGGGTGGCACGTTTCGGTGTTCCATCAGACATCACGTCAGACAGAGGGCCTCAGTTTATCTCAGAGCTCTGGTCGGCCATGTCTAACAGTTTAGGGACAACAATTCATCGCACCACCGCTTATCACCCTCAGGCCAATGGGTTATGCGAGCGTTTTCACAGGTCCTTAAAGGCTGCCCTCAGGGCCTCACTAACGGACACAAATTGGGTTAATAAACTTCCCTGGGTTTTATTGGGGTTGCGTGCAGCACCTAAAGAGGATTTAGACGCTTCTCCTGCAGAATTAGTTTTTGCCCAGCCTATCAGACTCCCGGGAGAATTTTTACCAGAGAACCCAGAACCAGGACACTTTCCCGTCCCAAGGTTTTTAGGCAGCAGTGGACCGGTTTCCCTCCACGGTCCAGCTCATCACTCTTTTCCACGAGTTTTTCTTCCTCAAACTTTGAAAAGCGCTGAGTTCGTTTTTGTTAAGCATGAAGCTATTAAACCAACGTTACGCCCAGTTTATGATGGCCCGTTCAGAGTGCTGGAAAATGGTGACAAACACTTTGTGCTTGATTATGGGGACAGAAAGGAAGTGGTCAGTGTTGACAGACTCAAACCTGCCTTCTTGCTGAGAGACGAGCCTACACAGGTGGCACGAGCGCCTCGGCGTGGTAGACCCCCCAGAGGAAAAGTCTCAGCCCCCAGGCAGGGAACAAATAATCTCTTTCCTTCCCACAATGCAGATTCACCACGAGAAGGTCCCAGCGGGACACCTAAGCCAACCTACAGCAGTTTTGGGAGAAGGATTAAGCCCAGACAGCACAAGGACTGATACCAATCACCCCGCAATTATCCACTAATTGTGCTACAACAGTTTAAGGCTACTTATGATTTCACTATGCTGTTATGTTTACCACTGAACTTTCTTAGGAGCATAGCTGCTAGAAAATTTCTCCGGTAGCAACAGTTGTAACACGTAGTATTTCATAGTCGTTATCTTAGACTGTAATTCTTTCTATGTCCTTTCCTAGTGTTTGGGGGGCCTGTGGTATATATGACTCTTATATCCCATATCTACATATGTTAGAACAAGTGGAAATGTTTTGTGACAGCATATGTAAAGAGCTTCACACCTAGTAAGGACAGAGCATCCCCCGCGCCGGGGTAAAGAACAATGGACCTCCCAAGACGCGGCAGTGGAGACGGACTCGACACCTTTACCCCCTAAAGCGAGAGGGGGAGTTCCCATCACCTCCCAAGACAGGGAGAGGGGATGGCAGGACAATGGGGATTAAGATAACGGGGAGATGTTACCTTTTTCAATGAGTGGCTCTGACGTCAGCTGTTTCAATGAGTGGTGCTATGCGTGCTTGTATTTAACCAGCGAGTGAAGCAGAGTTCTGTCTCTTGCCTTCTGCCAAGCTCTACACCTGATGAGATTTGATAGCGGAGCTATTCATTAAAAACCCTGTTTTTAATACAAAACCGCCTCGTTATTTCAGCTCCACTACAACTCTTGGCTTTAAACCATGCCACATTGAACAAGTCTGCTTCTTTCCTTGTTTGAATGTATACTCCTTCTGAAGTGTCTTTGAAGGCCACCTCAAGCATGGCTGCCAGATATAGCGAGAAGAGTGTAGGTGCCAGCACACACCCTTGTTTCACCCCGTTGCTTACTGAAAAGTCTTTAGATACTGAACCACTCATTTGCCACGTTTGCTTGCATACCTGTATGGAGTGCCTCAATCAGACTGACAGACTTCTCTATACAACCATATTTCTTGAGTACCTGCCAAAGTCCTTGTCACGAAACAGTATCGAAGGCTTTACTGAAGTCTATGAAGACTACATAAAGCAGCATGTTCTGTTCAATACACTTTTCTTGAACCTGTTTCAAGCAGAAAATCATGTCCATTATGCTTCTTCCACTTCTAAAGCCGCACTGGGTTTCCGGTAGTACATTCTGCGAGATGTGTTCACTGAGTCTGTTAAGTAGTACATGTGAGAGAATCTTACCAACAGTGGCTAGTAGTGATATACCTCGGTAATTTCCACAATCCTTCCTGTCACCTTTCTTGAACAAAGGCACAATACTTGCATCCTTCCAGTCTTGAGGTACTTTCTGGGCATCCCATATCTCTTGGATGAGCTTGTGCAGGCAGTTGGTCAGCTGAACACCACCAAATTTCCACACTTCTGCTGGAATTCCATCCCTTCCTGGAGCTTTACCATCCTGTGTTGTCTTGATAGCTGCCATTAGTTCATCAAAATTTGGTGGTTCATCCAGACTTGATACAGCTGGTCACTGCACTAGAGCTTCTTTAGTCTCTTCAGTGAGATCTCCAGGGTTGTTTAGTAGTTGGTCAAAGTGGTCTGCAAATCTGTCCAGGATCTTGTCTTTCTCCTGCAAAACCGTTTCACCATCCATAGCCTTTAGTTGGATCAGTCCTCTTGGTTTAGGGCCGTAGATTTCTCTCAAACCTGTGAAGAATGTTTTCATATCCTTCCTGTCTGCTGCAGTTTGAAGTTTCTCCGCTTTTTCATCCCACCAGTTGGACTTCATCTCTCTGGTGTACTTCTGTAGCTCACTCTGAGCCTTTGAGTATTTCTTCTTCTTCGACCTTGTGTTACACTGTAGGTTTTCCTGCCTAGCTGTATTCCTCGCTTCTAGTAGTTTCTTAAGGTGTTCATCATGCTCATCAAACCAATCTTGATGTTTCCTCTCAGGGTAGCCTAATACATCACTGGCAGTCTGATACACCATATCCTTCAGTGTTGCCCATTTCTCTTCTATGTCATTCTCTGAGTTATTGCTGTCCCAGTCTTTCAAGTTTTCATCCATTTCCTGTGTAAGTTCTTCCTGCGTCTTTTGGCCTTTCAGTGCACTAGTGTTTAGCTTCCGTGGTGGCTTTGCACCTGGCCTGCAGTGCTGTTTTCGTCTGCAAATCCTTAATCTAGATCTCAGCATAATATGATCAGTGCCACAGTCCGCGCCTCTCATTGCTGTGGTGTCCAATACATCCCTTCTCTCTCTCTGCCTGACTATGATGTAGTCTAATAAGTGCCAGTGCTTGGATCTTGGGTGCATCCATGTCTTCTTGTGTGTGTCCTTCTGCTTAAATAGAGTGTTGGTTATCACAAGGTTGTACTCTGAACATAGTGCAAGTAGAAGTTGTTTATTAGCATTGCACTTGCCTACACCATGACTGCCTAGCACTCCTTTCCATTTCTCGGTGTCCGAACCAACTCTGGCATTAAAATCTCCAACGAGTATCAGCCTGTCATCAGTCGGTACACGCCTGATAGTCTCACGTAAATCACTGTAGAACTCTTCCTTCATCTCCTCTGTGTTGGTCATTGTTGGGGCATATACACTGATGAGTGTGGCATACATCTTCCACTGTACTGGGAGTCTCATAGTCATTATCCTGTCGTTGATTGGCACCGGTTCCTCATCAAGCATTGCTGCTATCTCCTTTCTAACTGCAAAGCCCACTCCTGCTTCTCTCCTTTCTTGAGTTGATCTCCTACTCCAAAAGAAGATGTACCCATGGTCTTCCAAGCTGTCATATCCAGGCAAGCTTGTTTCACTAAGTGCAGCTATGTCTACATTGTACCTGTTCATTTCCAGGGCCACAAGCGTGGTCTGTCTTTCTGGGCGCTGTGATGTTGTTCTGTCCAACAGAGTGTGTACATTCCATTCTGCTACACACAAGGTTGCTGTTTTCCTCTTCTTTTGTCTTCCTGCTCCTAGCTTACTTTTCGCTGCCTGTCGGAGTGTGAACAGATCAGCTCGGACCTTGTAAGCCCGGGCGGCGTCCGAGCCGGTATGAGTTGCTTTCTGATTAACCATTTCATGAAACTGCTTGCAAAGTATTTGAGTACTGCTAGCTTTTGCTGGACTAGCAGCACATTCTTGGCAGATAAAGGTAATATCAGTGGCAAGGACAAGCCAAGACAAACTGACTCCAGTATCTGTTGCAGTGACTGACCAGATGATGGGTTTGTTTATCTCTGCTCTTTGTGTAGTGCATGTCACAATGCACCGGCTGGCACAGTCCACCACAGACCTTGTGACAGATGTGGTTATCTGCCAGGATGTCCAGTCTCACCCTGTGTAACTGGGAGTGGTCCACCACAGAGCTGCGACAGATATTGTTTTTAGTTCTGCCAGGATGCCCTGTTTCACCCTCCACGCCTCGGAAAGGCGGGGATGCCGGTTGACTCGCCGAGGGCCCGACCCATGAGACAGGTAGTACCGGTTTTCATGGTTATCCGGTAGCAAGCAAGCCAATGCCTGACCTGACAAAAAAAAAAAGAACAAAAACCAAAAAAAAGGGGGGGGATGTAAGTCTCAGTTAAAAGCTGCCAATTTCTGACCAAAAAAGTGCAATTTTATGGGTCAAAAGCTGCAACTTTAGCAAAAAGACAAAAAAAGGTGTAAATTTCCAACTGTTTACAGCCTAAAAATGCTGCAGATCTAAGATTTGAGTAAAATGCTGCAAGTTTCAGCTTTTTTTTAAACTGCAAATTCAAGAGTAAGAAAAGTTCTAAATTCATGAGGAAAAAGCTGCAAAATTATGAATAATTAAAAGCTGTAAATTTTCAAGTAAGAAGCTGCACATTTCTGAGTAAAATGGCTGTAACTCTGCAGGAAAATCCTGCAAATTTATGAGAAAAATTCTCACATTTACAAAAGAATGTTTCTAATTTACATGAAAAAGGATGTGATAAATTGGCATGTGTTGGCCATTTTTTTTTTTTTTTTTTTTAAGACAGCCGTGAGGAGGAACTAAGCGGTTGTGTTCCGAAGTGTTAAATTCTGCAAATCTGCATTAATCAGCAGGGAAAAGGAGAAGAACTGGAATAGGTGATCCCCAGCAACAGAAATAGTCCAGTTAACCCAGGAAGAGTAAACACATGACACCCCATGACACCCAACAGATCACCCCCCATGACATCATTGGGAACAGCTGGGCCAAACTTCACACCTCTGTCGATTTACATGTTCCCTTCTGAGGACAATTAAACAGAGCTGCTGCTGAGATGGAAACCAAAGGGGTAAAGGGTGACGTGGCTTTATCAGCAGCACTGATTCCCCCCCCCCCCCCCCAACTGACCTGCTGGACAGGAACTAACAACTCCTCAGGCCTGTTAACACAATTTTAACAACAAAAGGACATGCAAAAGAACGAAGATTCTCTTTGATTTAACAGGATAACAGCATGAATTTTCTGGTCTGTGAATGGACAGAGCAGCCATGAGTGTTTCATGGAGTCACTTATTGAATTATAGTGGTTAATCTAAGTCACAATTTCAGGAAACAAACTTCAGGGGAAACTTAAACCCATGACACATTGTTTTAAATTTTGCTGATTTTTTTTTTTTTCCGCTTCTCTTCCAGTCCTTATAGCCAGCCACTTTCTGATTGCTTTGAGTTTTAAAACATCATTTTAACCCCTTGCACTCCGGGCAATTTTCCTAAAAATGCCAAAAAATAACGTGCCCAAAGTAAATCGAAAGCTGTTCTTCAACCCTTTGCAGCATCTTCATGGGGTTGGTCTCATTTAAAAGAAAACACTTTGAATTTTTTGGCAAAAAAAACATAATCTCTCTACGTGCTCTGGCCACTGAGTTACAGTCATCTAAACATACTGAACTTGAAGGAAATAAATTTGGCCACGGTGTTTTTTTGGATACAAATGCTTGCAAATAACGCACAGCTGTCCGATCCGGCTGGAAAATGCAACAGAAATGTAGAACCAAGTGTTATCAAGCTGAGATCCAAATTTGGTAACAATACCACAAAAAATGAATATTTTACACAGCTTTGTTCTCAGGTAGTTCCCAGGCGTTTTGGAACTGTGCCAAATTGTGCCAAATGGCACAGTTTGGAAAAACGTCTGTAACTTTTGAATAATTCAATGTAGAATCTTCATTTTGGGCTCTAATGAAAGGTCACATTCAGGGCTGTGTCTGTGTGTGTGTGTGTGGGGGGGGGTTGTCCCCCCCCCGCTACAAAGGACGGAGTTCGGCCCTCGCTACATGACGGATTACACTTGTTGCATGTTTCCACAGCAACGCTGTCACAGTGGCCCCCCCCCCCACTCGCTACAAAGGACGGCCATCGCTACATGACAGAATAGACTCATATGCTTCCCCCCGCGGACCGGGGGGCGTTCGGACCGTGACCGCCCCCCCCCCCCCCGCTCCTCTTCTGCAGCGGGGGGGGTGGCGTTCACAGTCCGAACACGGCAAATGAACCGTTTATCGCGGCGCACGAAGTACGAAGTGTGTGCACCTTACAGTTGTAATTTACCGATCGGTCAAAAGTCATTTTTTGATTACAATTTTCAGGGAGAAATAATAATTTAGCTTATAACACCTTACCTCTTCACAGCAGCAGAGTCCTGGCGAACTTCTCTTCCCCATTGTCAGACGAATGCGACGCTGCTCCGCTCGTGGATCCCGGTCAAAACATAATTCCATTATTGCGGTTTTGGTGAATGATTTACAACTTTTGTCGTCGGCCTCCGTCGCTCTATGATGACGGAAGAGAATCCTAAACGTCTATTCTGCTGGAATGAGTGCAGGTCCCACTTGTGGGTGTTCTCCATGCTGCTGGATCTGTAGCAAGTTCGTCCAGCATCCTTTTTTTTCATCTGCTGCAACAGTAAATCTCTCTTCACCCAGCCCGAACTTCTGTGCTTCAATTGGCTCCTGCATTCACAGTAGGCGGGTCCTCCTTCCTAGGTTTTCATTCATTGGTTCTTCAAGGTTTCAGAAACCCAATTCAAGGCTCTTATTAGTCGATTGAGAGGTCAATCAGATGAACTAATCTGTTCACGGCTGTGTCTGCAGCTTTTTTTTTTCAGTGGCGCTTGGAGGCCACACCACCTACATCACCACCATCAGTATCTCTATCATGCGTCATGCTAGGACGCAGAGACTTGCCCGCCCGTGGAACAACGGAGCGCAAGTGGTTAAGAATAATGTTAACTGACTTAAAGTACATTTCTAACTACACTATATCATACAATATGCCATTTAACATACAATTTCATTTGGTCACATTTAGATCTTAAATTAAACAAGCAGAGTATTTGCAACCAACTTAATTAAGACTTGAACAAAAACAATCAATCTGAATACAACTGGGAGTGTTTAAGAATAGAAATCTTTGGATTCCTTAATGAAGTTCTGCCTGCAGATCACCTGCACTCAAACATTCCAATTACCACTCATGGGACGGACCAGATTCCATACAAAATGTTAAAAATTTCACTTTGGCTTCGTCTTTAAGGGGTTGCTGTTCCAGTTAAAAGTCTCAAGTGTTGAAGAGTCCAGCTTTGTATAAAACGGCCAAGTCAGTATACCACTAAAGGCTCAAAGTTGCTAAGATAATCCAGAGGTTAAACCGGTTGTTAATGTCATTTAAGCCCTTCATGGCGTCGACAACGTGGAACCGGTATTTCACTTTGAAACGGATGGCAGCGAGTTATTGCAAACAAGCAAGTTTAAAACACACATAACATTAAAGTTAAGAGTATTGCAAGAAGGAAAATAGTTTAATATAAAACACGGCTGTCTTACCTTGGAATGTCCTTTACAAATGAAGAATTTCAAATTGAAGTATGGAGGAAAAACGTAAAAACTGTCCAAAATATCCAGTAGATTGTCCAGAGGTGTTACAATATATATGTATATATTGTGAAGGAATGAAAGGATGAGACATGAGAAGCCCAAATTGTGCACCAGGAGTGCGCCAGAGGAAAAGTGGAAAAACACAGATCGTACTACTTATGCAAAGGGCTGCAAACTAAACAAAAAAGTTACATGAAAATGGCACAAAATCACCAGAAAAAAAAAGACCCATTTAAGTACAGAAGGTCTGAAATCGTGTGAAAATGTTAGAAATGTTACAGAGTCAGAGCCGAGGGCTGAACTACTATTTACACGGTAAAAACGCCGAAATCAGGAGCAAATATACACAAACTCGCTGCTCCTTTCGCCTCTGTTCTTGAAGCAAATAAAAATAAAAACACTCCAAAAGTCTCACAGTCACTACTAAAACTACTATTTACTATTCTGAACTATTATTTACACGGCAAAAGCGCCGAAATCAAGTCAAAAATAGACAAACACACTCACGTGATGAAAGTCCGTCCATCTCAGCCGAGGGCGGATAATATTTTATCTTTGGCTGAGTACCAAGTCTGGTACTCAGCCATAAAAGGGTGGATTGTTCTCTGCGGACTGGGGACAAGGTTCTGCCCCAAGTGGAGGAGTTTAAGAATTTCGGAGTCTCATTCACAAGTGATGGGAAAATCAAGCGGGAGATTGACAGAAGGATCAGAGCAGCACCTGCAGTGATGTGGACATTGTATCAGTCTGTTGTGGTGAAGAGGGAGCTGAACTCTAAGGCAAACTCACCCTTAAAGATAAGATGAGGAGTTCAGTCATCTGGGAGAGGCTCAGAGTAGAGCCACTGCCCTTACATCGAAAGGAGCCAGTTGAGGTGGTTCAGGCATCTGATCAGGATGCCTTCTTGATGCCTCCCATTTGAGGTGTTTTGGGCATGTCCCACTGGGAGAAGACCCCGGGGCAGACCCAGGACATGCTGGAGAGACTATGTCTCCCAGTCGGCCTGGGAATACCTTGGTGTCCTCTCTGAACAGCTGGAGCAGATGGCCGGGGAGAGGGAGGTCTGGTCTTCTCTGGATGGATGGATGGATGGATGGATGGATGGGCTAAAGCATTTGCAGTTAAGCATCAAGTAAGTTACTTGTGGAAAAATAGTCACTACCACTGCAGTCACAGACTGATGTAAAGATACATTGAAATTATCCACACTTGTAGTTTTGTGTTGCCCAAATAAATCTGCTCAAATGAGACTTGTTGGATAAGCACAGGCATTGTTTGGTTTCCTCAAGGGAAAAGTCAAGCCATGATCACTGCACAGTTGCATTGGCACACTCTCAAAATTTCCCTTGGGAATTTTCTAGCCTTTTCACTACCATGATGAGCAGAATACTACATTGATTTGAATTAAATAGTTGGCCAAGAGTAGTTCTGTTGCACAGTTAGCCGAATAAGTGGCACTCTTAACATATTTATTCTTTGGTAACATGCTTGTGCTACAGTGATGTAATGATGGTAACCTGATTAAATGATGGCTGCAATTATGTGTTGTGTTTGCTCGTTCCCACTGGTGTGGTGTGTGCTTTTGTAAGAACATATCTCCAACAAATGCTGTTCCCAGTGCAAATGTACCACCTTTGTCATCGGTGTTAATGCCCATTGTGAAAATATGTTATTGTTACTTGCCGTTTGTTTTCTGCCTGGGTGGAGCATTGGTGCAGTTGTCAGCACTTTTGCCCCACAACAGCAGGGTTCTGGGTTCAAACTCGTGTAGGGTTTAAATGACTCTGTGCCAGCTTCTGTTTCCTCTGGTTACTTTAATGCCACTTTTAAACTGTATTTGGTGATTTGAAATCATGGGTTCCATTAGCATAAATTAACACCTCAGCAACCCTTAATGGCTTTTTATCCCCCGCCAGTCGAACACCAAAACCCCTTTGGGTGAAGACCAAAGGGGGATTGTGGTATGGGGCCATCTGTCCGTCTGTCCCACTTTTATGAAATTAAGTCCTCCTACAGTTTTGTTCCAACTGTTTTAAAACTTGTCACCAGAGTTTGGTATACACTGATAACACTGGTCAACACCACATTTATTGTCTAAGTTTTTTTTAGCTGATTTAGGACAATTTTGATGTGCTGAATCCAAAAATCACATTGGTTTTGCTCAATCAGATCAACTTTTTGAATTATGGCCACATGTTGTTTTATACGTTTTTGTTTACATGTACGGGTATTTTCGCTTTATATGATGCAAAATTCTTTTTTATGTCTTGAAATTCTCAGAATTTTGAACAATGATGATGTAACATTCAATTTACATGTACTTACCTTTATATAAAGGTAAGTACATGCACAGTACTAATTAAGTACAGGTTTTGACTTAGCACCTGATCGAGAGAAACGGATGTCATTTTCGGATTCAGCGGTGCAAAATTGTCATAAATCAGTTGAAAAAACACAGACAACTTACAAAACAAATTATTTTTGTAACCCTGTGTAATGTGAATATTGAAATTTGGCTCTGATCAGATTATTTTTGGGAGAGTTATAGTCCCTTATGATGTCCTATTTCACATCGGTTAATAATCAGTAACTATCTTGTGAAATGAACTCCTCCTACAATTTTTTTTCCAAATGTTTTGAAACTTGGTACCAGGGTTTGATATACACTGATGATAAACATATTGCTATTTGATTTTGATTAGATGATTTTTGCAGAAATTATAGATGCATAAACTATATCTCAACAGCAAAAAAAAAAACCTAGGGTCTAGAAAAATGTGTCTATGCATTTATCTTCATTAAACTGGAATACTGTAAAGCTGTCTTCACAGGTCTCTCTAAAAAGTCCATCAGACAGCTGCAGTTAGTTCAGAATGCTGCAGCTTGAGTCCTCACTAAGACCAAGAAAGTAGATCACATAATTCCAGTCCTCAGACTTCTCTCCAGTCTTTACACTGGCTTCCTGTCTGTCAAAGAATACAGGTCCATTACGAACCACCCAGAGCCTTCAGATCGTCAGGGTCAGGCCTACTATCTGTGCCCAGAGTTAGAACAAAACATGGTGCAGCAGCATTCAGTTTTTATGCTCCTCACATGTGGAACAAGCTCCCAGAAAGCATCAGGACTGCTGAAACTCTCAGCTGCTTTAAATGCAGGTCAAAAACTTTCCTATTTGCCACGGCCTTTCACTAGAACAGTTGTTAATCTCCCACAATGTACTGTAACTTTTATTTCTTGCACATTTTCTGTCTTATTCTATTTTAACATGTTTTTGTTTCTCTTTAATTTACTTTTTAGTTTGCTTTTAAATCCTTATGTATTTGTTTTGCAACTTCCTGTAATGCTTTAATGTTTTTATGTAAAGTACTTTGAATTGTCTTGGATACAGAATGTGCTATACATATAAACTTGCCTTTCCTTGCCTAGGGTCACAAACTTGGCACACAGATTCACCTGGGATCCTGATCTAGAACTATGAGTTTGGGGTCAAAAGGTTAAAGGTCAAGGTTTTAAATCTATAGGGCTGGAAAAGGTCCGTACCTTGGTTGAGCGCATTCTAGTTTCAATAATTTTTGTATAAAAAAATGCATTAAAACAGATTTTTCTTCCATAAAATTTCCACTGCTACACGTAAGTCTGTGGGCAGCCTTATGCCCCGGTCACAACCGGCCATACAAATTTAGATATTGTACATCAGCTGCAATTTTCTGAGGCTGTGGAGGACGTGGATGTCATAGGGGGTTTGGGCAGGCTGTAAGGAGTTCTTTGACACAGTCTTAAGTGTGTCTTCCATCTTGCAGGGTCCACATGAGGTAGGCTGTATATATTTGCCAGACTAAGGTTGCGTTAACCGAGAGTTCTCCGTCACTGACTGGTAATTTTTAGCGATCAAGGAAAATTTCCAGAGTGGTCTGTCATTTTGATGGATTGCACTGATGGTATTGTAGCGAACTCAATACCATCCAGTGCTCCGCACTGTGTTTTTATATATCTACATATTATTCCATCTAGCTACATTGCTCCGCACTGTGTGTGTTTATATACTTGCATATTTATTCCACCTAGCTGCAATGCTCCGTACTGTGGGTGTTTATATATTTACATATTTATTCCATCTAGCTACAATGCTCTGCACTGTGTGTTCATATATTCATATATTTATTCCATCCAGCTACAATGCTCTGCACTGTGTGTCTGTGTGTGTGTGTATATATATTTTATAGTAATATGTACATATGTATATTAGCTGCTCTCGCTTGCTTGGTTTTTTTTCTTGCCTTCTGATTGTTGCTCTGAGTGTTGCTATCCCTGTGCTGTTGCAATCCTGGAATTTCCCCGTTGTGGGACTAATAAAGGCTTATCTTATCTCTTATCTTATCTTAACTCAATATGAGCACCCTACTTGGCTTGCCAAGTGGGTTGACCCTATTGGCGACACAGGTAGGGTGCGGGACTCCGGAGCGGGAGGCGTGAGTTCGAATCTCCCGGTGGGACGTCGCCATGTCGAGCAGCACGTTACATTGGTGTCAGAAGTGGGATCTCCTGTCCAAAGCAGTAATGGGGCGCTGACATCGGGACGATGTCGAGAACCAGAGGGGAGTAGTGTAGCGAACTCAATATGAGCACCCTACTTGGCTTGCCAAGTGGGTTGACCCTATTGGCGACACAGGTAGCGTGCGGGACTCCGGAGCGGGAGGCATGAGTTCAAATCTCCCGGTGGGACGTCGCCATGTCAAGCAGCACGTTACAGTATTTAACTGTAATTCCTACCTCGTCTGTGCACACCTGGAGGAAGATTTGAATTCAGGCCTGTAGACAACATAAAAGTCAATTGAGATCAGGTTGTGTTAATTTTTACACATTTACCATTTTAATTTTAACTTTATCTTGTAATATTGTGTTGTCCATTGGGGTAATCAGAAACAAGTGTTTAATCTGTATTCTTCTTCTTAAAGATAATGATTAAAAATCAAAATG
This sequence comes from Pholidichthys leucotaenia, assembly GCA_020510985.1. NCBI lineage: Eukaryota > Metazoa > Chordata > Actinopteri > Cichliformes > Pholidichthyidae > Pholidichthys > Pholidichthys leucotaenia. Next base: position 439,009,760 of record CM035838.1, read on the forward strand.
TGAACAAAAACATTCAGTAGCCACGGTTACATGGGCAAAATTTCTTCAATATGATTACAATTCAGATCAGAATTTTACTGTTTACATGGATCCTGAAAAAGCTGATCTGATTAGGACGTGCATTTCCGTGTGTCACAGGTTTGAACGGAATAAATCGTTTTGACATGTGCACGTCGACATTTCGACATTCCAAAAATAGTAGAAGAAGAAGCAACTTCCGGTGTTAGCAAGCCCTGCTTCATGTCGAAATTGACCTGTATCGTGTTATTCAGACTGTACTTTTGCTTCTGCTGGTCTCCATAATGAAGCTACAAGTACATACTTCTGCATATGACGAACAGAGGGAGACAGCAGGACAATACAGACCAGTTTTGTTTTACGCCCGCTATGTTTTCCGCTAGCTGCTACTAAGGCGAAAATACGTCACGTCTGGTTTACAGACATGCGCAGTAAACATATTTTCTGCCCTACGTTCGGAATAAGTGTTGTCATGCGCACCATTCCGATTAACAATCGGCATAACCCACCCCTCTCAATCGGAATGAAATTTTGGTCCGAATGAGCGTGATCGGGTTAGAATATTCAGATTGGCATGTTTACATGAAGCATTTTTATTCCGACCAGGCTTTTAATCCGGTTACTTGTGTTCGCGTAAACATAGCCAGTGTCTTTTTCTATCATAATGATATGATTTCCATCGATTTCTCTACTATTAAACTGGGGCAGAAGCGCAGCGGCCATCTAGCTTGCTCTAAGGAAGAGATAGACCACTTCCTGCATAACAACCTGAGTAACCCTGATAGAGAGCAGGAGCTGGGGCCCCTCAGAGCCCTACGGTTCATACCACCTCCTACTGTTGACTGCAACACCCGGGAGCCTGCCTGGAAGGAAGTCCAGGAGGTAGTCACTGCTGCCAGAGCTACATCAGCCCCAGGACCCAGTGGAGTACCCTATAAGGTATATTAAATGCTGCCTAGAGCTTCTTAGAATCCTCTGGAAGATCCTGCATGTGATTTGGTGCAGAGGAACTGTATCAGACCAGTGGAGGCAGGCAGAGGGAGTCTGGATACCCAAGGAAGAGAATCTCACAAGCTGCAACAGTTTGTAACCATCTCACTCCTCAGTGTCGAGGAGAAGATCTTCTTCAGTGTCCTATCCAAAAGGTTTACATACTTCCTCCTCAAGGTTTCCTCCCACAATCCAAAGACATGCATGTTAGGTTAATTGGTTGTTCTAAATTGTCCCTAGTTATCTGTTTCCGATAGGCCCTTAGAATAGAGGGTTAGTACTAGTGAAAGCGCTTTGAGTGGTCTTTGTGACTAGAAAAGCGCTATGTAAGTGCAGGGTAGTTAGTTAGTTAGATAATGACAACAAGCAACAACATGGCAAGAGGAACATTGCCTTCATCATGGCTGGAAAGCTGCCACAGTCACAGCCCAAACCAGCAGTCAGCCTCCTCACCTCAGCGTCAGATTGGGAGCTGAGAGTAGACTTGGGTAAGCAACTCAAATTCCCAGACCACGTTGCAACAACATCTCTGAGGCCTGACATGGTGCTTTCCTCGGTCTCCTCAAGGCAGGTCCTACTATTAGAGGTGACAATTCCGTGGGAGGACCTCATTGAGGAGGCGAATGAGAGGAAGCGAGCGAAGTATGAGGAGCTGGTAGAGCAATGTCAGGGAAGAGGCTTGAAGGCATGCTGCAAGCCAATCAAAGTGGGATGCAGGGGCTTCACTGGACGGTTACCATGGAAAGTATTTACATTGATTGGCATTATGGGGACAGCAAAAAGGAAAGCCATCAAGAACAACATGGAGGCAGCAGAAAGAGCCTCCAGATGGTTTTGGATCAGGATCAGTAGGCCAGTTGTTGCTGGAACACAAGCCAGGTTCTGATCAACCATGGCTGGGTCACCTGTGGGAGGGCGTATGATGTTGAAAGACCCGAAACACCCAATGATCTCAGGCATATCACTGAGGATGTGTCCCAGAGCATCCTAGGATGTATTTTTCATTCATTCATTTAACTGGCAGACCAGTTTAATTGAAATTTAAGGCTCTTTAATCAGCTAGCTAGTCAAACAATACTTTCATGAGGATTTATTAATCTTATGCATTTAACAAACTCTTGTGGGAATCTACAGGTAGGAAAAGGACAACAGGACAATTCAGTAATTTCTCACAAATTTTGGTGAAACCAATGAAGGAAAATAACAGACGGGCACATATTTTTTTATTTTTTTTTGTTACTTATTTGTACCCGTAGGTAGACTTGGTTTGCAGTCTGGTGACAAGCCACCGGCTGCTGGTCGCTGCGTGCGCGAGCGCCCTAAACCTACATGTTTTTGGTATGCGGGAGGAAACCGGAGAAATCCCGGAGTAAACCCGCGCAACACGGGGAGAACATGCAAACTCCACACAGCTCACTGTTGGCCGGGGGCTGGGATCGAACCCACGATCTCATGATCCCCGCGATCCCCCGGCCGAGAGTAAAACTGTGCTGCTACAGTGCTAAACCACTGCGCCACCGTGCAGCATATGTTGCCTGCCTCTGTGGCAAATGGGTGGTTTAAATAGTTAGGCCTACCCTTTTGTGATGGGAATTGTATTAACATTTTTTTCAAGATTTACAAGTATTTTTGTTTGAAAAAATATTTTTCATTAGAAAAAATATTAAAATAAAAAAAAAGGTTTGTATCAGATAATATCATATTGCAACCACTGTCCTTTTTTTCTCCCCACTACTGATCGGCAACCTCAGCAGTGGCCTGCCATCACAGTACCGCTGCAGCGGCTTCGGCTTTCAGTGTGACCAGAAAGCCTTAAAAATTAAAATAATCATCAAATTTTTAACCAAGAAGGTTTTTACGACTGAAATACATCCCTAAAATGGCACTTACCTTTGCTGAATGATGGGAAAAAAAATAGACCACTGTACAACGGCTCAAATAAAAATGTTTTAAATCCAGTTCTGTGCCGCTCCAAGCCTGCGCAACATTAGATCACCCTGTTTTCTTAGTTGTAGGCTGATCCTTTTCTAAGAGTTTTGTCTGAAAGACTCTTTATCAAATATACTAACCAGCTGTCAGTAAGTCCAGTTTTTTTTTTAGTTGCCTGTAATGTACACAGGTTATTTATTTATGACTCGCTCATTCTTTCAATTAAAAAAAAATGGCAGTTGGTTGGCCAGTACAAGACACTCTTTCATGAGCTGGACAGAGAATGTCAAGGAGACTACATGGCCTTCATCCGGATGGACCACAGCCTCTTTGCTGAACTGCTGCAGCATGTCTCATCCTGCATAAGTATGGTGTGTATTTTAACTTGAGTTTGGTGTTGTCGTTTTTAGAATTTAGGAAAATATTACAATGAAGTACTGGACACTCATAGTATTATGTGTTAGAGTATTATAACACATTATAACGCATATAGTTCTTTCGTGTTATACCACAGTTTTTTTTTTCCAAGGGCCTTAAAAATCATACGTCTAACATGCAAACACCTTGCAGCTGAAGCACATCACACTTCCGACCTGTTGCTCATAGGGAATTCGTGGAGTTTGTTGGACATATCCATCATCCTCTGTATGTGCTTATGTGCTCTATAAATCTCTAAAAATTCACAAGAAACACTTGTGTGGCGCATGACATTCTGCCCCAAATCTGCTCGCAGACAGGCCGTAGCAGCCGTATGGCCGGTTGTGACTGAGGCTTTAGCTGGAATCAATGTCATTTTTATTATTAAGTATTTTGTGGCAGTAAAAATCAGCAAAGAACTACTTTTCAAGCTATCAAGATGTCATTATGTGTTTTTGGGATATGTTCTAATCACTAGAAGCAAGATTTTTTTTTTCTGGCTGCATTTCTATATATTTTGCACATATTTTACATTTTGACAAGTTTTTAAAACATTTGGTACATTTTACAAAGCCCACCCCCTGAATTTTAGGAAATGTATAAAATGAAAATAAAAAAAAACCCAAAACATAAAGTTGAAAAATAGACAAATGTTTTTAAACTTATGAAGGATTCAGAAGCCTTGACTTGTAGAAAATTTGTAAAACAAAAAGATACAGAAATTTGAAAAATATACATAAAATAAATTAAAAAATTCAACATTTTTACATTTTTATGTATATACTGCTCAAAAAAATAAAGGGAACACTTTGAAAACACATCAGATTTTAATGGGGGAAAAAAAGCTGGATATCGAAATTGTGGCAGGCTAGTCCAGCTTTCTCAGATGGGAGTAAGCTGGACAGACATACCTTACACTTAATTTATTACCTCCTAGGCAGAGGTAATAAATTCCATGATAAAATACAGACTCACTGGTTGAACAGCATGCCCATTTGTATGCATGGTGGCTAAGGATAATGGTTGAAACTGCATTGGTCCTTAAAAGCAGTTTAATGGTAAAACCCATCTTTATTTGGGTCAAGTTTTCAAAGCAGCTGTTCAGTGTCCAAAAATACTAACTGGCACTCGAGGCTAAGCTCAATCCTCAGTCCTGCTTTCTTCCTTCGAGGTCATACACGGTGCTTAATCCTGATTGTCTCCCTGTTCTAATGATGTTATTAGAACAGCTTGTCTAAACTTGGATTTTAGAAGAGGGGGGCTTAACTGAACTTTCACAGCAGAAAAACAAAGACTTCGCACATAAGACTGATTTTGATCTTGACAGCCATGTTAACAAGAAAAAAAACCCCCAACAACTTGATTTTCACCACAGTGTCACTTTAGTCAATCTAGGTATCATTTATTTAAGGTCAATACTTTGACTTGACAAAGTCATCACATTACCTTAGCATTTCCTACTCATCCTACTTGAGATTCATTTCAGACAGATATTTGACATTTTTCTGGGAAAGTAACAGGTATAATTTTAAATCAAGTGCTGCACCACTCATTTTGAGCCATCCTCACCAAATGTTTCAAAGTAGACTCAAATAACTTGCCATCTTTCAAATATGGGATCAGGTTCTTATGCTCAAAATCAACCGTTTTCCTTTCTCCAAGCATGACCCTCCTCACTTCAAACCAGCTGCTCTATTTTGGTCTTATCCATCCATAAACCATGGCTCAAACAGCTTCCTGGCTCATTTATGTGACCTTCACTGAACTGCAGATAGGCAGCAGTTGTCTTTTTGCAGTGCTGTGCTTTCTCTTTGCCATACATGCCATTGTTGTTTAGTGTTCTTCTGATGGTGCAGTCATAAACATACAGTAGTTTCAGTTTCCTGCATTTCTCTGTGACCTCCCAGACTATTACAAGCCATGGACTTGGAAAGATATTTGTTGACTACTCCAGGCCAGGGTAACAATGGAACTGAACTTCCTTCATTTGTACACTATCCATATGAATATAGATTAGTAAAGTCCAAACTATTTTTTTTAAAGTTAGTTTTGGAATCTTTTTTTTAAAATTTTATTTATATAGCACTTTTCACAGACATACAAGGTCACAAAGTAGTTTACAATACAACACAATCAAACATTCACACACACTGATGGTGGCACGCTGTCTAACATAGCGCTTCCAGACCCACCAGGGGCAATCTTGTACACTCCAATGACCCCAGAAAGTCGGTGCCAAGTTTCACTTGTGTTACAATCAGACTCCTACAGTAGAGCCCATTTCTCTGAATAAAAACACAGTGTAATGGTACACAACAATTCCCTTCAGTAAATAACTTGCCTTTGAAGTGTAGTTCATTTTTGGTATAATAAGAGAAACAAGAGCACTCTGAGGCGAGTGCAGTTATCTCCCGCCTCAGTTTTCTTTGAAGATCCCAGTGTTACTGAAGGAAAGCAGTTTTCAACTTTTCCATATAATTATTGGGGCAAAACCAAATTATGATAAGCCGAACATCCATGAACATACAAAGAGCCCTTTAGTCATTCGCCTGGCGGAGAATAAAAAACTGTAAAACATGAAACTACTAATCTTTCTTATGAACTTTTGTAAATATCATCAGTTAATAATGTCACTATACTGTATATAGGTCATATAAAATGAACAAAAAATTTAACAAAAGACCAAAGGAAAATATACAGCAAGTTCTCCAATCAATAAAATATTCTCAGGTTTATTTCAAGCATTTAGTGTTTTGTGACCACTCCAAAAAAAGATTATTAATTAGTATTGTGTTGTTTAAATAAATGTTAACTTGTTTTCTTGGATTATTCAAGGTCTGAAAACACTGCATGATTATTAGTTTGACCAGTTGTATTTTTTCCTGCAAATAAATGAGATAGGTTAGGCAGGTCTCTGGCCAAGTCCTCAAGATCATTTGAGCAACCGGCCCTACCCAGAAATGTGTCAAGACACATGTATTTGGGTGGGAACTTGGATTTTTGTTTTATGTTTCACATGCGAGAAAGAATGAGAGGGAAAAAATTCCTCTTACATACTGACAAATAACCTCGTGTTTGGTATATACTGTATATCTGCACCGCATTAAGAGGGGTGTACCAACACTGTTTAATATGTACTTTTACATCCCCAGTGTTCATGCCTACTTGATTAAAAACACAAATTTCACTGTTAAAGTTGATGTAATCCAGGAGGCATACAAATTTTACATATAATAATGGCTCTAGCGCAGTCCGTTCTCTCCCCTGGGCTTCTGGCGTAGTGTATCCTCCAGTACTACACTTGAAGTAGGTAAGTAGGTAAGTAAGGTATGTCTGTCTGTCTGTTTGTCTGTCTGTCTGTTTGTTTGTTAGTAAGATAACTCAAAAAGTTATGAACAGATTTTCATGAAATTTTCACAGATTGTCAGAAATGGGGTATCCTACAGATGATTAGATTTTGGTAGTGATCCGGATCACCGTCCACAAGAAAACCGCCATTACGCAAAATGCCATTTTTGTGAATAACTACTGAACCACTAATCCTATCATTGTCAATCCAATTGCTTGTCATATGTTTTCATGGTCAAGGAATCTGAAAACGTACACACAAACACTGTATGGGGGGAACTGTGGCGCTTGGCGGAGGTCTGTGCTCTCCAAGTGCTTTTCTAGTTCTGTTTGTGTAATTTAGCTCTGGCCACCATTAGCCTTTAATGTGCCTGCTACTCCGGTCTAGTAATGGTATGGTTTTGCATACAGTAACTGTCAAAGCCTTGTTTCAAATAGGTAATGTGCTAGAGAGAAAATGATCCACAAATATCCAGATAAGCCTGGATATATTTAGGTGCTGTAGTTTGTTGATTTGTTTGTTCAAACTTTTTTGGAGAGATGCTGCTGCACATTAAAGACAGGAGAAGAAAAGAAGTGTAACCAGATGGGGTCATCTAACAGTTGCAGCGCGGCAAAGTGAAATACTTTTGGAGTGTGCTGAGATCATGCAGAGATGATACACAGAATGAATGTGCAGTGTTGTTTGGTAATTGCTGAGGATCAGTGTTAACACCAGAGCTGTTCTGTCCCCAGCTGTGCTTGTTCACTCTCCGGCTGCAGACCGGAGCTGCCTCTCCACTGTGTTTCATGCTGTATAAAATCAAAACATCAAATAAAAACAAAGATTTAAGACATATTGAAAATGAGACGACAGAGCATAGGCAATTAAGGCACTAGCTTTAAAGACCACCCTTCCAATCAAAGCTCTACTGTTTTTAACCTTCATTGTACCAGGAAGTCCTACTGAGATTTTTCAGAAACAGTTATATTGAAGTTTATATACCAAAGAATATACTGCAGTATATACCATTTGAGTCTATACTTAAAATTAGGGGTGGGGAAAAGATCGATTTGGTGTAATAATATGACACTTGGCACTTGTGATGATGCATAATTCCCTAAATACCTCGTATCAGATCTTTTATTGAATTATATATACAGTGTGTAAATGCTGCAAACTCTTGGGTATCAGTTAACCAACTGAGTCTTCAGTCCACAACATAGTGCAAAGTGGGCCCTTTCAGGTGAAGTCAAAGATTGTCTCACAAGATTTGCAGCCATGTGTACAAATAAAGAAGCGATCAGAGAGACGACATCAGAGGAAGAACTGAAATATGGACAATAGAGAGCCTAAGTCACGCCCCCTCTACTTCCACATATGGGACCTTAAATCAAAAAAATTCTCCATTGAAATGAATGGCGAGAGCAAAATTATCTTTTGACCCTGACCAAATTTTGTCACGGGTTACACATGTGATGTTTGTCAATTTGAAAGATAATTTTCTACATAATTAAAGGTGTTGGCTGTTGTATAATAACCGAGTAATATTTAGTTTTTGTTTAAAGGATTAGCGGACAACAACTCCCATCATCCCACATCACTAAACACAAGCATGGCAGGAGATTACTAAAACCTCACCTCCTGTTTCCGGATGGATGAAAGAAGGATCCAAAGAGGAGAAAAACAACACAAAGGTATTGATTTGTATTGTGAGAGCTGCAGCTGATCCAGAGGACTGTTAGTTACTTCACCCTGGGCGCACTTTGAAAAAGATGACGTAAGCTCCATCCATCTGTGTTTGTGGTTTGTAGTTTTTTTAATTTACGTATTTTCATAACCTTACACCTTAACGGTTAGACAAACGTTATTTATGTGGAAAATTATCTTTTAAATTGACAAACATCATATGTGTAACTCAAGGCAAAACTCGATCAGGGTCAAAAGATAATTTTGCTCTTGCCATTTATTTCAATGGAGAATTTTTCTGATTTAAGGTCCCATATGCAGAAGTAGAGGGGGAGTAACTTAGGCTTTCTATATCAGTAAAACAGTATAGGAGCCAATCTGATCTGAGCCAAATTACAATATGCACATCATCAGTGTATATCAAACCCTGGTACCAAGTTTCAGAACATTTGGAACACAACTGTAGGATGAGTTGATTTCACAAGACAGTCACTGTCCATTAACTGAGGTGAAATGGGGGGTAGATAAGTGTGAAATGCCGAGTCAGCAGTTTCTGTGAGAAGAGTTTATGTCTGTGAGTTTAGCCTTGAAAGTGGAATGGCGTAAAAACATGATGTAATGTGTTTTTGGGAAATGTGAAATACAGAAATCTTTTACAGTGTACTCACATACATTTGTATCTGAGTTTGTGCATATGTGTAGACCCATTCTCCCCACATACTCACATGGGATCATGCGCGCACGCACGCACGCACACACACACACACACACACACACACAGATTGTATATGCTTTGTTTGTTTGTTGTTGTAATTGTCCAAGCATTTCATCCACCTAGCACTGTATAATACCGTTTGTTTCACCTGGCACTATTAACGGTTCTCACCACAAATTATAATAATAATCACAATAGTAGGCTCAATAAAGCTCCTTTGACAGAAATGATGAGTCGTGCTCAGCAACAACAGCCTCATGCCAAACAAGGAGCTGTGATTACAAACTGAACCATCAAAAAAACCCAAAAAAACCCTGAGGTTAAATAGGACATCATAGGTCAGGGGCTGTAATTCCTGCAAAAATCATCCGATCAGAGCCAAACTGCAATAAGTGCATCATCAGTGTATATCAAATCCTTGCACTGAGCTTCAAAATATTTGGAACAAAACTGTAAGAGGAGTTGATTTCACAAAGCGGGTACGTTTTGTAGGAAAAATCAACAGACGGACATCCCCATAACATAATCCCCCTTTGGTCTTTGACTGGCAGGGGATAATAAAAGCCACTGACAGATATTGTTATTAAAGGTGAACTATACAGTATTTTCATGAAAACAAATATTTCCATAAAAATGTTACATCAACAAAATGTTTAGAAAGGTGCTGTATTAAAGTCTTTATATTCTTCAAAAAGAAATGATATATTGATGGGAAAAATACTTTTAAAAAGTTTTTATGGGCCCAAAATAATTATTATAATATTTACATCTAAGTACTTGGATCATGTGACTCTGGTGGCTGGTAACATAGATATATATATACACATTAGATAGGACACGGCTAACATTTTTATGGCTAACAGAGGCACCATATTCTGTAGGTAATCACAATGGTTGACAGCACCTGCAGCATTGTGATAACGGGATACACAAACAATTGCTCGTTATATTTATTGTAATCATGTAAGTAAGTGATGTATATGGAATGTGACTAGCCATGTCCGATCTCGTGTTTATATAGCTATGGCGGGTAAGGATGTCAAAGCCAGTCACAGCCGATAGCATAACTGGGTTTATGTCACGTGTTTCCACCAAACAGTTGGAGCAAGAGTAAGCGCGACACCTACTGGCCAGGAGGTCAGAATGTTGTCTCCACCACCTTTAAAGATTTTTAGAACACCTTTGAAGCAGAGTGATAGATATCTGGTGAAATATCTGAGTACATTTATTGGGGTATATACAGTAGGTACTCCTAGAACCCCTTTTGTCCAGGCAAACTGAACATCCATCCGTCACATGAACAGCTTCTTCCCCTCTGCCATCAGACTGCTGAACACTAAGTGACTTATTGACTCTCGTGCACTATGTACAGCAGCTCAACCAGACTCATGTCAATCATCACTGTTTTCTTCTTGCATTACCGACTGCACTATATGGTTCTCCACATTATCTGCTGCTCGCTAATATATTTAAACTGCTGACTAGTATTACTCATTCTTATTCTACACTTTATTGCGTGTATAGTTTAGTTCTTTTATTTTATCATGTTTAATGTTGCAGCATTGCACCGAGACAAATTCCTAGTTTGTGTACTACATGAACAATGGCAATAAATCTGATTCTGATTCTGAAACTGCTTGGTTGGAACTGTTGTATAAAATAGTTTTTAACCTGACAACCAAAGTAGGAAATCTCTACTAGAAAAATCTTTGTTTTTTAATACTTTTATTTCTGTTAAGTTCATTGTTCTTTATTATAAGACAGCTTGGGTATAAAGCCTCATTCAATCAAGTAGAGAAGAAAAATTTGGAAAAGTTTAATTAATTGGTGAGACAAGATTTATTAAAGAAGATTGAAGGGAAAAAGTGGTGACTGAACACATATTGGAAAGAGAAAGTTAGCCATTAAAGTTAAATCAGACTTGGTAAAGCTGCTGCATTTTTTTATTGAAGACCCCTTTGGGCGAAGACCAAAAGGGGGATTATGGTATGGGGCGGTCCATCCGCTGTCTGTTCATCCATCCGTCTGTCCCTCTTTTGTGAAATCAACTGCTCCTACAGTTTTGTTACGATTGTTTTGAAACTTGCCATCACGAGATCAAAGGTCAATGTCAAAATACCAAATAAACTATATCTCAACAACAAAGAAAACTTGCTACACAGGTTCACCTTGGGATCCTGACCTACAACTATGGGTTGTATAAAATTACTTTTGTTGTATATTCATGGATGATAGGCTTATCATAATTTGGTTCTGCCTCAATAATTATATTAAAAAAAGTTGAAAACTGCTCTTCTTCAATAACATATTGGGATCTTTAAAGAAAACTGAGGGGGTTATTGCACTCGTCTCAAGAGTGCTCTTGTTCAGTAATGCAATACCTTACCTAAGGCAGTTTACAATATATATATATATATATATATATATATATATATATATACGTATATATATATATATAAAGAAGAGAGGTTCCATCTAAGCACAAAATTATTTTTGTCACTAACTGGTTTCTTTGCCATGGGTGACAATAACTTGATAATATGGGCTGGCTGTTTCTCTTCTTGTGCTGGATTTCTGTGTTCAGTTCCACTGCAGTAAATGTCCTTCTCTGTAAATAGCTATACAGTAACCAACAAAGAATGCAGTTCTGCATTGCACATGCAGAAAATAAATTATATGGATTTGGCTCAGTGAGGCCTGAGTGTTGGATTGAAATAGAATACAGTGCATCCGGAAAGTATTCACAGCACTTCACTTTTTCCACATTTTGTTATGTTACAGCCTTATTCCAAACTGGATTAAATTAATTTTTTTCCACAATATCCCATAATGACAATGTGAAAAAGTTTTGGGGTTTTTTTTAGAGATTTTTGCAAATTTATTAAAAATCAAAAACTAAGAAACCACATGTACATGCTTAGGGTCGTTGTCCTGCTGAAAGATGAACCGTCGCCCCAGTCTGAGGTCAAGAGTGCTCTGGAGCAGGTTTTCATCCAGGATGTCTCTGTACATTGCTGCATTCATCTTTTCCTCTATCCTGACTAGTCTCCCAATTCCTGCCGCTGAAAAACATCCCCACAGCATGATGCTGTCACCACCATATTTCACTGTAGGGATGGTATTGGCCTGGTGATGGATGAGTGGTGCCTGGTTTCCTCCAAATATGATGCCTGGCATTCACGCCAAAGAGTTCAATCTGTCTCATCAGACCAGAGAATTTTGATTCTCACAGTCTGAGAGTCCTTCAGGTGCCTTTTGGCAAACTCCAGGTGGGCTGCCATGTGCCTTTTACTAAGGAGTGGCTTCCATCTGGCCACTTGACCATACAGGCCTGATTGGTGGATTGCTGCAGAGATGGTTTTTCCTTCTGGAAGGTTCTCCTCTCTCCACAGAGGAACGCTGGAGCTCTGACAGAGTGACCATCGGGTTCTTGGTCACCTCCCTGACTAAGGCCCTTCTCCCCCGATCGCTCAGTTTAGACGGCAAGCCAGCTCTAGGAACAGTCCTGGTGGTTCCAAACTTCTTCCATTTATGGATGATGGAGGCCACTGTGCTCACCTGGGACCTTCAAAGCAGCAGAAGTTTTTCTGTACCCTTCCCCAGATTTGTGCCTCAAGATAATCCTGTCTCGGAGATCTACAGACAGTTCCTTTGGCTTCATGCTTGGTTTGTGCTCTGACATGCACTGTCAACTGTGGGACCTTATACAGTGGGGCAAAAAAGTATTTAGTCAGCCACCAATTGTGCAAGTTCTCCCACTTAAAAGATGAGAGAGGTCTCCAATTTTCATCATAGGTATACCTCAACTATGAGAGACAAGATGAGAAAAAAAATCCAGAAAATCACATTGAAGCATTTTTAATGAATTAATTGGTTATTTCCTCGGTAAAATAAGTATTTGGTCACCTATAAACAAGCAAGATTTCTGGCTCTCACAGACCTGTAACTTCTTCTTTAAGAGGCTCCTCTGTCCTCCACTCATTACCTGTATTAATGGCACCTGTTTGAACTCGTTATCAGTATAAAAGACACCTGTCCACAACCTCAAACAGTCAGACTCCAAACCCCACTATGGCCAAGACCAAAGAGCTGTCAAAGAACACCAGAAACAAAATTGTAGACCTGCACCAGGCTGGGAAGACTGAATCTGCAATAGGTAAGCAGCTTGGTGTGAAGAAATCAACCGTGGGAGCAATTATTAGAAAATGGAAGACATACAAGACCACTGATAGTCTCCCTCGATCTGGGGCTCCACGCAAGATCTCACCCCGTGGGGTCAAAATGATCACGAGAACGGTGAGCAAAAATCCCAGAACCACACGGGGGGACCTAGTGAATGACCTGCAAAGAGCTGGGACCAAAGTAACAAAGGCTACATCAGTAACACACTACGCTGCCAGGGACTCAAATCCTGCAGTGCCAGACGTATCCCCCTGCTTAAGCCAGTACATGTCCAGGCCCGTCTGAAGTTTGCTAGAGAGCATTTGGATGATCCAGAAGAGGATTGGGAGAATGTCATATGGTCAGATGAAACCAAAATAGAACTTTTTGGTAAAAACTCAACTTGTCGTGTTTGGAGGAGAAAGAACACCATACCTACTGTGAAGCATGGGGGTGGAAACATCATACTTTGGGGCTGTTTTTCTGCAAAGGGACCAGGACGACTGATCCGTGTAAAGGAAAGAATGAATGGGGCCATGTATCGTGAGATTTTGAGTGAAAACCTCCTTCCATCAGCAAGGGCATTGAAGATGAAACGTGGCTGGATCTTTCAGCATCACAATGATCCCAAACACACCGCCCAGGCAACGAAGGAGTGGCTTCGTAAGAAGCATTTCAAGGTCCTGGAGTGGCCTAGCCAGTCTCTAGAGCTCAACCCCATAGAAAATCTTTGGAGGGAGTTGAAAGTCCGTGTTGCCCAGCAACAGCACCAAAACATCACTGCTCTAGAGGAGATCTGCATGGAGGAATGGGCCAAAATACCAGCAACAGTGTGTGAAAATCTTGTGAAGACTTACAGAAAACGTTTGACCTCTGTCATTGCCAACGAAGGGTATATAACAAAGTATTGAGATGAACTTTTGTTATTGACCAAATACTTATTTTACCGAGGAATTTACCAATTAATTCATTAAAAATCCTTCAATGTGATTTTCTGGATTTTTTTTTTTTCTCATTTTGTCTCTCATAGTTGAGGTATACCTATGATGAAAATTGGACCTCTCTCATCTTTTAAGTGGGAGAACTTTCACAGTTGGTGGCTGACTAAATACTTTTTTGCCCCACTGTATAGACAGGTGTGTACCTTTCCAAATCATGTCCAATCAACTGAATTTACCACAGGTGGACTCCAATGAAGCTGTAGAAACATCTCAAGGATGATCAGTGGAAACAGGATACACCTGAGCTCAATTCTGAGCTTCAAGGCAAAGGCTGTGAATACTTATGTACATGTGATTTCTTAGTTTTTTATTTTTAATAAATTTGCAAAAATCTCAAAAAAAAATTTTTTTCACATTGTCATTATGGGGTATTGTATGTAGAATTTTGAGGGGAAAATGAATTTAATCCATTTTGGAATAAGGCTGTAACATAACAAAATGTGGAAAAAGTGAAGCGCTGTGAATACTTTGCAGATGCACTGTACATCAACTAAACTGCCATTCCAGTTTTCTTGTTACTCTTCACAGCGTCTTTTCTTTTTCCATCTACATTGGCCTGTTTCTTTCTTCCTCACCAGTGGCTTGTAACCACTTTTGTCTCTCTCTCTGTCTCATCCACAGTCCACTGCACTGGTGAAGAGCCTCCTGCTCCCCTCAGCATAGCTGCTCCTCTGACACGGTCCAAGCTCCCAGGTTACCTGTGGGCGTCACTCGGCAGCCTTGGAGCCTGGGGAGAGACAAACTGAATCAGGCTCTTCTTTAAGCACAAGCTGTCATTTGAGGCTTTGTGGGGGGAAAAGGTGAGTGAGTGTGTAAGATTTTTTTCTTTAAGAAAACAGAATGATTTCATTTATCCAGCTCAGCTTTACATGTAGACCTGTAAGGGGCACCGAACTGAATCAGTTCTGTGTGAAGAGGTTGGAAACCAGAACATTAGTGTGCTCTGTGCGTACACAAAAATTTGTGTGCTGAAAAGTGGATTCATGAGGACTTTAAGCATTCAAAATTGGTACAGAAGGATTTGAGACTTGCATTGATTGATTCACCATATTTCTTTTATTCTGTTGTGTTTCTGGGCACTAATTTGCTGGTTAATTGCAGTCACCAAGTCTTTCTTTCACAGTTTACAGACAACAGGAAGCACCTTGGTTGGTGGCTTTTTACCCTAGAGTCACTATTACTCCATCCATCCATCCATCTTCATCTGCTTAATCCTTTTCGGGTTGCAGGGGGGCTGGAGCTTATCCCAGCATCTTTGGGCGAGAGGCAGGGTACACCCTGGACAGATCGCCAGTCCATCGCAGGGCCAACACAGAGAGACAGACAACCATTCACTCTCACAGTCATACCTAAGGACAATTTAGAATCCCCAGTTTGATGCCAATTAACCTAACTTATCAGTTTATTTTCGTTGTCTGTAGTTGGTGACTGTTTATCCTACTGAGTTCCTGTTTCCTTTGTGCAGCTTGTTTTACAGTAGCTTTTTGTCTCCACTTGTGTGTTTGCTACTTTGTTTGCAGCACACAGCATAGGTACTAAGCTGCAGCTATTGGATATTTTATACTGATGATTGTATTTATTTTCAGTTCACTTTCTGGCTGTGTATCACCAGTGATTTCCAGAGTCAATTCAGTTTCGATTCACAAGGTCCTCGGTCCTCATTTGATTCAGTTCAGTGATAATTAATGATTCAGTCAGAGTCATTGCTATTATAATAACTATTTTCCTTGCATATTAAATAATTTCTCAGAGATGCAGTACTGTAAATTGTACCAGAAACTCTCCTACTTGGTGAAATAAATATAGGAATGTATTAGTGGTGAGAATTTTGAGGCACCTCACGAGTCGAGCCGATTATGATTCTTGATGAATCTTTTTCTAATTCAGGATTTTTTCCTTCCATTGTGTGATTCTATTCTATTGTGTATGAGTTTATGAAAATTATTAGTCTTCCTAGGCCAGTGTGTTTCAACCAGGGTCCGCTGCAACATTCAGGTTTCTGTGTGAAGTCTTCTAATTTTAATTCTTTAATTCTCTTGGTCTGGCCCTTCACTCAGGACCAGTTTGTCTTTGGAGATCCTATCAAGGGCAAGAACAACATAGCTCCTAGTATTAGATGATACAAACCTTTCCACCACAATAAGGCTGAGATGATTTTGGATCATTTTTTGTGTAAATTATTACAAGTTATAAAACTTTGTCATTTTTTGAATGCAGATTTGCATAAATTGACGCCACAAAACTGCCATATAATGCCACTCTTCCCCAGTGACTGACCAGGAAATCCCTGAAGTTTCATTCACAAAAATGGCTTGAAGTTCTCCCATTTAGGATCCAAAAAAAAAAAGTAATTTTAGAAGTGTCAGTAGCAGAATCAAAGGACCATCAAAAATGGGAAAGAAAAACCCCACACACAGCCTGATAGTAATGCTATGCTGTAAAACATGTTTTAACTGTTTTGGAACTGCATTATTTAAACTGTCCGTCCATCCATCCATTTTCTACCACTCTACCATCCATCCATCTATCCATCTTCTACCGCTCTTCCAGGGGTCTGGGTTGCTGGGGCAGCAGTGCAAGTAAAGAGGCCCAGACTTCCACCCAGTTCAGATACACCTAAAATCAGATTTCACATAGGCCCTATGAGCCATCCCAAACTCATACATATCCATGTTGCACACCGATGGGACACTGGACCGTGCACTGTGCTCAGGATTCTGGAACACATGGAGAAGTGTGCCATCCAAAGCACTGTGCAGAGCATTATGACACATTTCAACAATTTGGGCTTAAAATGTGTGTTTTGTTTTTTTTCTTTTTAAAAGGGACTTTTGTTAAATTTCACATTTTAATGTGGAAATACAGCCTACTTTTTCCTTATTCCTTTTAGCCAGTTCTGCACCCTAATCCAGAGGCAAAGCAAAACACTTAATGTCAAAGCAGCAAAAATCAGAATTATATCCATATGATCCCATGTTTTTTGCTTCATGACAGTTTGTCACTGACTGATCATCAAGCCATCACCATCTCATTGTGCATGATGCTTCCCCATTGCGCTGATCTGCAGTATAACGGAGTCGTGCGTCCTTGCAGGCCACTGGGAAGCAACATTTACAATCTTATATTTTGTATCTGATATGATTTGGATGTTGATGGAATGATAATGTTTTAAATTATTTTTAATTATTTTAAATTTAATTAAAACTTGAATCAAAGTATAAAATCTTGTAGCCTAATAAATTAGTTTATAGGCTCTTATACTTGATTCAAATTTTAAAAAATATAGAGCCATTTAGTGAAACATAAGGTTACAATAGCAGCAAACTATTTCCACATAACTCGTACAGCTGTTCTGGACTACTCAAATTTTGTTGTAAATATGCTAAATTTCAAGATACTAACAGATTGGTGAATCCCACAAGTTCACATAAATTGATCTTACGTCAGGTTTACAACAAAATGTGTTAGTACTAATGGCTCTTGCATGAGGCTCATTGTTTCTTTCTTGTGTTGATCGGAGCTTCTTTACCAAAAGCGATGACACTTAGAGGGAACTTGTGCCTTGAAATTTATATGTATTTTCCCTCTGGATTGTTGTCCTTGTGCTTTATTTGGATGATATTCTTGTGCCTTGCTTGATTTTGCGGTTGATGGCATTATGCCCACTTCCAAGTATATTGATGCATTTGTCATGTGGTGCTGAAAGGGTCAACACATCATGAAAAAAAATCACACAGCAGTCTGTCTTTACAGAAAGTCATGTTTCATTTATAGAAAAGAAAAAATGAATCCAAAACCCGGTTGTGAGTGGTTTTCTATGGGAAGCATGTTATTTCTATCAAACTACACCAGCCAATTAAATCACTTTAATGAAGGAACCAAGTATTTCCTCATGACTGAAGACTGGGAATGAAACGGGATCCAAACCCCATGTTCTTATCTCTAGTGATACAACGATATAGTTTGATATTTGACAACGACTGTGTATAAGCTTTATTTGAACAGAGTTTCTTGATGTAGAAACTTCCTCTAGTGTTTTATGGGGTGCATTAGCAAAGGAAACAGGAAAGTCTGTAACTGAGGTGGGAAATATTTACATGAGGTAGTGGTACTTTGACTTGAGTCCAATTTCTGGCTGTCTTTTCAGCTCTGCCCACAAATTTTCCGTGGGACTGAGATCAGGGCTTTGTGATGGCCACTCCAAAGCATTGACTTTGTTGTCCTTAAGCCACTTTGCAACTAATTTGGCGGTATGCTAAAAAATGTATTGCACTATTATGGAAAAAGACTCATAGACCAGATGTGACTCAGTGGTTAAGACAGATGTTAACAAACCTTCCATTAGAAAGAATAACATATATACTGAAATCAAAGGAAATTGTGTTTGAGAATATATGGAGACCTTTTATTGATTATGTAAAAAATTTAAACATAACTCTTGAAGAAGAAGGTGAATGATGTGTGTGGACCTTGTAAATTCCAAACTGGTGAACATAATATGTATACTTATGTATTGGATTGTCTAGACTAAACAGAGGAGCATTGTTGAAGATTTGATTTTGTTGGTGGTTGTTGGTGTTTTTAGTGCATTTTTTTTTGTAGTGCTTTAGTGTTAGTGTTTGATTGTTTGTATCATGTTTGTTAAAAAAAAAAAAAAAAGGTTCAATAAAGATATTGTGGAAAAAAAATTTGGCGGTATGCTTAGGGTCATTGTCCATTTGGAAGACCCATTTGTGCCCAAGCTTTAACTTCCTGGCTGATGTCTTTAAATGTTGCTTCAATATTTCCACATACCGTTGTTTCCTCATGATGCCATCTATTTTGTGAAGTGCACCAGTCCCTCCTGTGGCAAAACACCCCACAAAATGACGCTGCCACCCCCATACTTCACGTTTGGGATGGTGTTCTCAGACTTGCAAGCTTTCCCCTTTTTCCTCCAAATGTAAAGATGGCCATTATGGCCAAACAGTTCAATTGTAGTTTCATCAGACCACAAGACATGTCTCCAGAAATTAAGGTCTTTGTCCCTCTATGCATTTGCAAACTGTAATTTGGCTTTTTTATGTTGCTTTTGGAGTAATGATTTCTTCCTCGCTGAGTGGCCTTTCAGCCCATGTCGATACAGAACTCGTGCCTTACAGCTAGAAGGTTCCTGGTTCAAATCCCCAGGCTGGCAGGGGGTGGAACCTTTCTGTATGGAGTTTGCATGTTCTCCCTGTGCTGCGTGGGTTTACTCCGGGGGCTCCGGTTTCCTCCCACAATCCAAAGACATGCATGTTAGGTTAATTGGTTGTTCTAAATTGTCCCTAGACATCTGTTTCCTATAGGCCCTTAGAGTAGAGGGTTAGTACTAGTGAAAGCGCTTTGAGTGGTCTTTGTGACTAGAAAAGCGCTATATAAGTGCAGGTTAGTTAGTTAGTTAGTTTCACTGTGGATAATGACACTCTTTTACCGGCTGCAGCCAGCATCTTCACAAGGTCTTTTGCTTTTGTTCTGGGGTTGATATGCACATTTTGCGTCAAAACACGTTCATCTCTGGGGCACAGAACCTGTCCCCTTCCAGCGTATTTAGGCTAGCTATTTAGGCATGAAGGCTGGCTGATAAAATACTAGCCTGGCGTTAGCTATAGAGTATTATTTCATCTGGAAATTGTACCAAGGATGAGCCAGACTTGTGGAGGTTCACAGTTCTCTTCCTGATATTAGTATTATAGACGTGGACAAAATTGTTGGTACCCCTCTGTTAATGAAAGGAAAAACCCACAATGGTCACAGAAATAACTTGAATCTGACAAAAGTGGTAATAAATAAAAATTCTATGAAAATTAACCAATGAAAATCAGACAATGCTTTTGAATTGTGGTTCAACAGAATTATTTAAAAAAAACAAACTCATGGAACAGGCCTGGACAAAAATGATGGTACCCCTAGAAAAGATTGAAAATAATGTGACCATAGGGACATGTTCAACCAAGATGTGTCCTCTAATTAACATCACAGGTGTCTACAAACTTGTAATCAGTCAGTCGGCCTATTTAAAGGTGACAAGTAGTCACTGTGCTGTTTGGTGACATGTTGTGTACCACACTAAACATGGACCAGAGGAAGCAAAGGAGAGGGTTGTCTCAGGAGATTAGAAAGAAAATTATAGACAAGCATGTTAAAGGTAAAGGCTATAAGACCATCTCCAAGCAGCTTGATCTTCCTGTGACTACAGTTGCACATATTATTCAGAAATTTAAGATCCATGGGACTGTAGCCAACCTCCCTGGACGTGGCCGCAGGAGGAGACGGATAATACGAATGGTAACAAAAGAGCCCAGAACAACCTCTAAACACATTCATGGTGAACTCCAAGGTCAAGGTACATCAGTGTCAGATCACACCATCCGTCGTCATTTGAGCCAAAGTGGACTTCATGGGAGACAACCAAGGAGGACACCACTCTTGAAAACAAATCATAAAAAAGCCAGAGTGGAATTTGCCAAACTGCATGTTGACAAGCCACAAAGCTTCTGGGAGAATGTCCTATGGACAGATGAGACAAAACTGGAACTTTCTGGCAAGGCACATCAGCTCTATGTTCACAGACGCAAAAATGAAGCATACCAAAAAAAGAACACTGTCCCTACTGTGAAACATGGAGGACGTTGTGTTATGTTGTGGGGCTGCTTTGCTGCATCTGGCACAGGGTGTCTTGAATGTGTGCAGGGTACAATGAAATCTCAAGACTATCAAGGTATTCTAGAGAGAAATGTGCTGCCCAGTGTCAGACAGCTTGGTCTCAGTCGCAGGTCATGGGTCTTGCAACAGGATAATGACCCAAAACACACAGCTAAAAACACCCAAGAATGGCTAAGAGCCAAACATTGGACTATTCTAAAGTGGCCTTCTATGAGCCCTGATCTAAATGCTATTGAACATCTGTGGAAGGAGCTGAAACATGCCGTCTGGAGAAGGCACCCTTCAAACCTGAGACAACTGGAGCAGTTTGCTCATGAGGAATGGGCCAAAATACCTGCTGAGAGGTGCAAAAGTCTCATTGACAGTTACAGAAATGGTTTGATTGCAGTGATTGCCTCAAAAGGTTGTGCAACAAAATATTAAGTTAAGGGTACCATCATTTTTGTCCAGGCCTGCTTCATGAGTTTGTTTTTTTTAAATAATTCTGTTGAACCATAATTCAAAAGCATTGTCTGATTTTCTTTGGTTAATTTTCAGACTTTTTATTTATTACCACTTCTGTCAGATTCAAGTTATTTCTGTGACCATTGTGGGTTTTTCTTTCATTAACAGAGGGGTACCAACAATTTTGTCCACATCTGTATGTAAACTTTTGACTTTGACGAAAGTACAGTAATACAAAGTCTCTAAAAAAAATTCAGCAACTATAAAAATTATTTAGCATAGACATAATTTTGGTAGTCTTAACTGACATGAAACACGAAAAGTTTAGTTTGTTTTAATGCCAGACAGTGAGGGAAAAATGTACTGTATTCATTTTCGTAGTGAGTGAAGAAAGAGGTGATTGTGTAAGGGTGCTTTCGTTGGTAATAGGAACTCAAAAATGCTGACCTCAAACAGACTGTAAATCAAGAATATTACCAGAATACAGATTTCCAACTATAAAATTTCTCAATCCTGACTTTGTGTTTTACATCAATCTTACCAAAAGGAGTTGACACAAGTAAATTTTTATTTAATTAATAAAACAGCCTAAGATATGTTAGCATTTGCACATTTGCACCTTACTATCTATGCTGTTCCTGTTAGATAGGTGACCATGTGTCTACTAATAAGCATTTGCTCTTTGTAGACAAGCAACAAATCAAACCTGGAGATGGGCATGTAATTTTTTTCCTGATTTTGTATTATTGCAAATACAGAGATATTCTGGTTTCCGGGGTACAGTGAATGCAGCGTGGGGGATAGGCTGTTGTGGACCAAACCATTCTGAGAAAACATTATTTTGCCTTTATGCATTACATGGGTGTTTTAAAGGCATTTTATTCAATTAAGTAAATAACATAGAAAGGTGTGTGATGACATTGGGGGGGACAATTTACTCTTTTCACCAGGTTGGGTGGGTCATGTACCCCCAACCTGATTTACACCTATAGGTGGGGGCTCAGTGATGCTCTGGGGCTGCTCTGCTTCCTCTGGCAGTGGAAACCTGCAGTGTGTGGAGGACAGGATCGAGTTTAATCAAGTGGAAAGGTGAAGAATGTGAAAAGGCTAAAGAGTAAAAGAGAAGGTTCACTGCACGATACACTGTCTGTGATGATTCAGTTTGAGGAAACACTCCCTAAATCAGTTCAAATAGGATACCTGTATTACAGTGTCAGACAATACGTCCCAAAGCCGCTCAGGTGCTACAAATGTCAAAGGATGGGTCCCACTGCTCAGCAATGTAAGGGAAAGTTAAGATGTGCTAGATGTGGAGGGGAGCACGAATATGGGGGAACTCCTAAGAGAAAAGGTAACGCTGTCTGTGTGGAAGCTGACACTTGGGCGTCACCGGGCCTTTAAACCCCTTACCATTCCTGCCAATTTCCAGCCAATATGCAACATTCTGTGGGTGGAAAACTAGAATTTTAAGAGGCTAAGAAAGAAGATCTTATGGCTGTGTTGTGAGACATGTATATGTTGGACACTGCATATGTGATTTAACCACGATGAAGGAGAGCCAGCCCCCTGCGGTGCGGAGCCACAGAGCCTGGACCCCCTGCGGAGGACAGGGGACAGAAGACTTCCTGACCACTGAGGCTCGGGAAGAGAGAAGGGGGAGTTATGTAAATAAAAGGCTAATGAATGTGAATAAAGAGACTTTGATATAGATGTGTGATTTCCCCCGCGAGGGAAATGGTTTGATGTGAGAAGGTTTAAATGAGAGAACTTTGGTGTGTTCACTCTCTTTGTTCGCTGCTCAAGAATAAGAGCAGACAGTGGAATGATTTCTTGAATAAACTGAAATGAAAGACAATTCGGTTTCGTTATTCAAGTCTCCCCACATTGGTGACTGACGACGTTGAGAATGAACGAAGAAATTCTCAGGGTCCCGGACTCACAGCGCTCAGAGCTGGCGAGCGCAGTGGCCGTTAAGCTGCCTGATTTCTGGCAGGATAACCCACGGTCGTGGTTTCTGCAAGCAGAGTCGCAGTTCGCGCTCGCAGGAGTAACGGTGGATGACACTAAGTTCCACCATGTCATCGCTAAACTGGACAACAGCACAGCTCGGTGCGTGCAAAGCTTGGTGGAGCAGCCACCCGCGACCGACAGGTACAGCAAGCTGAAATCCACCCTCATCAAGTTTTTCACCCCCTCGGCTGAAGTGAGGGCGAGGAGGATCCTGTCTTTGCTAGACCAAGGTGGACACAGGCCGAGCGCCCTGATGGAGGAGATGATACAGCTGAGAGGGTTGGACAACGATGATTTCATTTTTCAGTTCATCTTCCTCTCCAACCTCCCGGCGCATGCGAGAAGCACGCTGGCCGGCAAAAAGTGTCACACCCTGGAGGAGTTCCGGGAGCTGGCCCAGGAGGCAGACGGGATCCTGGACGCCTGCGGCGGGCAAGCAACCACAGCAGCGACCCGAGACAGCGGGGAGCCAGAGGCGGCAGAACCAGACTGGCCGACGATGGCGGCAACACGGCCGCGACGAGGGGGAGCCAATAGCCCGGCGACAGAGGCGCGGGCACGACACAGCGGAGGAGAAGATCTCTGCTTTTACCATCGGAGGTTCGCAGAGAAGGCACGCAGGTGTGTGCCGCCCTGCATCTTCAGGAGTTCGGGAAACGGCAAGACCGGGGGTCGCTAGCAGCTTCGACCCTCGGAGAACGCAACAAGCTGCTCTACATCACGGATGCGCGCTCCGGACGAGTGTTCCTCATTGACACCGGAGCACAAGTGAGCTTCATCACCCCAACATACGCGGACCGGGTAGCTGGACCCCACGGTGACGGAGCTACAGCGGCAAATGGCTCGAACATCAACACCTACGGGAGAAGGACCTTGCCTTTATGCTTACATGGCCGCACATATGAATGGACTTTTGTAGTAGCGGCGGTGAGTTTCAACATGTTGGGCGCGGATTTTTTGTGTTCACACAATCTGTTAGTTGATCTTGCTAATAGACGGCTGGTAAATGCACTCTCTTTTTACTCTCTCCCCTGTTCAGCTCGAGTGTCCCCGCCACCAGTACAGACCCACGTCGCTACAGCAGGTGGTAAGTTTCACACACTCCTCACCCAATTTCCAGCGCTCACTGTGCCCACTTTTTCAGCGACGGTCGCGAAGCACGGGGTGAAACACTTCATCCCCACTTCTGGTCCTCCCGTGTTTGCAAAAGCTCGGCGCTTGGATGCAGTTAAGCTCGCCATTGCGCGCGAGGAGTTCGCCAGCCTGGAGAGGCTGGGCATCGTTCGTAGGTCGAAGAGCCCGTGGGCTTCGCCGCTGCACATGGTACCGAAAGCCGATGGCTCCTGGAGACCGTGCGGGGATTACCGCAGGCTAAACAACGCTACGGCACACGATCGTTATCCCATCCCGCACATTCAGGATTTTTCGGTGCACCTGGCGGGGGCGCGCATTTTTTCAAAGATTGATCTAGTTCGCGGCTATCACCAAGTCCCGGTCCAACCGGAGGACATTCCTAAAACAGCGGTAATAACCCCGTTCGGACTTTTCGAATTTTTACGCATGCCGTTTGGTCTCAAAGGGGCGGCGCAAACATTTCAGCGGATGATGGATGCCGTGTTACGCGATCTCCCTTTCGTGTTTGTGTACCTCGACGACATTTTGGTCGCGAGTACTTCAGAGGACGAACACGAAATGCACCTCACAGCAGTTTTTAGGAGGCTGGGAGAGCACGGCTTAATAGTTAACCCAGCCAAGTGCCAGTTCGGCGTTGAGCGGATTGATTTTTTGGGTCACCGCGTCTCCCCGGAGGGAGCGGTTCCGTTACCAGAGAAAGTACGCGCGGTAGCGGATTTTCCCCGTCCACAAACGGTCAAATCACTACAGGAATTCTTGGGGATGGTGAATTTTTATAACCGGTTCCTGCCCCACGCAGCTCAAATCATGCAACCGTTATATGCCGCGCTCAAAAAACAAAAGCCGACCCAGGCGGTCGAATGGTCCCCGGAGCGGGAGCGCGCGTTCACAGAGGTTAAAAAAGCCTTGGCTGACGCTGCGCTCCTGGCCCACCCAGACCCTGCAGCACGTATCGCGCTGACGACAGACGCTTCAGATTTAGCCATAGGGGCCGTTATTGAGCAACAGGTAGCCGGAGTTTGGCAGCCTTTGGCTTTCTTTAGCAAATCTTTAAGCGCGGCTGAGCGAAAATACAGCGCGTTTGACAGAGAACTGTTGGCGCTGCATTTGGCTATTCGTCATTTCCAGTTCTGGCTGGAAGGACGGTGCTTCACCGCTTATGTGGACCACAAGCCGCTCACATACGCCATGGCCAAAATTTCAGATCCGTGGTCCGGCAGGCAGCAGAGGCAGCTGGCCGCAATCTCGGAATTTACCACTGACATTAGGCACGTCGCGGGCAAATTCAATGTAGTAGCGGATTGTCTCTCACGCGCGTTCACGACCCCGACACGCGCAGAGGCAGAACGGGCCACCGTGACCGCGCCGCAGGAGAGCGGCACGGTGGCGCGCGCAGCCCCGGTGCACGTGGGTATAGATTACGCAGCCATGGCAGCGGACCAGGGGGCGGACGCAGACGTGCGCGCGCTCCAGTCTGGACCAACAGGGTTGAGGCTGGAGAGCAAGTGTTTACAAACCGGTATGCCCCCCCTGATCTGCGACATGTCGACGGGGCGCCCGCGTCCGGTGGTTCCGGCCACGTGGCGCCGCCGTGTTTTTGACTCGGTCCACTCACTGGCGCACCCGGGGGTGCGCGCGTCGGTGAAACTAGTGGCGGAAAAGTTTGTTTGGCCGTGCCTGCGCAAGCACGTGAAGGAATGGGCAAAAACCTGCATTTCCTGTCAACGGGCCAAAATTCACAGGCACACAAGAGCCCCGTTAGAACCGTTCCGCATTCCGGCCAGAAGGTTCGACCATGTGCACGTCGACCTTGTGGGCCCCCTACCGGCATCACAGGGGTTCACGTATCTTTTGACAATGGTGGACCGCACCACACGTTGGCCGGAAGTGGTCCCACTTGCGACGACCACGGCCGCGGAGGTGGCTCGCGTTTTTTTAACGGCTTGGGTGGCGCGCTTCGGGGTTCCGTCGGACATTACGTCCGATAGAGGACCGCAATTCATCTCTGAGCTGTGGTCAGCGATGGCCAACGGCTTAGGAGCCAAAATTCACCGCACTACGGCTTACCACCCTCAGGCTAATGGTTTATGCGAGCGTTTTCATAGGTCTTTGAAGGCAGCACTCAGAGCGTCGCTCACGGATGCAGATTGGGTAAATAAACTCCCTTGGGTTTTATTAGGGTTGCGTTCTGCGCCTAAAGAGGACTTAGACGCCTCCCCAGCGGAGCTGGTATTCGCACAAACTCTGAGGCTGCCGGGCGAGTTTTTACCAGAGCACCCAGAGCCCCCACCTCTCTCTGCTCTGGGACCGTTAGTTGGCACGGGGGCAGACACGCTCCCGGGTCCGGTTCATCACGCTTTTCCACGAGTTTTCGTCCCCAAGGCTTTGAAAAATGCCGATTTCGTTTTTGTCAGGCGCGAAGCCCTTAAAGCAACGCTCAAACCACCTTACGAAGGGCCATTTCGAGTGCTGGAGGCAGGTGATAAGCAATTTGTGCTAGATTTTGGGGACAGAAAAGAGACAGTCAGTATTGACAGACTAAAACCTGCTTTTGTCATGAAGGACGTGTCTGTACCGGTCGCGGTGGCGCCTCGACGAGGCAGGCCCCCGCAGAGGGCAATTAACCACTCTCTTCCTCAGTCAACAGACCCGGAGCAGAACAGCACCGCAGGCAAGGCGGGGCCAACGCACAGCAGATTCGGCAGACGGCTGAAGCCCAAGCGGCGCACAGACTGAATGTTGGTGTTGATTATTCAGTAGTGAGTAAGGTGCTATTAAATTTTGGGAATTAGTCTGTTCCTCATCGTTTGGGGGGGGGTTATATGGCTGTGTTGTGAGACATGTATATGTTGGACACTGCATATGTGATTTAACCACGATGAAGGAGAGCCAGCCCCCTGCGGTGCGGAGCCACAGAGCCTGGACCCCCTGCGGAGGACAGGGGACAGAAGACTTCCTGACCACTGAGGCTCGGGAAGAGAGAAGGGGGAGTTATGTAAATAAAAGGCTAATGAATGTGAATAAAGAGACTTTGATATAGATGTGTGATTTCCCCCGCGAGGGAAATGGTTTGATGTGAGAAGGTTTAAATGAGAGAACTTTGGTGTGTTCACTCTCTTTGTTCGCTGCTCAAGAATAAGAGCAGACAGTGGAATGATTTCTTGAATAAACTGAAATGAAAGACAATTCGGTTTCGTTATTCAAGTCTCCCCACAATCTTTCATTATTCGCCATTACACATTGTTGTCTGTCACACAGATGAGATGAAAACATTGCATGGGCGGATTAGAAAAATTAATCTAAATAATTTTTTGTGACTAAAAGGTGGTGATTCACTCCATCAAAAGTTTTCTGGGGTTTTTTTAGATCCAGTAAAACAGCTCCCACAACCCGACCTTGATCTATTGACTTTTTTGTTTTTAATTTGTTCAGTCAAGTAGGAGTTAGCACTCTCAGCTGAATAATTTGGTCAGAAGCCATAGAGAGGATGTAAGTAATTATTAGACTCCATATTTTCCACTAATTGTGTAGCAACAGTTTTTTTTTCTAAAACTTTGGAGAAAATTGGTAATATACTAACAGACGCATACCTGATTTACAGCTCTAGATTTAAATCCCTTACCATCCCAGCCAGTGTCTAGCCAATGTAAAACGTCCCATGGGCAGGACACCAGAATGGTAAGAGGTTTTAACAGGACAGCGATGCCAGGCAAACTTCGAAGTCCATCAAGGCTTGGTTTCAGAAAAAGCCCTGGAAAATTCTGGAGTCTCCTGACTTGAACAGTCTCCTGACTTGAACACAAGGTAGTTATGGCATACAAACCTGAGAATATTAATGAACATTATTATGGCCTAAGAGTCTTAAGAACTGTTTCCAGAAGCTGGAGTCTGGGTATGTCTCACATGTATGGCAGGTCATACAAACAAAAAGTGCTCTATTAAATACTGAAGATGCTTTGAGATGGTCGTAGTCATTAAAGTGACAGTTTGTGCTGAATTTGGAGACATTAAGTGACTCCTATTGCACAGCATGTGGGACACCATATTGTGTCTATAAATGCTGTCTATGTGCTACTGTGAGTAATGGAAGCCACAGTGGGGGAAGAATCAGTTCTCTGGTGTCTCTGCATGGCAGCTATATAACTATTGCAACATAACATACAGTGGGGAAAAAAAGTATTTAGTCAGCCACCAATTGTGCACGTTCTCCCACTTAAAAGATGAGAGAGGTCTCCAATTTTCATCATAGGTATACCTCAACTATGAGAGACAAAGTGAGAAAAAAAAAATCCAGAAAATCACATTGAAGGATTTTTAATGAATTAATTGGTAAATTCCTCGGTAAAATAAGTATTTGGTCAATAACAAAAGTTCATCTCAGTACTTTGTTATATACCCTTTGTTGGCAATGACAGAGGTCAAACGTTTTCTGTAAGTCTTCACAAGGTTTTCACACACTGTTGCTGGTATTTTGGCCCATTCCTCCATGCAGATCTCCTCTAGAGCAGTGATGTTTTGGGGCTGTCGCTGGGCAACACGGACTTGCAACTCCCTCCAAAGATTTTCTATGTGGTTGAGATCTGGAGACTGGCTAGGCCACTCCAGGGACCTTGAAATGCTTCTTACGAAGCCACTCCTTCGTTGCCCGGGCGGTGTGTTTGGGATCATTGTCATGCTGAAAGACCCCGCCACGTTTCATCTTCAGTGCCCTTGCTGATGGAAGGAGGTTTACACTCAAAATCTCACGATACATGGCCCCATTCATTCTTTCCTTTACACAGATCAGTCGTCCTGGTCCCTTTGCAGAAAAACAGCCCCAAAGTATAATGTTTTCACCCCCATGCTTCACAGTAGGTATGGTGTTCTTTCTCCTCCAAACACGACAAGTTGAGTTTTTACCAAAAAGTTCTATTTTGGTTTCATCTGACCATATGACATTCTCCCAATCCTCTTCTGGATCATCCAAATGCTCTCTAGCAAACTTCACACGGGCCTGGACATGTACTGGCTTAAGCAGGGGGACACGTCTAGCACTGCAGGATTTGAGTCCCTGGCGGTGTAGTGTGTTACTGATGTAGCCTTTGTTACTTTGGTCCCAGCTCTCTGCAGGTCATTCACTAGGTCCCCTGTGTGGTTCTGGGATTTTTGCTCACCGTTCTTGTGATCATTTTGACCTCACGGGGTGAGATCTTGCGTGGAGCCCCAGATCGAGGGAGATTATCAGTGGTCTTGTATGTCTTCCATTTTCTAATAATTGCTTCCACAGTTGATTTCTTCACACCAAGCTGCTTACCTATTGCAGATTCAGTCTTCCCAGCCTGGTGCAGGTCTACAATTTTGTTTCTGGTGTCCTTTGACAGCCCTTTGGTCTTGGCCATTGTGGAGTTTAGAGTCTGACTGTTTGAGGTTGTGGGCAGGTGTCTTTTGTACTGATAACGAGTTCAAACAGGTGCCATTAATACAGGTAACGAGTGGAGGACAGAGGAGCCTCTTAAAGAAGAAGTTACAGGTCTCTGAGAGCCAGAAATCTTGCTTGTTTGTAGGTGACCAAATACTTTTCTTACCAAGGAATTTACCAATTAATTCATTAAAAATCCTTCAATGTGATTTTCTGGATTTTTTTTTCTCATTTTTTCTCTCATAGTTGAGGTATACCTATGATGAAAATTGGAGACCTCTCTCATCTTTTAAGTGGGAGAACTTGCACAATTGGTGGCTGACTAAATACTTTTTTGCCCCACTGTAACTATTGCATTTAATTGTTTGTGTTTCTTGCTTGATTTTTTTTTCCAAAAGGCTGAAAGATGGGCATGTTTTCCCAGTAAACATAATTTCCAATAGGGGTTGAATAATTTTGTTTGCAACTGTACAAGAACAATGTTCTTTCAACCTGAGTACACTGTGAGAAAGGAACTGTGCATGTTTCCGCGGGTAGAGACCCGTAGTGAAACAGGATCAAAACTCTGTTTGGGCCATTCCATCAAAAGTCCCCCCATAATCAGCAGATTGTTTCAGTATAATGACTTGGGTGTATATATAATGAAGCCAGTGACTGGCTGCTCACCTTAAACTGGACTCACCAATAGAGGCATCCAGGTAAGGTCACCCTGGGAAAATGTCTTCTTTATCATCGAAACACGTGAGGGTTTTTTTTTGTTTGTTTTGATTTTTTTTGTAAATTTTATAGTCCCCTGTGTGTCCTGAGGGCCTGTAACTGAGTGTTTATAACTTGACGAGAAGAATTGCAATGTTTTGTAGCTTCGAATGATTCTCAGAGGATCAAGTGTGAATGTTTCTTGAATCTTTTTTTAATGTTCTAACACATTTTGTGTACATATAGATGAATTGTTTTCATGGTTGGATGGTGGAGTTTTGCCACAACGCTAGTGTGCACAGTTTTTATTATATTCAAAAGAATACAGACATTTCTATAGACTACCTTTAAGCTATGTGTTATAAAAATGAACAATGCACAGACTATCTACAGGGAAGTTTCTCCCAAATGAATTAAGAATTCTTGAGTTGTTGGGCATTTTTATATTGAAAAAACATGATTTAGTTTGGCTGTTTTTCTGTCAGCATTGAACTCCACATAACATTGCATAGGGTGTCGTCAACCTATGATATGGGTGTCATATGTTATATGGGTGTCATCAACCAAAAAATCTGCACTGCACTTTAATTTATGCCATTTTCTTCCCAATGCAGCTCAACATCCTGCATCCACTGAAGAAGCCATGCTCATCTGGCCCCCTCATGGCTGTGTCACTACGACTGTTGCCCTCCTCCACTCCCACCCAGTGGTCATCCTAGCTCTGGCAGCACTGCTCTGCCCCGTGGGACGAGTGAGAGGTCAGGCAGAGAATCAGACACAGTCACCTGCACAGGTGCTTCAGGACTTGCTGACCCGCTATGGAGACAACAGCACCATCACAGTGCCTCAGCTGCGTTCTCTCCTAGCCGTCCTCAGCCAGGGTCAAAGTGAAGAGGAAGGTGATGGCAGCAATGTGGCTGAGACAACTACAACCACGCCTCCCCAATCCAACAGTTCCAAGGTAATAATAAAAATTTGCTGTGTCCTCTGTTACTGTTGGAAGTGATGCTTTGCAGAATAACTTTGTTTTCAAATTGTTTGAGTTAAATACACCGGCTTGAGCCTTAAGAGATTAAAAGCATGCTTTGGAGTGAAGATACACTGCTTGTATTGCTTCTGTATTTTCTCTTAATTTCTAATTAAGCAATATTACATGAGAGGGAGTATGGTATCAATAAATATAGTAACTGTGGGTGTGATACGTCTTCATGGATGGCATTAGAGTATCACACCCATAGCTAGTATATTCATGATACTGTAACAACCTCAAGTGTAATGTTGCTTTTATACAACAGTTCCGGCAAGCACAATTTATTAAATGACAGCAATACTGGACAAAATATAATGATTTGTTTGTTTAACAAGTTATTTTGTGCAGCTGAGAAACAATAGTCCCTTCTAAATGTAGCCAGTAACTGTAGCTAAACATCTCAGTCAGCAGGAAGATGTCTATTGTCATTTCACACACACACATGTAAACAAGTATTGTCAAGTGCAAAAGTCATTGTTTATTAATACATACCAGTCACCAGTTGAGTCAGTACCCAAAAGGCCCAGATCAAATTGTGGCCAATGCATTGCTAGTTAGCATGCTTGCTATTTGACTTTAGCATTTTCAGATGAAACGGAGTCCATAACCACAAAGGTATAGT
The DNA here is from genome assembly GCA_020510985.1 of Pholidichthys leucotaenia. NCBI lineage: Eukaryota > Metazoa > Chordata > Actinopteri > Cichliformes > Pholidichthyidae > Pholidichthys > Pholidichthys leucotaenia. The sequence continues at coordinate 439,042,026 of CM035838.1, forward strand.
GGTTTGTTAATTGAGACAATAAATCCAACTCTAGCACTGCCTATTTTTTTTAACAGATGGGAAATAGCTTAACAATGTTTATACAAGGGCCGATGTAAACAAAGTTTTGTTTGTTTGTTTTTTTCAAAAGGGTGGGACTTCCAGTCACGGATGTATAATTTCTTGTCAAACAGTGCTTCACTGTGGAAATTAAAGTATCCACAACAGTATTGCAATTCTCAGAGAGTTGATAGTTAATTACTGTTAGTAATTAACAGTTACGGGCAGTGCAGTTGCGGAGTGGTTAACACTGTGGCAGCACAGCATCTCACCCTTGGCCGGGGGATCCTGGGTTTGATCCCAGCCCCCAACCAACAGTGATCCGTGTGGAGTTTGCATGTTCTTCCCGTGTCTGCGTGGGTTTACTCCGGGATTTCTCCGGTTTCCTCCCACATGGCAAAAACATGCAAGTTAGGTTAATTGGCATCAACTGGGGATTCTAAATTGTCCTTAGGTATGACTGTGAGAGTGAATGGTTGTCTGTCTCTCTGTGTTGGCCCTGCGATGGACTGGCGATCTGTCCAGGGTGTACCCTGCCTTTCACCCAAAGATGCTGGGATAGGCTCTAGCGCGCCTGCGACCCGAAAAGGATTAAGTGGAAGAAGATGGATGGATGGATGGATGGATGGATGGATGGAATAAACGGTTACATGAACACCTGTAAAGTGGAGTGATACATATCCAATGAAACGGATGGAGTACAGTTATCGTGGATTTTAGTAACTCCTGGAATCCCTATTGTCCAATCAATTACAGTATATAACGATTTTAGAGATACTGTATTTAAAGCTCTCAGATGCCTTTTGGTTAATAATAAGTAAACTTGTAGATTACTCAATTAATAAAATAGTCTTTAGCTGCAACTCAAATATCATTTATTTCTTAATTTCATGAAGCACAATTGTGGCTTTTCACTAGCATAAGTAAATAAAGTTCATTTACATAGCTCTTATCACAGACAGGGTCACAAAGTGCTTTACAGGTTAAAGTGGATACACAACAAAATCCAAATTAAAAATAATTGGCAAATCATAATAAAATGCAATAAAGGAATGTAAATAAAACACATAAGACACAATTAAGACAAATGCATAAAATGCAATCAGCGGCAAAGTTAATCAAGTGCTTATCTAAAGCGATATTGTATGTGTTTTAGCTGCTTTTTAAAAATATCAGCAGAAGGTGCAGTTCTCAACTCATGAGGTAAGGTGTTCCAAAATCTCGATGCCTTTGTTTGAAAGGCTCTGTCAGCCTTAGTTTTCAGCCTAGAATGAGGGGCAGCCAGTAAGTGTTGTTTAGAGGACCTCAGAGACCTACTGAGAAGATACACTATCAGTCAAAAGTTTGGACACGGGTTGGATATCCAGGTGGATGTCCTGTAATTTCCCTCTGGGATTAAGACAGTATACAAAATACAAATACATTGATTTTCAGTTTGTAGATGTGTCCAGACTTTTGACTGGTAGTGCACAAACACGGCAAAACATGAGTGGAAGTAGGTGCTCTAGAAGCTGTGGGCTGTTTAGTTGATGTGTCTCTCATGGGTATCTCACACCCACTTTGCTATGTGAGAGCAGGCTCTTTATCATGAAGGTGTGGTGAAGAAATGATTCAAGAAGAGACACATAAATGCCGATAATGACAAAGGTGTGTGGCGGACTCACTCACACAGAGAGAGAGAGAGCGAGAGAGTGTGTCATGTTAGCAGTTGCTGAGTCTCAGAGATGGAAGACTAAATCCAGCTTTAGTCCCGTCTGGAGAGGAGGTGGAGCAACTTTTGCCAGATAGCTGAAGAGTTTAGCATATTTCCCATACTTAGTGTCATGGATCATCGACTCAGTCGCTTGTTGATTTGCTTTTGACTAGACATACTATGAGCATTGTTCGCAAAGCTATGGACACTTCTAAGAAATGAAATGAGTCAGAAGATTAAGTAGTTAAGATGCTGACTGTTGGCATTAGAGTTAATTGCAGTGATATAAACAAGTAGTGCCTGTTGTTGTGTGTATGAATGACTCTGAGAACAAAAGTTAAAACTGCAACCTTTGGCCACCAACTCCCCTCTTTAACAAGACAAAGTCGTCACATGTGTCACCTCTTCACGTTGTTGAGCACCTGCCAGAGACACTTTGTTGGTTGCACTAATTGCTTTCCTCAGTAAGTCATTCGGAATGAAATTTTGATCCGAATGAGCGTGATTGAGTTAGAGTATTCAGACTGCCGTGTTTATATGAAGCATTTTTATTCCGATCTGGCTTTTAATCCGGTTACTTGTGTCCATGTAAGCATGAGAGCAGTTTTCAGTCATAATAGTATGTGAAAAGTATGTCTTGCTGTTGAGAAGGATTCCAGGTTGTGCAGTGAATCATAAAAGCCTCACTTTTGTTTGATCCAGCTTCATTTTCTGTCCCCAGGAGACGAAATTATAACTGGTTCTTGTATTCCACTATAGGGTGATGTGTATACCATGTTCACAATTTTTTGTATCTTTTTAATGGGGCCTGTGGGGGTTAAGTTTTGATTTTGTATTTTCTACTGCAGTTTGACAGTTTGGCATGACGTGGAGTTCTACATCTGTCCAGATTTTTATCACTTTATTACATTGTTCCCTGAAGTCATTGAACTTGTAAAGTGATGTCAAGAAAGATGAGGTCCAAAATTGTTTTATTCAAAGTGGCCACAGGACATTTACGAATCTTAAACATTAACTGATATGTGCCTTGAAAACTACTAAGTTTTCTTAAATTTCTCCTCATTACAAAAGGAAAAAAATCCAATGCTGGTACAGTACCTGTAAAAAATTTTTACCCCTAAAATCTAATAACACTGGTCAATACCAAATTTATTGTCTAAGTTTTTTTTTAAGCTGATTTAGGACAATTTTGATGTGCTGAATCCAAAAATCACATTGGTTTTGCTCAATCAGGTCAACATTTTGAACTATGGTCACATTGTAGAGGAGCTGGGCAATGAAGAGGCGATTTGGTTTATAAGCAAAGTTTTAATGTTCATCTCTTCTAACAAGTCTCATCTGGTGCAGAGAGCGGCAGAAGGGAAAAAGAGACAGAATCTCGCCAACTCACTGATTATATACAAGCACACAACAAAAGACATGCATAACAAAGGCTGACATCCCTCATTATCTTAATCCCCCCATTGTCTTGGTATTTCCTCTCCTCGTCTTGGGAGGTGATGGTAATCCCTCTCCTCGCCTTGGGGGGTGAGGGTGGCTCGTCTGGTCTCCCCCGCCGCGTCCGGGAACGTCTTTGTTCTTCACTCGGCGGTTGAGATTCCTTTGTCCTTTCAGAGGTGTGAAGTTCCTTACATATGTAATCACCAAACATTTCCACTTGCTCTAACATATGTAGGTTATGGAATATATGGTTAATATAGACCACAGGCCCCCCAAACAACTAAGAAAGGACAACAGAAAGATTCACAGTCTAGGATAGTTATTATGACATACTACGTGTTACAGCTGTTGCCACGGAAGAAACTTTCCAGCAGCCATGCTCCTAAGAGAGTTCAGTGGTAAACATAGCAGCATAGTAAAATCATAAGTCAGTCCTAAACTGTTGCAGCACAATTAGTGAATAATTGTGGAGTGGTTGGTGTCAGTCCCTGTGCTGTCTGGGTTTAATTCTTCTCCCAAAACTGCTGTAGGTTGGTTTAGGCGTCCTGCTGGGACCTTCTTGTGAGGAATCTGCAGTGTGGGAAGGAGAGAGGTTATTTGTTCCCTGCCTGGGGGCTGAGTCTTTTCTCTTGGGGGTCTACCTCGCCGAGGTGCTCTCGCCAACTGTGCAGGTTCGTCTTTCAACAAGAAGGCAGGTTTAAGTCTGTCAATGCTGACTGTTTCTTTTCTATCCCCATAATCAAGCACAAAGTGTTTATCACCATGTTCCAGCACTCTGAATGGCCCATCGAATGCTGGGCGTAAAGTTGGTTTTAGAGCTTCATGCTTAACAAAAACAAACTCAGCGTTTTTTAAAGTTTGAGGGACAAAAACTCGTGGGAAGGAGTGATGAGCTGGACCGGGGAGAGAGTTCGGTCCGTTGCTGCCTAAAAACCTTGGGACTGGAAGGTGCCCTGGCTCTGGGTTTTCTGGCAAAAATTCACCTGGGAGCCTGAGAGGTTGTGCAAAAACTAATTCTGCGGGAGAGGCGTCTAGATTCTCTTTAGGTGCAGCACGCAACCCCAATAAAACCCAGGGAAGTTTATTTACCGAATTTGTGTCCGTTAGTGAGGCTCTGAGGGCAGCCTTTAGAGACCTGTGAAAACGCTCGCATAACCCATTAGCCTGAGGGTGATAAGCGGTGGTGCGATGAATTGTTGCCCCTAAGCTGTTGGACATGGCTGACCAGAGCTCTGAGACAAATTGAGGCCCCCTATCGGACGTGATGTCCGATGGGACGCCGAAACGTGCCACCCAGTTTGTCAAAAAAACGCGAGCGACTTCCTCCGCTGTGGTTGCCGCTAGAGGGACTGCCTCTGGCCAGCATGTGGTGTGGTCTATCATTGTTAACAGGTGTGTGAAACCTTGGGAGGAAGGTAGTGGCCCCACAAGATCGACATGAACGTGGTCGAACCTTCTAGCAGGGATTGGAAAAGGCTCCAGAGGGGCTTTTGTGTGTCTGTGTATTTTGGCGCATTGACAAGAAATGCAAGTTTTTGCCCATTCTTTTACGTTTTTGCGCAGGCCTGGCCACACAAACTTTTCGGCGACCATTTTAACCGAGGCGCGAGGGAGTGAATTGCGTCAAAAATGCGGCGGCGCCATGTAGCTGGTACTAACGGGCGAGGTCGGCCGGTTGAAACATCGCATATTAGGGGGGGCACGCCATCGCCTAAACCCTTTTTCTCCAGCCTTAACCCTGTTGGTCCAGACAGGAGTGCGCGCACGTCCGCATCACTGTTTTGTTCCTCTGCCATGGCTGCATAATCTATCCCTTCATGGATAGGTGCTGCGTATGTGTCTGCGTTAGTGAAGAGTTCTGCTGCTGAGGCAGTATAATCTGTCTCCCCGCGCTCTGGTGGTGCCACAGCGCGAGAGAGACAGTCCGCTACTACGTTAAGTTTGCCTGCCACATGTCGAATGTCTGTGGTGAACTCTGAAATCGCAGCTAGCTGTCTTTGTTGCCTGCCTGACCATGGTTCTGAAATTTTAGCCATAGCAAAGGTGAGCGGTTTATGGTCTACAAAAGCCGTGAAACTCCACCCTTCTAACCAAAACTGGAAGTGGCGGATGGATAAATGAAGCGCCAGCAGCTGTCTGTCAAAAGTGCTGTATTTGCGTTCAGTTTGGTTTAGCGATTTGCTAAAGAATGCTAAAGGTTGCCAGACCCCGCTGACAAGTTGTTCTACAACTGCCCCTATAGCTAGGTCTGAAGCATCTGTGGTTAGTGCAATGCGGGCCAAGGGATCTGGATGAACTAACAATGTGGCGTTAGCTAGGGCGTTTTTTACTTCTGCGAAAGCGCGTTCGCGCTCCGGGGTCCATTCGACCGCGTTGGAAGCTTTCTTTTTTTTGAGCGCGTCATATAGGGGTTGCATGAGCTGAGCTGCGTGGGGGAGGAAGCGGTTGTAAAAATTAACCATCCCTAAAAATTCCTGTAGCGATTTGACCGTTTGCGGCTGTGGAAAACCTTCTATCGCATGAACTTTATCTGGAAGTGGCACTGCCCCCTTCGGAGAGACTTTGTGTCCCAAAAAATCAATTTGCGATACGCCGAATTTGCATTTGGCTGGATTGATTATTAGCCCGTGCTCTTCTAGCCTCTGAAAAACCATAGTGAGGTGTTGCTCGTGTTCTTCCTCAGACGAGCTGGCTACCAGCATGTCGTCAAGGTAGACGAAAACAAAGGGGAGGTCGCGTAGGACCGCGTCCATCATTCGTTGAAAAGTTTGAGCAGCGCCTTTGAGGCCGAAAGGCATTCGCAGGAATTCAAAAAGGCCGAAAGGGGTTATTACCGCTGTTTTAGGAACGTCTTCTGCTCGGACTGGGACTTGGTGATAACCGCGGACTAAGTCTATTTTTGAAAAAATGCGCGCACCCGCTAGATGTAGTGAAAAATCTTGGATGTGAGGGATTGGGTAACGGTCATGCGCTGTAGCGTTGTTTAGTCTGCGGTAATCTCCGCACGGTCTCCAAGAACCGTCGGATTTCGGAACCATGTGAAGTGGTGAGGCCCAGGGGCTCTTCGAGCGTCTAACAATGCCCAATTTTTCAAGAGTTGTAAACTCGTCCCGTGCTATGTTGAGCTTGGCCGCGTCTAAGCGGCGAGCTTTGGCAAAAACGGGAGGTCCCGTTGTGGGAATGAAGTGTTCAACCCTGTGTTTAGCCACAGTGGCTGAGAATTTGGGGATTGTGAGTGCTGGAAATTGGGTGAGGAGTTGCTCAAACTTACCTCCTGCCGTGGTGACGTTGGCCTGCACAGGTGGTGGAGAAACTCGAGCTGAGCATGGAATAGAAGCAAAAGACAGTGCATTAACCAGGCGCCTATTTGCTAGATCCACTAATAACCCATGTGCACACAAAAAATCTGCGCCTAACAAGTTAAAACTCACCGCCGCTACAACAGATGTCCATTTGTAGCTGCGGCCGTGGATGAGGAGGTGCAGGCTCTTTTCGCCGAACGTGTCGATGTTAGAGCCGTTGGCTGCCACTGCTCCATTGCCCCGGGTGCCCATGGCTTGATCTGCGTGGGAGGGCATGACGAAACTCAGCTGAGCTCCTGTGTCGATGAGGAACTGCTTGCCTGTGTGTCCATCCGTCACATACAACAGCTTATTTTTCTCGCCGAGAACCGCTGCTGTTAACGGCTCTCGGCTTTGGCGTTTCCCGACATCGTAAACTTGCAGGGGGGAACGCATTTGCGGGCCTTCTCGGCGAAGCGGTGATGATAATAACAGACGTCGCCCTGTCTGTTACGTTTTGGCCGCGTCGCTGTCACCGTGGCCTGGGTCTGCTCCGTGGGTCGTGGCTCCTCGTGGCTCGGGGCATCAGCTTTGAGGTCTGCGGATGCTGCTGTGGGTGTCAGCTCCTTGCAGGCGTTGACGAGCCGATGAGCTTCGCTGGCCAGTGTGCGGAAGTCTTGGTGGGTGTTGCACTTCATGCTGGCGAGTGTCCCCCTCATGTGTGGCGGCAGCGTGCTGAGGAAAATAAACTGGAAGAGGAAGTTGTCATTATCCTCTTCCTTGAGCTGCAGCAAATCCTCCATGAGGGCCTTCGGATTGCCCCCTCTGTGGCCGTAGACCGCCAGGATCTTCTCGGCTCTTTCTTCCGCTGATGGGACGTAGTTCGCCACGATGGTCGATTTGAGCGTCTCGTATTTGTCCCGGGCTGGTAGTCGCCGGATCATGCTCCGCACACACTTCGAAGTGGCGGAGTCGAGTTTGGAGACGATATGATAAAACTTAGTATCGTCAGCCGTGATGCCCGCCAGTATAAATTGGGCTTCAGCCTGCTGAAACCAAGAGGCGGGGTCCTCTTGCCAGAAGTCTGGCAGCTTGACAGCGACGGCGTTCGTGCACACCATCACTGCTGTGCCCGCTGGGTGAGAGTGCCTTGCCTCGGCTCTCACGGCGGTGCTGGTGCTCGGTTGAGCCCTCTCAACCTCTTCTGCCGGGGGGAACAGCTGTCCGTCTGCTCCCTCGTCTGCGTGGCTGCTGGCGTCTGCCTGAGTCGCCACAGATGAGTCGCTTGTGGGAGAACGCCTCCGGTCCATACTCGCGTCAAGGTCACCAGTGTAGAGGAGCTGGGCAATGAAGAGGCGATTTGGTTTATAAGTGAAGTTTTAATGTTCAGCTCTTCTAACAAGTCTCATCTGGTGCAGAGAGCGGCAGAAGGGAAAAAGTGACAGAATCTCGCCAACTCACTGATTATATACAAGCACACAACAAAAGACATGCATAACAAAGGCTGACATCCCTCATTATCTTAATCCCCCCATTGTCTTGGTATTTCCTCTCCTCGTCTTGGGAGGTGATGGTAATCCCTCTCCTCGCCTTGGGGGGTGAGGGTGGCTCGTCTGGTCTCCCCTGCCGCGTCCGGGAACGTCTTTGTTCTTCACTCGGCGGTTGAGATTCCTTTGTCCTTTCAGAGGTGTGAAGTTCCTTACATATGTAATCACCAAACATTTCCACTTGCTCTAACATATGTAGGTTATGGAATATATGGTTAATATAGACCACAACATGTTGTTTTATACGTTTTTGTTTACATGTACGGGTATTTTCGCTTTATATGATGCAAAATTCTTTTTTATTTCTTGAAATTTCTCAAACTCTGAAGAGTTTGCATGTGCCAATTTATGACATGATGTCATAAATTGTCATGATGGCTGATTACTGTTAGACTCTGAAGAGAGACATCCCTGCTGCTGAGCAGTCTAGAGGTTCAAATAAACAGAAGTTGAAGCTCGGAATTTTGAACAATGATGACGTAACATTCAGTTTACATGTACTTACCTTTATCAGTGTCTGCTATTCAATTTACAGTAATCAAAGTTTGTAACATTTAATCAATAAATTGTGTTAAAAAATGATTTTTTCTCTTAAAAATCTATTTCAGATGAGGAATATTAACAAAAATCAACCGATAATGTCACAAAAATGTCATTGATTTAGTCAGAAGATCAGATTTTTTAAAAATCAACTTAGCATAAAAACCTGACCTGATCGAGAGAAACGGATGTCATTTTTGGATTCAGCAGTGCAAAATTGTCTTAAATCAGTTGAAAAAAAAACACAGACAACTTACAAAAAAATTATTTTTGTAACCCTGTGTAATGGAATCATGGTCAGTAAAATTTGGCTTTTATGACAATAATTTACAAAAAAAACTTTGTCAGAGGAAAAAAATATTTCTACCAAGTAATGTCAGTCAGTTAAAAATATAAAGTAAAATAAGTGACTGTGTGTGACTTCACCCCCTTTAAAGGTTTTGCCCCAAATCTTCAGAGGTTCAACCAACTGGTACTAGTTGTATATAGCTGCAGTATAAAGACGCCTGTGTATGGAAGGTTGAAGTCAGCAGTTAATCAGTGATCCTGGCTACGGTTACACCATAAAGACAGGAGGCTCCAACTAATTCATAGAAGAGGCTGCTGAAAAGTATAAGTCAGAGTATGGATATAAAACTTCCAACTCATCGAACATTCCCTGGAGTTCAGTTAAATCAGCTCATCTCAGAGGTAGTGTTGGTGCTGCTGTGACTCGCTTAGCCGCAGCTTGCTCACAGGGCTGCAGTGGGGGAATTGTTTCATAGATTTTGCAAAGACCTTTGACTCTTTGTTTTATATAATGTAGGACATCTCTGAAAAGCATTGGGATATCATTGACAGTTTACATGGTCAACTAGAAAAGCATCCTTGGTGGAGGTATGTAATAATAATAATAATAATAATAATAATAATAATAATAATAATAATGCATCAGATTTATATAGCGCTTTATCATAGACACGCAAAGATGTTTTACAAATAGATACAGTATTCATTCACTCCAGACAGACAATAGTAGTGGCAAGCTACTACTGGAGCCACAGCTGTCCTGAGGCAAGCTGACGGAAGCGTGGCTGCCAATCTGCACCAACAGCCTCTCCGGCCACCACCGAACATTTAGACACATTCATATCCAGTGTTATGGACACTGGAGGCAAGGTGGGTAAAGTGGACACAACGGCAGGATATCTGGGGAGAGCGGAATTCGAACTGCCAACCATCCGGTTATTGGACGACCTGCTCTACCTCCTGAACCACTGCCGCCCATGTATTCTCAGATCATCACCAAAATTTAATGGGTTCATCCTTGGCCCAAGGGCTACCTCTGGTGAAAATTTCACCAAAATCCATCCAGTAGTTTTTGCGTAATCCTGCTAACAAACAGACAGACCTTGGTAGAGGTAATAACAAACCAATAACTGTGCTTGCTGGATTCACGTTTGGAGCGAGGACTGGTGTTTGGATACAGAATGGATCTGTATCTAAACACTGTACTGTATCTGAACAGATTTACTAGCCTTTTCTTTGGTGAATCAATACTGTATGGTCATCACTAAATCCCCTATGCACCTTAAAGGCTCGGTCACACAGACCTGCACATGTGTGAATTTAAGATCTTTTTTTCCAGCCGTGTTTTTGGATTCATGGGATGAGGTGAAAAATTTAGAGTAATTACTCAGAGGTGTGATATAGTGCCAGGATCACTTATTTTCCTTTTTTGGAGGTTCTTTAGACATTTGATAATCATTGTATAACAGAAAATGTCAAGGCATTGTCTTATGAATAGAATATTTAAGCAATATTACACTCAAGGTCATACAGTAGCAGTGAATATATAACTGCAGTGATTTGTTGTAGGCCCGATGTGAAGCGGAGGGTTGAAGACATCGCCACAGTTAAAATATTCATGATACTGCACGACCTCGAGTGTAATATTGCTTTTATACAACAGTTCCACAAGCACAGTTTATTAAATGACAGCAATACTGGACAAAATATTATGATTTGTTTGTTTAACAAGATATTTGGCTCTACTGAAAAAAATAGTCCTTTCTGAATGTACCTAATTAACTGTTGCTAAGTACCTCAATCAGCATAGTTTTTTTTAACCTGGCTGTGAGTTCTGAGTGGGGTAAGTGAGACTGGACATCCTGGCAGATAAGCACATCTGTTGCAAGGTCTGTGGTGGACTTTTGCCAGTCGGTGCATCGTGACATGCACTACACAAAGAGCAGAGATAAACAAACCTATCATCTGGTCAGTCACTGCAACAGATACTGGAGTCAGTTCGTCTTGGCCTGTCCTTGCCACTGATAATACTTCTATCTGCCAAGAATGTGTCGCTAGTCCAGCAAAAGCTAGCGGTACTCAAATACTTTGCAAGCAGTTTCATGAAATGGTCAGTCAGAGAGCAACTCATACCGGCTCGGACGTCGCCCGGGTTAACAAGGTCAGGAGTTCCTGGTAGCAGAAGGTGAATTACAGAGCTGCGTGGAGGAATCTGATCAGACCTAAATGAAACAGTCATTGTCTTCCCTGACAGACTGCTATGATGATAATGATGATGATTTATGTAGGGGAGGTCCATTGAGAGGCAACCTCTATTTTTCAAGGACACCCTGTTCATACTCACAGTTACACATTCACACCTGGAAGCTGCACAGTACAACCAGTGACTGACCTGTGGCCACACTGTTGGGGTTAAGGGCTTTGCTCAAGGACAAACACTGCTGTGTTATCTGTCCCACCCAGATCTGATCCTGTCAGTCCAGGGATTGGACCAGCGACCTTCCCCTCAGTAGTCCACATCCTCTAACCATTAGGCCACCACTGCCCCATATGTAATATAGAAACGAATGGGTCTATTGTCATTTCACATATAATGCATCTGGAAAGTATTCACAGCACTTCACTTTTCCCACATTTTGTTACGTTACAACCTTATTCCAAAATGGATTAAATTCATTTATTCCTCAAAATTCTACACACAACATCCCATAATGACAACATGAAAAAAGTTTTTTTGAGATTTTTGCAAATTTATTAAAAATAAAAAACAAAAAAATGACATGTACGTAAATATTCACAGCCTTTGCTCAATACTTTGTCAATGCCCCTTTGGCAGCAATCACAGCCTCAAATCTTTTTGAGGCAGTGATGCTGGAGCTCTGACAGAGTGACCATCATGTTCTTGGTCACCTCCCTGACTAAGGCCCTTCTCCCCCAATCACTCAGTTTAGACGGCTGGCCAGCTCTAGGAAGAGTCCTGTTGGTTCCGAACTTCTTCCATTTACGGATGATGGAGGCCACTGTGCTCATTGGGACCTTCAAAGCAGCAGAAATTTTTCTGTACCCTTTCCCAGATTTGTGCCTCGAGGTAATCCTGTCTCAGAAGTCTACAGACAATTCCTTTGACTTCATGCTTGGCTTGTGCTCTGACATGCACTGTCAACTGTGGGACCTTATATAGACAGGTGTGTGCCTTTCCAAATCATGTCCATCCATCCATCCATCCATCCATCTTCTACCGCTTTTCCGGAGGTCCGGGTCGCGGAGGCAGCAGTTCAAGCAGAGAAGCCCAGACTTCCCTCTCCCCAGCCACCTGCTCCAGCTCTTCAGAGGGGATACCAAGGCGTTCCCAGACTAGCTGGGAGACATAGTCTCTCCACCGAGTCCTGGGTCTGCCCCGGGGTCTCCTCCCAGTGGGACGTGCCTGAAACACCTCAAGTGGGAGACGTCCAGGAGGCATCCTAATCAGATGCCCATACCACCTCAACTGACTCCTTTCAATGTGGAGGAGCAGCGGTTCTACTCTGAGCCTCTCCCGGATGACTGAGCTCCTCACCCTATCTCTGAGGGTGAGTCCAGCAATCCTACGGAGAAAGCTCATTTCAGCCGCTTGTATCCGCGATCTCGTTCTTTCGGTCATTACCCAAAGCTCGTGACCATAGGTGAGAGTAGGAACGTAGATTGACTGGTAAATCGACAGCTTTGCCTTAGAACTAAGCTCCCTCTTCACCACAACAGACCGGTACAACGTCCGCATCACTGCAGATGCTGCTCCAATCCGTCTGTCGATCTCTCGCTCCATTTTCCCCTCACTCGTGAACAAGACCCCAAGATACTTAAACTCCTCCACTTGGGGCAGGAGCCTGTCCCCAACCCGGAGAGGACAATCCACCTTTTTCCGGCTGAGGACCATGGACTCGGACTTGGAGGTGCTGATTCTCATCCCAGCCGCTTCACACTCAGCGGCAAACCGTCCCAGCAAGAGCTGTAGGTCATTGCTGGATGAAGCCAACAGGACAACATCATCTGCAAACAACAGAGATGAGATCCTGTGGTCACCAAGCATGACACCCTCCATTCCCTGGCTGCGCCTAGAAATCCTGTCCATAAAAATTATGAACAGGACCGGTGACAAAGGGCAGCCCTGGCGGAGTCCAACTCTCACTGGGAATGACTCCGACCGAGTGTTGGCAATACGAACTAAACTCTCACAATGGTCGTACAGAGACCGAATAGCTCGTAACAACAAGCCCGATACCCCATACTCCCGAAGCACCCCCCACAAAAATCCACGAGGGACGCGGTCAAATGCCTTCTCCAAGTCCACAAAACACATGTGAACTGGTTGGGCAAACTCCCACGAACCCTCAAGAATTCTCGAGGGTTGTCCAATCATGTCCATGTCCAATCAACTGAATTTACCACAGGTGGACTCCAATGAATCTGTAGAAACATCTCAAGGATGATCAGTGGAAACAGGATACACCTGAGCTCAATTTTGAGCTTCATGGCAAAGGCTGTGAATACTTATGTACATGTGACTTCTTAGTTTTTTTTATTTTTAACAAATTTATAAAAATCTCAAAACTTTTTTCACGTTGCCATTATGGGGTATTGTGTGTAAAATTTTGAGGAAAAAAATGAATTTAATCCTTTTTTGAATAAGGCTGTAACATAACAAAATGTGGAAAAAGTGAAGCACTGTGAATACTTTCCAGATGCACTGTACATGTAACCAAATTAAATATTGTCTAGTGCAGAAGTCACTGTTTATATACATACTCCTCCACCTGTTGACTACATTATGTGGGTCATGCTGAAACACGACAGTAGCTCATTTGCTGTTAGCTTGTTAACAATTTAGGCATCTTCCCCACATTTTTCTTGTCACTTTCTTGGCATTTTCAGATGAAACAAAGAGTCCATTACAGCAAAGCTATTATGGTTGGCTAGTCAAGACAGTAAATCAAACTCTAGTTTGTCTTTTTTGTTTAAATGGGCATAAAATATCTTGCCAGTTGTATTTAGGATGGGACTTCAAGGTCAGGGAGGTCTGGATTAGGACTGTCTCTTTTCAGACAGCCCCTCACTGTTGGAATTAAGGTATACAACACAATATTATAATTCTCACATAGAAGAAGCCACTGATATTAACTTTAATTTAAAGATTATGAAAACACAGCAAAAGCAAAGTGATACATATTTGGTGAAGCATCCAAGTGTGATTGTCGGGGAATGTAGTAACTCCTGGAGTCCCTATTGTCCAGTCAGATTGCTCTGTCAGAACTAACTGTTGTATAAACTTGTTTGAAATGTTAAAATTCCTGTTTTGTACTGGCATGATCATGACAACATGACACTCTACGCAGACACTCTATACAGACTCCACTTTCTGCAGAGACTCTGTGGGTCCGATCGCTCCAGTGGATATGCAGTGGATCAGAAAATCACGGTTCACTGTGGGCCACACACACAAACATGGCCAGGATATCCACCCGGACAAAGACACTTCATTCCCGGTGTGTACCCGCGGAATGAAGCACTGTTGGGAAATTGACTGTATCTACCATGGAACTTCTGCCTCCAATTTTGCAGAGAGCGGTCCATGCTGTGATGCAGGGGTGATTTCACTTTGCCTGGGACCACAATCCCGTTGGGCCCGCATGACGCTTGTTATGGAGGTCCTTTGTGTGACCCTCTGATATCGCATAAAAACTCTGTTAAAGCTTTGTGCATTACTCAACATGAAAAGTTCCACCTCCCCTCTCCCTGTAACCATGGAGTTATAGCACCATCTATGCTGGTAACAGAGTGTTACTGTTGGAAAAAAATAGATAGTTTTTTTTTTTTTAATGCAATGCAATTTAGTTTGTGTTCTCCTGTAAAACTTTATTTTTAAGATTTCAGTTGTAGATTTTAGAATTTATATAGCTATTTATTTAAGGTCCACAGGTATGTTGGATTCCCAAACTTTGCCCAAGCTGTTTAGGGCTCCCCAGGCTTTTCCAAGATGGCGTTCGATATCCCTCTTAGTAGAGGCAATATTGCTTCAGAGATGGGCAAAGTCATCGATCTCTCGAATATCATCACTGTCTAACAATTGAATGGTGCCTTCTGCATTGTAGGACATGTATTCTGTTTTGTGGGCATTGATGTATAGGCCTTTTGTACGTACCGCTTCAACACAGTGAAGTAGATTGTTTGTATTTTCAATGTTGTCAACAAAGAGGACATGATCATCAGCATAGTCTGCATCACTGATTTTCTGTTCTGGATAGCGCAGATTCCTGGCCTTTTCTTGAGTGAGCCTGAGTTCTTTACATTTGTCTGCTGAGATTCATAAGGCACAGTCTAGACATTAGGCAAACAGGAATGGGGCACGTGTGCCCCCATGCTGGGTATGCAGTAAGATATCAAAGAAACTGGTATCTCCGTCTGAAGAGTGAATCATGCACCGGGTCTTTCTATACAGCATCATGATTGCATTGATTGCTCCCTGAGGGATGCCGTAAGCATGAAGAATCTCAGCCATTTTCATGCGATGGATGCAGTCAAATGCTTTGGAGAAATCTATTAATAAGAGAACAGCTGATAAATTCTCGGTCTTCATACCTCTAATTATGCATCCAACTGTGAGAATCTGACCCGTTATTGATCTTGGGTTATGGAAACCATTTTGATTTTGACAGAGTAGGGGTTCTAATATTGGATGCAAGCAGCTGAGTAAGAATCGATTGTATACTTTTGTGGGTGTTGCAGTGAGGTGTGATTCCTCTATAGTTAGTTGAAATCCCAAGATCACCTTTCTTGGGAAAGGGGATTATGCAACCTTAGGTCTGTCTATCTGTATGCTCTCCACTATACACAGTGTTGCACGTGTCAAGCAGTTCCTCATTAAATGCTCCAGATTTTCAAACTTTTTCTGGAATGTTGTCTAAGCCAGTGTTTTTCAACCAGGGTGCCCTGGTACGGTCAGGTTTTTTGTGGGAAATTTTCTAATTTCACTTATTATTTGGTCCAGTAAAATGCAAATAATTTGTCATTGTTGTGCATGGGTTAATGAGTGTCTACAGAACACATGCACAACAATGGCAAAGTAACAATGTATGCCAGTTATTTTGGGACAATATCATCATTGGTAATTAGAGCAAATGAACAAAGCATTTTTTCTGACTAAATCACTATATTCAAGGTTAAATATACAAGGTAAAAGGTAAAAATCATAAATTGCCCTGCAGATGCCAGTGGAGTTTAAACTGTTGCTTTGTACTGTGGTAGTTTGGAGAAGAGCACTTTATTTTTTAACAATCATTTCCATTCAGTATACAGTATCTCACAAAAGTAAGTACGCCCTTCACATTTTTGTAAATATTTTATTATATCTTTTTATGGGATGACACTGAAGATATGACACTTTGATACAATATAAAGTAGTCAGTGTCTAGCTTGTATAACAGTATAAATTTGCTGTCTTCTCAAAATAACTCAACACACAGCTATTAATGTCTAAACCGCTGGCAACAAAAGTGAGTACACCCCTAAGTGAAAATGTCCAAATTATGCCCAAAGTGTCAATATTTTGTGTGGCCACCATTATTTTCCTGCACTGCCTTAAATCTCTTGGGCATGGAGTTCACTAGAGCGTCACAGGTTGCTACTAGAATCCTCCTCCATGACGACATCACGGAGCTGGTGCATGTTAGAGACCTTGCGCTCCTCCACCTTCCGTTTGAGGATGCCCCACAGATACTCAGTAGGGTTTAGGTCTGAATACATGCTTGGTCAGTCCATCACCTTCACCCTCCGTTTCTTTAGCAAGGCAGTGGTCGTCTTGGAGGTGTGTGTGGGGTCGTTATCATGTTGGAATACTGCCCTGCAACCCAGTTTCCAAAGGGAGGGGCTCATGCTCTGCTTCAGTATGTCACAGTACATGTTGGCATTCATAGTTCCCTCAATGAACTGTAGCTCCCCAGTGCTGGCAGCGCTCATGCAGCCCCAAACCATGACACTCCCACCACCATGCTTGACTGTAGGCGAGACACATTTGTCTTTGTACTCCTCACCTGGTTGCCACCACACATGCTTGACACCATCTGAACCAAATAAGTTTATCTTGGTCTCATCAAACCACAGGACATGGTTCCAGTAACCCATGTCCTTAGTCTGCTTGTCTTCAGCAAACTGTTTGTGGGCTTTCTTGTGCATCATCTTTAAAAGGGGCTTCCTTCTGGGACAACACCCATGCAGAGCAGTTTGATGCAGTGTATGGTCTGAGCACTGACAGGCTGACCCCCCCACCCTTTCAACCTCTGCAGCAATGCTGGCAGCACTCATATGTCTATTTTCAAAAGACAACCTCTGGATAAGACGCTGAGCACGTGCACTCATCTTCTTTGGTTGACCATGACGAGGCCTGTTCTGAGTGGAACCTGTCCTGTTAAATCGCTGTATGGTCTTGGCCACCATGTTGCAGCTCAGTTTCAGGGTGTTGGCAATCTTCTTATAGCCTAGGCCATCTTTATGTAGAGCAACAATTTTTTTTTTTTTCAGATCCTCAGAAGTCTTCGCCATGAGGTGCCATTTTGAACTTCCAGTGACCAGTATGAGAGAGTGTGAGAGTGATAACACCAAATTTAACACACCTGCTCCCCATTCACACCCGAGACCTTGTAACCCTAACGAGTCACATGACACCGGGGAGGGAAAATGGCTAATTGGGCACAATTTGGACATTTTCACTTCAGGGTATACTCATGTTTGTTGCCAGTGGTTTAGACATTAATGGCTGTGTGTTGAGTTATTTTGAGGAGACAGCAAATTTACGCTGTTATACAAGCTTGACACTGACTACTTTACATCGTATCAAAGTGTCATATCTTCAGTGTTGTCCCATGAAAAGATATAATAAAATATTTACAAAAATGTGTGGGGTGTACTCACTTTTGTGAGAGACTGTATATTGTAACTAACAACTGTGAATGGACATTTGTAACGGTATACCTGCAAACTTGGAGGAGCCAGGCTTGGAGGAGCCAGGAGCTTGGCTTCTTCCCTTCTCCTCCTCCTCTTCTGATGAGCATTCATAATTTAACTCAAATGTTATTATTTGGAAAAATGTCCATTGTTTTGCCGTACTCCATTAATGTTGCCTAAAGTGCTGACCAGGAGTCGACAGTAAATAACGGTTACTAGAACACCTTTGAAGCAGAGTGATACATATCTAGCGAAGTTGGAGTGCAGTTATCATGGATTTTAGTGACTCCTGGAATCCCTATTGTCCAATCAAATTGCTCAGTTGGAACAAACTGTGGTATAACCATAAACATCAAATTCTACACCATTTTTCAAAACTATTGTTGTTGGCCAGTATAATTAAAATCATCACTACTGGACAAATTTATATCATTCATACTACACACCCTTACGTGACCTGAATTTTTTTTTTTCCAGATTTTCCAGATATGATAGGAGCTCCTCCGTTCCAATGGGATACTGATGATTATGTTTGTGCTTCCAGTGCCTGCCTGCAGACACATTGGCTCTTTACAGCATTAGTGAGCAGTCGCGGCTGGATGGGCGGGGACTGCAGGAGCTGTGCCCCACCATGTTGCAACAGTTGGACTCTGGCAGCTGCAAGGCCCAAAAAGAGGAGGAGCAGAGCAGTGACACCTCTCCCAGACCCTCTGATGCTGAAGGTGAGCACTGACTGGTGAAGGTTAACCACCTGCGATGACTTTTATTTTGCATGTATTTGTAAATTGTACTTAGAGCATTGCATGAGTTGCAGCATATTTTAAAGTTCCTTTATCATCCAAAGCATATCTGTAGGATGTAGTTTTGCAGTGAGTACAATTCTAGGAGCCCTTGTCAGCTCAGATATTGCCAAACGTTAAAGAACACATTCTTTTACTATTTCAGATCTCCAAATGTGTTTTTGTTGCCTAGAGATAGTGCTGTTGTGATGTTCCTAAAAGAAACGAAAGCCAAAATAAGCATGCACATTTAGCCAAGGCTTAGATTAGATTTCTCTGTTTTGCCTCAAGAACACAGCACATCCTGTGGAGTCGAGAGCCCTCCCTCAGTGAGCATTTACAATCTAGAGTGTAGATCTCATGCAGGTAGAGACAGCCCATACAGGAGAGCTCATCTTTCCTCGACTGCTGACCCACTGAAACTTCATACGGGCTGCTGATCAACACAACCATCAGGATGTCCTTTAGAGCCCTGAGAGCAATTTTAACATGCAAATTCAGTGCAAAAATGTGGAGTTCAGCCCACAGCACTGTTTGAAAAAAAAAAAAACCTGTGGGCTCAGCTCTGGCATCTGTCACTGGTATAAAAAGCAACCTAATGACAGACTCTGAGGTTTTGGTTAACTTGTGCAATGTTTTGTCCTAAAGGCCTCAGCAGCACATGTCCGAAAGCACCACAGCCCCAGGAAAGTTCCTTAAAATGTCATTAGTTTCTACTAAGAGAAAAAATGAACAGCTTATTTTTTTGGCTGTGTGATGACTTCAGGCTTCACTCTTCTGTTTGGCTAATGTCATTGTGCTGCAGCCTGTAAACCTATTTATGTTATCTATGACAGGTGAAGAAGAAAAGACACAGAGCACTGGCCCCATTTCTCACTCTCTGCTGACAAATGTGTTTTCCCTTATCAGCCACCCTTGCCCTCAGCTCTCCTCACACTGGCCCTGTAGAGAGCTTATTTTGGCCTGAGTGCAGTTTTTCTTTCTGCAGAGTTTCATGATGAGCAGAGGGGCCAGTGCTGTGGAGATTTATACCTATTCCACGCCTCCCTTTTCTCATATTTTCTATAAGAAACTGTATATTTTTTCCATAACAGAGATTTTAGTGAAGAAAGGCACTTTAGATTACAAAATGTCAGTGAAAGAAGATGTCTTTATGTCGTGTTCCCTCATATTTTTTCATGTTAAATTGAGTATAAACATATTTTTGTGTAAAATAGATTGAACTTATTTCAGTCTTACAAATGGAAATGTGAGGTTACTTGTGAGGCACTTTTTTCCTCTCACAGATTTGGGTTACCAGCAGTGGTCTGGTGATCTGTCTAGGGTGTACCTCACCTCTTGCCCAAAGAAGCTGGGATGGAGTTTTGATTTGCCATTCTGACCAGCTTTCAAGCAGTTCTTAGAGTTTTCTTGCTCTTCGGGATCTCATCTTGATCTCCACAGTTCCCCTCAACTACCATCTCTGAATTATATTTTGTTCTGTGGAAACTGCAAGCTGAAAACGCTTTGCTGTCTTCTTGTAGCCTTACCCTGCACTGTGGGCATCATCACCTTTCATTATTGGGGTCTTACACGGCTCTTTAGTGGAACCCATGGTTGCTGAGTGTTTTTACACAAGGTTTGGAGAGTCAAATAATTTAAAACCTTTGAAATTGGCACCAGCTGACCCTTGCTAATGACAATGTTGATGTGCATAATAAGCTGTTTGAGAAATATTTTCTAAAAATGTGCAAAAAGAATCTGAGACATGGGAACCGTTGGGGTGCTCAGATTTTGGCACCCTAAGTGGCACTTGCGAAAAATTTTTGTTTGTTTTTGTTTTGTTTTTTTAAGTTAACTTTATTAAATAAAAAGGTTTTTTTACATATTGATCAATATTGATATATATCGTGATATAAATCAAATCATTATTTCTGTCAAGCTTAAAGGTTCCGTTTTACTTGTGAGATGTGAAGCTATAACAAGATTAATTTTGAATATTTATTTTCTATCAGAAGTCGAAGCTGACAAATGTAGTGTAGAACATTATACTACTGTATTTCAAATAATTATAAAACATTATAAAATATAACTATTTTATAATATTCTGCTCACCAACTTACCCATAGCTGAGTGAAGTACATGCTCAAAGCACTGCAGCTGTAGCCACTTGTTTAGTGATGTGGCCTTCACTATATTTGTCCCACTGTCGTGATGCAGACTTGTTTGTCTTCACTCAGTCTCCAGGATGCTTCGGTCAGTCCTAAAGCAATGACCTCACCTGTATGGTCTTCAGGAAAGTTTGAAAACATTTGCTTTTCAAATTCCAATTTTGATTATTGAAGTGGGCAGTGAGGCTCATATATGGTTCAGATGTGCGACTTGACCACAAATCTGACATTGTGGTGAGAGACGGGGGCCACCTGGATCCAGCAGGACAGTGGTCTGAACCGGTGCCCAATTGCGAGGCCCAGCCGAGGAACTACCAGACTGACGGCGGTCGGTGACGGGGCCTAGACGGGGCCCAGCGGAGAAGCCGCCTAGCCAGACGGCGACGAGTGGCTGTGATTGGTGGATTCCGGCTGCGCCGGCGGTGCACGACATAACTGGCCAGGTAGACGGAGGCAGGCGCCGGCGATAGACGGCGGTGATCTGCGGAGCTGAGCAGCGTCACTCGGCGGAGAAGCTGCGCAGGAGCAGCGGGTCCAGTAGTGACCGAGCTAGTTGAGGCCTAGCCGGATTCTCTGCTTATTTCTATCCACAGGTCAGTAAAATGCCACCCAAAAAAGAGGAAATGGAAGAAATTAAAAAAACTCTGAACTTTGTGTTAGATGAACTGGCCAAAGTGACTAGCCAGCAGGACAAAATATTAGACCTAATACAGGAGGTACAAGCCCTACATTCAATAATAAAAGAAAAAGACAAAAAAATTATGGACCTGGAGCAACACGGGCGTCTTTTGGAGCAACGCGTTGAGGATCTTGAACAAGGTTCTCGCATTGATGACATAGTTATAAGTGGACTAGACATCAGATATCAGTCGTACGCCCATGCCGCTACAGGACTGAGTGGTGAACATGCTTCCATAAGTGAATCAATGTCCCTAGAAAACCAAGTGCTTCAGTTCCTTAATGATAAAGACATTAAGGTAGAAGCCAATGCGATCTCAGCCTGTTATGCTTTACCGAAGAAAGATAACAAAACAAAGAAATCAATTGTGATGCGCTTTGTGAACAGGAGGGTGAAAAATGACATACTGAGGCAGGCCAGAAAACTAAAGGAAACTCAAGTTTACCTAAATGAACACCTGACAAAAAAAAACGCTGAATTAGCACGGCAGGCACGGATGCTAAAGAAACATAATAAGATACAGTCAACCTGGACAAGAAATTGTAGAATTTGGATTAAACTAAATGGAACACCTGAGCAAGCAAAAAGTATAATGATCAGAGATGCTACTGACTTAGATAAATACAAATGAACACTGACTATGAAACACAGAGTGAGGAAACTCAAACTCTAAAAATATGCCACTATGCTGAACATAAACCACAAGAGATGGAGAATGATATTGATCCTGATAACCACTTTTTCAATAATATTCATAACCACTGTGAATATTACACTGAAAAGCAATTCAAAAGTCAAGTGCAATTAGATGGTAAACTGTCAATAATACACTTCAATAGCAGAAGTCTTAACAAAAACTTCTCACAGATTCAGGACTATTTAAAACAGCTAAACAGAAAATTCACAGCTATAGCAGTCTCTGAAACCTGGCTTAATGCAGACCAGGCTCCCCTGATGGCAATAGAGGGATATCAGATGTTTAACATTAACAGATCTCAAAAAAAGGGTGGTGGTGTTGCACTGTATATTGATGACCTATATAGATGTAAGCTTGTAAATGAAATGTCCTCAGCACTACCAGGGATTCTGGAATGTGTTACTGTTGAGATTGACCTAGACAAAACAAAAAATCTAATCATAAGCTGCATATACAGAACGCCGGGAACTTGCATTGAGACATTCAGAGATAAATTAGTCGAGCTGTACAATAATATTACTAGTAAGAAAATGGTAGCAATTTGTGGAGATTTCAATATTGATCTACTTAATCCACATCAACAAAATGTAGTTACAGAGTTCATGAACTCTATGTACAGCATGAGTCTATATCCCACAATAACACATCCCAGTAGAATCACAGCTCACTCTGCTACACTTATTGACAACCTGTTTGTCAATGTTCTCGACAAGAAAATAGAAAGTGGATTATTGATAAATGATATAAGCGACCACTTGCCAATCTTTGCACTTATCCATGGCCACACGGGGCCCAACCCAGAAAAAATCTCAAAATCGTTCAGACACAAATCACCAAACGCAATCAGTTCTTTTAAAGAGGACTTGCTGAAGCAAGACTGGACAGAAGTCTATGTATCAGATGTAAATGAAGCCTATGACACATTTACAAACATTGTAACCACTCTTTATGAAAAAAACTGCCCATTAGTTAAAAAAAAGCTTAAACACAAATTTACTGACAAACCATGGCTAACCAAAGGACTACAAAAGGCGTGTAAAAAGAAAAATTTATTGTATAAAGCTTTCATAAAGAAAAGGACAAAAGAAGCAGAGCAGCGGTATAAAACATACAAAAATAAGTTAACATATATAATAAGATGTAGTAAAAGAGACTATTACAGTAAAGAACTGGAAAAAAACAAAGACAATATTAAAAATACATGGACAATAATCAACAGTATCCTTGGAAATAAAAGCAGAAATACCAGCTACCCAACTAACACTCCAAAAAATAATAAATCGACTCCGAATGTGAATATAGCTTCACCTGCAGATGAATTTAATAATTTTTTTGTTAACATTGGACCTAAACTGGCCCGAGAAATACCCACTACGGTGCCAACAGGTGATTCAATATGCAATAACACTGCTGTAAAAGACACCATCTTCATAAAGAACACAGACGAAAGAGAGGTCATTGAAATTTTTAAATCGTTCAAAAGTAAAACATCTACTGACTGCGATGGTATTGATATGCTACTAGTCAAAACTGTTATCGAATGCATAGTGAAACCACTGACGTATATCTGTAACCTGTCTCTCCAATCAGGTATATTTCCCAATGCAATGAAAATAGCTAAAGTAATTCCGATTTACAAGACAGGCGACAGAGGGGAACTCTCCAACTACAGACCAATTTCACTATTACCGCAATTTTCCAAGATACTTGAAAAAATATTCTATGAGAGAATTGACAACTTCATACTGAAGAATGATTTATTGTGTGAGCAGCAATATGGGTTCAGACACAAAAGGACAACAGCATATGCCCTAATGGAATTTACAGAAAAAATATCAACAGCCATTGAAAATAAAGAGTATTCAGTTGGAGTATTCCTGGATCTTAAAAAAGCATTTGATACAGTAGATCACAATCTATTATTAAAGAAACTACAAAATTGTGGTATCAGAGGGGTAGCACTGTCCTGGTTAAGAAGTTACTTAAAGAATAGATATCAGTTTGTATGTGTTAACAACAAAAACTCAGAGCTACTGAAGGTCACCTGTGGAGTCCCACAGGGTTCAGTTTTGGGACCATTATTATTCAATATGTATATAAATGATATATGTAAAGTTTCAGAAAAAATGGACTTAATATTGTTTGCTGATGACACTAACCTGCTATGCAGTGGAAACAACTTGGAACAACTTCTGGATACACTCGGAAAGGAATTAGGAAAGCTGAAACTGTGGTTTGATTCAAACAAATTAACGCTCAATTTAAGCAAGACAAAATTTATAGTCTTTAACAACCATCACAACTACCCAGTACCCAAACTCAGTGTAAATGGTGTAGAGATTGAAAGGGTATCCGAAACTAAATTCCTTGGAGTAATAATTGATAACAAACTGTGTTGGAAGCCACATATTAATTATATAAAAGGTAAAGTATCCAAATCAATTGCAATATTACACAGAGTGAAAAATTTGCTGAATCAACCCACACTATACACCTTGTATCATTCATTAATACTCCCATACATGACATATTGTAATGAAGTATGGGGAAATACATATAAAACAAACATATATCCACTCTTTATGCTTCAAAAGAGAGCTATTAGAATAATCAACAAAGCAGCTTACAGGGAACCAACAAACCCACTTTTTCTTAAACAAAAAACTCTCAAGTTGAAAGATCTGATTGACTTTAAAACCGCAATAATAATGTTCAAAGTGAAGAATCTATCACTGCCCGCAAATATCCAAAAGTTGTTCCAAACAAGGGAGAAACGATATCACTTCAGAGGAACATGTATATTTCAAAAGCCTACAGTGAGAACAACTACCAAGCAACACTGTATTTCAGTGCAAGGTGTCAGATTATGGAACGATTTTGGACCTGAATTAAAATCATGTACAAAGCTTGGACAATTTAAACAAAAACTAAAGGAAGAAATACTCCAAACATATTTACAAGACGACATGTAAACTCACATAAGGATTGACATTTCCAGCCTGTGTTGTGTTATAGCTTAGTTTTTCTTTTTTCTCTGTGACACTATGTCTTAGATTTGTTTTTGAATAGTAACCGCTTAACTTAGACTAGCTCAGTTTTCTTTTTCTCTCAGTCATATTTTGTCTTAGCCTTGTTTTAAATTGTAATCGCTCTTGTCTTGTTTTTTCTTTTTTCTCCTTTGAATTCTTGGATGGAATATGGGTGGGCAATATAAGCTGCGGCTTCAGCCATCACCCATTTCGGATAACTCACGTGGAATTGTATAGTAGAAGGAGTCTTTGTCTAATTTGACCTTGTTGTTATATTATACAGTTTCTTTTAACCTGTAATGTACTATCCGAAATAAATTCATTCATTCATTCATTCATTCAAAGTATGGCACATTTTGTAGCTCCTTTGCAACAGTTTCTCTACATTCCATGTACAGCTGAGAAAGTGTCATCTGGGACAAATATTTATGGCCAGAGAGTTGGTAACAAGGGTCAGTTACTTTAATCAGTCACTTTGTCTGTGCTTAAATAGCCAAAATATCTTCACATTACTGAATTCCTCATACCCTTCTTTTCAACAATCTCCTTGTCTGTTGAGCATTGGGTAGCGTCTGCTTCAGTGTCTTCTTTGGTAACTCTGTCACTGGACTCATAAAGATCTTTTATACCAGCTTTGAATGTAGCATCATCATGGGAAACGCCATCTCCGAATCATTTGAAATAAGGTCTGGTGTGAGCCAAGGTTGCATATTGTCACCCATACCATTCCTAATGGTTATTGACTGAATATAGAGGAAAACAACAACAAAAAGAAATGGTATCCAGTGGACACTGTTCAGTCAGCTTGAAGACCTTGATTTCGCAGGCGATCTAGCTGACATCGCAACAACTAGGCACCAACTATAAGAAACAAAACAACCATTTTGAATAAATATGCACAAAGTACAGGCCTAAATATAAATGTAGCAAAAACCAAAACAATGATCATACGTAAATGCAGATATACAACATCCTATCGCCATCAACAACATGCTCATAGAAAGTGTAGAGGATTTCACCTACCTAGGAAGTATTGTCAGCACAGACAATGGCACTAAAAAGGATATCGGAGCAAAACTAGCAAAAGCAAGAGCAGCATTCACCAAACTTCAGCCCATCTGGAAGTCAAATACTTACAGCACAAAAACCAAGCTCTGCCTATTTAACAGCAATGTAAAATCTGTTTTGTTATATGGATCAGAATGCTGGCGAATCATACAGAGTGATATGCAAAAAATAGATGCTTTCCGCAACACCTGTCTCCATAAGATCTTGAGAATCTACTGGCCCAACAAAATTTCAAATGAAGAACTTTGGAAAAGATGTAATACTAAAAGAACTTCTATAGAGATCAAACAACGGTGATTCAGATGGCGAGGGCACGTGCTAAGAATGTCAAATAACCGAATACCAAAAGTTGCTCTAAACTGGACACCACCAGGGATAAGAAAGCCAGGCAGACCACAAACCACTTGGAGAAGAACAGTTCAAGCTGAACTACAGGAGATGGGATACACCTGGGGACAACTGTACTGAATTCCTTGGACCCTTCTTTTCAACAGTCTCCTCGTCTATTGAGCATTGGGCGACGTCCGTTTCAGTGTCTGCTTTGGTAATGCTGTCACTGGACTTTTCATTAATGTTTGCTGTCGTCATTTTCTTTTAAGCCCGCTCCAACTTTTACAAGGCTGTGCTAGCCCAAACATTAGCAGGTATGCTAAGCCCCGGCTATTGGTCCTACGCACACTGTTGTGTGTATCAATCGAATGTGACTTCGAGCCACATGATTGGTTCAGTGCGGTGTATTCTCATTTTCATTGGCTTTTCGTGTTGTCTGTCAAAACACGGAACAAATGAGTTCTCATGAGGTTTCATCAATTGTGTTTTATGTCTCTATCGAGGAAAAGTTATTTTACGGTAATTATCGTTATTGTTTTATCACGCAGCCCTAAGCTGTGGTCAAACAAGGGAATGCATCATAAGATAAGATAATCCTTTATTAGTCTCACAACAGGGGAACTACAACATTGCAGTAGCAAAGGGATAGTAGCAGTCTGAGCAGTAATATAGCAAAAATCACTATATACATAGTGCTTCTACTTATTATTTGTTTTTCGGGGTCACCACAGCGTATTATCACCTCAAGTCGTGATGAGCCACATGTCGATTTGGCAAGGATTTTTACACTGGATGCCCTCCCTGACACAACCCTCCTCATTTATTCAGGCCTGGGACCAGCACAGGGAACGCACTGGCTAGTGCACCCCCTGTGGCTGGGTAACCAACTTTCCTTCCCCATTCTGCTATGCTGAGCACCAAGCTAGAAGGCAGGAAGTACCATTTTTAGATGGTCTTTGGTATGACCCAGCCTTGAACCCACAACCTCCTGGTTGTTGGGGTGGATGTTCTACCATAAGGTCAACGCTCCGGTCAGTATATACACAGTGCAAAAAGATAAAGAAGTAAAACAGTTTTTACAGTTAAAAAAATAAGTAAAATAATATTTATAGAACTAGTAATCAGTTAAATAAGGTTATTCATCCATCCATCCATCCATTTTCTTCCTCTTAATCCTTTTCGGGTCGCAGGGGGGCTGGAGCCTATCCCAGCATCTTTGGGCGAGAGGCAGGGTACACCCTGGACAGATCGCCAGTCCACCGCAGGGCCAACACAGAGCAACAGACAACCATTCACTCTCACAGTCATACCTAAGGACAATTTAGAATCCCCAGTTGATGCCAATTAACCTAACTTGCATGTTTTTGGCATGTGGGAGGAAACTGGAGAAATCCCAGAGTAAACCCACGCAGACACGGGGAGAACATGCAAACTCCACTCAGATCACTGTTGGTCGGGGACTGGGATCAAACCCAGGATCCCCCAGCCAAGGGTGAGTTGCTGTGCTGCCGCAGTGCTAACCACTCCGCCACCGCGCTGCCCATAAAATATATATATATGTATATATACAGTATATATATATATATATATATATATATATATATATATATATATATGGGATGGAACTCGGACTCCAGCAGAGAAAACAGCTTAGCCACCATCCTTCTCTCACCTATCACCTTCACTGCGTTGAGGTGGCACCCCAGAACAGAGCTGGCCTTTTTGATCAGCCTGTTCAGTCTCTTCCTGTCGGCACCTGTGATACTGCTGCTCCAGCAGACCACTCCATACAGAATGGCTGATGTCACCACAGATTCCTAGATGGTCTTCATGGAGTGCTCTCCCTGCACTCCAGAAGTCACCTGAGTCTCCTCAGAAGGAACAGCCTGCTCTGTCCCTTCTTGTAAAGTGCATTTTGTCATAACTCTGGCTCTCACGAGCCAGGAAAGGAGATACGAGGGCGACCAGTGAGTTAGCGTAGTTTATTAACAAAGCACACACTACACAAAATAACGAACAGAAAAGTAAAGAGCCACGTGGGGCTAAAACACACACAGAACTAAGGGAAACATACCACCCAGGGAGAAAGGCTAGAGAGGCGGCGAGGGAAGAATACACGCCGAGTCGCAACACTTACTTTGGGTGAAGCGCCGAGGTAACGGCGGACTGAAGCTAGACGTAGGAGCTAACAGTCGTGGGAACACAAGGAACGTCTTCCCATAGCGAGGTCGCAGCGACGAGTAACTCTCGGCTGTTCGCTTAAATGGGGGAGATGATTTGGGAATAGGAGACAGCTGTCCCAGCGCAGCTGAACTAGACAGCTGGCAATCAGCTGGGCGCTGTCAAAGAGCGGGCCATGGAAGACCCGGCACGGACTACCCCGGAGCAGGAGCGAACTGGACAACCTGAACGCGGAGAAAAGATAGTTCAGGTCGTGACAGTACTCCTCCCCCGAGCCGCGCCTCCTGGAGCGGCCTAACCCCCCCCCCCCCCCCCGAGGGAAGACCAGGGAGGGCGGTGGGGGCCAGATCTGGGAGAAAGGGAGGGACCAGAAAAAGGAGGCAGGGAAGAAAAAAAAAAAAAAAACCTAGATACAGTATAGGGTCAGATACCATAATAATCTTAACCCCCCCCCCAAAAAAAACCATCACCCCCTCCCCTGCAGAGGCCAGACGGTCTGTGCAGGTGACCACAGGAGGTGGGGAGAAACGACAAGAACCAAAATACAGAAACATAGCGACACAGTCATGGAAAAAGTTCACAATAACTTAGGGTGAGGACAATAAAAAAAAAACTCATGTCCCGAAGGCCAAAAACTACAAAACTCTGAAAAAATAGACTTATACAAGTAAACCCCGACCAAAACAGAATATACAAAGGATGCAAACCGGGCATAAGATCCAAAAATAGAGCCTGGAACTGCAAATTGGCATGAAGATAAAAATACAAAAGGAACAACTCCTCAAACACGTATTAGCACAAAAGTGTCACTAAACAGTCTGGAGGAGGATATAAATACAGGAAAACAAGACTACTCGGAATGAGGCCAGGCAATGTGAAGCAAATGCTACTTAAGGAGAAATTAGAATAGGATCATACTGGGATTATAAAACAAAGAAAATAGTCCAAGGAAATTTTAACTGGGATAACCCCACAATAAGGACTCTAGGGCAGAGAGTTCCTTGATGTCCTGAAAAGTATTAAATTAGGGAGGACAATCAAACGCAAGGCAACAAACAGTCAGTCAATTCTTCCAGGACGTCAGCAGGTGGAGCGGGGCAGGCGATGACAGCTTGTCCGGCGGGCGGCCCGAACTCCACCAAGCCAGGAACCACAACACCAGTTCGGGTGGCCTACCCGAGTCCCAGGCTAGGAGACACAGTTTCTCCGGAGGCCGACCCAGATCACCGAACCAGCCAGATGGCTTCCCAGGCAGTCGTCCCGTGACCTCAGACCACGGAGAGCTGAGGGAGAGGTCTTGGTGCAGCTTCCTCCCTGAGGGAAAAGGCAGGAGGAAACTGACCCAGGTGAGAAAAACCCCCACAGTAGTAGGGGGAGAAGAGATGGAGGCCAGGGGCAAAGTTGGCCTGCCCTCTAATGGCAACAAGGGTAGGGGGAAACTGGCCCGGGTGAGAGGAACCCCAACAGCGGCAGGAGGAGAAATGATGGAGGCAAGGGACGAAGTCAGCCTGACGTCAGGCGAGCACAATCCTCCAGCTCCCACACTAACCGTTACCCGGACCGGCGCAGCACCCCCGGTGGACCCCTATCGGGCCGGCGCAGCACTCCCGGTGGACCCCGATCGGGCCGGCGAAACACTCCCGGTGGACCCCAGCTGGACCGAGACAGCACTCCCGGTGGACCCCAGCTGGACCGAGACAGCACTCCCGGTGGACTCCAGCTGGACCGAGACAGCACTCCCGGTGGACTCCAGCTGGACCGGCGAAACACTCCCAGTGGACTCCAGCTGGACCGAGACAGCACTCCCGGGCGCAGCATCTGAGGCGAACACCGTGCAGGGAACCGGAACCTCCGAGATGGCACCCAGAGCAGGTTCGTCTCCGGTGACCCTGGGGAGAGGCTCAGAGGGACAAAAGGAACCGGGATCAGGATCACCGGCAGCGGCAGAGCCCGGCGGAACAGGCTCGAGCGCAGCAGACGGCTGCACCCGGCCCGCCCCCCCGAGAGACAGGCAATAATGCTCCAGAATAGAGAAGAGAAAAACAAAATAGAGCACTTGCCTGATCTCGGGTTCTACTGCCATCCAGGACTTCGATGCTCCGGGCTCAGCGTGCAGGACTCCGTCCTCCGGCTCCAACTCGACTGCGAATGGCTCCGCAGCCGGCATGATGGTTTCCACAGTCAAACGACCTCCAAACGCCGAAGACCGCGTCGACAGCCCACCTGGCGTGGGGGCAGGAGATCTGGACTCTGCTGGGCCGAACCATTCCTCCGTGGAGACCCGGGGACGCTTAATCGTCGGCGCTGGCTCCAACAGGCAGTTCGACCTTCTCCTCTGCCCATAACGTGGCTGCAGGGCTGGGGCAAAACCCTCCAGGACCGCAGGCCGCCTCCTCCTCGCGCAGCGGTGTACACCTGGCACCGGGGCACACTCAAGGGGAAGAGACACAGAGGACGCAGGTTCATATTCAGTTTTTGCAGCGGGAGGAGAGAGCTCAGGGGACTGTGAACCCTGAACTCCTCCCCCAGGAATCAAACAAGGCAATTCACTCATAATGGGAGGAGAATGAAAGGACACTTGCCTGATTCCCGGAGGGCCGGTGGAACCCGCTACAAGGGACTCGAGTCTCTCTTCTCCCAACCGGATAGAAGTGGGGAACCCCCCGGAGAGATGAGGCGGTGCTACCCGCACCGGATCGGGACCTGGAACACCTGGAGATGAATTTGCGCTTCTCCCAGCGGCCGGAGTGAATGACGAAGAGGGGGGTGAAACAGCTGAGGAGAGCTGGGGGCCCAAAGCTGACGGGACAGCGGGGAGAGCGGGCCCAGGAGCGGGAGCAGCTGATTCACTTCTTCGGCGAGACACGGGAGCAACAGCAGGCTGGGAGGCGGAATTCGTGTGGTTTCCTGGAGCGGGATCCGGACGGGACTCTCGCTGAGATGAGTGGGGAATTTGGGAGCGACGTCTTCTGAACGTGAGGTCGGGAAAACGCCGCTCCTGTGCGATGAGCGAAGCCAACAGGTCAGCGTATTCCGGATAATCGTTCAGCTCCGGGTTCTTCTCGACCAGCCTGACCGCTGCAATCACGTTCTTCATGGCTACGGGGGGAACGGCGGTGGAAGAAGCGGCTGCCACTCGATCCGCAATGCGCATCGCTGTCATTCTCATCTTCTCCGGGGGAAACCCGGTTGACGTCACTCTATCCTGGGGATCACCCCTGGGTGAGGCGAACTCCTGGACTGGATCGGCGGCAGGAGCGGGATTCCGAAGCGAGGAGCGAAGGCGTTCTGTCCTCGGCTTCCTGCCGGAGTTCTCCTCCAGCCTACGGAGCCTCTCCCAGGCCACAGAGATGTCTGCCCTCCTTGCCTTAACCTCGGGGAGAAGGAAGTAGCGAGAAAAGCAGTTAAGCATACCCTCGGCGAGCTCCAGGCGCCAGCGTATCTCGCTGGGGGCATCGTAGAGGTCCGTGGTGAATAACGTTCCGTCCACAAGGTCCAGAGTCTCCGAGAGATCGTGGCCTGGGTGCCGCATGAGTCTCTTGGAAGGAGACATGATACTGGCTCGCCCGTACCCAGAGGAAGAGGAAAAAAGGCGTCGAGTCCTTACAGCCAACTCACGGTCGCGGCCGTCTCACTAGGGCTGCGACCTACTGTCATAACTCTGGCTCTCACGAGCCAGGAAAGGAGATACGAGGGCGACCAGTGAGTTAGCGTAGTTTATTAACAAAGCACACACTACACAAAATAACGAACAGAAAAGTAAAGAGCCACGTGGGGCTAAAACACACACAGAACTAAGGGAAACATACCACCCAGGGAGAAAGGCTAGAGAGGCGGCGAGGGAAGAATACACGCCGAGTCGCAACACTTACTTTGGGTGAAGCACCGAGGTAACGGCGGACTGAAGCTAGACGTAGGAGCTAACAGTCGTGGGAACACAAGGAACGTCTTCCCATAGCGAGGTCGCAGTGACGAGTAACTCTCGGCTGTTCGCTTAAATGGGGGAGATGATTTGGGAATAGGAGACAGCTGTCCCAGCGCAGCTGAACTAGACAGCTGGCAATCAGCTGGGCGCTGTCAAAGAGCGGGCCATGGAAGACCCGGCACGGACTACCCCGGAGCAGGAGCGAACTGGACAACCTGAACGCGGAGAAAAGATAGTTCAGGTCGTGACACATTTGTGTTGTGTTACCAGTCCAGTTTATAACTGTTTGATTCTGTAGTTTTGACTGTTACAAATCTTATTACTCATGAAAAGAAGACCTGTAAGGGAGCATTCCTGCTGGAGCAAAGTAACTAGCAATGTGCATAATGTGAAAATGTTTAGAAATTGCATCTCCCTGGAGGAAAATAAAAATCCAAGCAATAAAGGTTGCATGCTGCTTTCGATGTCTCTTGTCACTTTCCCATGTGGAAGACCTAGTTAAAAACACTGCAGATTCTCAGTGAAGTAGTTTTCTGATCATATTAACAGCAAGAAACTGCTTGATTTAGCACACATTTACATAGAATAAATAATTTGGTTTGGCAGAGGTAGTTCACCACTGACAGGTGATGCTCATGATAATGCTACATGTATTATTGTAAATCTGTAATTTGTTGACAGTACTTTTTGGTCTCTAATTTGGTTACTATTACTTTTCCTCCTCATACCAACCTTGGTGGCTCCAGTTTGGGGGTTTTCTTTCTTGAGCGTGACGGTGATCAGTGCCTTCTCCCTCACCGGAGTCCTCATCATGCCTCTGATGAAGACGCGCTATGTGAAGCACGTGTTCACCTTTTTCATCACTCTGGCCATTGGCACGCTGTACTCCACAGCCATCCTGCAGCTGCTGCCAGAGGTTTGCTGTCTTAGACGTTCATATATCTTCGCACATCTTTCACACGTCTATAAACCATTGTTTTTCAGAACACGGAGACCAAATTTAAAAGTGCCTTGATTCACTGTATTGCATGGTTGTTTACCAAACTAGTGCACCTTTGGCCAAGCTCTCCTTTGTGTTTCATGTTCATAAATCTTGTCTCTTCCTGTCTTGGGTTTCCTTTCTGTGGGTTTCTTGAGCTCTGTGTCGCTGCAGATTTTGTTCTTCCCTCTTATGTGTATTTTGTGTGTTCCACACAAATACTCATAATCCAGACCAGCTGTGACGTTTCATTAGAGTTGGGTTT
The DNA here is from genome assembly GCA_020510985.1 of Pholidichthys leucotaenia. Lineage (NCBI taxonomy): Eukaryota > Metazoa > Chordata > Actinopteri > Cichliformes > Pholidichthyidae > Pholidichthys > Pholidichthys leucotaenia. The sequence goes on from CM035838.1 coordinate 439,075,909, forward strand.
TCTCTTTTATCGTGGGCCTGAAACAGTCATTCTAGTTTTTATGTTGGTTTGGTTTTTTAGCTTAATATTTTTTACTTTTTGCCAGACAGCCCTGGGAAATGGAGCACCACACTGGTCCACTGTCCTTCACATTGATACGTGACCCCTTGCTTGCAAGGCTTCTTTTGCAGCACATGGACTATTTAAAGTTCATTTGGCCCCCTTTGTGTCCGCGGTGGTGTTCACCCTGAGGCTGTAACAGTGGTGCAGATGCACATGAGTGAACTAAAACGTGTGTGTGTGCGTGCGTGCGCGCATCCATGGGGGGGGGGGTGCACAGGTGTGTGTGAAACTTTAAACTATAATTACCTCCTCTTTCTCATGACAACAAATGTATCAGGGCTTGAATGCTGCCAATTATGGGTTTCAAATCCAAATTAAAGGTGAGATCACTTCAACTTAAAACCTGTCCAGGTTTATTTAATTAAACTTTTTCTCCCATTCCAGGGGTGTAATCAGTCTGTGTTCTCAAATTGTTCTAATCAATGTAATCAAGATCCCCTCTGAACTAATCGGCTCTTTCTTCTCGCTCCTTCCTCTCTGTCTGTCCTCTCTGCTGATCAGTGTGGGGTTATGGCATCCTATGCGTCACGCTGATCTCTCTCTGCTCTCTGGTCGGAGCGAGCGTGGTGCCCTTCATGAAGAAAACCTTTTACAAGCGACTGCTGCTCTACTTCATAGCCCTGGCCATTGGCACACTCTACTCCAACGCCCTGTTTCAGCTCATCCCAGAGGTAGCGTTGATGCTGCTCCAACTCACTGAGGTGCAGATTGCTCACAGGGCCTCAGTGCAGGAGTGTTCCATGGTTTTTGCAAATACTTTTGATAATTTGTTTTATTTTACACAACATCAGATAACTGGTAAACATTGAGATATCTGTGAATTTCTTTTCTTGATTCTAAATTCCCGATTTTATTGCAGACTTGGGTGGTATCTACATACTTTTCATACCTTAAATAACATAATTTTAATGCAGTAAATTGTGTTTGGTGGTTTTTTAAAAAAGAAATGTCCATAATACAATGGGGAATTTAGTATTTGACCCCCCCGCTGAATTGCTAATTTAGTCATGGACACCGCTGTCTAGTCTTACTGGAGGGTTCAAGGAAACTGACATCAGTAGATCAAATGAAGATACAGATTGGTGTTACCTTTTCCCCCAGTTATGCAGAGGCAAATGCAACACCCAGCTTTATCCATTCACCATATATACACAGCACAAAATGCAAACTACCCCTGATAATTTATTGATTTGCCATGGTGCAGTGTTTGTCCATCTGTCCACAATTCAAGCAAATCACTGCTCCTGCTAGGCAACTGCCTGGATGCTCACTGAACTCACACACAGTATCCTCAGGTAGGTCTGCACCCAGGTCATGCTAAGGTCACAGGATATGAGTATGTGTTATTTAAACTTTCAGTAGGTCTAGGTTGTGTGCATGTATGTTTATAGAAACGAAGGCACCAGAATAAGCTAATCCATCATTAACAATATGGTTTATTTCCAGCTGGCAAACATCTTTGTCACTGTTCAGAGCTAGGTTTCCAGATCAGAACTGGGAACTATAACCCCAGTTCCGGTGAAGTTGGGACATTGTGTAAAACAGTGGTCCCCAACATCCGGTCACTGAAACGTTCAGGTTTCCGTGGGAAATTTTGTAATTTCACTTCTTATTTGGTCAGAAAAATTGCAAATGATTTGCCATTGTTGTGTATGTGTTCTATAGGTACCCATGCACAGCAATGGCAAATTATTTGCAATTTTTTGGACCAATTAAGAAGGGAAATTTCAGAATTTCCCACAGAAACCTGAACATTACAGGGATCGGAGGTTGGGGGCCACTGGTGTAAAACATAATTAAAATCAAAATATAATGTTTTAAAAATCATTTTCAACCTCTATCCAACTGAATACACTACAAAGACAAGATATTTGATGTTCAAACTAAACTTTTTTTTTTTTCCAAGTATTCACTCATTTTGAATTTGACTCCTGCAACATGTTCCAAAAAGGTTGGGAGAGGGGCATCTTTACCACTTTGTTACATCACCTTTCCTTTTAATAACACTCAATAAGTGTTTAAGAATGGAGGACACTAGTTTCTAAAGCTCTGTAGATAGAATTCTTTCCCATTCTTGCTTGATCTACGACTTCGGTTGCTCAACACTCCTGGGTCTCCGTTGGCATATCTTTTTTTCTTTATAATGTGCCACACATTTTCAGTTGGAGACAGGTCTGGACTGCAGGCAGGCCAGTCTCGTACCTGCACTCTTTTACTACAAAGCCACACTGTTGTAAAATGTGCAGAATGTGATTTGCCATTGTCTTGCTAAAATAAGTCCCTGAAAAAGACGTTGCTTGGATGGCAGCGGTTCCAAGGTTGTCATAGCCAGGAGCGGTACTGGGGTTAAGCTCCCAGTGCTCATAAAATGCTCCTTACGGCGTGCGTCTCGAAAAGCCTCTGACAACTAAGTCCAACTCCTAGCCTGCCTGTGTGGTTTAGTCTCTAAGCCCGGCGGAACTGCTTTTACTAATAGGAGAAGGGGCGAGGGCGGATCTCTGGCGCCTTAAAACCAGATGCTTCGGGTAGATGGTGGCTCGTCAACCTGGGAAGGTAGCCCATCTAGGGGAAGGTAAACCCTGATTTCAAACCTCCGCTGCCTTGCGGCACACCCGGTCACGGAAAAGGCTTCGGGAGTCAACCCTGAGGAAAAATCCGGAGTCGGAGCCCCTAAGGCAGTTCTCTGTTGTGCTCAACATCGTTCTGGCAGCTCCTGCGACGGAGCTGGTGCCAAACTATAGCAGCCCTGCTGTTCCTTTGGATTCATCAGTGACGTGGAGAGGGGGGACATGCTGCACGGGTAACATCTTGTCCTCCATATCTTCCTGCCCAGGCTTGAATCCTACCAACGCCCAACGCTGGAAGGTAGAACACCGGTGCACATCGGCCTGTTCAGCCACAGGCGGTGCTGTTCCAGCAGAGTAGACGTTTAGGATTCTCTTCCATGGTCATCATAGACTGACGGAGGCCGACGACGAAAGATGGCAGCTTATGTTGTTCCAAAACCTGTATGTGCCATCCAGCATTAATGGTGCCTTCACAGATGTGCAAGTTACTCATGCCATGGGCACCAACACACCCCCATACACCACAGATGCTGGCTTTTCAAAGTCAAGTCAAAGTTAACTTTATTGTCAATTCTGCCATATGTACAGCACATACAGAGAATTGAAATTACAGGACTTCCGGTTGTGACATGTAGGGAGAGGACGCACAGGTGAAGGCTCCCAGTTCGTTTTTTGCTATCTTCCTTTTTAAAACAATCTTTCTGCAAGAATTTCGACATATCCATCACTGCTTGATTAGTTAAGCCTATTCCTTATAAAATGAGCAACTCTAAAAACACGAAATCAGTGAATAGCGGACAAACTCCAGCCACACATGCTGCAGTGAAGCTAGCATTCTTTGCTAACAGCTCTCCGACAACTGCAAAAACTTCCGCAGTCTCCGAGGAGCCGGCTTCAGCTGCGGCGGTGGCTATGGACCAACCTGTCAGCTGAATTCGCAAAACAGAGAACCTCACTCAGGGAAGATGTCTCCTTCCTGATTCAAGAAGCCATTAAACCACTACAAGCTTCACTGGACTCACTACAGACAACAATGAACTCTTTTCAGAACCGTCTCATCTCCGTGGAGTCTGTAGCTGGTGACAACTTTGAACAGTTAACGGCAGCAGAGTCCACCATCAAAACGCTCCAGAACGAAAACCAGTCACTTCTGGACCAGATCGACGACCTTGAGAACCGCTCATGGAGAGCTAATCTCCGTATATTAAATATCCCTGAAGGCAGTGAGGACAGCAAGGACCCCCTAAAGTTCATATTGGAGGTACTGATGCAAGCCATGGGTCCCGATGTTTTTCCTGCTCCGCCTGAACTGGAGAGAGCCCACCAGACCCTGACCTCCAGATCTGGCCAGAGATCATCCCCCTGCACGTTCCTGGTGTGCTTCTCCAGATTCCAACAGAAAGAAGTTGCATGCGCTGGGCCAGAAATCACGAGCTTAAATACCAAGGTGCCACTCTGAGGGTCTATCAGGATGTCAGCACAGTGCTCGCTAAAAAGAGGGCTGCGTTTGACTGTGTTAAACAAGCCCTGTACCAGAGGAACGTCAGATTTCACCTGCTGTACCCGGCCTGGCTGCGCGTAATGTGCAGAGACGACGTGCTCACCTTCGGCACGCCCAATGAAGCTCAGAAGTTCCTTGTTCAGAGGTTCAGCAAGAAGTAGGCCTACATCTGTCAAGTGTTGGTGTGTACAGCCTGGAAATGATTAATCATCTGAAACTCAAAGACGTGTACGTTCACCGATTTAATCTACTTTGTTAACCAGCAGTTCTTGGACCCAAGGTATGGTCACTTATTGATGCTATTGCTGGGTTAGCCAGTACTTTGTTGTGTACAAGTATACAGTATATCCTTCCACCAAACAGACCACTTTTGTTTCCCTTCAAGGTTTCTGCTTTGTATATTTTCATATACATATATGTGTGTATGTGTATACAGTATGTATATATGCTCATCTGTTTCATAGACGTTATATTATTCTACTATTTTATTTTAGTTTCTACCTTAGTGTTAACAGCCTTTAACACATCACCAGTTGCTGGGAGCCTTCATGGGCAGAAGTATCAAGAGAATGTATTACCAGAAGTTTTTGGAAATAGTGCTTAGCCTGCAGCTTGCGTCAGAGAGAGGGACAAGTATAGGCTTAGTTTTAGTTTCAGTTCTGTTTTTGTGATGTATGTGGGACAGGGTTTGGGAAGGGGACACCACCACAGTTTTGCAACATATGTCTGCCTTTGTTCACTTTAGGGAAGAAACGAACAAAGCTATACACTTTATCACAATCGTTGCCTTATTTCATTTCTACTTTTACCTTTTCAATTCACTCTTTTTAGTTAAACATGGAGCATGGTATTGCTGCAAAGAGGGCTGCTATACGATTCATTAGTTGGAATGTAAAAGGCTTAAATGGACCTGTTAAAAGAGCCAGAATATTCAATCATCTTAAGTACTTAAAATGTGATGTCACATTTCTTCAGGAAACCCACCTGCGGGTCAAAGATCAAGTCAGACTTAGAAAAGGATGGGTGGGTAATGTATTGCATTCTAATCTTAATTCTAAAACATGTGGAACTGCCATATTGATTCACAAAAAAATCCAGTTTAACGCAAACACGTCATCTCAGATCCACAAGGAATATTTGTAATGGTCTCTGGGCTCCTCAACCATAAGCCTGTGATTTTGGTCAATATCTATGCCCCAGATTGGGATGATGATAAATTTATGAGGAAAATAATCTCATTAATTCCAGATCTGAACTCACAACAATTGATCTTTGCTGGAGATTTAAACTGTGTCATAAATCCAACACTAGACCGTTCTAATTCTAAATCTATAAACCTTTCCAAAAAAGCCAAGCTACTGTCAGATTACATGGACAGATAGGAAGTGTTGATCCTTGGCATTTTTTATTTCCGCAAAGTAAATCATTTTCTTTTTTTCCTCTGTACATCACTCATATAATAGAATAGGTTATTTATTTATTGACCAAACTCTTCTCCCCTTTGTCACAAAAGCTGAATACTCAACTATAACTGAATCAGATCACGCCCCTGTACTACTAGATCTTGCATTTCCTCTTTATAAATCGGAACGCCCCTTTTGGAAATTAGACAGGGGTCTTTTGGCTGATGAGGCCTTTTGTGAAATGATATCCCAAAAAATTGATGACTTTATTGAATTCAACAAAAAAGACAACATTTCCCCTTCCCTCCTCTGGGTAACCCTAAAAGCTGTTATCAGGGGTGAGATTATAGCGTACTCTGCTAAGATAAATAAGATGAAAAGAATTAAACAAGAGGAACTCATTAAATCAATATCCATGGTGGATGATCAGTACTCTGTCTCTCCCCTGAACTCTATAAAAGAAAGCTGGACGGCCAAACACAGTATAATTTATTATCAACTGAAAAGACGAAATGTCTCCTGTTAAATCACGGGGCTGTGTCTATGAACATAGTGACAAAGCTGGCCGTTTGTTAGCACATCAACTCAAGTGCTGCTCAGTCTCTCAACAGATCCCTCAAATACGGAAAGATAATGGTGAACTAACTATTGACCCAGAAGAAATTAATGAAACATTCACTTCGTTTTATTCAAATCTATATATGTCAGTGATGACAAGTGACAGTACAAACATGGAACATTTCTTCAGTAATCTCCAGGTTCCTTCTATAAATACATTACATAGAACTGAGACTGAGCTTCCATTAAAACATATAGAAATCATTAATGCAATAAAGGCAATGCAGAATGGCAAGGCGCCCGGCCCCGATGGGTACCCTATAGAGTTCTTTAAAAAGTTCTCTAATAAATTATCTAATATCTTACTTGATATGTTTAATGACTTTGTCCCATGGGTCACTACCATTGACACTGACTGAAGCATCAATTACTCTCTTGCTTAAATCAGGTAAAGATAACACAGAATGTGGCTCATATCGACCCATCTCCCTTCTAAACAGTGACGTGAAGATCTTAGCCAAAGCCCTTGCCTTGCGCCTAGACCACAGTGCATGGTGTGATTTCAGCTGACCAGACTGGTTTTATTTTGGGGCGTCATTCATTTACAAATATTCATCAGCTTCTTAATGTTATTCACTCGCCTGGGTCCAGTGTAGTACCTGAGGTGGTTATTGCACTGGACGCAGAAAAAGCATTTGACAGGGTAGAATGGGGATATTTATTTGCATGTTTAAAGAAGTTCGGTTGTGGCCCTAACTTCATCTCATGGATTAAACTCTTATCTTATATACCTCACCCAAGGCCTCTGTAATTACAAATGGTAAGCATTCACAGTATTTCCAGCTGTCAAGGGGCACCCGTCAGGGATGCCCTCTCAGCCCATTACTATTCGCCCTGGCCATAGAGCCTTTATCCATTACACTCAAATCATTGCCATCAATAGGTGGAATCTACGGGGGGGGGGGGGGAAGCAAAGAGTTTCTCTATACGCAGACGATTTATTAATGTACGTATCAGACCCCGTTTTAAGTGCTCCTCATATTATCCAGGCTTTGAATAGATTTGGCACATTTTCTGGATATAAACTGAACTTTAGTAAAAGCGAATGCTATCCTCTTAATGGTCTGGATCTTCAAATACAGGACAATGCCCTACCATTCCAAATGTCCAGAAATGGCTTTAAATACTTGGGCATTAATATTACAAGGAATATGCTAGGGCTTTACCAGGAAAACTTCTGTCTGCTATTTGAGAAAGTCAAATTAGACCTGAAGAAATGGAAAATACTTGACCTGTCCTTAGCAGGAAAAGTGACTTACATCAAAATGAATGTACTTCCCAAATTTCTTTCTGTTTCAGTGTATCCCACTTTATCGCCCTGAATCTTTTTTTAAATCCATTGATAAAGTCCTTATTTGATTTATATGGGATGGGAAGAACCCTAGAGCATGGCTAGAACTGTTACAGCGGCCTAAAATGCAAGGTGGCTTAGCTCTTCCAAATTTTTGTTAATATTATTGGGCCTCAAACATTCAGAAAATCATGCATTGGCTTCACTCTCCTGGTACAGACTGGTGTCACTCTGAAGCTGCATCTTGCATTTGAACATCTCTTAGAGCCCTGGTTACCTCCAGTCTTCCCCTCTCTATCTCACAATATACTAATAATCCAATCGTGATAAATACCCTTAAAATATGGTTTCAATTTAGACAGAACTTTGGGTTCAAAAATCTTCTTCATCTAAGTCCTATACACAACAACCACCTTTTCCCCCCAGCTAGATTAGACTTTGAATTTACTCTTTGGCAAAGACAAGGCATTTATAAGTTTAAAGATTTGTATATAAGTTATACTCTCAGGGGATCTAGGGACAAATTCTTTTCTGTGTGGGACCCAGTGTTGACATATTTGAGATGAAAACTGTGCCCACTTAGCAGACCTCATGCATTTGCACTTGTGTTATTTGTCCATGTGAACCATAGTGTATAGCACACAGCTTCAGCAGTGGTGAACCTATGTATATGCTTTCCTTTTTCTTTTTTTTTTTTTTTTGTTTTGAGTGGTGTCCTGCATGTTCTTGGAGGGGTGGGGGTGGGGCATGGAATTATTGGGGGGAAAAAATAATATGTGAGCATTGTTCTGAGGGACTTCTCTGATTGTTACTGTATGTGTATGTACACACCCTGTAACATTGATGCTCAATAAAAAAAACTTATAAAAAAAAAAAGAATTGAAATTACGTTACTCTGAGACCCACAATGCAACAAGATGAACACTAAGTAGGAAATATGAATATAAAGTATAACATCTAACACCAAACATCAACGGTTTGCATGGTAAAGTTTTAACTTGCACTTGGGGATGTAACCACCAACTGTTAACTGACAATGGTTTTGCAAAGTGTTCCTGAGCCCAAGGAATAACCTTTACAGAATGATGTTGGTTTTTAAAGCAGTGCTGCCTGAGGGGTCAAATGTCATGGGCATTCAGTGTTGGTTTTTGCTTTTGCCGCTTACATGCAGAAATTTCTTCAGATTCTCTGAATGTTTTGATGATATTATGGACTGTAGATGATGAAATCCCTTAATTCCTTGCAATTGTATGTTAAGAAACGTTCTTTTACTGTTGGACCCATGCAGTTGGTGAACCGTGCCCCATCCTTGCTTGTGAACGACTGAACCTTTCAGAGATGCTCCTTTTATACCCAATCATGACACTCACCTGTTTCCGATTAGCCTGTTCACCTGTGGAATGTTCCAAAAAGGTGTTTTTTGAGCATTCCTCAACTTTTCCAGTCTTTTCTTGCTCCTGTCCCAACTTTTTTAGAACAATTGAAAATGAGTGAATATTTGCAACAAAACAAAAAAGTTTATCAGTTTGAACATTAAATAGCTTGTCTTTTTACTGTATTCAGTTGAATATAGGTTGAAAAGCATTTCTGAATCATTGTAGTTTCCTTTTATTTACATTTCACACAACGTCCCAACTTCCTTTACAGTGTCAGTTTTTGTTTCAGTTGAATTGTGAATATGAAAAGGAAGTACCTTTTGACCTTTGAACACCTCAGTGTACCCTGATGCTTTGTTACCACCTAAGCCTGATTATTTTTCTAAGGTATAAAAGGACATGAAATTAACAAATCATGCTTGTATACAAAACTCAGATTTGAAATTATAAGCTCCATTTTGCAAATTCATGTCCCAACTGATCCATTTGAGGTTTACATTATAGCCGCCATGAAAGTAGAATTTATTTCGTAGTCTTCATTGCTAATACTGTCTCCCTGTGATAGGCCTTTGGCATTGACCCTATGGTGGATTTCTACGTGTCAAAGTCTGCAGTGGTGTTTGGTGGCTTTTACCTCTTCTTCTTCACTGAAAAAGTCCTCAAGGTGCTTCTGAAGCAAAAACATGGGGTGAGTTGATACAGTCAATGACATGACTTGTTTGTTACTCCAAAAATGGCAAGAAATGCATTTGCATACTGTATGAGCTGAGTGATTATGCTGGTGTTGATTTTGCCAGAGGTGTATGAATGTGCTTGTCACCTGTGTTTGTGTGTTTACAATCATCATTGGTGCAGTTACATGCGTTAATGTTGGCTAACTGCTATTGTCAAGCAAGTTGATACCCACCACGAGATGTTGTTTTCAAAGTTATTCATTCATCTTCTTCCGCTTAAGCCTTTTTGGGTCGCGTGGGGGCTGGAGCCTATCCCAGCATCTGTGGGCGAGAGGCAGGGTACACCCCAGACAGATCGCCAGTCCATCACAGGGCCAACACAGAGAGACAGACAACCATTCACTCTCACAGTCATACCTAAGGACAATTTAGAATCCCCAGTTTGATGCCAATTAACCTAACTTGCATGTTTTTGGCATGTGGGAGGAAACCGGAGAAATCCCAGAGTAAACCCACGCAGACACGGGGAGAACATACAAAGTCCACTCAGATCACTGTTGGTCGGGGGCTGGGATCGAACCCAGGATCCCCCGGCCAAGGGTGAGATGCTGTGGTGCCACAGTGCTAACCACTCCGCCACCACGCCGCCGTTTTCAAAGTTAGCGATAGTAAAAAAAAAAAAAAGAGAGAGGTTTTTGTTTGCATTGATATATTTTATTTAGTTTTTTCACTTTTTTCTTAATCCTAAAAAAAAAAAAATGGTTGTTAGCAGCCATCTTGTCTCTAACATTACATCTTTGTCATGCAGCCTCTGCTTACAGACTGTGGAGGAAGTGAGAGATTTTTACAGAATGTCGAGCAGTTTTAATAGATGTTTATTGGTATATTTTATGTTTTAATGGAGTTTTTAATGGTCCTGAACACCAATCCAATCATTTTGCCTGGATCAAATCCAATACGATATCGGATCAGCCCATCTGTAGCTGCAACTAATGATTATTTTGGTGGGCGACTTACCTGAAGATAATTTTTTTTGATTAGTTGAATAATTATGATTATTTCTGTCATATCCACCATCTCTGCTTCCTGTTGGCATGGCTCCTATTCGGGGCTTCAGTGCGTGTTTTACCTCACCTGTTTAAGTCTGCACACCTGTGAATATTACCTTCTTGTCAGTCTCTACTTTAATATAACGTAGCCTGATTTAGGACTGTGCGATATGACCAAAATTTCATATCACGATATAAGTAATCTTATATCACAATAACGATGTATATTGCAATATACATTTTTATCCCCCGCCTGTCGAATCTCAAAAGGGATGAAGAGCCCTTTGGGCAAAGACCAAAAGGGGTTTATGTTATGGATCAATCTGTCTGTCCGTCCATCCGTCCCACTATTGTGAAATCACATTCTCCTACAGTTTTGCTCCAATTGTTTTGAAACTTGGTACCATGGTTTGAAATATACTGAGGATGTGCATATTGCAATTTGGTTCTGATCAGATGATTTTGGGGGGAATTGTAGCCCCTGACCTATGACCTCCTGTTTCATCTCACTTCATAGACAGTAACTGTCTTGTGAAATCAACTCCTACTACAGTTTTATTCCGATTGTTTTGAAACTTGGTACCATGGTTTGATCTACTCTGATGATGCGCATATTGCAATTTCACTCTCATTGGATAGGTCAAAGGTCAGGTCAGATGTTTCTCTAAATCTTCTGAACACAGTAACTGCTGAAAGAAATGATGTAGACTTTTCAAATCAATACAGTGGTTGTATCTAATACACATCTTGGACAACTTACACCCTCACCTAACTATGGGTTTGGGGTCAAGGGGTCAAAGGTTCAAAGTTAACATTACATTTGCACTAGTTGCTCTATGGTAAATGCTACATTTACAGTTACTATAAAACAAGTAAAGCTAGGGCCACCAAACCTGGTATACAGGTTCACCTTGGGATCCTTAACTCTGACTATGGGTTTGGGATCAAAATGTCAAAGGTCAAGGTTAACATTCCTTATGCCTTATTGCCGTAAAACAGGTAAAGTTAGGGTCACCAAACTTGTACCAAGTTGGTACACAGGTTCACCCTGGGACCCTGAAGTGTGACTATGGGTTTGGGATCATAAGGTCATCATCAAAATGGCTTACACTACCGTTCAAAAGTTTGGGGTCACCCAGACAATTATTTTGTGTTTTCCATGAAAAGTCACACTTATTTACCACCATGAGTTGTAAAATGAATAGAAAATATAGTCAAGACATTGACAAGGTTAGAAATAATGATTTGTATTTGAAATAATAATTTTTTCCTTCAAACTTTGCTTTCGTCAAAGAATCCTCCATTTGCAGCAATTACAGCATTGCAGACCTAACATGATTGCACAAGGGTTTTCTAATCATCCATTAGCCTTCTGACGCAATGAGCAAACACATTGTACCATTAGAACACTGGAGTGATAGTTGCTGGAAATGGGCCTCTATACACCTATGTAGATATTGCACCAAAAAACAGACATTTGCAGCTAGAATAGTCATTTACCACATTAGCAATGTATAGAGTGTATTTCTGATTAGTTTAAAGTTATCTTCATTGAAAAAAAGTGCTTTTCTTTCAAAAATAAGGAAATTTCTAAGTGACCCCAAACTTTTGAACGGTAGTGTACGTATAAACTATATCTCAACAGCAAAGGAAGCTAAGGTCACTAAACTTGCTACACAGGATCACATTGGGATTCTGGCCTCTCACTATGGATATGGGGTCAAAAGGTCAAAGTTAACATTGTCTGTGCCTTATTACTGTATAACGAGTAAAGTTAGGGTCACCAAACTTGGTACACAGGTTCACCCTGTGACCTTGAAGTGTGACAGTGGTTTTGGGACCACAAGGTCAAACGTCAACATCAAAATGGCTTATAAACTACAGTGGTGTGAAAAGTGTTGGCCCCCTTTCTGATTTCTCATTGTTTTGCATGTTTGTCACACATAAATGTTTCAGATCATCAAACAAATTTAAATATTAGACAAAGATAACACAAGTAAACACAAAATGCAGTTTTTAAATGAAGTTTTATTATTGGGGTGGGGGGAATCCAAACCTTCATGGCCGTGTGTGAAAATGTGATTGCCCCCCCTAACCTAATAACTGGTTGGGCCACCCTTAGCAGCAACAACTGCAATCAAGCGTTTGTGATAACTGGCAATGAGTCTTTTACAGCACTGTGGAGGAATTTTGGCCCACTCATCTTTGCAGAATTGTTTTAATTCCGCCACATTGGAGGGTTTTCGAGCATGAACTGTCTTTTTAAGGTCATGCCACAGCATCTCAATCGGATTCAGGTCAGAACTTTGACTAGGCCACTCCAAAGTCTTCATTTTGCTTTTCTTAAGCCATCCAGAAGTGGGCTTGCTGGTGTGTTTTGGTCATTGTCCTGCTTGAGGTCATGAACAGATGGCCGGACATTCTCTTTCAGGATTTTTTGGTAGACAGCAGAATTCATGGTTCCATTTATCATGGCAAGTCTTCCAGGTCCTGAAGCAGCAAAACAGCCCCAGACCATCACACTACCACCACAATGTTTTACTGTTGGTATGATATTCCTTTTCTGAAATGCTGTGTTACTTTTACACCAGATATAATGGAACACACACCTTCCAAAAAGTTCAACTTTTGTCTTGTCAGTCCACAGAGGATTTTCCCAAAAGTCTTGGGGATCATCAAGATATTTTCTGGCAAAACTAATACGAGCCTTTATGTTCTTTTTGCTCAGCAGTGGTTTTCATCTTGGAACTCTGCCATGCAGGCCATTTTTACCCAGTCTCTTTCTTATGGTGGAGTCGTGAACACTGACCTTAACTGAGGCAAGTGAGGCCTGCAATTATTTGTATGTGACATGTTTGGTAAAACTCAGAAGCAGACTCAGACTCAGAATAAACACAATTGTCCTTTATTGTAGAGTGTAAGCGTGTGTGCGTGTGTGTGAGTGAAGAAGTGTGCAGCTGGGTGAGCAGAGCACGGTTCAAACTGGCAACCCTAGGAGAGAGAACAGACAGGCGAATGAGTTCACTGAGACCAGGGTGAATAAACAGGTGAATGTTCAGTCTTACAGGATGGGCAAAGGGCTGAGGCGCTGAAGAGCTCCCAGAGGTTCCGAACCTGCTGCAATCTGTTCCGTGTCCGAGGTGTCGCCGAAGAGGGAGGTGAAGAAGTGCAGGTGAGTAAACGGTGCTCATGCAGAGTGCAGATAGGAGCCCTGATCCGCTGCCAGGAGGAGGAGGCCTGCTGCCAGGAGGTTACCACCTGTGCACAGGGGAGAAAAGGTGAAGTGGAGAAGGCATGGAATCCCTAAGGCTTACTTGGAGTTGGAGAGCTCAGGCTCCCAGAAGACCTGACGGAGCAGGATGAGACGAAGGCGGAGAAACTTCAGAGCAGGATGATGAGGTTGGACGAGGAGGTCTTTCCAGACCGAAGGAGCATTGACGTCTCCATGCAGACCAAAGGGCAGCATGGCTTAAGAAGGCTGATGAGTGGACCAGGTGTGTGCGCAGCTGTGGAGGCAATTAGGGCAGCAGGCACGCAGAGCAGATCACCACAGTATCCCCCCCCCCCCCCACGGGACGCCTCTCGGCGGCTGATCCAAACTACCTGGGTGCGTCCGGTGGAAGTCCCTGATGAGCTGCAGATCCATCACAAAGGGGGGACGCACCCAGGATCTCCATTCTGGACCATAACCCTCCCAGTCCACCAGGTACTGGAGGCCGTGACCCCTGTGTCGGACGTCCAGGATGGAGTTGACTTTCCAAGCAGGGTCACCGTCGATCATCACCGGTGGGGGTGGCATCTTGGGAGGGGGGCACAGAGGGCTGGAAACAAATGGCTTTACCTGAGAGACGGGGAAGGTGGGACAGATGCGGAGGGAGGGGGGGAGAGCCAGGTGCACAGTGACAGGATTAACAATGTAGATGATGGAGAAAGGACCAATAAAGTGCTGGACTCAGTCTTAAGATTGATGTTTTTTTGTGGACAACCATACCTGCTGCCCGACCCGGTAGGACGGAGCTGGGGTCCTGTGGCTGTTGGCAATGTCCGAGTTGCGGTCCGCCGTGCGTCGAAGCGTGGCCTGGGTAGCCTTCCACAGCCGGCGACAGCGCTTCATGTAGGCATGCATGGAGGCCACAGCAATGTCTTGCTTGTTAATATATTTAAAAATTGCATAGATTAGTATTACTTATTCATATTCTACCTTTTATTGCATGCATAGTTCTTTATTTTTATCTTTAGTGCTACTCCATGTTTAATGTTGCAGCATTGCACCGAGACAAATTCCTAGTTTGTGTACTACATGAACAATGGCAATAAATCTCATTCTGATTCTGATTCTGATTCTGATTCCTCCTCTTCCGGAACAGTGGGGGGTTGTATCCAAGGGAGGCCTCAAACGGAGAAAGACATGTAGCAGAGGAGACCATAGTGTTATGTGCATACTCGACGCAAGGCAGGTGGGAGCTCCAGGATGCCGGGTTGGCGGCAGTAACGCACCGCAGTGCTGCCTCCAATTCCTGGTTGGTGCGCTCACACTGACCATTACTCTGGGGATGGTCCCCCGAGGATAGACTTACCATGGCTCTGATAGCCTTACAGAAAGCTTGCCACACCTGCAAGATGAACTGGGGCCCACGGTCAGACACGATGTCCACCGGGATGCCGTGGAGCCGCACCACAGGTAGGACAAGCAGGTCCGCTGTCTCCTTATCTGTAGGGAGCCCCTATAGGGGGATGAAGTGGGCTGCCTTGGAGAACCTATCCATGACCGTGAGGACAACGGTGTTGCCTGCAGAGGGGGGGAGACCGGTCACAAAATCTAGGGCCACGTGGGACCAGGGTCTGCTGGGGATGGGAAGGGGATGAAGCAGGCCCACCGGTGGAGAGGAGGATGTCTTGCAGGTGGCGCACTGGGAGCAGGCTCGAATATACTTTCCAACGTCCCTCCATAGCAACGGCCACCAGAAAGTTCTCTGAAGTTGGGCCACTGTACGCGCCATCCCAGGGTGGCACAGCAGCTTGGAGGTGTGTGCCCAATTAATGACCTCACCCCGGACCGCAGAGGGCACATACATCATTCCCGCTGCCCCCCCCCCGCTCGGGTCAGAATCAGATTTATTGCCATTGTTTATGTAGTACACAAACTAGGAATTTGTCTCGGTGCAATGCTGCAACATTAAACATGATAAAATAAAAGAAATAAACTATACATGCAATAAAGTGTAGAATAAGAGTGAGTAATACTAGTCAGCAGTTTAAATATATTAGCGAGCAGCAGATAATGTGGAGAACCATATAGTGCAGTCGGTAATGCAGGAAGAAAACAGTGATTGACATGAGTCTGGTTGAGCTGCTGTACATAGTGCACGAGAGTCAATAAGTCACTTAGTGTTCAGCAGTCTGATGGCAGAGGGGAAGAAGCTGTTCATGTGACGGGAGGTTTTAGTCTGGATGGACCGAAGTCTTCTACCTGAGGGGAGAGGGGCAAACAGTACGTGACCAGGGTGTGAGGGATCGGCTATGATCTGGCCAGCACGCCTCCGGGTCCTGGAGATGTACAAATCCTGGAGAGATGGGAGCTTGCAGCCTCAGTCTCCTGTGCTCTCCTAACCCTCTCCTTGATGCCCCACGAGAGGGCGCTCACGATGCATAAAGGAGGAGCAACGGGGTATGGTGGCACCTCAGCAGCGTCAGAGGAGTATTGTCTAGAGAGGGCGTCCGGCTTGATGTTCTTAGACCCCGGGTGATAGGTGATGGTGAAGTTAAATCTGCCGAAAAACAGGGACCAGCGGGCTTGCCAAGAGTTGAGTCGTTTGGCCGTCCTGTGGTACTCAAGATTCTTATGGTTGGTCCAAATGACAAAAGGCTGGGAGGCCCCCTCCATCCAGTGACGCCACTCCTCCAAGGCTAACTTGACTGCCAGCAGCTCCCAGTTCCCGATGTCACATTTCCTCTCTGCAGGGGATAGACGGCAGGAGCAGAATGCGCAGGGGCAGATCTTGTCGTCGGCGGGAGGGCGTTGAGACAACACAGCTTCCACGCCGGCGTCAGAGGCATCAACTTCCACCAGACATTGTAGAGCGGGGTCCACCTGGGCCAAAATAGGAGGAGAGGAGAACAATGATTTCAATTGAGCAAAAGCTGCCTCCGCCTCCTCCGTCCACCGGAATGGCACTTTGGTGGAGGTCAGGCGAGTGAGGGGTAGGGCAATGGTACTATAGTCTTTGATGAAGCGGCGATAGAAATTGGCAAAACCCAGAAACTGCTACAGCTGTTTCCAGGATGATGGGACTGGCCACTCTACCACTGCCTTTACCTTGTCTGGATCCGCAATAATCTCGTTACGGGAGATGACGAGTCCAAGAAACGTGGTGAATGGGGCATGAAACTCACATTTCTCGGCCTTGACAAACAGTTTGTTCTCCAGTAAGCGCTGCAGAATCTGCCTGACATGTACCCGATGTTCATCGAGGGACTGGGAAAAAATAAGGATGCCATCGAGATAAACAAACACAAAAGAATCCAAAAAATCCCTCAACACGTCATTAATCAGTCGTTGGAACACTGCGGGAGCATTAATCAAACCAAAGGGCATCACCAAATATTCGAAGTGGCCACTAGGAGTGCGGAACCCCGTCTTCCACTCATCCCCTTCCTTGATCCTCACCAGGTGATAGGCATTGCAGAGATCCAGTTTAGTGAACACTGAGGCCCCCTAGAGGGAATCGAAGGCGGTGTTAATGAGGGGGAGAGTGTACTTATCCTTGACCGTGATGTTGTTAAGCTCCCTGAAGTCAATACAAGGCCTAAGCGAACCGTCCTTCTTCCCCACAAAAAAGAATCCCGCCCCCACCGCTGAGGATGATGGCCTGATTATGCCTGAGTTTAGGGATTCTTTGATGTAGTTATCCATCACCTCCTGCTCCGGGGCAGAGAGGCTATAAAGCCGGCTGGATGGCAAAGGGGCCCCTGGCAGGAGGTTAATGGCGCAATCATAGGGGCGGTGGGGAGGGGGGGGAAGTGACAGTGCTTGAGCCTTGCTAAAAACGGCACCCAGGTCATGGTATTCGGGAGGTACCAATGAAAGGTCAGGCGGGGGTGCATCAAGAGAACAGAGGGGAACGGAGGGAGAGCAAGCAGCAGACTGTAGGCAGGCACTCAGGCAAAAGGAACTCCAGGAGACAATGCTTCCCAATCACTAATCAATAACAATAATAATAATACCAAGCTCCCAGCGGCGTTGCTTTTCAGCCGGAGGCAGCTTAGATTGGTCCATCACCATGGGCTCCTCAGTCTCGGGGGGGGGGGGGTGGCTAGCAGGGGGGGCTGCAGGGAGCGGCGAAACTGCGAGCCCGAATGACCAGGAGGTCAGCCGAGACTGCTGGGAGGGAAGAGGGGTGAAGCTAGCTGGCCCGGCCGCTCCCCCGGGAGCAGGTGGAAAGGACTGTGTCAGTGTGAGGTGATCTAGGCGAGTGTTAATCTGCATCAGTTGTGTAAGTATGACTTGCTGCTGGTGGGATAACTGATCTGACCAAGCCTCGACGATGTTAAGTCTCTGTGCGAGAGCACTGTCTGCTGGGTTTGTCTGATGGAGACGTACTAACATGTTTGGTAAAACCCAGAAGCAGACTCAGACTCGGAATAAACACAGTTATTCTTTATTGCAGAGTGTAAGCGTGTGTGCGTGTGTGTGAGGGAAGATGTGAGCAGCTGGGCGAGCAGAGCATGGTTCGAACTGGCAACCCTAGGAGAGAGAACAGACAGGTGAATGAGTTCACTAAGACCAGGGTGAATAAACAGGTGAATGTTCAGTCTTACAGGATGGGCAAAGGGCTGAGGCGCTGAAGAGCTCCCAGAGGTTCCGAACCTGCTGCAGTCCGTTCCGTGTCTGAGCTGTCGCCGAAGAGGGAGGTGAAGAAGTGCAGGTGAGTAAATGGTGCTCATGCAGAGTGCGGATAGAAGTCCTGATCCGCCGCCAGGAGGAGGAGGTCCGCCACCAGGAGGTTACCACCTGTGCACAGGGGGGAAAAGGTGAAGTGGAGAAGGCATGGAATCCCAAAGGCTTACTTGGAGTTGGAGAGCCCAGGCTCCCAGAAGACCTGACGGAGCAGGATGAGACGAAGGCGGAGAAACTTCAGAGCAGGATGATGAGGTTGGACGAGGAGGTCTTTCCAGACCGAAGGAGCATTGATGTCTCCGTGCAGACCAAAGGGCAGCACGGCTTAAGAAGGCTGTCTAATGAGTGGACCAGGTGTGCCCACAACTGTGGAGGCAATTAGGGCAGCAGGCATGCAGAGCAGATCACCACAGTATGTTGTTGTGGGGTCTTTTGTGACCTCTTGGATGAGTCGTTGCTGCGCTCTTGGTGTAATTTTGGCCATCCAGCCACTCCTGGGAAGGTTCGCCACTGTTCCATATTTTCGCCATTTGTGGATAATGGCTCTCACGGTCATTCGCTGGAGTCCCAAAACTTTAGAAACGGCTTTATAACCTTTTCCAGACTGATAGATCTCAGTTACTTTGTTTCTCATTTGTTCCTGAATTCTTTGGATCACAGCATGATGTCTAGCTTTTGAGGATCTTTTGGTCTACTTCACTTTGTCAGGCAAGTCCTATTTGTAATTTTTTGATTGAGAACAGGTGTGGCTCGAGAAATTGAACTCAGCTTTCCAAAGATGTGATAAACCACAGTTAATTTATGTTTTAACAGGGGTGCAATCACTTTTTCACACAGGACCATGTAGGTTTGGATTTTTTTTTTTTATCCTTAATAATAAACACCTTCATTTAAAAACTGCATTTTGTGTTTACTTGTGTTATTTTTGTCTAATATTTAAATTTGTTTGATGATCTGAAACATTTAAGTGTGACAAACATACAAAAAAAATGAGAAATCAGGAAGGGGGCAAACACTTTTTCACACAACTGTATATCTCAACAACAAAGAAAGCTAGGGTCACCAATCTTGCTACACAGATTCACCTGGGGATCCTGACCTCTGACTATGGGTTTGGGGTCAAAAGGTCAAAGGTCAAGGTTAACATTCATTATGCCTTATTACTGTACGAGTAAAGCGAGGGCCACCAAACTTGGTACACAGGTTCACCCTGTGACCCTGAAGTGTGACTGTGGTTTTGGGTTCTCAAGGTCAAAGGTCAACATCAACATGGCTTATAAACTATATCTCAACAACAAGTAAAGCTAGGGCTACCAAACCTGGTACACAGGTTCACTATGAGACCATAACCTTTGACTACAGGTTTGGGGTCCAAAGGTCAAGGTTGGCACTCCCTATGATCTCTTACTATAGAATGTGTAAAGTTCTTTAGGGTCACCATACTTGCTACACAGGTTCACAGTGGGATCCTAACCTACAGCTATGGGTTGTATACTTTGTTGTATATTAATGGATGATGGGTTTATCATAATTTGGTTCTGCCACAGTAATTATATTGAAAAGTTGAAAACTGCTCTCTGTCAGTAAGTATTGGAATCTTCAAAGAAAACGAGAGGTGGGGGATGTTGCACTTGCCTCAAAGTGCTTTTGTCTGTAAATTCTTTATTATTAAACTTTTTTATTTTTTGTAAGAAAAAGAACAGGTTGTACATGTTATTCTCAGCTTTGCATTCATGTCATCATCAGACCAACTAATAGAAGAAAAAATATGTAAATAACTAATTAAATAAACATGTGAGTAGGAAAAACTGCATCACCACAATAACCTCTACACTCTCATCCATCGAGGCAATCCCACACAGCAACACAAACAAAGAGTGACAGGCCAACTTAGGATCCAAAAAAAAGAAACTGACATCAAGAACTAAACTAATGAGTAAAATATGCATAAATATAAGATAAGATAAGATATGCCTTTATTAGTCCCACAATGGGGAAATTCCAGGATTGCAACAGCACAGGGATAGCAACACTCAGAGCAACAATCAGAAGGCAAGAAAAAACAAGAACATCTACTAAACATATGTACATATTACTATAAATATATATATCTATAGACACACAGTGCGGAGCATTATGGTTGGTGAATGTGCAGCAGAAAGTCTAAGCTCTCTCTCCGCGGATGCGGCGGGCCAGCTGGAAGTCTTTGGGCATGATGGTGACCCTCTTAGCAAAGAACAGACCACCAGGTAGGCCTCGCTGGCCTCCTGCAGAGCCATGACGGCAAAGCTCAGGAAGCGCAGGTCGGTCTTGAAGTCCTGAGCGATCTCCCTCACCAGGCGCTGGATGGGCAGCTTACGGATGAGCAGCTCCGTGGATTTCTGGTAGCGACGGATCTCTCTCAGAGCCACGGGCCTGTGACGGTGAGGCTTCTTCACTCCGCCGGTGGCCGGAGCGCTTTTCCGAGCAGCCTTGGTGGCTAGCTGCTTCCTGGGGGGCTTTTTCCTCCAGTAGGTTTTACGGGCGGTCTGCTTGGTTCTTGCCATCGCTCTTTATTATTCTTTCTTATATTTCTTGCACGCCGCCTAAACTCCAGCCCAGCACCCGCGTCGTTTTCGTTACAGCTCCCGGTATGTCGAGTTTCCCATTAGCACCGGGCGGCGGCCGAGTGCTAGCTAGCACTAGCTCCTCCCTGCTGTAACGTCTCCCGCTGTAAACAGTGGCTCCGTCCGCCAACTCGGGAGACCCCTGGGGCGATCTGTGTGTCTGTGATATATATATAGAGTGAAAGGTGTAGAAAGAAGAAGGAAGATAAAAAAAAGGCTGTTGCAACGGGCAGCCTACTCGTGTGGCGCCGCCGGTCCGGCGGAACCGGAACCGGATATACAACAGTAAACAAACAACAGCTGTAATATCAAGCCTGTGAGATGATAACAGCAATGGCAACATCAATAACACATATGATAATGACATTTATAAAGTGAATGGTGATACTTTGTGCCTACATGTACATCTCTTATATAATGTGTAAAAATAATGTAATTCCTAAAACAATGGAAAAAAAGAAAGGGGGGTAGAACAGACCAGAACCAGATGGAGCAGGAACTGGGGGGTTTTATCACTTTACCCAGTGTCTTGTCTATAAGTTGCTATGTAGTTTATCCAGATTTCCCAGAAACTTTCAAATGTATCTTGGTCCAATCTAAGAATGAATGTTAGCTTCTCCATTGTGTAAATATCCTGAACCACCTTGATCCAGTCCTCAACCGTAGGTGGCTCTTTTGCCAACCATTTCCTTGTGATTGCTTTCTTACTTGCTAATAGTAGTTGTCTGTAAATTCTACAGTTTAGAGCATCACATAAAAAGCACCATCTCTTTTTTTTTTTACTTTTTTTACATGCACCTTTTTCCTCATAATTTGAAATGTTTTTATCGTTTTTAATGTGCATTTGAAACTTGATTCTCATAAATTTAAGGGTTTTTTCCTAAATTAGATCATGTGAATAAAAAGTAAACATCAATGAGTTAAATATGTCCTGAGCCAGATGAGAATAGAAAAAAAACACAACATAAAAAATGTGTTGCCATCTACAAATATAAATTAGCTGTTAGTTTAAATCAGTGAAAATTTAAGTGTAGATCCACAGCCTGATGACTGCCATTCTGGCCTGATATATTTTTGCTTCTTAGTAAAAATATTTCAGATTGGTCATGATCTGAAAATCAAAGACACAAAAGGTAATGTAATAAAATACATTTGATGACTTTAACTTTATTCATTAGCACTACTTGACTAATTGAAAATATTTGAAATCAAATAAATTACATTAAGCGCCAACTTGCTCTTCCGATCTGTTTTAATTCATTCATTTATTTTGCATGTATGTGCCACCATCATGCACTTTTACAGCTTTAATATTTTTTTTAGACAAAACTAAGAAACTTGGCAGTGATTTAAACCAAAGAAACGATGGTCTGATACACTGTGTTTCCTATTAGCACAACTTGGCATCGTCATTTAGCATTTGTCGTTTTATAATTAGACATGGTGTTGACATTACTTACCCCCTACTAAAACGAGGTTAGTGGGCTATCCACTCTGACGCAGCACGATGGAAAACAGTCCCACATCCCTGGCAAACAGGAGGAGCAGCTATTTGACCAAACTGGTAGTTTGGAGTTAGCAACCACCGGACTGAAGCCTTTCCACCCACCACACACCTGTTCTCCTGCACACACTGTGGGGGAGAGGCGGGACACTGACAAGTAGTGCGTGAGGAGCTTTGCTGAAGAAATGGGAGTATGTGCATTTTAAATCACGATATAAACAATAGAGTATTCTATGAAACGATAGATGTTTTTATATCGTCATCCAATATATATCATATTGCACAGCCCAAGCCTGATTTATTTAGTTCCCATAGCTAAGTAACATAATGGCCCATGAAACATGACTTTGAAACTTGAGCTTGGTAGCCTAATCAAAAGTGTTCTCCTAGTGCCAGCCCCTGGCCAGGGTGAATAGGGAGGGTTGCTTCAGGAAGGGTATCTCTTTGCCAAATCAAGCATGAGACTTCCATACTGGATCACTCGAGGCCCGAGTTAACAACTGCTACTGGTGCGATTAACTGACAGGGTGCCAGTGGAAATTATTATTATTATTATTATTTTAAATAATCCTTTATTAGCTCTGTAGCTGTCCATAGCTTCCCTCATCTTCCACACTGTCGTCACTGTCCGGGTCCACTGCCTGCGCTGTCGACTGTGGATCAAACTGGCAATGTGGTGCTCTCTCGCCGAGCTCCCGCGATAGCTTGTCTGCCGTCTCCAACTGCTGAGCTAACTCGATGGCCTTGGATAATGTCAGTTCACCCGAGAATGTGAGTAGCTTCAACCTCGTAGCTGGGCAAATAGTATGTCCGTCAACTGGTCGCGGACCATCTCTTCGTCCAACGCTCCAAACTGACAGCCTTTGGCCAGCTGGCACAGGTCTGCCACAAACGGTTGCACCAACTCGCCAGTTCACTGGTGGCGCTGTCAAAACTGGATCCTGAGGACGATGACGTTTTCTGGGGCGCGAAAATGTCACGCCATTAGCTCCACCACTTCCTCAAAGTTATCACACTTGCCTAAAATGCTTAATATACGTTGATCCTCCATTCCTAAATTATGAACCAACAGTGCTCGTGGCCTCAACTTCTCCAGTCTTCCAAGGTCCAATGCCACCAAGTATGTTTGAAAAGCGATGAACCACCTCGCCCAAGAGATGGGCGGCTCACCAGGAAGCTCCAAAAACGGCCGAATCAAAGTGACACATGCGTCCATACCTTTTATCCTCGTCGTCAAATGTTATGTCGGTAGTAGCAGCCAAGGACGAGACTGCGTGTTGAACTGGACACAGGTTTATTAGCAGTGTTGAGCAAGTTACTAAAAAATAGTAACTAGTTAGTTACTAGTTACTTCTTTTCAAAAGTAACTGAGTTACTTTTGAGTTACTGCATGATTAAAGTAACTAGTTACTTGGAAAAGTAACTTTCACGTTACTTTTAAATGCATACTTAAATCATCTTGCACACACACATCAAGGGACCCTTGTTCTCATCAGAAAAAAGAAGAAAAACAAAACTGATGAGAAAAAAAGTCTCAGATTTACACAAACTATTGTAATCAGTAGAAAGTCAGAAATTTACTAGAAATAAAGCTGTGAATTCACGGGGAAAATTTTGGACCCCCTGGTGGGCCATTTTTGGTCCACGAGCTATATGTTTGACACCCCTGGACCGCCCATTAAAAACGTATATTTAGAGGATTTACTTCCATGAAATAGTTGTATATCACAACAGCATGTAAATGAATGAGATAAAATAAAATAGAAAGCACAGATAAATGAAAGGTCACCACTTAGAAGAAGCTGTTCTTTACTGCAGCAGATCACAGTCACTTTTCCTCTGTGCGTAAGAAAACTTTAAATGCATTTAATGCGGACATTAAATGCGAGCTTCTTGCTCAAAAAATTCTCATGTTTAACCACAGAGGTAGGAGCTGTTAGAGGCTACTTGCCGCTCGGACAACAGGTGATCAGGGCTCAATATGAGAAGTCGCCACTGCCACGGCATTTCTTCCCACAGGGTTGTGATGTGAACTGGGGCAGGACAGGAAACGGACCCGCGGAGGAGACTGTGTGACGGCTGCGTCAGTTACGGTAGGATCAGTTTATATTCATTTGCTTATTTATTTGCTTGCCTTTGCCTTTGGCATGACAACCTCCAGTGGCTTGAGGTGCTGGGCATGGCAGTTGTCCCGCCCATAGCCACCGAAACTGTGCATTCATCCCCAGTTGGCAGCTGATGAGGAGGGTGTCTAGCAACTGCAAGTTGTATGATCGTCTGCTTGCGCTAAAATATCTATCCATATTAATAAAACAAGTAATGCGAGTAACGCATCTGATCAAATTTCAGTAACTGTAACGCATTACTGAATTTTTAAACAGTAATTTCATTACACAGCACATGACTGCAAAAGTAGTGGCGTTACTTTGTAACACGTTACTCCCAACATTCTTTATTAGTGACTCCTTCTCACCATACATGCTCACCCGCCAGGCAGAGAGGAGGCCAAGAGACCGCCCCTCCCTCTCACTGCCCTCTTATACGCTGGGTGGTGGTAGAACCGGAAAGGTGGAGTCACCACCCATGTCACACAGTAAAGGTCCCTGAAACCCAACACAACATTCATGTCCCTATATTGATGTTTGCATTGGTCGTTTTTGCGTCACTCTTCTTTTAGGTGTTCATCAGCACCAGGTTTTACCAGTTGAGCTTGTTTGCTTTCAGTACACTACATAAGAGACTTGGAAGTACAAGGACAGAAAATGATGCTTACATAGTTACATAGATCTTGTGCAGGGACGCCTTTGGCTCAGCCATTCCTTATGGTACGTGTCTATTGGATCCGTCATTTCTCTGCTTCCAATTCTTTGTCTGTAAGAAACACAACGCAAAGCATTTGGCTCTAGTACGGTGAGATTTGAGCTGCGGTGTGTAGAGTTGCCCATACTTCTCATTTGCATAAAGTTTAAATTTTTTTTTAACATTGTGCTAATGCAGTCCAACACTCGGCATACTCTGGCTCCAGCGATGTCGTCCAAAACGTATAAACCAGCAGTTTTTTGTGTCAAATAACAATAGATTCATTAACTGCACCGACTATTTCTCACATTAAGTGTTTTTAAAATAGAATAGGCTTTATTGTCATTGTACAGTTGTACAGAACAACGAAATTGTGGGTGCTCCACCAAGCTACTGCGCAATTAAGTATGAGAGAAGGATTAGATAAAACACGGTTACAGAAAACACAGTTAAACACACGACTGAAATAAAATTACAAAATGGCCCAGGATTATGGAAACTTACACAGGCGTGGTAGTGGCTACCCGGGTGGAACTATGTACATAAGAGTGTAGAGTGCCAAACACCCAGTTGAGTAAAATGGCCCAAGGATTATGGAAAATATAATGTACATAGTTGTGGTTTCACGGATGAAACTAGGTACATGAAAGTGGGGAGTGCAAAGACAGGTGTGTTATTGTGATAATTAAAAAGGTTCTCAGTTCTGTGCATGTGAGCGATTTAGAAACACTTTTCCCAGGTTTGTTTTAAAGATGTGAGGCTCACAATCTGCCATGTTGTCCGGGAGCTTCAGTCCATGAAAGACCACCCACAGACAGATCCGTTGACCAGTCAGGTGCAGCCTGTAGGTTCTCAGCAGCAGGAGCAATGTGTCTTTCCCGTTGGACAGAGCTCTTTGATTATTGGTTTTCTGTTAACCCACCTGATTATGCCTGGCCTTGCATTGCAAATCATCCCCAACACAATGCCTTCCAACCAAAAATGGATTAGTGGACACATACATTTAGACAAACATAAATGCTGATAGTCTTTCAAATGAAGTTAATCTGCAAGGCACAGAAGAGGTGATGAGCTGCACATTATGCCCTTCCCAACTGTTTTCACTGTTCTAAGCGACTGTTTTTGTGTTCTTGGAAGTGGAAATCGTCTTTGCTCTTGACTAATGTGTTCTAGTTTATGCTGAAAAAGCATTTGGCAAAGTCTGGTTTGTCCTATTTGATTTAATTGGCCTTTGTATCAAACAAGGTTTTTGCCCACATAATTTCCGGCCTATGTCATCACTAAGTATTTCTCAGCTGACAGGGAAAAAGGAATGGAAACCCTGTAGGTGCTTGAGGCTAGATTTTGCAAAGGAATAAGCATGAAATATATGATACATCCCATGGGAGGAAACTACAGGTCAGACCCAGGACACGCTAGAGAGCCTATGTCACTCAGCTGACCTGGAGCTGGAGAAGGTGGCTGGGGAGTGGGAGGTCTGAGCACCTCTGCTTGGACTGCTACCTCTGCAGCCCGAACCCCCGATAAAGCAGTAGAAAATGGATGGTTGCATAAAACATCATAGGTGTTCCAACATGGCCTGTTATTATTGGCTGTCTCGTCGCAAGCCTTTTTTTCTGATATGTTTAATAGATAGATGTACTTTGCTGATACCAAACTGTGAAATTATAGTATACAGTAACAGCAGCATGACAGTAGATGACCAAAGTGACAGAAACACACACAGCATGAAAGAAAAAGGAATTACTCATGGAAAGTAAACTGCCTAGATAACTTATACACATCTCAGATGAAGAGATGATGACCCGTGTAGATACATGAATCATACTCTCTGTACAATGCAAGACTATCAGGTGTAGGGTGTGATGTGAGGTACCAGTCAGACTGCAAGGTGCAGTATGGCAGCATAGTTATGACCAGAATTCAACATTAGAGTGAGCAGTGGATGAGCCATTTCAATTTCCCTGAGTATAAATAGATAGTCGAGGCAGGTACCACCTTTTTGAACTTGTATATTTTCTTCTACTTCAGGCTCCAAACTTAATCCCATTTCTGAGTTGTAGCCTTGAGTCTGATTTCATTCATAAAAGTCACAGAAGGGAATTTGACTGTGTGATTATGGAGCAGTTGCTCCACCTTGTGGTTCTATTGTGTTGAGTCCTTAAATGCCCACCAGCCTGATGAACAGCTGAGTCCTTTGACCTGTTCATCTTATTATAAACACTCTTTGATACCTGCACTGTTTCCTTTAGCTTTTAATTGCTTGGCTAATGTAAAGGAGCAGAGGAGCATTTTAGAAATACCCTATTTATGTTTTTATGTGTAATGTTGTACTTTAATATCAAGAGGAGAAATGGTGTACTCCAACGGTCAGGATGGTCCCAGGTGGTAGGTGTAGTTTTGTGATGTCCCCGAGGAAAACACAATCTTTGGCATGGTGCCAGAAGTACTATCCTTCAGTTGACCGTGTCATTTGGCTGTACCCAAGGAGCAAGGTTCAAGTCACCGTCCTTGTAAACATTTGTAAAACCACTGTAGAATACCACTCATTATGAATTTAACTTGAGTTTCTGAAGCAAGAACAATTATACAGGTGATGGTTGCCAGTTTTGATCTTTTTATGATGTACAGTGCATCTGGAAAGTATTCACAGCGCTTCGCTTTTTCCATATTTTGTTATGTTACAGCCTTATTCTTGAATTTTTTTCCTCAAAATTCTACTCACAATACCCCATATTGACAATGTGGGGAAAAAAAGTTTGGAGATTTTTGCAAATTTATTAAAAACTAGTGCATACCCGTGCATGCCCATAGAAGCCAAGTATAATCAAGCATTTCTGCATGCCCGTAGAAAGTTACTGTTACCATGGCAACAGTAGCAACCCTGGTGAAACCTGCCTTTGATCTTTGATGATATCATAGCAAGTCCTATGATTGTGACACACGCACACATGGCAACAGTAACCCTGGTAAAACCTACCTTTGATCTTTGACGTCACCATTCGTTCACTGATGCCTGCCTTTGATATTTAATGATGTCATAGCAAGTCCTATGATCATGACACACACAAAGTCCTATGATCGTGACACACAGACAGAGATTTCTTGAATTATAGGTAGACTAGTGCATATCTGTGCATGCCCGTAGAAACCAAGTATAAGCAAGTATTTCTGCATGCCCGTAGAAAGCAAGTGTAAGCAAGTATTTCTGCATTCCTGCCTTTGATCTTTGACATGGTTACCATGGCAACAGTAACCATGGTGATGCCTGCCTTTGATCTTTGATGATGTCATAGTGAGTTTTAGGATCTTTGATGATGCCATAGCAAGTCCTATGATTGTGAGTGGTCCCTGCCTTTGATCTTTGACATGGTTACCATGGCAACACAAAGTCCTATGATCGTGACACACAGACAGACACACAAGCAGAGATTTCTTGAATTATGTATAGAGTGATTAAAAAAACCTAAGAAATCACATGTACATAAGTATTCACAGCCTTTACAATAAAGCTCAAAATTGAGCTCAGGTGCATCCTGTTCCCACTGATCATCCTTGAGAGGTTTCTAGAGCTTAATTGGAGTCCACCTGTGGTAAATTCAGTTAATTGGACATGATTTGGAAAGGCACACAACTGTCCCACAGTTGGTCCCACAGTTGGTGGTGCATGTCAGAGCAGAAACCAAGCGTGAAGTCAAAGGAATTGTCTGTAGACCTCCAAGACAGGATTGTCTCAAGGCACAAACCTGGGGAAGGGTACAGAAAAATTTCTGCTACTTTGAAGGTCCCAATGAGCACAGTGGCCTCCATCATCCGTAAATGGAAGAAGTTCAGAACCACCGGGACTCTTCCTAGAGCTGGCCGGCCGTCTAAACTGAGCAATCGGGGAGAAGGGCCTTAGTCAGGGAGGTGACCAAGAACCCAATGATCACACTTTCAGAGCTCCAGCGTTCCTCTGTGGAGAGAGGAGAAACTTCCAGAAGGACAGCCATCTCTGCAGCAATCCACTAATCAGGCCTGCATGGTAGAGTGGCCAGGTGGAAGCCACTCCTTATTAAAAGGCACATGGGAGCCCACCTGGAGTTTGCCAAAAGGCACTTGAAGGATTCTCAGACCATGAGAAACAAAATTCTCTGGTCTAATGAGACAAAGCTTGAACTCTTTGGCGTGAATGCCAGGCGTCATGTTTGGAGGAAACCAGGCACCGCTCATTACCAGGCCAATATCATCCCTACAGTGAAGCATGGTGGTGGCAGCATCATGCTCTGGGGATGTTTTTCAGTGGCAGGAACTGGGAGACTAGTCAGGATAGAGGGAAAGATGAATGCAGCAATGTACAGAGACATCCTGGATGAAAACCTGCTCCAGAGCGTTCTTCACCTCAGACTGGGGCGACGGTTCATCTTTCAGCAGGACGACGACTCTAAGCACACAGCCAAGATATCAAAGGAGTGGCTTCAGGACAACTGTATGAATGTCCTTGAGTGGCCCAGCCAGAGCCCAGACTAGAATCCAATTGAATCTGAAAATAGCTGTGCACCGACACTTCCCATCCAACCTGATAGAGCTCGAGAGGTGCTGCAAAGAGGAATGGGTGAAACTGCCCAAAGATAGGTGTGCCAAGCTTGTGGCATCATATTCAAAAAGTCTTGAGGCTGTAATTGCTGCCAACGGTGCATCAACAAAGTATTGAGCAAAGGCTGTGAATACTTATGTACATGTGAATTTTTAGTTTTTTATTTTTAATAAATTTACAAAAATCTAAAAAAAAAAAAAAACTTTTTTCACGTTGTCATTAGTGGGGTATTGTGCGTAGAATTTTGAGGAAAAAATGAATTTAATCCACTTTGGAATACGGCTGTAACATAACAAAATGTGGAAAAAGTGAAGCGCTGTGAATACTTTCTGGATGCACTGTATATGCATATGAGTTTAAAATAAACTGCATCTGGTTCCATCTGGACACACAGGGTGTCCCAGATGGAACACAATCAGCAAAACTCTTTGGGATTTTTCATACTTTTCCACTCACCAAAATATATGCTGACTTCACTTGTCAGAAAGCCAGTGAAGACTTTAACAAAATCTTCTTTCTTTTCTTCTCCTTGTCTTTCAGAGTCACAGCCACAGTCATTACTCTGGTGCAGATCGTTACTCTGCACCCAACAGGGATGTGGAGGAAGGAGAGAAAGAGAAACTGCAGCAGAATGGAGAGGCCAGCAGTCTGGCTTTGGGAAAAGTGGATGCAGGAGAGGGCGAGCTCATGCTCAGCCCCGCAGAAACCCCACAGGTGGGATTTAGCAGCATGGAAGCATCTTTTAAAGCCACTTTCAAACTACCCCAGCAATCCATGAAAACCCACAGAGATCTGGGTTCCCTCTGTTGTCTGAATAGGGTTACCTGGGCTAATTGACCCTTCAGCCAGCACAGACATGCATGGTGCAGTCCACATTTTTCTTTTTTTTTTTTTACATGACAGCCCTCCCTGAAAAAAAAAAACTTCTCCTGCTTTGTGTGGTGCTGGTCTGATCAGTGCATCACCAGGCTGACCAGCACATTCATGTGACATCAGTGATGAAACACCAGAGAAATACACTGTTATCTGAGGACAATTATTAAAGTTTAAAAAGGTCGTGGAAGGTGATTCAGTGTTAATTTATATTTAATTACTTTATTTATTTAGTGGAACCTGCGACTGCAGCTTGCCAATTGTAGTTTGAAAGCAGATTTAGTCTAGTTTTGGGCATCATCAGGATTTTATCAATACTGATGCTGCGTATTGGTACAGATACATAGCAATACTCTTATCAATAATACTCTGATAATTTGGTGCAAAAAATAAACATGTGACACGTTGCACTGCCTCAGATTTACAGAATGTTGTAGCAGTGATAGACAGTCTGCTGCACACATCTTAACTTGATATTTGCCCAATGCACCGATAATAACATCAGGTAATATGGTAGCAGTTACCCTGTAGAGAAAAAGTTGAAAGCATCCTAAAATTAAAAGGCTCATCTTCTCTTCTCTTCTCTTCTTCATTTGAACGTCTTTTACATTTTTTTAATTTCAGAATTGTGAGAAACACCGTTGGCTGTCTCTTACTGTTTTAGACAAGTATATCCAGTTGGCGGCGTTTCTCATTAAAAGCGCATAACAAAAACACACCCATTCTAATTGAATTACTATAGAGGGCTTTTATTTTGAACTAATTCAGGAAAGGTTGAGTTGTGTTCAGTCCGGTCATGTCTGGTCAATCCACTGTTTATGGTGTGCAAATTTTAAGGCTATTGAGCAAGAATTCAAGGGTTGTTTGTCATTTTAAGGATAATTAAGGCCTTGATTTTGGATGCACATGCCAGTGTATGCCTAGTGCCAGTCACAAGCCTAGGTAAATTGGGAGGGTTGTGTCAGGAGGGGCATCTGACGTCAAATCTTTGCCTAGTAAAACATATGGATCATCACAAATGAGACTTCCATACCAGACTGGTCACAGCCCAGGCTAATAACGATGACCACCGGTACTGACAGGGTGCCAGTGGAAACTGGGCTACTGTTGTTTGAAGATCGAGGAGAAGGAGAGTGTAAGCACGTATGGCCCACAAGTTGGATGTCAGGTAGAAGAGAGAGAAGAATTTTTGAGTAAGTTGGATGGTGTTGAAGAGTATTCTCAGGGGGGAGAGAGTGGTGATTGGAGCGGACTTTAATGGGCATGTAGGTGAAGGGAACAGAAGCGGTGAGGAGATCCTGGGTAGGTATAGTCTTAAGGAGAGAAATGTGGAAGGACAGATGGTTGTGGATTTTGGTAAAAAGGATGGAAATGGCTGTGGTGAACACATATTTCAAGAAGAGAGAGGAACATCCATCCATCCATCTGGGTTGACATAAAAGAGTGGAGGAAGATGCACACAGGTGGACTACATCTTATGCAGAAGGAGAAATCTGAAAAAGATGGGAGACTGCAAGGTGATGTCAGAGGAGAATGTAGCTAGACAGTAACGGATGGTAGTCTGTAGGATGACTTTGGAAAGCAAGAAGAGAAAACAAGCAAAGGCAGAGCCAAGGATTAAGTGGGAGGAAGTTGCAGAAGAAAGAATATTGCACAGAGTTCAGGAAGGAGTTGATACAAGCTCTGCATGGTAGGGAGGAATTATCAGAGGACTGAGAGAGTACAGCATAAGTATTGAGGGAAACTGGTAGAATGGTATGTGGTGTATCCTCTGGACAGAGGAAAGAAGACAAGAAGACTTGGTGGTGGAATGAGGAGGTACAGGAAAGTATTCAAAGGAAGAAGTTGACAAAGAAAATGGGAAAGTCAGGAAGATGAAGAAAGTGGAGTACTTGGAGTCTAGACGTGTAGAAGAGGTAGCAAAGGAAAAGGCATATAGTGAATTGTATGAGAGGCTGGACACTAAGGAAGGAGGAAAGGATTCATATCAATTGGCTTGACAGGAAGATCGAGCTGGAAAGGATGTGCGGCAAGTTAGGTTGATTGAGGACCAAGATGGTGCTAACAAAAGAATAGAGTGTGTTCAGAAGGTGAAAGAGTATTTTGAGGAACTGATGAATGAAGAAAATGGGAGAGAGAGAGAGAAGTATGGGTGAACGAATTGCAGAGGACTAGCAAGGCAGAAGTGAGGGCAGCTATGAAGAGGATGACGAGTGGAAAAGCGGTTGGTCGAGATGACATACCTGTGGAGGTATGGAGATGTTTTGGAGAGATGACAGCGGACCTTTTAACCAGATTGTTTAACACAAATTTGGAGAGTGAGAGGATGTCTCAGGAATGGAGAAGAAGTGTTTTGGTACCATTTCCCAAGAACAAGGGTGATGCTCAGAGCTATAGTAACTACAGAGGCACAAAGTTGATCAGACACACTGTGAAGCTATGGGAAAGAGTTGTTGAAGCTAGGTTAAGAAGAGATGCGACACTTGGGGAACAGCAATACAGTTTCATGCCAAGAAAGAGTACTGCAGATGCAGTGTTTGTTTTAAGAGTGCTGATGGAGAAGTATAGAGAAGGTCAGAAGGAGTTGCACTGTGTCTTTGTGGGTCTAGAGAAAGCATATGATAGGGTGCCAAGAAAGGAAGTGTGGTACTTTATGAGAAAGCCAGAAGTGTGTGAGGACGGTGCAGGACATACCTGAGGACAATGACACAGTGGTGAAGTGTGCTATAACAGTGACATGGATTCAAGGTGGGGGTGGGATTACATCAGAGATCGGCTCTGATCCCCTTCTTGTTTGCCAGGGTGAATAACAGGCTGACAGATGAGATCAGGCAGGATTCTCCGTGGACCATGATGATCGTAAGCGGCATTGTGATCTGTATTGAGAGTAGGAAGCAGGTGGAAGAGAACCTGGAGACGTGAAGGAATGAAAGTCAGTAGAAACAAGACGGAATACATGTGTGTGAATGAGAGGGTGACAGGTGTAACAGGAGTAGAGGTTTTGAAGGTAGATGAGTTTAAATACGTGCGGTCAACCATCCAAAGCAATGGAGAATGCACAAGAGAATAACAGAGTGTAGGTGGTGGAGTTGTGTGTCATGGATGATTCGCAACAGAAGCATAGCAGAGTGAAATTGAAGGTCTACAAGACAGCACTGAGACCTGCTATGATGTATGGTCTGGAGACGGTGGCACTAATGAAAAGACAGGAGGTAAAGTTGGAGGTGGAAGAGTTGAAGATGCTAAGATTTTCATTGGAAGTGATGGGGGAGGGGCAGGATTAGAAATGAGTATATCAGAGGGACAGCTCAGGTTGAGTGGTGTGGAGACAAAGTAAGAGAGACAAGGCTGAGATGGTTTGGACATGTGCAGAGGAGGGATAGTGGATGTATTGGACAACGGATGTTGAAGCTGCCAGGCAGGAGGAAAAGACGAAGATCACAGAGAAGATTCATGGATGCAGTGAAGGAGGACATGGAGAGGGTTGGTGTTACAGAGGATGATGAAGGGATAGGGTGAGATGGAGACAGATGATCTGCTGTGGAGACCCCCTAAAGGGAGCAGCCAAAAGAAGAAGGTGGCACTGATTTTGGATAATCACACTCAAGACTTTTTTTAAAAAATGTGAATCCTTTTGTCACACAGAGCAGCGTGTCCCTCCCATCCCTCCTGCTGATCCAATCTAGCACCAACCATTTGAAAATGCCAGCTATATTAGAATGAATTAACATTACATAAATACCGATAGCAGCACCGTTTGTCCAGGAGCTTATCAGTCAGGAACCAGAACCAATTTAGTACTGGTTCTTGATATCCATCCCTACTTAAGTCTAGCTAGTATTGATTATATTTTCTCATTGAATCCATGTTCTGTCCTTTAATGCAACAGCTCTTGTCAGGTCATCACTGACTTTCAGTTTGTAAAAGTGGACATAAAAAAGCAATGTTGTTGATGGCAGAAGTGTACCCGAAAGGACCGAAGGCTGTAGTTAAATCAAAAGGAGCTTCAAGATTGTATTAGTTTCAGGGTGTCCAGACTTATGCACCCAGCTTATTATACTTCTTTTTTTTTTTCCACAATATCTTTATTGAACCTTTTTTTTTTTTTTAACAAACATGATACAAACAATCAAACACTAACACTAAAGTACTACAAAAAAAAAAATGCACTAAAAACACCAACAACCACCAACAAAATCAAGTCTTCAACAATGCTCCTCTGTTTAGTCTAGACAATCCATTACATAAGTATACATATTATGTTCACCAGTTTGGAATTTACAAGGTCCACACACATCATTCACCTTCTTCTTCAAGAGTTATGTTTAAATTTTTTACATAATCAATAAAAGGTCTCCATATATTCTCAAACACAATTTCCTTTGATTTCAGTATATATGTTATTCTTTCTAATGGAAGGTTTGTTAACATCTGTCTTAACCACTGAGTCACATCTGGTCTATGAGTCTTTTTCCATAATAGTGCAATACATTTTTTGGCATTAAGCAAACTGAGGTCTATGAATGTTCTTTCACTTTTATTAAAATTATGCTTTTCTGGGTACAGACCCAACAAAAACAGTTTAGGATTCAATATGATTTGTTTTGAGATTATTTTTTCAATTGTTACCCTCACCTCTTCCCAAAACATTCTTATTAATCTACATTCCCATAAACAATGAAATAAGGTTCCTTTACTTTCCATGCATTTTGTGCATGTATCTGGTATATTTTTGTTATATCTATTTAACTCCTCCGGTGTAACATACATCCGCATTAACCATTTGAAATGTATCAATTTAAGGCGTGCATTTATTGATTTGGTTTGAGCTTCTGTACAAGCCAATTCCCATTGTTCCTCTGAAATTTCAATTTGCAGATCTTCTTTCCAGTAGTTTAATCTTTTCAGTGAATTTTCACTTGAAGATAGTGTCAATGAGTTATAAAACTCTGAAATAATACCCTTTCTTTTACTATCTTTCATCATCATTTTTTCCAAGGATGAATAAATAGGTCGAGTGAGAGCTTTATTTTGATTTGATCGAATAAAGTTTCTAAGTTGAAGATATTTTAAAAAATGTGTTCTATTGAGATTAAATTTGATCCTCAGCTCTTCAAAAGACATTATGTTGTCTGCACATGGCAAATATAAATCCTGAATCTTTTGTATCCCTTTTAAATTCCATACTTTAAATACAGCGTCCGCTCTCCCTGGTTTAAAATATTGATTACCCCATATTGGACTAAATTGTGACAATAACTGTGGTTCTTTTAAATAGTTTTTAGCTTCACACCATATTTTGATCATATGCTTTACAAATGGATTTTTAACTTGTTTTTGTAATTTTTTTGCCGAATCTGAGTATATGAATATGGGAAGAGGTAAAGGTAAATTGTATGATTCCATTTCAGTCCAGTGAGGGAGATCATTTGATGAAAAATAATATGTCATAGACCTCAGTTGTGCCGACCAATAATACAACATAAAATTTGGACATTTCAGACCTCCACGATCAAATGGTAAATATAATAAAGACAAACGTAATCTAGCCCTCCTGTTGTTCCATATAAATTCCACTAACTTTTTTTTTATTCTTGAGAATAGATCTAAAGGTGGTGATAAGGGAATGTATTGAAATAAATAAAGTATTTTAGGTAAAATATTACTTTTAAGTATATTGATTCTCCCGATCATCGACATTGGTAGTGACATCCATCTCTGAGTTAACTCATTGATATCTGACATTAAGGCTTCATAGTTGACACTGGCGACTGATTCTAGCTTAGGCATAATTTGGATTCCTAAATATTTAAACTGATTTACAACATTGAATTGATTTACCTCAGGGGCTGGGTAATTTCTCTGGGTCTCATTTAGCATTAATATTGAAGATTTAGTTTTATTTATTTTATATCCTGATATTTCCCCCAAATTCTTTATTAAATTCAACAAGGTTGGAATTGATTTTTTTAGATTCGACATAAACAAAATTATATCATCGGCGTACAGGGAGATTTTATGTTCCGTTGGTCCAACTTTAATTCCATATATTTGTGAATGTAAACGTATCGCTATCGCTAAAGGTTCAATTGCCATAGTAAACAGTAAAGGTGAAAGTGGACAGCCTTGTCGACATCCTCTATTGATTTTTATTGGTTTTGAAATATTGTTATTTGTTAGGATTTCTGCTGTAGCATTATTGTATATTATTTGAACCCATTTTATGAAATTATTTCCAAGTCCAAACCTTTGTAGGACTTCAAAAAGAAAGAGCCATTCAACTCTATCAAAGGCCTTTTCGGCGTCCAATGATAGGAGAGCTGTATCCGGTGCTTCTTTATTAAAATAAATAATATTAAATAGTCTTCTTACATTATGGAAGCCTTGTCTACCCTTTATAAAGCCATTCTGATCTCGATTAATAATATTTGGTAAAATTTCTTGTATTCGTCTTGCTAAAATTTTACAGATTATCTTAAGGTCGGCGTTTAATAGGCTTATTGGTCTCATATTTTCACATTTATTAGAGGGCTTACCTGGTTTTGGCAGCAGTATAATTAAGGCATTATTTATGTATGATGGTAAATTATTATTTTGAAATGCTTCTAAAACCATTTCCAAAAAAGGTTTTATTAATTTATTCTTAAATTTTTTATAAAGGTCAACTGGAAGACCATCTGGTCCTGCACTTTTTCCTGATTTCATATTATCAATGGCTAGCCCAACTTCTTCTTGACTAATTTTAGACTCCAATATCTCCCTGTTTTCATTTGGAATACACGGTATAGATAGTTTGTTCAAAAACCCATTTAGTTTTGTTAAATCAGGTTCATTTTTGGTATCATATAATTTTTCATAGTAATCTCTAAAGGCTCTATTAATTTCTAAAGGATCTATAACTACCTGTCCGTTACTTATAATACTGGTTATTGGTGTTTTAATTTCCAATTGTTTAATCTGCCATGCTAATAATTTTCCTGATTTTTCACCTTGTTCATAAAAAGATTGTTTCAATCTTAGAAGACTCGAGGCAGCTCTATTCGCTGATTTTTTGTCGTATTCAGCTCTCAAAATCAGTAATTCATTCTCCAACCTTGGATCTCTTCCTGCATACACTTTTTCCTGAAGACTTTTTATTTTATGTTCCAATTTAGCTCTCTCCTCTCGAGTCTTCTTAGATTTTGATCCTGTATAACTAATAATATGTCCCCTAATAAAAGCTTTGAAAGCCTCCCACTTTACACATGCTGATGTTTGTGTAGTATTGATGTCAAAGAACTCGTCTATCTGTTTTTCTATATACTTGACAAATTCCTCATCCTGAAGCCATTTATGCTGAAATTGCCATCTGCCTGATTCCTTTGTCAATTTTTTATCTACATATATTAGACAACAGGGTGCATGATCAGAGATCACGATGTTATCATAAAAGCAGTTTTGAATCTTGGACCTTAATTCTGTGGAAATCAAAAAATAATCAATACGTGAGAATGTCTTGTAGGTACTGGAATAACAAGAATAGGCTTTAACTTGTGGTTTCATTTCTCTCCATATATCTAACAATCTCAATTCTTTCATAAAATGATTAATAGTCATCCTACATCCAATGTGCGTACAATCCAGTCCTGTTGATCTATCCACACCTGGATTCAATGTACAATTAAAATCCCCTGCTATTATATGTTGCCCTGTAAGTGATGATAAGATGAGAAATAAATTAGCAAAGAACTTCTGATCATCTATATTGGGACCATATAAGTTCACAAGATTTATATTTTCTAATAGCAAAGAACCTTGAATGATTACATATCTTCCAAATTTGTCTCCAATTACATTTTTCACTTGAAAAGGAACTGATTTATGTATGAGAGTCATAACTCCCCTGGCTCGGGATGAAAATGAAGAGGTGAATACACTTCCCTGCCATCTACTCCTAATTCTTTTAACATCCTCCTCTATCAGATGAGTTTCTTGTAAAAACACAATTCTTGAACCCATGTCCTTTATTTTATTCATAACTTGTTTAAGTTTTTTTAAATTTTGTAGACCTCTGCAATTCCATGAAGTTAAATTAAGATTAACACTTTGGTCCATGATCAATAGAGAGTTTGGGATTACCTTGCAGTGTAAACATGCTCATACAGAGAAGCAAAAACATGAGTGGTTGAACATTCATCCTACAAACTACACACAAACAAATTTCCCCTTCCCACACTTGTGGCAAACCCCCCAAAATCAAAAGAAAAATTCTGTCTCCCGATATAGCCATCGACCGTTCCACACCCACGGGGAACAGCCTAAGCCACTCCTTCTTCATCCTCCCAATCACCCTAACTCTACTGCTTTTAATGACGTAACATTAACTCTCCTCTGTAGTTTTCCAACTTAACTCCAAAATTTTTAACAACTTTGTACATCATAGTTTTTTTTTTGTTTGTTTTGTTTTTGTTTTGTTTTTTTAATATATAATACAATCTATATTTTGTAAACTTACTATTTACTTCAAGTCAGTCAGATGCCTGTGCAAATGCTTAATTATTCTACCTTATATTTTGTTCATGCTTAGCTCCCACCAGTCTCTTCTTCTTCTTTGATCTTCTTGATGAACTCCTGCGCCTCCTCTGGGGTCTTGAAGATGTGGGTTCTGCCCTCATACGTGGTCAGCAGTCTCGCAGGATAGATTACACCATGACGAATCCCAAGGTTGCGCAGCTCCTTACGTACGGGATCAAACTGCTTCCTCAATTGCTGGATTCCTGTGGCCAAATCTGGGTAGAACCGCACCTGCTGGTCCTGGTGTTTAATCTCTCCTTTAGCACGTGCAGCGTTGAAGATCTTCATCCTGTCTCTGTTGCTAAGAAACTTCATAATTAAGGTCCTCGGCGGTCCCTTATCTCTCCGTGGGCCAATGCGATGTGCTTTTTCCAGAACCACTGCTGATTGCAACTCCTCGCTGCCCAGCACCTCCGGAATCCACTTTTCCAGAAAGGAACATGCGTCCCGACCTTCTGATTCCTCTGGAAGACCCACCAGCCTCAAATTATTCTGTCTCGACCGAGATTCCAAATCCAAAATATTATCTTCCAGAGATTTATTTTTTTTTCCAAAGTGCGCACCTTTAATTGAAGACGGGTGACGTCATCTTCAGCACTAGCGAGACAGAGCTCCATCTGCGCCGTTCGTTCTACACAGTCACCCAATTCCTTTCTTATTCCTTCCAACGCTGTCATAATCCCATCAAATCTAGAGGAAAAGTCCGCTCTCATTGAACTCATGGCAGCCATCAGCGCATCTGCGCCTCCCCGCGCAGACATCGCAACGTTGCCAGCCTCCTCCGCCATATATGGAGTTTTGTTTGCTGCGTCACAGACCTGAAAGTCCGTTAATTTGGACTGTTTCGGCGGCTCGCTTTTTCCTTTTCCTGGTTTTCCAGCCTTAGGCTTCGCCGACATATCCTCGCCCAAATGCTGGGATACGTTCTGTCCCAAATGAGAGAGTTATTTGCCGATTTTTTTTCTCCAGGAGCAGAGCAGAGCGAGACACGTCCGTCCTACGTGGCAGCCATAACCGGAAGTCGTTCTTTCACTTTTATTAAAATTATGCTTTTCTGGGTACAGACCCAACAAAAACAGTTTAGGATTCAATATGATTTGTTTTGAGATTATTTTTTCAATTGTTACCCTCACCTCTTCCCAAAACATTCTTATTAATCTACATTCCCATAAACAATGAAATAGGGTTCCTTTACTTTTCATGCATTTTGTGCATGTATCTGGTATATTTTTGTTATATCTATTTAACTCCTCCGGTGTAACATACATCCGCATTAACCATTTGAAATGTATCAATTTAAGGCGTACATTTATTGATTTGGTTTGAGCTTCTGTACAAGCCAATTCCCATTGTTCCTCTGAAATTTCAGTTTGCAGATCTTCTTTCCAGTAGTTTAATCTTTTCAGTGAATTTTCACTTGAAGATAGTGTCAATGAGTTATAAAACTCTGAAATAATACCCTTTCTTTTACTATCTTTCATCATCATTTTTTCCAAGGATGAGTAAATAGGTCGAGTGAGAGCTTTATTTTGATTTGATCGAATAAAGTTTCTAAGTTGAAGATATTTAAAAAAATGTGTTCTATTGAGATTAAATTTGATCCTCAGCTCTTCAAAAGACATTATGTTATCTGCACCTGGCAAATATAAATCCTGAATCTTTTGTATCCCTTTTAAATTCCATACTTTAAATACAGCGTCCGCTCTCCCTGGTTTAAAATATTGATTACCCCATATTGGACTAAATTGTGACAATAACTGTGGTTCTTTTAAATAGTTTTTAGCTTCACACCATATTTTGATCATATGCTTTACAAATGGATTTTTAACTTGTTTTTGTAATTTTTTTGCCGAATCTGAGTATATGAATATGGGAAGAGGTAAAGGTAAATTGTATGATTCCATTTCAGTCCAGTGAGGGAGATCATTTGATGAAAAATAATATGTCATAGACCTCAGTTGTGCCGACCAATAATACAACATAAAATTTGGACATTTCAGACCTCCACGATCAAATGGTAAATATAATAAAGACAGACGTAATCTAGCCCTCCTGTTGTTCCATATAAATTCCACTAACTTTTTTTTTATTCTTGAGAATAGATCTAAAGGTGGTGATAAGGGAATGTATTGAAATAAATAAAGTATTTTAGGTAAAATATTACTTTTAAGTATATTGATTCTCCCGATCATCGACATTGGTAATGACATCCATCTCTGAGTTAACTCATTGATATCTGACATTAAGGCTTCATAGTTGACACTGGCGACTGATTCTAGCTTAGGCACAATTTGGATTCCTAAATATTTAAACTGATTTACAACATTGAATTGATTTACCTCAGGGGCTGGGTAATTTCTCTGGGTCTCATTTAGCATTAATATTGAAGATTTAGTTTTATTTATTTTATATCCTGATATTTCCCCAAAATTCTTTATTAAATTCAACAAGGTTGGAATTGATTTTTTTAGATTCGACATAAACAAAATTATGTCATCGGCGTACAGGGAGATTTTATGTTCTGTTGGTCCAACTTTAATTCCATATATTTGTGAATGTAAACGTATCGCTATCGCTAAAGGTTCAATTGCCATAGTAAACAGTAAAGGTGAAAGTGGACAGCCTTGTCGACATCCTCTATTGATTTTTATTGGTTTTGAAATATTGTTATTTGTTAGGATTTCTGCTGTAGCATTATTGTATATTATTTGAACCCATTTTATGAAATTATTTCCAAGTCCAAACCTTTGTAGGACTTCAAAAAGAAAGGGCCATTCAACTCTATCAAAGGCCTTTTCGGCGTCCAGTGATAGGAGAGCTGTATCCGGTGCTTCTTTATTAAAATAAATAATATTAAATAGTCTTCTTACATTATGGAAGCCTTGTCTACCCTTTATAAAGCCATTCTGATCTCGATTAATAATATTTGGTAAAATTTCTTGTATTCGTCTTGCTAAAATTTTACAGATTATCTTAAGGTCGGCGTTTAATAGGCTTATTGGTCTCATATTTTCACATTTATTAGAGGGCTTACCTGGTTTTGGCAGCAGTATAATTAAGGCATTATTTATGTATGATGGTAAATTATTATTTTGAAATGCTTCTAAAACCATTTCCAAAAAAGGTTTTATTAATTTATTCTTAAATTTTTTATAAAGGTCAACTGGAAGACCATCTGGTCCTGCACTTTTTCCTGATTTCACATTATCAATGGCTAGCCCAACTTCTTCTTGACTAATTTTAGACTCCAATATCTCCCTGTTTTCATTTGGAATACACGGTATAGATAGTTCGTTCAAAAACTCATTTAGTTTTGTTAAATCAGATTCATTTTTGGTATCATATAATTTTTCATAGTAATCTCTAAAGGCTCTGTTAATTTCTAAAGGATCTATAACTACCTGTCCGTTACTTATAATACTGGTAATTGGTGTTTTAATTTCTAATTATTTAATCTGCCATGCTGGGCTGCACGGTGGCGCAGTGGTTTAGCACTGTGGCAGCACAGTTTTACCCTTGGCCGGGGGATCGCGGGGATCATGAGATCATGGGTTCGATTCCAGCCCCCGACCAACAGTGAGCTGTGTGGAGTTTGCATGTTCTCCCCGTGTTGCGTGGGTTTACTCCGGGATTTCTCCGGTTTCCTCCCGCATACCAAAAACATGTAGGTTTAGGGCGCTCGCGCACGCAGCGACCAGCAGCCGGTGGCTTGTCACCAGACTGCAAACCAAGTCTACCTACGGGTACAAATAAGTAACAAAAAAAAAAAACAAAACAAAAAAAAAAAAAATGCTAATAATTTTCCTGATTTTTCACCTTGTTCATAAAAAGATTGTTTCAATCTTAGAAGACTCGAGGCAGCTCTATTCGCTGATTTTTTGTCGTATTCAGCTCTCAAAATCAGTAATTCATTCTCCAACCTTGGGTCACTTCCTGCATACACTTTTTCCTGAAGACTTTTTATTTTATGTTCCAATTTAGCTCTCTCCTCTCGAGTCTTCTTAGATTTTGATCCTGTATAACTAGTAATATGTCCCCTAATAAAAGCTTTGAAAGCCTCCCACTTTACACATGCTGATGTTTGTGTAGTATTGATGTCAAAGAACTCGTCTATCTGTTTTTCTATATACTTGACAAATTCCTCATCCTGAAGCCATTTATGCTGAAATTGCCATCTACCTGATTCCTTTGTCAATTTTTTATCTACATATATTAGACAACAGGGTGCATGATCAGAGATCACGATGTTATCATAAAAGCGGTTTTGAATCTTGGACCTTAATTCTGTGGAAATCAAAAAATAATCAATACGTGAGAATGTCTTGTAGGTACTGGAATAACAAGAATAGGCTTTAACTTGTGGTTTCATTTCTCTCCATATATCTAACAAT
This sequence comes from Pholidichthys leucotaenia, assembly GCA_020510985.1. Taxonomy (NCBI): domain Eukaryota; kingdom Metazoa; phylum Chordata; class Actinopteri; order Cichliformes; family Pholidichthyidae; genus Pholidichthys; species Pholidichthys leucotaenia. Next base: position 439,119,689 of record CM035838.1, read on the forward strand.
CTCAATTCTTTCATAAAATGATTAATAGTCATCCTACATCCAATGTGCGTGCAATCCAGTCCTGTTGATCTATCTATACCTGGGTTCAATGTACAATTAAAATCCCCTGCTATTATATGTTGCCCTGTAAGTGATGATAAGAAATAAATTAGCAAAGAACTTCTGATCATCTATATTGGGACCATATACGTAAGTTCACAAGATTTATATTTTCTAATAGCAAAGAACCTTGAATGATTACATATCTTCCAAATTTGTCTCCAATTACATTTTTCACTTGAAAAGGAACTGATTTATGTATGAGAGTCATAACTCCCCTGGCCCGGGATGAGAATGATGAGGTGAAGACACTTCCTTGCCATCTACTCCTAATTCTTTTTATATCCTCCTCTATTAAATGAGTTTCTTGTAAAAACACAATTTTTGAACCCATGTCTTTTATTTTATTCATAACTTGTTTAAGTTTTTTTAAATTTTGTAGACCTCTGCAATTCCATGAAGTTAAATTAAGATTAACACTTTGGTTTATGATCAATAGAGAGTTTGGGATTACCTTGCAGTGTAAACATGCTCATACAGAGAAGCAAAAACATGAGTGGTTGAACATTCATCCTACAAACTACACACAAACAAATTTCCCCTTCCCACACTTGTGGGAAACCCCCCAAAATCAAAAGAAAAATTCCGTCTCCCGATATAGCCATCGACCGCTCCACACCCACGGGGAACAGCCTAAGCCACTCCTTCTTCATCCTCCCAATCACCCTAACTCTACTGCTTTTAATGACGTAACATTAACTCTCCTCTGTAGTTTTCCAACTTAACTCCAAAATTTTTAACAACTTTGTACATCATAGTTTTTTTTTTGTTTGTTTTTTTTTTGTTTTTTGTTTTTTTTAATATACTGTATAATACAATCTATATTTTGTAAACTTACTATTTACTTCAAGTCAGTCAGATGCCTGTGCAAATGCTTAATTATTCTACCTTATATTTTGTTCATGCTTAGCTCCCACCAGTCTCTTCTTCTTCTTTGATCTTCTTGATGAACTCCTGCGCCTCCTCTGGGGTCTTGAAGATGTGGGTTCTGCCCTCATACGTGGTCAGCAGTCTCGCAAGATAGATTACACCATGACGAATCCCAAGGTTGCGCAGCTCCTTACGTATGGGATCAAACTGCTTCCTCAATTGTTGGATTCCTGTGGCCAAATCTGGGTAGAACCGCACCTGCTGGTCCTGGTGTTTAATCTCTCCTTTAGCTCGTGCAGCGTTGAAGATCTTCATCCTGTCTCTGTTGCTAAGAAACTTCATAATTAAGGTCCTCGGCGGTCCCTTATCTCTCCGTGGGCCAATACGATGTGCATTTTCCAGAACCACTGCTGATTGCAACTCCTCGCTGCCCAGCACCTCCGGAATCCACTTTTCCAGAAAGGAACATACGTCCCGACCTTCTGATTCCTCTATTATACTTCTTTAAAACAAAAAAATTCCCCCTGAATGTCCCTGAACAGATTTATTTTTTTAATTGTAAAATTGTGTTGGTTATAGGTCACATTCAAGGTAGGAAAAGTTTTCTGCCCTGGAAGCATGGAAAGCCTAAGTGATGTTAGTTCTTGGATGTTAGCAGATATATTTTTACTTTTACCACTATCTTGTTTCGTCTTTGATTGTTGTGCCTTTGTCACGTAGCTAACAAAAGGGAAGTCTTTCGTCATAACGCCAGAACAGAATGTGCTGTAGCAATTATACATAGTATGGGCAGCATGGTGGTGCAGTGGTTAGCACTGTTGACTCACGCTGTCAGGGGTGGGAACCTTTCTGCGTGGAGTTTGCATGTTCTCCCTGTGCTGCGTGGGTTTACTCCGGGTGCTCAGGTTTCCTCCCACAATCCAAAGACATTCATGTTAGGTTAACTGGTGATTCTAAATTGTCCCTAGATATCTGTCTCCAATAGGTCCTTAGAATAGAGGGTTAGTACTAGTGAAGCTCTTTGAGACTAGAAAAGTGCTATTTAAGTACAGGTCCTTACCCTTCCTTTCCCAAATGCAGCTAAAGTTTTCAGAGGAGTTGTATCCCATCATATACAAGAAGTTGCTGCTTGGGTAATGTATATTTTAGGTCATGATTATCCAAGAAAAAATGACCAATTTAATTGTGATTTCCCATCAAGATGTTGAAAGGTAATTATTAAGGCAGAACAGGTAAATGAGAACAAAAACTTCTGAGTCGTTGTAAAATGTAGCTGATAATTGTAATAATAATCAAGCTATTATTATTATACAAATGCACATTGCCTTTTTGTCTCTGTTGGTTTTCTTTGGAATTGTGTTGCTCACTTTTGTCTCCTTCAGGACTCCCAGAGCCCAGACAGTGGGGGACGGTCCAGCGCCAATGGTGGCGGCTGCTACTGGTTGAAGGGGACAACTTACTCTGACATCGGCACACTGGCCTGGATGATAACACTGAGTGATGGCCTGCACAACTTTATCGATGGATTGGCGATTGGCGCCTCATTCACCGCCTCAGTCTTCCAGGGTATCAGCACTTCAGTGGCTATCCTGTGTGAGGAGTTTCCCCATGAACTGGGTGAGTTAGGATGGGGTGAAAACTTCTTTGTTCTGCCGCAGGAATTCATTCCAGTATTAAAAGCAAACAGAATTAATAAAAGTCAGTAAATGAAAAAACAAAAAAAGTAGCTGTCTGCATTTTAACACAACCATGATATGTATAATGAAAAGCCAGTTTGAAAAGGGCTGATCATGTTTATTCATGGATACAGCTGCTCAGTAGTTCACTGAAGGTTCTACTGAAATGTGTTCCCATTACACCTTTGTCCCTTTGATATTTCCTGGGCTGCCTGCTCACCTCAATTCAGTCTTTTTTCATGAATATGTTTTTCTTTTTTGTGCGTGTTTGTCTTTTTAACAGGAGACTTTGTGATCCTACTGAACGCCGGCATGAGTATACAGCAAGCTTTGTTCTTTAACTTCCTGTCGGCCTGCTGCTGCTACCTGGGCATGGGCTTTGGCATCCTGGCCGGCAACAGCTTCTCACCCAACTGGATCTTTGCCCTGGCGGGAGGAATGTTCCTCTACATCGCTCTAGCAGACATGGTAAGTGTCTGTGGGAAAACATGGCCATGGTTTTGTGAGAAACCCTCAGTCTGTCAGATTTGTAGTGCTTTTGCAAGGCGGGAGCAGATATTGCCTGGTCAAGATGTGGCATGCTGATAGACTCCTAAAATACAGAAAAGGAAAAGACTAAATGTAAATAAATCAAAGGGAGCTTCAACAAAGTTTAGGTTTAAGGATATGCAAACTTATGGAGCCTGATTATCGCATTTTTTCCCTAACAGCTTTGTTTGTTTGGCAGTTGAATTGTACAGGTTATGGGTCCCATTAAAGGTCCAAAAGTCTGAAAATACTTATTGTGGTCTCATTTCATTACATCACAAAAAGCTGGGATTTTAACAGAGGTGTGTACACTTTTATGTCCGCTGTATGATGCAAATTTTTATAAAGTGAAAAGCTTCCCGTTTAAGAGGAAAAGTCTTTCCTATCACTAATGTTGACGTTCCATTTTATTTTTATAACAAGAATAGTAGATTTTGAAATAGTTTTAGGTTTTTTAAGGTTCTTAATGGTGTAGAGAATGGGCATTGACGTCATGCCGCGCTGCATTCTGGGCCGCTGTCGCCATCGTCGTTGTCTGGCTTCTTTGTTTACCTGTAGTCTAGGCAACTGCTAATGTGAACAGACATACGTGCAATGGAACAGAGCAAACTGAGAATTAAAATTCCTTATTCAGAGAAGCTGAATAAGGAAGCAAAGGAGTGCTACCTCTTAAAAAATTTAAGAAATACTGTAAATGGGATAGATTGATATGAGCACGAGAAATGGACCACGGGTCTCGACCAACTGCCTGGAGTCACGCTGCCAGATGTGTTTGCCTACCTGGTTTGTGGGGTGAGCGCATAAACCCATGAGCAATTTAAAAACTATAAATCATTAGAGGCTCATGTTCAATTCACCAGTGGATGGGTCCAGACGCCTCAAATCTTCTGGGTGAACGACCAGAAAACTGTTGTTTGCACATAGGTAAGCAGTCATTGTTTCTACACAGTTTTCTGCACACAAGTATGTGTCTCTGAGTCTGCAACTCCAGGCATTTCTAAGTCCCAGCGGTGAAATGTTGGATTTATATTTAAATTAGTCGTATGATGCTTGATAAGTATATACACATTATTATCAACAGGACATTAAATATTAATCCAGTAATGTGATAAGCCTGACGCTCCCACTGGCTCACTGAAAAAAATTACCAGTACAATTAGCTGCTATAAAAACATTCTAAATCAGGACAGTGACGTTGTATAGTCGCCTGAAAGAGGAGAATCTGCTTAATTCAACGATGCCAAACAGTCTATGGACTTCAGTCCCCAGCTGATATTAAATCCATGCCTAATGAAGGCAACAAGTAATCACAACTTTAAGAAAAATCAAAGAAAATCCACACAACGAAAAGCTCCCATTTAAAAAAAAAAAAAAAAAAAAAAAAAAATGCTCCAGATCGGCAAGAGAAATTGGGAATAGCAGAGATGATGTGGGGAAATTATTTGATTTTGCCCTGTGTGTTTTTACACATTATTGAGCGATGACAGAGAGCTGTGGCTGAGGTGCGGCCAAAGCACGCAGCGTGCAAGACGGCTGCTCTGGAGAGGGGACGTCTTTTTGCACGTCTAAATATTTTTTAAATCACAACTTCCCTGGGTGAAAATGCCGTGAACACACCACCATGTGTGCAGGAATATTGTCGGAGCTGACGTCTTTCCTTCTGACCGCTGCAATCCATTCCACACCACACCTCTTTGTTAGCTCGGACACCCATTCTCTCCACTTTTCTTCCAAGTCAGGAAGTTAAAAAAAGCGTACACCGTTATCAATCTTTTCCCACGCCAATCATGAGAGCAGATGTAGTATTTGATACTGCAGCAAAACGTCCCGATCCTAATGTTGCGTGGTATTTGGAGGAATAATAATGTGACTGAAAGGACCACATTGGAAATAAGTGTTTTCACTTTCTTGTGTCATCCTGGATTTTGTGTGACGTTTTATATGAATATTTACATTTCCTATGTTTGAATAACATATTCAGTGTGATTTTTATCTAAATAAAAAAATAAATAATAAATAACAGACTGAAGCAACCCTCTCAAAAACTTCAGCTTAACTGCATTCGTTGCTCTCTACTAAGCACAGACAGGCAGAACACTTTTCCCACGATTCCTTGTGGTTTTCCCATCAGGGGATGTCACGCGCCCATTAATTAATTGGTCCAACCTGTTTATCTGAACTTCTTTTATATTATGAGCCTACTTGAACCCTCGGGTCTTCTGGTTGAGATTTTTTAGTTGGACCTAAATCCCACGGTGAGACGGCGTTTTGTCTGTATGGTCCACATGTGTGGGACAGCCTTCCTGAAGCCCTGAGGGCTTTTAAAAGGAAGTTAAAGGCCAGCTTGTTAAGCTGGTTTTTAAATAAATTGTTGTTTGTCATTACTTTTTTAAGTATTGCTCATACTTTTTACCTTGCTTTATTTACTTTTTCTTTTGCACAGCTTTATGTTTATCCTATTTTGTCTACTCCTTGTTTTTTGTACCAGTGTCATCTATTTATTGTTTCATGTTCAGTTTTATCTGTTGTCTGGTTGTATTGTTTGTTTTTACCTGGCCTCCAGCCTGTTCTCAGTGATGACGCTTCCTCAGTTTAGTTCTCATCTATTTTACTTTGTATTCTCATTCAGGGTGTGTGTGTGGGGGGGGGGGGCACTTTTGTCCATAATTTTATGAAAAAAGTGCTACAGTATATAAATAAAGTTTGATTGATTGAAGACAAAAACAGCAGGACTCATCAAAACTAGAAACAATATTGATAAGATAATAAAACAGGCTTGTTGTTCTCTCTCTCAGTTTCCAGAGATGAATGAAGTGAGTCGAGAGGAGGAGGACGCGGGCGGCAGCAGCTTCCTCCTCACCTTCGCCATCCAGAATGCCGGGCTGTTGACGGGCTTCGCCATCATGCTTCTCCTCACAATGTATTCTGGACAAATACAGCTGGGCTAGCGCCGGACTCCTCTGAACCAGCGCCAGCTCTGACACGAACCCAGAGGGACGTCAGCTGGTCTGCGAACTGAGCCACAGTAGAGGAGGAGAAGGGTGGCCAGGACCTGTTTCTCATTACCCCCCCCCCCCCAAAAAAAGAAAAAGAGTTTGGTAGGGGTTTTGTTTGTGCGGCAGGTACGCACACCTCTCTGTTGGAGATATCTGAATTGCTGCAGTTCACACATGCAGTAGATGTGCTATAGAAGAGGCTAAAGATCTTCTTATCTCAGCATCATCCTCACAGCTGCTCCCTTAAAAACCCACACTGTCAACCAAGACGAGTCGAGGCAGTCTCGTCTGAATGTGAACTGACGTGCAATCCCGACAGCCACTCAGAACTGTTCCCCACGTTGCCGATCAGCCATTTTGGTTCCTGCTCCGTTCTTTCCTTCCCTCTAGAGTATTTGCGTCACTAATCCTCAGTGAAAAGCACATTCAGGACACAGCAGCTATATTACTAACATCCCTCTGCTCCTGGCTAGCTATACAAGTGCTGTTTCTCCTCTCATTCCATACCAAAAACAAATCTCTTAAGGCAATGAACTGGAATTCTCCAGAACAGATTGACTTCCAGCTGAAACTTTTATGTAACTGTGTTGATTTTTTTTTTTAATGTATATTTTTACTCATGGAAAAAGAAAAAAAAAACAACTTTCAAGACCAAATATGGGCAGACCATTGGGAATGTTGAAGGGCTACACTGACGTTTGGAAGTGAACACATTATCCTCCTTGCTATGGAATTGTCGACGGTTGTGGCCGAAAGTTTTTCAGCGACTCAGATGTTGTGCTTGGCTTTTTTTTTCCCCTTCGTGTAGAGGTGATGCCCATTATTTGTGTTGCTGTGCAGAGTGGTCAGAAGCATTTAATAACGTATTACAAAGAGCTTGATTTGCATAGAGAATAACTATCCAAAAACATAAAATTTGCATTTTGCTGAAAGTGAGACATGAAATGTGAGGCAACGTTTCTCTAGTTTACCGTCTGTGCCCTTCATTAGTCTGGCGCTGAATAGTTGCCGCTTTCAACTCCTCGTATTCTTGAATTTGATGTGCAAATCTTCGCACATCCAACAGATTATTTTTTTCCAGATTTATCTATTCTTTTACAGTGTTGTAGTTGTAATAATAGTAGTAGTAACAGAAGACTGTAAGCTTAATCATACTGTATAATCACGCACACGCTTGTGCTCGTAAAACGAACGCTTATATCGGCTCCTATTCTGTACCATGTTACAGAATAGGAGCTCTGGGATGCTGTGATGGACATTTTTGTTTGCATTTTATAAATCAAATAATTGCTCAATTAATCAAAAGGTCCTCTGGAGATTAATCGCTAACAGAAATACTTGTTAGTTACAGCCCTAGTCTGACCCTTCAATCTCTGGCTCAGGAGGATGACTTTGTTTCACATTTTTGCTCTTAACTTGTGTTTACTGTCTTTTTCTGTTTGTGTCGTGTGCTGTCCTCCCTCCGTTCTTTTTCCTCTCCCTCCATCAAGCCCTCCCCCTCCCCGAGCCTTGGTTTACTGGCGGTTTTGCCCCGTAAAAAGGGAGCTTTTCTTCCCACTGTTGCCAAATGCTGCTCATATTGATCACCTGATTTGTGAGAGTGCAGGGCCTTTATCTTACAATTTAAAGTCATTGCACTTAACAGTTTTTTTGTGAATTGCGACTATATGCATAAATAAAAATGAAGTAAAAGATGACTCATTTCAAAAAAATGAAAAAGATGAAAATAAATTGCTCACATGCGGTGGCCATTGATATACCTGAGGGGCCTGGCCAAATGTAATCTGAGGGAAACACTGTTATGAAATACTTTCAAAGACCCCCCCTTTATGCTTTGTATGGTTACCCCTTTATTTTAGTGCATGTAGGATTTTTTTTTTTTTTTTTGGTGACCTTTTATGCCCAAAGTGCACAGCTGGGATTTATGACTGACTTCTAAGGTCTACCTCCCGGGTGCAAACAGAGAGGAGTCGGCTAGCCCTCCAGTCCATCCTTTGCTGCTAAACACCCATTTATGGCAGAATTCATGGCTCCATCAATTATGGCAAGTCGTCCGAGTTCTGAAACAGATCATGTTCCAACCCACGACCATGTAGTTCATTCATAGATGTTATTTTAGCTGCTTTTTTAATAGTTTATTTATTATACTCTGGTTGAGAAACCTTGTCTGTTAGTAGAGTAAGCTGTTGACTCATTCAGGATCGTTTCTGTGCTTATTACACCCCAGGGACCGTTCGTCTGCTATTGGCCAATCAAACCACACACCCCTATCTCTGGTGATGCTTTATTTGGGCTAAAAGGTAACATTAGCCTCAAACATGGTGCCACCGTTGAAACAAATCTCAGAGAAATTACAAAAGATGGAGCATAGGGCGAGCTTCGGCACACATTTAAAATAATGTGCTATAAAAACCATATGTTTTGAGGAGAGCGATTTCCGTGTGTAAAATTGTGCTGCATTAATTAAACTGAGTTGTTCCGACAGAAGCCTGTGGCGTACACACACACACCCAGGTGGAGTGTCAACATGTGCAAAGAAAGAGCATAATGGGGGCTTTTTCACTTCTTCTCTTAGTGGAGGAACTAGCTTAGTTTCATTGAAGAGAAATCTGTCCGTCAAAGTCAATTCTGACAGACTATGTAATGAACGTCATCTTTTCATCAGCCATGACTACCGTCATTGAGAAAATGTTAAAAGGTCTTTTAACTCACAGTAGCTAAGCCTTCAAAAATATTTACAAAAAACTGATATAAATGGAGGGTGAAAAGACATTTTACAGTCACCTCAGTTGTGCTTAAACTCAAGATTTACGACAACTATCATCAGTTATTATCTATACACTGTTAACATGGAAAGGGTTTGATGTCTGTTTGTTTTTCTATGTGCCCATCAATTTTATGATGGCTTCCTAATACCTGCACTTTATCATCAAAGCTTTGCCTCAGTTTTTGGTTTAAATGACCTTCTTTTGCCTCACTGGGAGTGAATCTTGGCAGCCATGTCCCAATATAATTTATAATGGGAGCAGTGTAGGCTCTTTCACATACAGTGCTGTGAAAAAGTATTCACCCCTTCCTGATTTCTTATATTTTTGCGTATCTGTCACATTTAAATGTTTTAGATCATCAAACAATTTATGATATTGGACAAAGTTAATCCAAGCAAATATAAAATGCAGTTTTTAAATGATGATTTAATTTATTAAGGGGAAATGGCTGTTCAAACCTACCTGGTCTATCTGAAAAAGTAATTGCCCCCTAAACCTCGTAACTGGTTCTTCCACCCTTGGCTACAACAACTGCAATCAAGCATTTGTAATAACTGGCAATGAGTCTTTTACGTCAATGTTGAGGAATTTTGGCCCACTCTTCTTTGCAGAATTGTTTTAATTGTTGGTTGTTTGAGATCACAAACTTTTGGCTGGACACTGTCATTCAAGATTTTCTAGTAGAGAGAGCAGAATTCATGGTTCCAGCAATTATGGCAAGTCATCCAGGTCCTGAAGCAGCAAAGCAGCCCCAGACCATCACACTACCACCACCATGTTTGACTGTTGGTGTGATGTTCTTTTTATGAAATACTGTGTCAGATTTACACCAGATGTAACAGGACGTACACCTTCCAGAAAGTTCAACTTTTGTCTCATCAGTCCACAGAATATTTTCCCTAAAGTCTTGGAGATCATCAAGATGTTTTTTGGCAAATGCGAGATGAGCCTTTGTGTTCGTTTTGGTCAGTGGTAGTTTTCGCCTTGGAACTCTCCCATGGATGCCATTTTTGCCCGGTCTCTTTCTTATTGTTGAATCATGGACCAGTGTCCAAACTGAGGCTAGTGAGGTCTGGAGGTCTTTAGATGTTCTCAGTTTTTGTTTCTCATCTGTTCTTGAATTTCTTTAGATTGTGGCATGATGTGTTACTTTTTGAGATCTTTTAGCCAACTTCACTTTGTCAGACAGGTTCTATTGAAGTGATTTCTTGATTCATCAGGTCCTGCAGTAATCAGGCCTGTGTGTGGTTAGTGAAACTGGGTGCAGTTTTTTGTTTTGTTTTGTTTTGTTTTAAATGTGGTTAATCATAGGTAATTCATGATGTAATGTTGGGGGTTGGGAGGTACTTTTTCACAAAGGCACAGGTAGGTATGGATAGCTCTTTCCCTTGCTAAATGAAATCAGTTGAATTATCTTTGTCTAACATTAAAATTTTCTGATGATCTGAAACACTTAAATGTGACAAATACGCAAAAACATAACAAAAAGGGGGCAAATATTTTTCACAGCTCTGTACATATGGGTGCAGTGATTGGGTATCCACATATCTTTGCCCATTTTGTATGAATTTAATATTAGAGGAACATGTGAAAAATGTTTTCTGTGAAATGTTGATTGTTTGAAGTGTTAAGGGGGACCAGTTGTTGGTGTTTGACTTGTTGTGTGACGGATTATACTTAAACAAGAACTAGTCACAGTGAGGATGTGTCACACCAGAGGAAACTACTGTGTCCACTGTAGACTGGGTTAGGTTTGAAGGGCCACTGATGTTCCACATTTATTGATATCCTGCCTTATACTACATAGAAAAACTAGATGCAGCCACTCTGTCACCATTACATCATCTTTTTGAAACCAGGTGTCACAAACCAGTTGGCTACATTCACATTACCATCCTGAAGTGACTATAATCAGTTTGGGGGTTTTACCTACCCTAATGTAACATGGATCTTTTTTTTTTTTAATGGCTGCCAGAATGCGCAAATCTGAGTCAGTTTCATATGTGATCTTAGATAGGCTATATGGTATATCCAATGCATGGTCATGTGACTTTACTGATCAGAACTGATGCAACTTTTTGCTATTGTTTTGCTTAGATTCCCATTAGCACTTGCATAAAACTATTCTCACTGTGGTCAAACAGTCATACAAACCTAGATACACATTTAAAGATGCAAGTAGAAGACAATGTGGGAGAAACCTCTGAATCTTTCACCAGGACCTTAAAGCAAATTCTGTATCATTTTAATTATGTTAATGTCCTGATTTTATTTACAATTTTAAGTCCAGGAGTAAAGCCAGTTAGAGCTCAAATATTCATATGACTCAGATGATTACATTTTTAATGCTTAGCATGTGTAGAGCACTGATGTCATCACTTTGATCCATAGTTGGCATCAGTGCTAGCATTTAAACAGCTTGTGGCACTCCAACTGGCTTCAATATGTAGAGCAGACTAACTTCTGGCCGTCCTCCAGAGCAAAATGCCAAGCATATCTTTACCGAAAACGGATCTACAGATGTGGACAGATTTATTGGTATCCCTCTGTTAAAGAAAGAAAACCCCACAATGGTTACTGAAATAGCTTAAAATTGACAAAAGTAATAGCTAGAAAAACACTCAGAGAGTGCATACCTTCGCCAAGGCTCCTTCCGTCCCTCATGCATAACTTCCAAAATGTAATGGGTTTGTGTGTAGGCCACGAGCCAGTTCTGGTGAAAATTGCATCAAAGTCTGTCCAGTATTGTTTTGGAGGATTCTTGCTAACACACTGAAAGATAAGAGCCTTGGCGGAGGTATGCATTCTCAGATCATCACCAAAATGTTATGGGCTCCTCTGTTGGCCAAGGACCACCTCTGGTGAAAATTTCATCCAAATCCATCCAGTAGTTTTTGTGTAATCCTGCTGCACAAATTCAAACAAGGTCCTTGCTGGAGGTATGCACTCTCAGATCATCACCAAAATTTAATGGGTTCATCCTTGGCCCAAGGGCTACCTCTGGTGAAATTTTCACCAAAATCCATCCCGTAGATAAAATTTATCCACTGGAGCTCACAGGAAAACCAACTTCCCGTCTCCCATACGGGAGATGCTGTTTGTTTACACTCGTTAGCCCTCGTTAATCCTGACACTTCGTTTCAGCTCTACAGAGCTTCGGTCCATTTGTATGCAGGTGAGTGTCAGTCTTATTTTTAAACTACTTTAATTGCAGTGTTGATGTTTACTGTACTCTGAGGCTGATTAGCGGCTCAAATTGATATTCCTACTGACCCTGACACGTTTCTCATTCCATTATGAAAAGGCAGCCCACAATATATGCCTTTGGTAATCTCTGCTGGTCGACGTGAATCTAAAAAACTTGTATTTCTGATTGTTATCACCATCTTTCATAAGATGGTGATGGCTACATGAGCCAGTCATGCACCATTTCATCATTTTCTTTGTTTAAATTTAGCTAACGTTGCCATAGAAATGCATTAAAATTGTTGTTTGTTGATACCTCACTGTTCCGCTAGGGTGCCCTGTCTTGCTTTTTCTTGCTTTTCTTGTTTTTCTTGGTGTCTTCAGATGAAAAAATAATGTCAGTCATCACATACTATGCACATACACAGCTTCCGTGGTTGCGGACGTGCGTGGGCCTATGGCATGGTGATGCACATAACTCAGTGGACACGTCATAAAGAGGCAGTACGTGAGAAGGACCAGATTGATATATAAAACAATTTTCAAAAAATTCCTGGATCCAGATCGTGATCCAGATCACCACCAAAATCTAATCATCTGTTCCCCATGCCATTACACACCTTTCCTGAAAATTTCATCAAAATCCATTCAGAACTTCTTGAATAATGTTGCTAACAGACAGGCAAACCAACAAACCAACCAACCAATGAATGCTTCCAAAAACACTACCTCCTCCCTTGGCGGAGGTAATAAATAAAAAAAATTCTTAAAATTATCTAATGAAAATCAGGTATTGCGTTTGCATTTTGGTTCAGCAGAATCATTTAAAAAAAATAATGAAACTGGCCTGGACAAAAATGATGATGCCCCTAGAAAAGATTTAAAATAAATTGACCATAGGGAAATATTAAACTAAGGTGTGTCCTGAAATTAGCATAATAGGTGTCTTCAAACCTGTCAGTTTTCCTTTTTACAGGATGAAAAGTAGTCACTGTGCTGTTTGGTATCATGGTGTGTACCACAGTGAACATGGACCACAGAAAACTAAGGAGAGAGTGGTCTCAGGAGTTTAGAAAGAAAATTAGATTCAAGGTAAAGGCTATAGGACCATCTCCAAGCAGCTTGATGTTCCTGTGACCACAGTGGCCAGAATTATTAAAAACTTTAATGTTCATTGTACTGTAGCCAACCTATCAGGACATGGGACACAAGAGGAAAGGCAACCCCAGGTCAATCAGAAGAATAGTGTGTATTGTAGAACAAGATCCTAGGAAATTATCCAAAATCATTCAAGCTGAACTTGAAGGTCAAAGTATGTCGCTTTCTAATCACACCATGGCTCACATTTTGAACAGTAAAAGACTCCATGTAAGAAGACCAGGATGGCTCCACTGTTGGCAGAAAAACATTAAAAAGCCAGCCAAAATGCATGCTGCAAGCCCCAGAGTGTCTTAGAGAATGTCCTTTGGACTGACGAGACAAAACTGGAGCTTTTGGGCCAGTCACATCAGCTCTATGTTTACAGAAGGAAAAATTAAGCATGCAAAGAAAAGAACACTGTGTACCTACTGTGAAACATGGAGGAGGCTCTTATGTTCTGGGGCTGCTTTATTGCTTCTGGTACAGGGTGTCTTGAATCTGTGCAGGGCACAATGAAATATCAAGACTATCAAGGCATTCTGAAGTGAAATGTGCTTCCCAGTGTCAGAAAGCTTGGTCTCAGTCGCAGGTCATAGGTCCTCCTACAGGATAATGACCCAAAACTCACAGCTAAAAACACCCAAGAATGGCTAAGAACAAAACATTGGACTATTCTGAAGTGGCCTTCTATGAGCCCTGATCTAAAACTGATTGAACATCTGTGGAAGGAGCCGACCTGTGATGCTAATTACAGGACACACCCTAGTTTAGCATGTCCTTATGGTCAAATTATTTTCAGTCTTTTCTAGGAGCATCATCATTTCGGTCCATGCCAGTTTCATTATTTTTTTTTTTTTTTAAATGATTCTGTTGAACCAAAATTCAAACGCTGTGTCTGGTTTTCATTGGTTCATTTTCAGAAAATGTTTGTTTATTATTACTTTTGACAGTTTCAAGTTATTTCAGTGACGATTGTGGGACTTTCTTTCTTTAAGGTTACCAACAAATTTGTCCACATCAATATTTTCTTGGTTTAACAAGAATGAATGGTCAAACAAATGACGTTTTGTATTGACGTGTGCATGCATTTCATTTCAGAAGACACATCTGCCCACTTGAATCAAGTAAAAGTCGCCTGTAACTTTGAATGCGAACTGTCTTGACTGGCAAATCTGATTTGACAGAAATCCAAATTGGTCAATATGGTTTGGGATCTGAATGTAGCCTAAGAAAATGAGCATGAGCTACTTGGTAGCCAAGCCCTCAAGCATACCTTTAGTGTTCTTTTTGACTAGCGGGGACCATGATATGCAAAATGAACATCATGTTGTGTTCAATAAGCTTGAAACTAGCAAGTGTAACCATAAACTGATCAGAAAAGTGTTTGCTGATGGCATAGAACAAAGGAGAAGACGAGTCCTATTCCCATAAACTAATATATAACTGGACCTCTTTACACAACCAGAGGAGTTGTCTCCTGCTGGACATTACAAAGAATGCAGGTTTAAGACTTGGAGTTTTGAATATTAAATAGCTACAGTCTATGTAGTTTATAATTGGATTATGCAGAATTTTCTTAACTCTGCTAGAAAATGTGTTTTAATATGTAACTTTTTTTAATAGTCTTTGCCCTTAGAATAAATGTGTTTATGTTATTTTTTTTATATTATTTATTAGAAGTAGAAACTGCATATTTTAAAAGTGAGTTTGTTATTCCTTGATAAAGAAGCCAAGCCATTAAAACGGGTACCATGTGGTACAGTGTTACTGCTGCTTGATATGTGATATATGGGATTATTTATTGTCCTTTAAGCCATGAAATATTTATTTTATGCTTTACTCTCAAGATCAAGTATTGGGTTGAGTTTTACATCACATGTCATGAAAGCAGACATGAATCCATCTTTGTGTTTTTTGCTGTTTCATCTTTGTTTTACCTAATTTTGTGATAGTGTTGTGATGACAGCTGAAGATGAGATTACATTTTGGTCAGTTAATGATTCTCTAATTAGATCATAATTAAGGAGCTCACAGATGTTAAAGCAGATTGGAGCTAAACCATAAAAAGCATTTTTGTTTCACCTGCAGCTAACGAGCCAACTGATGATTGACTTGATTGAGATTTCAGTGGTTTCAGTGCCCTGTCTGACTTGTAATACATCATTTTTGGAAAGTGTTGTAATTTATAAGAGCCCTCATTATCCTCCTGTGCATATATCAATGGAATTCCTTTATAAAAATGTCTTTTTTCAAGAAAGCCATGTGTTGGATTGTTCTTATTGAGTAAAGTCTTGTTAGAGAGTGCGCATTGGTATCACACTATTACCGTCTCAACATTTATTCCAGCTTATTTTCCTTCTTCCACCAAATCTTGATGTGCATCTCTTCTCACAGCTTTGAGGGGGAAAAAAAACACAATATGTGTCTCGATGCGGAGATTGATGCATCTATTCAGAATTGATTTTTCACCTGGTGTCTGAAATAGTCCCAAAAAATGTGACATTTTTTCCCATAGAAAATGGAGTTTTTGCAGAAAAAAGTAAAAAAAAAAACACCCAAGATTTCAGAGACCTATATCTCAGCCATGCTATGTCCTACAAACTTTACTTTTACTTCAAAATGTAATGTTGTTGTCTTTCAACCTGTAACACCAGTGTGGGTTTGTTTTTTTTTGTCAGGTTTGTCATATGTGCACACATTTCTGACCTGATTTTTCCCCAAAATCTCAATCTTGGTAGAGTGCGTGACGTTGTAGAGGGAGTGCTAAAACAATTACAAGAAAAATTTCCAAACAAATTCTCATCCTGACGACATTTCATACTCTACGGACTTAACTTTTTCTAAAAAATATAGCCACACATCTCCTATCACTCACAATGTTGTCCTCAAATCCAGAAGTTGCCCATGTTTTTCTCCTGCAGTCCAGAAGTGACCAAAAAGTGATTCAGACCTCTCTGACCCGGAAATCCCATCCTTGTAAACATCCGGCAGTATATTTTATGCCTGTTTAAACAAAACAGACAAGGTAGAGTTGGATTTATTGTCTTGATTAGCAAACCATAATACTTTTGTGGTGATGGACTCTTTATTTCATCTGAAAATGCCAAGAAAAAGCAAGCGAGGTGTGCCAAAGTCAAATCGCTAGCATTCTAGCTGGCCACCTGCACAATCTCACGGACACCCACAAACCTACTCAACAAGTGGCCTGTATGTATTATAAACACTGACTTTTGCACTTGACAATATTTAATTTCTTTACGTTTGTGAAATGACAATAGAGCATATCCCTTTCTGTATTGTGCTGATTGAGGTGCTTAGCAACAGTTTAACTGGCTACTGTCATGCACCCCTCCAGAGAGAATTAGTCAGCGGTGTAGTCCCTGACACCTCAGAGTGCACCTCCATTACTAGCCGAGAGCTAGTGAGGAACTCCTCTTTGGCTCGGTGAGGCCAGTTGTGAATAGGTGTAACAGAGGGACAGCCAATCAAAAAGCAGGTCACTGTCCAAGGTGCTGGACAGCACTGCTAATTGTCGGAGTAGCTGTCCAGGGAGCTGACAGGTATTTGTTAAAGAAAAAGCTTTATTCTAGTTAAATTTTTGAGTTTGACTGTTAATTTTGTACTTTTTTTAAAACTATATTTTCTTTAACTCGCCTTGATAGTTTTAGCTGATTAACAGTTTATTGCAAGACTTGAACAATGGGGGATATTTTATAAGTTAAATACTTAAAAGTCAGTATAAATTTGAAACATATTCATCACACAACCAATTGTTAGAGTCAGAATCTGAAAAAAAACAGTTGTTCAGAAATTACTTGACAGTGGGAAAGGTAGATTTTGAATAACCTTTAATTACTAACTTATTTTTTTTTTTGGACTTATTTTGTACCCGTAGGTAGATTTGTTCTGCAGTCCGGTGACAAGCCACCAGCTGCCGGTTGCTGCGTGCGCAAGCGCCCCTTAACTCCCTAACTCCCTAACTTATTTTCTTTGACAACAAAGTCAAAATTGTTGATGACAAGCAGTTATAAACAAGGACAACAAAACAAGGAAAACACAAACTTTTACCAGAGGGGGAATCTGATTAATATGCCCAATATATATTTTTTTAAATTACAAGGAAGGCACCAAAGTGCTGTGGACATACTGTTTATCAAGGCCTATCAAGGCCAATGCATAAGACACCAAAAAATTGCTTAAGTAGGAGTATAAAGAAAAGAAAGTTACTTGAGTACAAAGTAATAACTTTACTCTCCCCAGAGTGTTTTTAGGGAAAAATTAGTAAAATATTTTTTTATATTTTTTTTGAATTTATGAAATTTTGTCAAAAAAATTATTATTTTTTTTTTACAAATTCATTTTTTTTCCTCAAATACAACTTTTAAAATGCATTTGCAACATTTTGTGATAAATTTGATCTTTTTTGTGCATATTTACAACTTTTTACTCAAAATTTGCAACTCCTTTCTTTCTCTTAGACAAAGCAAAATATAAACAAACTAGAAACATGTTCCATGTAATATTATACAAATCATATATAGCAGCAGCAATAAATTAATTGATTTCAAGTGTGGACTGACAAACGTTGCTCAAAGAGTACAACCAAACACATGAATTAAAGTGTTTATCTACAAATTACTCATGCAAGAGCATGAATCATTTTGCAATAAAACTACTCCTAAGTACAATGTTGTGAAAAGTTACTTGAATGAATGTGCTTGTACATATAAATGTAACTAGTTACATACTTAACAGGCTCTACAGTCCCACAGAATTAACTGGAGGCAGCAGCCATATTTATAGGATATTTTATTAACCTGTATTGTATTAAATAGAGAGGATGTAATGGTTGTGTGCTATGGCCATTCTATATGATGACTTCTTTAAAAAAAAATAGGCAGCTCACTTACTTACAACTAGAGAGGCTGGGTACACGTGGACAGACTGCCAGTCCATCATAGGGCCAACACAAACGCACATAACTGTTCACACCTACAGACAATCTAGGACTCTCTGTTCAGGCCAGTTAACCTAATGTGCATGTACTGGGACTGTGGGAAGAAGCTGGAGAAACCTAAAAGAAATCATAAAGACACAAGAACGTACAAACTCATTAAGGTGTCACGAAGTAAATTTTTGAAATGGGAAGATTTGCTAAATCCCTCCACTGTAGCGTCCACTAGTTACAGCAGCTGTGAGCAGAGTGTACGGTCATAGAAATGAAGACAGGTGCCACCCGACACACTACACGGTGGGCAAAGGGACTAACAAACATATTATACAGTACATAATTTACAGCTAGTAGTCATATAAAACTTTTTTTCAACATCAGATGACTATGGAAATCAGACAGATGTAGTCCAGGACAGGTCTTAGTCTGCCTTATTTTATGCTCTAGCTGGTTCTGCTGCTGCTGGCGGCTCTCTAAGATGCCCTCCACGACTTTCTAAATAAAGTCTTGTGACAGAGGTGTTGACAGATGGAGGTGAGTTAAAGGTAGCAGGCTCGATGGTGACCACAGGAACACGAGGTGTCTCTGATTTAAAAAAAAAAAAAAAAAAATCCACAGCAGAAGAGCTGGTGTTGACAAGTTTTGCTATGTGCTTGACGTAGCAGGAAATGTGCATCTTGGATGTGAGGTGCAGCAGACTGGATGTGTAGCAGACTGCTGGACCATGTATGCATACAGTGGGGGAAATAATTATTTGATCTCCTGCTGAATTTGTAAATTTACCCCTTATAAAGAAATGAACAGTCCATAATTTCTATGGTAGATTTGTGTTAACAGAGAGAGACAGAAGATCAACAAAAAAATCCACAAAAAACAACTAGTAAGGGTTATACAGTTGTGCTCATAAGTTTACATACCCTGATGGGATTTATGATTTTTTTTTTCCTTTGGCCATTTTTCAGAGAATATGAATGATAATACAAAAACTTTTCTTTCACTCAAAGTTAGTGGTTTAGTGAAGTCATTTATTATCAAACAATTGTGTTTGCTCTTTCTAAATCATCATGACAACACAAACTACCCAGATGACCTGGATCAAAAGTTTACATACCCTGGAAGTTTTGGCCTGATACAAAATTGTTGGACAAAATTGTTGGTACCCCTCTGTTAATGAAAGAAAAACCCACAATGGTCACAGAAATAACTTGAATCTGACAAAAGTGGTAATAAATAAAAATTCTATGAAAATTAACCAATGAAAATCAGACAGTGCTTTTGAATTGTGGTTCAACAGAATTACTTTAAAAAACAAACTCATGACTTCCGGTTATGGCTGCCACGTAGGACGGACGTGTCTCGCTCTGCTCTGCTCCTGGAAAAAAAAAAATCGGCAAATAACTCTCTCATTTGGGACAGAACGTATCCCAGCATTTGGGCGAAGATATGTCGGCAAAGCCTAAGGCTGGAAAACCAGGAAAAGGAAAAAGCGAGCCGCCGAAACAGTCCAAATTAACGGACTTTCAGGTCTGTGACGCAGTAAACAAAACTCCATATATGGCGGAGGAGGCTGGCAACGCTGCGATATCTGCGGGGAATGGCGCAGATGCGCTGATGGCTGCCATGAGTTCAATGAGAGCGGACTTTTCCTCTAGATTTGATGGGATTATGACAGCGTTGGAAGGAATAAGAAAGGAATTGGGTGACTGTGTAGAACGAACGGCGCAGATGGAGCTTCGTCTCGCTAGTGCTGAAGATGACGTCACCCATCTTCAATTAAAGGTGCGCACTTTGGAAAAAAAAAAAAAATCTCTGGAAGATAATATTTTGGATTTGGAATCTCGGTCGAGACAGAATAATTTGAGGCTGGTGGGTCTTCCAGAGGAATCAGAAGGTCGGGACGTATGTTCCTTTCTGGAAAAGTGGATTCCGGAGGTGCTGGGCAGCGAGGAGTTGCAATCAGCAGTGGTTCTGGAAAAAGCACATCGTATTGGCCCACGGAGAGATAAGGGACCGCCGAGGACCTTAATTATGAAGTTTCTTAGCAACAGAGACAGGATGAAGATCTTCAACGCTGCACGAGCTAAAAAAGGAGAGATTAAACACCAGGACCAGCAGGTGCGGTTCTACCCAGATTTGGCCACAGGAATCCAGCAATTGAGGAAGCAGTTTGATCCCGTACGTAAGGAGCTGCGCAACCTTGGGATTCGTCATGGTGTAATCTATCCTGCGAGACTGCTGACCACGTATGAGGGCAGAACCCACATCTTCAAGACCCCAGAGGAGGCGCAGGAGTTCATCAAGAAGATCAAAGAAGAAGAAGAGACTGGTGGGAGCTAAGCATGAACAAAATATAAGGTAGAATAATTAAGCATTTGCACAGGCATCTGACTGACTTGAAGTAAATAGTAAGTTTACAAAATATAGATTGTATTATATATTAAAAAAACAAAACAAAAACAAAACAAACAAACAAAAACTATGATGTACAAAGTTGTTAAAAATTTTGGAGTTAAGTTGGAAAACTACAGAGGAGAGTTAATGTTACGTCATTAAAAGCAGTAGAGTTAGGGTGATTGGGAGGATGAAGAAGGAGTGGCTTAGGCTGTTCCCCGTGGGTGTGGAACGGTCGATGGCTATATCGGGAGACAGAATTTTTCTTTTGATTTTGGGGGGTTTGCCACAAGTGTGGGAAGGGGAAATTTGTTTGTGTGTAGTTTGTAGGATGAATGTTCAACCACTCATGTTTTTGCTTCTCTGTATGAGCATGTTTACACTGCAAGGTAATCCCAAACTCTCTATTGATCATGGACCAAAGTGTTAATCTTAATTTAACTTCATGGAATTGCAGAGGTCTACAAAATTTAAAAAAACTTAAACAAGTTATGAATAAAATAAAGGACATGGGTTCAAGAATTGTGTTTTTACAAGAAACTCATCTGATAGAGGAGGATGTTAAAAGAATTAGGAGTAGATGGCAGGGAAGTGTATTCACCTCTTCATTTTCATCCCGAGCCAGGGGAGTTATGACTCTCATACATAAATCAGTTCCTTTTCAAGTGAAAAATGTAATTGGAGACAAATTTGGAAGATATGTAATCATTCAAGGTTCTTTGCTATTAGAAAATATAAATTTTGTGAACTTATATGGTTCCAATATAGATGATCAGAAGTTCTTTGCTAATTTATTTCTCATCTTATCATCACTTACAGGGCAACATATAATAGCAGGGGATTTTAATTGTACATTGAATCCAGGTGTGGATAGATCAACAGGACTGGATTGTACGCACATTGGATGTAGGATGACTATTAATCATTTTATGAAAGAATTGAGATTGTTAGATATATGGAGAGAAATGAAACCACAAGTTAAAGCCTATTCTTGTTATTCCAGTACCTACAAGACATTCTCACGTATTGATTATTTTTTGATTTCCACAGAATTAAGGTCCAAGATTCAAAACTGCTTTTATGATAACATTGTGATCTCTGATCATGCACCCTGTTGTCTAATATATGTAGATAAAAAATTGACAAAGGAATCAGGTAGATGGCAATTTCAGCATAAATGGCTTCAGGATGAGGAATTTGTCAAGTATATAGAAAAACAGATAGACGAGTTCTTTGACATCAATACTACACAAACATCAGCATGTGTAAAGTGGGAGGCTTTCAAAGCTTTTATTAGGGGACATATTATTAGTTATACAGGATCAAAATCTAAGAAGACTCGAGAGGAGAGAGCTAAATTGGAACATAAAATAAAAAGTCTTCAGGAAAAAGTGTATGCAGGAAGTGACCCAAGGTTGGAGAATGAATTACTGATTTTGAGAGCTGAATACGACAAAAAATCAGCGAATAGAGCTGCCTCGAGTCTTCTAAGATTGAAACAATCTTTTTATGAACAAGGTGAAAAATCAGGAAAATTATTAGCATGGCAGATTAAACAATTGGAAATTAAAACACCAATTACCAGTATTATAAGTAATGGACAGGTAGTTATAGATCCTTTAGAAATTAATAGAGCCTTTAGAGATTACTATGAAAAATTATATGATACCAAAAATGAACCTGATTTAACAAAACTAAATGGGTTTTTGAACGAACTATCTATACCGTGTATACCAAATGAAAACAGGGAGATATTGGAGTCTAAAATTAGTCAAGAAGAAGTTGGGCTAGCCATTGATAATATGAAATCAGGAAAAAGTGCAGGACCAGATGGTCTTCCAGTTGACCTTTTTAAAAAATTTAAGAATAAATTAATAAAACCTTTTTTGGAAATGGTTTTAGAAGCATTTCAAAATAATAATTTACCATCATACATAAATAATGCCTTAATTATACTGCTGCCAAAACCAGGTAAGCCCTCTAATAAATGTGAAAATATGAGACCAATAAGCCTATTAAACGCCGACCTTAAGATAATCTGTAAAATTTTAGCAAGACGAATACAAGAAATTTTACCAAATATTATTAATCGAGATCAGAATGGCTTTATAAAGGGTAGACAAGGCTTCCATAATGTAAGAAGACTATTTAATATTATTTATTTTAATAAAGAAGCACCGGATACAGCTCTCCTATCATTGGACGCCGAAAAGGCCTTTGATAGAGTTGAATGGCCCTTTCTTTTTGAAGTCCTACAAAGGTTTGGACTTGGAAATAATTTCATAAAATGGGTTCAAATAATATACAATAATGCTACAGCAGAAATCCTAACAAATAACAATATTTCAAAACCAATAAAAATCAATAGAGGATGTCGACAAGGCTGTCCACTTTCACCTTTACTGTTTACTATGGCAATTGAACCTTTAGCGATAGCGATACATTTACATTCACAAATATATGGAATTAAAGTTGGACCAACAGAACATAAAATCTCCCTGTACGCCGATGATATAATTTTGTTTATGTCGAATCTAAAAAAATCAATTCCAACCTTATTGAATTTAATAAAGAATTTTGGGGAAATATCAGGATATAAAATAAATAAAACTAAATCTTCAATATTAATGCTAAATGAGACCCAGAGAAATTACCCAGCCTCTGAGGCAAATCAATTCAATGTTGTAAATCAGTTTAAATATTTAGGAATCCAAATTATGCCTAAGCTAGAATCAGTCGCCAGCGTCAACTATGAAGCCTTAATGTCAGATATCAATGAGTTAACTCAGAGATGGATGTCACTACCAATGTCGATGATCGGGAGAATCAATATACTTAAAAGTAATATTTTACCTAAAATACTTTATTTATTTCAATACATTCCCTTATCACCACCTTTAGATCTATTCTCAAGAATAAAAAAAAAGTTAGTGGAATTTATATGGAACAACAGGAGGGCTAGATTACGTCTGTCTTTATTATATTTACCATTTGATCGTGGAGGTCTGAAATGTCCAAATTTTATGTTGTATTATTGGTCGGCACAACTGAGGTCTATGACATATTATTTTTCATCAAATGATCTCCCTCACTGGACTGAAATGGAATCATACAATTTGCCTTTACCTCTTCCCATATTCATATACTCAGATTCGGCAAAAAAATTACAAAAACAAGTTAAAAATCCATTTGTAAAGCATATGATCAAAATATGGTGTGAAGCTAAAAACTATTTAAAAGAACCACAGTTATTGTCACAATTTAGTCCAATATGGGGTAATCAATATTTTAAACCAGGGAGAGCGGACGCTGTATTTAAAGTATGGAATTTAAAAGGGATACAAAAGATTCAGGATTTATATTTGCCATGTGCAGACAACATAATGTCTTTTGAAGAGCTGAGGATCAAATTTAATCTCAATAGAACACATTTTTTTAAATATCTTCAACTTAGAAACTTTATTCGATCAAATCAAAATAAAGCTCTCACTCGACCTATTTATTCATCCTTGGAAAAAATGATGATGAAAGATAGTAAAAGAAAGGGTATTATTTCAGAGTTTTAT
Source organism: Pholidichthys leucotaenia (assembly GCA_020510985.1). Taxonomy (NCBI): domain Eukaryota; kingdom Metazoa; phylum Chordata; class Actinopteri; order Cichliformes; family Pholidichthyidae; genus Pholidichthys; species Pholidichthys leucotaenia. The sequence continues at coordinate 439,143,860 of CM035838.1, forward strand.
AACTCATTGACACTATCTTCAAGTGAAAATTCACTGAAAAGATTAAACTACTGGAAAGAAGATCTGCAAATTGAAATTTCGGAGGAACAATGGGAATTGGCTTGTACAGAAGCTCAAACCAAATCAATAAATGCACGCCTTAAATTGATACATTTCAAATGGTTAATGCGGATGTATGTTACACCGGAGGAGTTAAATAGATATAACAAAAATATACCAGATACATGCACAAAATGCATGGAAAGTAAAGGAACCCTATTTCATTGTTTATGGGAATGTAGATTAATAAGAATGTTTTGGGAAGAGGTGAGGGTAACAATTGAAAAAATAATCTCAAAACAAATCATACTGAATCCTAAACTGTTTTTGTTGGGTCTGTACCCAGAAAAGCATAATTTTAATAAAAGTGAAAGAACATTCATAGACCTCAGTTTGCTTAATGCTAAAAAATGTATTGCACTATTATGGAAAAAGACTCATAGACCAGATGTGACTCAGTGGTTAAGACAGATGTTAACAAACCTTCCATTAGAAAGAATAACATATATACTGAAATCAAAGGAAATTGTGTTTGAGAATATATGGAGACCTTTTATTGATTATGTAAAAAATTTAAACATAACTCTTGAAGAAGAAGGTGAATGATGTGTGTGGACCTTGTAAATTCCAAACTGGTGAACATAATATGTATACTTATGTATTGGATTGTCTAGACTAAACAGAGGAGCATTGTTGAAGACTTGATTTTGTTGGTGGTTGTTGGTGTTTTTAGTGCATTTTTTTTTTTGTAGTACTTTAGCGTTAGTGTTTGATTGTTTGTATCATGTTTGTTAAAAAAAAAAAGGTTCAATAAAGATATTGTGGAAAAAAAAAAAAACTCATGAAACAGGCCTGGACAAAAATGATGGTACCCCTAGAAAAGATTGAAAATAATGTGACCACAGGGACATGTCCAACCAAGATGTGTCCTCTAATTAACATCACAGGTGTCTACAAACTTATAATCAGTCAGTCGGCCTATTTAAAGGGTGACAAGTAGTCGCTGTGCTGTTTGGTGACATGGTGTGTACCACACTAAACATGGACCAGAGGAAGCAAAGGAGAGAGTTGTCTCAGGAGATTAGAAAGATTAAAGAAAGAAAATTATAGACAAGAATGTTAAAGGTAAAGGCTATAAGATCATCTCCAAGCAGCTTGATGTTCCTGTGACTACAGTTGCACATATTATTCAGAAATTTAAGATCCACGGGACTGTAGCCAACCTCCCTGGACGTGGCCGCAGGAGGAGACAGATAATACGAATGGTAACAAAAGAGCCCAGAACCTCTAAACACATTCATGGTGAACTCCAAGGTCAAGGTACATCAGTGTGAGATCGCACCATCCGTCGTTGTTTGAGCCAAAGTGGACTTCATGGGAGACGACAAAGGAGGACACCACTCTTGAAAACAAATCATAAAAAAAGCCAGACTGGAATTTGCCAAACTGCATTTGACAAGCCACAAAGCTTCTGGGAGAATGTCCTATGGACAGATGAGACAAAACTGGAACTTTTTGGCAAGGCACATCAGCTCTATGTTCACAGACGCAAAAATGAAGCATACCAAGAAAAGAACACTGTCCCTACTGTGAAACATGGAGGAGGTTCTGTTATGTTCTGGGGCTGCTTTGCTGCATCTGGCACAGTGTGTCTTGAATGTGTGCAGGGTACAATGAAATCTCAAGACTATCAAGGTATTCTAGAGAGAAATCTGTTGCCCAGTGTCAGACAACTTGGTCTCAGTCGCAGGTTATGGGTCTTGCAACAGGATAATGAGCCAAAACACACAGCTAAAAACACCCAAGAATGGCTAAGAGCAAAACACTGGACTATTCTAAAGTGGCCTTCTATGAGCCCTGATCTAAATCCTATTGAACATCTGTGGAAGGAGCTGAAACATGTTGTCTGGAGAAGGCACCCTTCAAACCTGAGACAGCTGGAGCAGTTTTCTCATGAGGAGTGGGCCAAAATACCTGCTGAGAGGTGCAGAAGTCTCATTGGCAGTTACAGAAATGGTTTGATTGCAGTGATTGCCTCAAAAGGTTGTGCAACAAAATATTAAGTTAAGGGTACCATCATTTTTGTCCAGGCCTGTTTCATGAGTTTGTTTTTAAAATAATTCTGTTGAACCACAATTCAAAAGCATTGTCTGATTTTCATTGGTTAATTTTCATAGACTTTTTATTTATTACCACTTTTGTCAGTATCAAGTTATTTCTGTGACCATTGTGGGTTTTTCTTTCATCAACAGAGGGGTACCAACAATTTTGTCAACGTGTGTAACATACACACAAGTTGACGCATCATCATCATCATCATAGCAGTCTGTCGTGGGCAACAATGACTGTTTCATTTAGGTCTGATCAGATTCCTCCACGCAGCTCTGTCCTTAGCCTTCTGCTGCCAAGAACCCCTGTCTATATCCAGCTTCTTAGTTTCTTTTTACAGTGTCTTTAAAGTGCTGATGACACGTTTCTGACTTCATCTAATTTTTCAACACATAATACAATATGACGAAATAGGTTGGTCTGTGCAGTTCTAAGTCAAACGGGCTTTTTTTCACGCGCATATCAGACGTTTTCATGAGCGCCACGTCACCAATTGCATCAGTGGCTGGAAAACCCCACTGCCATGTTGTAACGTCATTGACAGAACACAGCGCTTGGCTGCCCATTGTAGACACAGGATGGAAGCGGTAGAAAACATCGATGATGGTTCCAGCACATGAAGTCTGGAATTGGTTTGTGGTGTCCAATCTTCAGATGATTATTGTTCTGAAGAATGGGATGACAATGAAGAATCTGGGGGCATCAAACTGTATAGGTTTGAGCCATGCCAAGCAAGCATTGTGCCTAGCGAGTCAGATTCAGTGACAGTCAGCTGTTCATGTTTTGTGTGCATCATCTGCCGTGTTGTCAGCCAGCCAATATTGCCAACACTATCACAACGTGTTAGCCACTCCACACAGCTGTGGTTCTGTTGCGGCTTTGTAGCAATGTCAGCTCTGGGGCGCAACCGTGGTTAACACGCTTCCTCTCCATGTTCACTGGGCGATGTCGGCCCCAAACGCCTAATGTTTGTGTTTCTGTGTATTTTTGTAAGTCTTCACCTTTTTGGATCAGTCTTTATATTCAATACATGTGCTGTGGTGAATCCTGTGCGTAAGTCCATTCATCATAACCCTCCATGCGCTCTTACGCAGGGCACCGAGAGGGAGGATGAAATAATGAGGATTTACGTGCAGGGTTCACCACAGCACATCTAATACAGAACGACAGATAATTCCCAAAAAAGTGAAGACATACAAAAAACACAAACACACTTACTGATGGCGTTCGGGGGCCGGCATCGCCCAGAGAACGAATGAGAGGAGACATGTTAGCCACAGGTACGCCCCAGAGCCGATATTGTTTCAAGGACGCACGAGAACCACGGCGAACATGGAGTGACTAACACGTCGTGAGAGTGCTGAAAATACTGGCAGACTAACAGCAAAGATGACAATACTATGGACCAGCAGTGCGTTAGCGGCAAACAGCCGCGAAGTACACGCACTGCTGGTGATGGTGTGATGAGAAGCACTTGGGCAAGGACCAGGAAACATGATCAGCGGGAGGGGAATCAGCTAGTGATAATGAGAGAGGGGACGTTGCCGGACCGGCGAGAGTCAACATGCGATCACAGAAAGTAGGTCAAAGCTGCGCGTAAATCCATTAATCCTTCCCCTCCTCATGCCCTCCTCCTGTGTAAAAGCGCACTAGGAGGCTTATGACAGTTGGAGCTGAAGCGTGTGATGTGGTCTTTCCCGGCCTGCTGTTTTTCTAAGCCTGCGACACAACGTGAAGGCATAGCCGTAAAATTAAAACAAGAAACCAGAGAAACTGTGAGCTACAATGCTGCTGTCATTCCAGTCAACAACACCAGAGTCCGTTATGTCGCTGACATCATGGGGGTGCCGCCCTTAATTCAGTGGGCGGCACCACAGTCCAGTCAGTGGCTGTGGTTTTTTGATGATAACTAGTTTATGCAGGCACAGTTGTAAATATTATATTGATCATCGACACTGACTTTTGGGTTTACACAACATCCTAAAAAATGTCAAAATCGTGTCATCAGCCCTTTAAATCTGAGCCTTGGTCTACCCTGATTGTGTTTGCCCTCGCATAACTGTGAGTAGAGTAACTGCCGAGGGAGACACTCACAGGTTTAAAGGGCTACTAAAGGTAACCATCCTGTCCTGAGATCTGTTCACTTGTAATTAGTGTGTTGTGGAGAAAGGAATAGGCGAGGCAGGAAGCTGAACGACACAAGGCTTTATTCTCTCTCCAACAACATAACAGCAACAGCGAACAGTGCAGCAACACTACAGCGCTGAAGCTCCCAGGTCTCTGTGCATTCCCCTATTTATATCTTTATTCCCATGCACGGAGACCAGAGCTTCCGACCATCATACATTGTTGTTTAACAAAGTAATGTGTGGCACATTACATAACAGACACCGGTACCGCTGTCACACCTTTCTTCTTTCTGCGGTTCCAGTCATTCTTACTCTCCCCGGGGGGTGCATAGTCCCGTCTGATGCCCCCTGGTGACACTTCCTCCTTCAGTCCATTAGTCTCCCCTTCCCCCTGCCTTCTGGGTGTGAGAAAACCCACACACACTATGCCCCCACACAGTCCCCCCCCCGAACACCCAGAAGGGGCACTGACACCCCCCCCCCCCCGTCCTTTGGGCTTGCGCTGGCACCTCTAACGGTTGAGGCGGGGGGTTGCCGGTCCAGTCGAACCGCCCTGCTGGTGAGGTGTACCGGAGGGCACGTCAGTCTGTGAATGGAAAGAGGGAGGGGGGGGACACCTTATGCTTCATCCTAAGTTCCAGCACATTGAACAGTCCGTTGTACAGCGGGCGCAGCGGGGTCCGGTGTGCATCGTGCCTGACGGAAACAAAACCGGCATTCTGCAGGCTTTTTGGGATGAGGGTGTGGGGAAAGCAATGGTTGGCCGGCCCGGTACGTTAAAAGCCCCTGGGCCATGCTAAAATTGTGTGGGCAGATCAGCCTCGGGTGCGGGATTTTCCTGTAAAAACTCTCCGGGGATCCGCAGCGGCTGAGAAAAACAAAGTTCTGCCAAATCCTCCTTAGGTGCAGAGCGCAGCCCTAAAAGGATCCAGGGAAGGTGGTTGGCCCAATTCCCTGAACAAATGTCCTGATGGTGGATCCGTTTCCTGCGCCAGTGCGCGGCTGTCCCTAGTCACCTGCAATGGCGAGTTGACCAGGTCGCTCTCGCTGCAGCCGATCGGTTCCTGAAGCAGGCTTGTCGCCTGTTGTGTGGCGCGTGTGTCTGGTGCAGCGACCACATAGCAGTATTTTGTGTCATCCTTTGTTATCCCTTGGCGTGTGCACTGGGCTTCTATGCACTAAAACCCCACTGTCGGGTTGTAAAGGAACAGTCCAGGAGCTTGACTGAACCAGCGCATGCAGCGCTGGTGCTTTCCCTGTGGGAGTCTCCAGGACGGTGCTCGGCTCACTCTCCATGGCGCGTCTTCACCAGTGCACCAGTGTGGAGAAAGGGATAGGCGCTCCATGGCACGTCAGAGTCACCAGTGGGGAGAAAGCGAGGCAGCGAGCTGAACGACACAAGGCTTTATTCTCTCTCCAACAACATAACAACAACAGCGAACAGTGCAGCAACACTACAGCGCTGAAGCTCCCAGGTCTCTGTGCATTCCCCTATTTACATCTTTATTCCCATGCATGGAGACCAGAGCTTCTGACCATCATACATTGTTGTTTAACAAAGTAATGTGTGGCACATTAACATAACAGACACTGGCACCACTATCATACCTTTCTTCTCTCCGTGGCTCCAGTCATTCTTACTCTCCCCGGGGGGCGCATAGAACCACAGTCCCATCTGATGCCCCCGGTGACACTTCCTCCTTCAGTCCATTACTCTCCCCTTCCCCCTGCCTTCTGGGTGTGAGAAAAACCCCACACACTATGCCCCCACAGTGTGTGTATAAGAAGTCAGTGAGTTTCTGGGTTCCTGACAAACCCCTGAATGTTTCATCCAGTGCTGCACTGATGTTGCTGGATTCCAAGCCATGGGGAAAGCAAAAGAATTATCAAAGGACCTGCAGGAGAAGATAGTTGAACTTTATAAAACAGGAAAAGGATATAAAAGATATCCAAGGAATTGAGAATGCCAGTCAGCAGTGTTCAAACTCTAATTAAGAAGTGGAAAATGAGAGATTCTGTTGAAACCAAGCCATGGTGAGGTAGGCCAAGAAAAATTTCAGCCACAACTGCCAGGAAAATTATTTGGGTTGCAAAGAAAAACCCACAAATAACTTCAGCTGACACACGGGACTCTCTGGAAAAAAGTGTTGTGCCTGTTTCAAGATGCACAATAGGGAGGCACTTCAAGAAAAATGGGCTGCATGGTCAAGCCACCAGAAGAAAGCCATTACTACATCAACTGTTAGAATCTGGACATGGTTTTAGTCCATGTCCACACTTTGTGTTTATTTTTATGTCATTGTGTTTTCCCTGGTTATTAATATTTTGCATTATTTGCCTTCTGTGTCCCCCCTGGGTCCTCTGTGGTTGTTATTGCCTTTTCCAGTCCCCAGTCTGCCATGTGATCCTCAGTTGTTGTTTTGTGGTTGTCTTTTGTAATTTGATTATTATTATTTGCGTTATGTGTCTCCTGTGTTTCCCCTGGTCTGCTGTGCTCATCCCCTGTCATCATCGCCCTCACATGTAACTGTTTAGCCCTTGATTGTTCTCTCAGCTGTCCTGCGTTTGTGATTATTAGTTACCCTATATATGTCTGCCTGAGTTTGTGTTCTGGTGTGGTATCATCGTTATTCCTGGTTGTGTCTCCCGTGGTTTTTCCTGTGGTTTTCCCCGTGAGTGTGTTTTTACCTCTGCAGTCCTTGTTTTGTTTCAGCCCCCATGCTGTTGTTTATTTTGTGTTTGTTCCTGAAGTTTTGTTAATAAACCATTATTGCATTTGAAATCAGCCTACACGTGAGTCTTCCTTTAACCTTTATCTGGCGTCAGGCAGAGATTATGACACCAGTGCCACAAAGCAGCCCGCTTACAATACGCCAGACAGCACAGAGACAAGCCTCAAAACTTCTGGAACAAAGTTATTTGGAGTGATGAGACCAAAATTGAACTTTTTGGCCACAACCATAAATGCTACATTTGGAGAGGAGTCAACAAGGCCTATGATAAAAAGTACACCATCCCTACTGTGAAACACAGAGGTGGATCGTGGATGTTTTGGAGATGTGTGAGTTACAAAGGAATGGCAAACTTGGTCAAAATTGATGGCAAGATGAATGCAGCATGTTATCAGAATGTACTGGAAGAAAATTTGCACTCATCAGCCCAGAAGCAGTGCATGGGACGCACTTGGACATTCCAACATGACAATGATCCAAAACACAAGGCCAAGTCAACCCATCGTTGGCTACAGCAGAAAAAAGGGAAGGTTCTCAAGTGGTCATCTCAGTTTCCTGACCTCAATATCATTCAGCCACTTTGAGGAGATCTCATACATGTAGTTCATGAAAGACAGACCAAGAATTTACAGGAACTGGAGGCTTTTTGCCAAGAAAAATTGGCAGCTTTACCATTTGAGAAAATAAAGTGCCTCATCCACAATAAACAGCAATACACTGTATTAAGAACTAGGGTATGTAAACTTTTGATCACGGGCATTTGGGTAGTTTCTGTTGTCATTATGATTTAAAAAGAGCAAACATAACTGTTTTATAATAAATGGCTTCACCCAACCACTAACTATGAGTGAAAGAGAAGTTTTTGCATTATCATTCATATTCTCTGAAAAATGGCCAAAATATCATAAATTCCACCAGGGTATGTAAACTTATGAGCACAACTGTAAACTTTTCCACTATGATAAGGTGGAGGTCCACAGAGGGGAATAATATATATTTATTTATATATATATACAGTATATATATATATATATATATAGTATATATATATATATATATACAGTATATATATATATATATATATATATATATATATATATATATATATATATATATATACACACTACCGTTCAAAAGTTTGGGGTCACCCAATTATTTTGTGTTTTCCATGAAAAGACACACTTATTTACCACCATAAGTTGTAAAATGAATAGAAAATATAGTCAAGGCATTGACAAGGTTAGAAATAATGATTTGTATTTGAAATAATAATTTTTTCCTTCAAACTTTGCTTTCGTCAAAGAATCCTCCATTTGCAGCAATTACAGCATTGCAGACCTAACATGATTGCACAAGGGTTTTCTAATCATCCATTAGCCTTCTGACGCAATGAGCAAACACATTGTACCATTAGAACACTGGAGTGATAGTTGCTGGAAATGGGCCTCTATACACCTATGTAGATATTGCACCAAAAACCAGACATTTACAGCTAGAATAGTCATTTACCACATTAGCAAGGTATAGAGTGTATTTCTGATTAGTTTAAAGTTATCTTCATTGAATAAAAAGTGCTTTTCTTTCAAAAATAAGGAAATTTCTAAGTGACCCCAAACTTTTGAACGGTAGTGTATATATATAATCACATTCAAGCTCATGTTAAATGGGAGTCAGCACACACCTGCCACCATTTATACTGTCTCTGATTAACCCCAAATAAAGTTCAGCTGTTCTAGTAGGCTTTTCCTGACATTTTTGTAGTCACATCTTACAAAAACATCTTACAGAGCTTTGGGAGCTCTCTGGTCCGCAGAGAGCTCCCAAAGCATCAGAGGGATCTCATTGTTCAAAGGTATCAGTCAGGAGAAGGGTACAAAAGAATTTCCAAGCCATTAACTATACCATGGAACACAGTGAAGACAATCATCAAGTGGAGAAAATATGGCACAATGGTGACATTACCAAGAACTGGACATCCCTCCAAAATTGACAAAAAGACAAGAAGAAAACTGGTCAGGGAGGCTGCCAAGAGGCCAACAACAACATTGAAAAAGCTGCAGGAATTCCTGGCAAGTACTGGCTGTTAAGTACATGTGACAACAATCTCCCATCTAGAGTGGCAAGACGAAAGCCTTATTTTACGATGAAAAACACCCAAGCCCAGCTACATTTAGCAAAAACGCATTTGAAATCTCCCAAAGGCATGTGAGAAAATGTGTTACAGTCCAATGAAACCAAGGTTGAACTTTTTGGCCATAATTCCAAAAGGTATATTTGGCGCAAACAACACTGCCCATCACCAAAAGAACACCATACCTACAGTAAAACATGGTGGTGGCAGCATCATGCTTTGGGGCTGTTTTTCTTCAGCTGAAACTGGGGCCTTAGTAAAGGTGGAGGGAATTATGAACAGTTCTAAATACCAGCCAATGTTGGCACAAAACCTTCAGGCTTCTACTAGAAAGCTGAAGATGAAGAGGAACTTCATCTTTTGTCACGACAATCACCCAAAGCACACATCCAAATCAACAAAAGAATGGCTTCACCAGAAGAAGATTAAGGTTTTGGAATGGCCCAGCCAGTGTCCAGACTTGAATTTGATCAAACATCTGTGAGGCGAGTTGAAGAGGGCTGTGCACAGGAGATGTCCTCGCAATCTGACAGAATTGGAGCTCTTTTTCAAAGAAGAGTGGGCACATATTGCCACATCAAGATTTGCTGTGCTGATGGACTCCTACCCAAAAAGACTGAGTGTGTGGGGAGACTTGAATAACGAAACCGAATTGTCTTTCATTTCAGTTTATTCAAGAAATCATTCCACTGTCTGCTCTTATTCTTGAGCAGCGAACAAAGAGAGTGAACACACCAAAGTTCTCTCATTTAAACCTTCTCACATCAAACCATTTCCCTCGCGGGGGAAATCACACATCTATATCAAAGTCTCTTTATTCACATTCATTAGCCTTTTATTTACATAACTCCCCCTTCTCTCTTCCCGAGCCTCAGTGGTCAGGAAGTCTTCTGTCCCCTGTCCTCCGCAGGGGGTCCAGGCTCTGTGGCTCCGCACCGCAGGGGGCTGGCTCTCCTTCATCGTGGTTAAATCACATATGCAGTGTCCAACATATACATGTCTCACAACACAGCCATATAACCCCCCCCCCAAACGATGAAGAACAGACTAATTCCCAAAATTTAATAGCACCTTACTCACTACTGAATAATCAACACCAACATTCAGTCTGTGCGCCGCTTGGGCTTCAGCCGTCTGCCGAATCTGCTGTGCGTTGGCCCCGCCTTGCCTGCGGTGCTGTTCTGCTCCGGGTCTGTTGACTGAGGAAGAGAGTGGTTAATTGCCCTCTGCGGGGGCCTGCCTCGTCGAGGCGCCACCGCGACCGGTACAGACACGTCCTTCATGACAAAAGCAGGTTTTAGTCTGTCAATACTGACTGTCTCTTTTCTGTCCCCAAAATCTAGCACAAATTGCTTATCACCTGCCTCCAGCACTCGAAATGGCCCTTCGTAAGGTGGTTTGAGCGTTGCTTTAAGGGCTTCGCGCCTGACAAAAACGAAATCGGCATTTTTCAAAGCCTTGGGGACGAAAACTCGTGGAAAAGCGTGATGAACCGGACCCGGGAGCGTGTCTGCCCCCGTGCCAACTAACGGTCCCAGAGCAGAGAGAGGTGGGGGCTCTGGGTGCTCTGGTAAAAACTCGCCCGGCAGCCTCAGAGTTTGTGCGAATACCAGCTCCGCTGGGGAGGCGTCTAAGTCCTCTTTAGGCGCAGAACGCAACCCTAATAAAACCCAAGGGAGTTTATTTACCCAATCTGCATCCGTGAGCGACGCTCTGAGTGCTGCCTTCAAAGACCTATGAAAACACTCGCATAAACCATTAGCCTGAGGGTGGTAAGCCGTAGTGCGGTGAATTTTGGCTCCTAAGCCGTTGGCCATCGCTGACCACAGCTCAGAGATGAATTGCGGTCCTCTATCGGACGTAATGTCCGACGGAACCCCGAAGCGCGCCACCCAAGCCGTTAAAAAAACGCGAGCCACCTCCGCGGCCGTGGTCGTCGCAAGTGGGACCACTTCCGGCCAACGTGTGGTGCGGTCCACCATTGTCAAAAGATACGTGAACCCCTGTGATGCCGGTAGGGGGCCCACAAGGTCGACGTGCACATGGTCGAACCTTCTGGCCGGAATGCGGAACGGTTCTAACGGGGCTCTTGTGTGCCTGTGAATTTTGGCCCGTTGACAGGAAATGCAGGTTTTTGCCCATTCCTTCACGTGCTTGCGCAGGCACGGCCAAACAAACTTTTCCGCCACTAGTTTCACCGACGCGCGCACCCCCGGGTGCGCCAGTGAGTGGACCGAGTCAAAAACACGGCGGCGCCACGTGGCCGGAACCACCGGACGCGGGCGCCCCGTCGACATGTCGCAGATCAGGGGGGGCATACCGGTTTGTAAACACTTGCTCTCCAGCCTCAACCCTGTTGGTCCAGACTGGAGCGCGCGCACGTCTGCGTCCGCCCCCTGGTCCGCTGCCATGGCTGCGTAATCTATACCCACGTGCACCGGGGCTGCGCGCGCCACCGTGCCGCTCTCCTGCGGCGCGGTCACGGTGGCCCGTTCTGCCTCTGCGCGTGTCGGGGTCGTGAACGCGCGTGAGAGACAATCCGCTACTACATTGAATTTGCCCGCGACGTGCCTAATGTCAGTGGTAAATTCCGAGATTGCGGCCAGCTGCCTCTGCTGCCTGCCGGACCACGGATCTGAAATTTTGGCCATGGCGTATGTGAGCGGCTTGTGGTCCACATAAGCGGTGAAGCACCGTCCTTCCAGCCAGAACTGGAAATGACGAATAGCCAAATGCAGCGCCAACAGTTCTCTGTCAAACGCGCTGTATTTTCGCTCAGCCGCGCTTAAAGATTTGCTAAAGAAAGCCAAAGGCTGCCAAACTCCGGCTACCTGTTGCTCAATAACGGCCCCTATGGCTAAATCTGAAGCGTCTGTCGTCAGCGCGATACGTGCTGCAGGGTCTGGGTGGGCCAGGAGCGCAGCGTCAGCCAAGGCTTTTTTAACCTCTGTGAACGCGCGCTCCCGCTCCGGGGACCATTCGACCGCCTGGGTCGGCTTTTGTTTTTTGAGCGCGGCATATAACGGTTGCATGATTTGAGCTGCGTGGGGCAGGAACCGGTTATAAAAATTCACCATCCCCAAGAATTCCTGTAGTGATTTGACCGTTTGTGGACGGGGAAAATCCGCTACCGCGCGTACTTTCTCTGGTAACGGAACCGCTCCCTCCGGGGAGACGCGGTGACCCAAAAAATCAATCCGCTCAACGCCGAACTGGCACTTGGCTGGGTTAACTATTAAGCCGTGCTCTCCCAGCCTCCTAAAAACTGCTGTGAGGTGCGTTTCGTGTTCGTCCTCTGAAGTACTCGCGACCAAAATGTCGTCGAGGTACACAAACACGAAAGGGAGATCGCGTAACACGGCATCCATCATCCGCTGAAATGTTTGCGCCGCCCCTTTGAGACCAAACGGCATGCGTAAAAATTCGAAAAGTCCGAACGGGGTTATTACCGCTGTTTTAGGAATGTCCTCCGGTTGGACCGGGACTTGGTGATAGCCGCGAACTAGATCAATCTTTGAAAAAATGCGCGCCCCCGCCAGGTGCACCGAAAAATCCTGAATGTGCGGGATGGGATAACGATCGTGTGCCGTAGCGTTGTTTAGCCTGCGGTAATCCCCGCACGGTCTCCAGGAGCCATCGGCTTTCGGTACCATGTGCAGCGGCGAAGCCCACGGGCTCTTCGACCTACGAACGATGCCCAGCCTCTCCAGGCTGGCGAACTCCTCGCGCGCAATGGCGAGCTTAACTGCATCCAAGCGCCGAGCTTTTGCAAACACGGGAGGACCAGAAGTGGGGATGAAGTGTTTCACCCCGTGCTTCGCGACCGTCGCTGAAAAAGTGGGCACAGTGAGCGCTGGAAATTGGGTGAGGAGTGTGTGAAACTTACCACCTGCTGTAGCGACGTGGGTCTGTACTGGTGGCGGGGACACTCGAGCTGAACAGGGGAGAGAGTAAAAAGAGAGTGCATTTACCAGCCGTCTATTAGCAAGATCAACTAACAGATTGTGTGAACACAAAAAATCCGCGCCCAACATGTTGAAACTCACCGCCGCTACTACAAAAGTCCATTCATATGTGCGGCCATGTAAGCATAAAGGCAAGGTCCTTCTCCCGTAGGTGTTGATGTTCGAGCCATTTGCCGCTGTAGCTCCGTCACCGTGGGGTCCAGCTACCCGGTCCGCGTATGTTGGGGTGATGAAGCTCACTTGTGCTCCGGTGTCAATGAGGAACACTCGTCCGGAGCGCGCATCCGTGATGTAGAGCAGCTTGTTGCGTTCTCCGAGGGTCGAAGCTGCTAGCGACCCCCGGTCTTGCCGTTTCCCGAACTCCTGAAGATGCAGGGCGGCACACACCTGCGTGCCTTCTCTGCGAACCTCCGATGGTAAAAGCAGAGATCTTCTCCTCCGCTGTGTCGTGCCCGCGCCTCTGTCGCCGGGCTATTGGCTCCCCCTCGTCGCGGCCGTGTTGCCGCCATCGTCGGCCAGTCTGGTTCTGCCGCCTCTGGCTCCCCGCTGTCTCGGGTCGCTGCTGTGGTTGCTTGCCCGCCGCAGGCGTCCAGGATCCCGTCTGCCTCCTGGGCCAGCTCCCGGAACTCCTCCAGGGTGTGACACTTTTTGCCGGCCAGCGTGCTTCTCGCATGCGCCGGGAGGTTGGAGAGGAAGATGAACTGAAAAATGAAATCATCGTTGTCCAACCCTCTCAGCTGTATCATCTCCTCCATCAGGGCGCTCGGCCTGTGTCCACCTTGGTCTAGCAAAGACAGGATCCTCCTCGCCCTCACTTCAGCCGAGGGGGTGAAAAACTTGATGAGGGTGGATTTCAGCTTGCTGTACCTGTCGGTCGCGGGTGGCTGCTCCACCAAGCTTTGCACGCACCGAGCTGTGCTGTTGTCCAGTTTAGCGATGACATGGTGGAACTTAGTGTCATCCACCGTTACTCCCGCGAGCGCGAACTGCGACTCTGCTTGCAGAAACCACGACTGTGGGTTATCCTGCCAGAAATCAGGCAGCTTAACGGCCACTGCGCTCGCCAGCTCTGAGCGCTGTGAGTCCGGGACCCTGAGAATTTCTTCGTTCATTCTCAACGTCGTCAGTCACCAATGTGGGGAGACTTGAATAACGAAACCGAATTGTCTTTCATTTCAGTTTATTCAAGAAATCATTCCACTGTCTGCTCTTATTCTTGAGCAGCGAACAAAGAGAGTGAACACACCAAAGTTCTCTCATTTAAACCTTCTCACATCAAACCATTTCCCTCGCGGGGGAAATCACACATCTATATCAAAGTCTCTTTATTCACATTCATTAGCCTTTTATTTACATAACTCCCCCTTCTCTCTTCCCGAGCCTCAGTGGTCAGGAAGTCTTCTGTCCCCTGTCCTCCGCAGGGGGTCCAGGCTCTGTGGCTCCGCACCGCAGGGGGCTGGCTCTCCTTCATCGTGGTTAAATCACATATGCAGTGTCCAACATATACATGTCTCACAACACAGCCATAGAGTGCTTTAATAAAAGCCAAAGGTGCTGCAACAAAGTGCTAGTTTGAGGGTGTGCATATTTATGCAAACAGGTTATTGTAAGTTTTTTATTTTTCCCCTAAAAAGATTTCAGTTTGTTTTTCAGTTGGGCTGTACAGGTTATGATTTTCACAGCTCGGCAGCTGCAGGAGAAATGTCAGGAGCAACACCAGGACCTGTTCGTGGCCTTTGTCTATCTCTCCAAAGCTTTCGATACTGTCCATAGAGAACTCCTATGGGAAGTTCTTCTTAAGTTTGGCTGCCCCAGCAAGTTTGTTAATATCCTCCGCCAATTTCATGATGGTATGACTGCTCGGGTGACTATAGGAGGACAGGAATCTCCTTTCTTCCCCGTTTGTACAGGGGTTAGGCAGGGGTGTGTATTAGCACCAGTACTTTTTAACATCTTCCTGCTCTGTGTCACCCAGCTCCTCCACAAGGAGAGTGAGGACAGCAGCAGTGTAACAGTGGACTTCCGTCTAGACGGCAACCTTTTTAATATAAGGAGGCTCCAGGCAACCACCAAACTGCAAAGGGTGAGAGTCATTGAGCTACAGTATGCAGATGACTGTGCTCTGGTTTCTCATAGCCCACAAGATCTCCAGTCTGTTCTTACTGCTGCGGTGAGAGCATACAGCAGGATGGGACTGACGGTGAACACCATCAAAACAGAGGTCGTCTGCCAATGGAACACCAATATCCCATCTACTCCACCTACCTTCACTGTTGCTGGTGAACAGCTGTCTGTTGTTCCATCTTTCAAGTACCTGGGGAGCATCCTCTCTGTAGACAACACCATTGACAGTGAGGTCCAGAACAGGATCAGGCAGGCATCAGCTTCTTTTGGGAGACTCCGGCGTTGGGTCTTCCAGAACAAGAATCTCCATCTCCAAACGAAGATCTCTGTTTACCAGGCAGTCTGTGTCACTACTCTCTTCTATAGCTGTGAATCCTGGGTGACTTACAGCTGCCACATTAGGGATCTAGAACGGTTCCATATACGCTGCCTTCAGCGCATCCTGGGAATCACCTGGCGTGACCATGTGCCTCATTCTGAGATACTCTTTAAGACCAGCTGTAGGAGTATTGAGGCAACGATCACCCAGCACCAGCTATGCTGGCTGGGACATGTGGTGAGGATGCCCTCAAACCGGCTGCCTTGCAGGGTGTTATATGGCCAGCTACACCATGGTCGACGCTCTGCTGGAGGGCAGAAGAAGCGCTACAAGGACCAGCTAAAGATGGCCTTAAAGAAGTGCAGGATCAGACCTGAGGCTCTGGAGGAGGTTGCTGCTGACGGGAACTCCTGGCGACAGCAGTGCCTTGTGGGGACCCGTATGATGGAGGAGGACAGGACAGCCAGGAGACAGGAGAGAAGACTGAGGAGGAATGCACCTGCAGCCCCTGCTGCCACTACCACAACTTTTAAATGCCCTACCTGCAACAGGACATGTGGGTCCAGGATAGGACTACACAGCCATCAAAGGACTCATCGATAGAAGTGGATGTCATCATCGGACTCGATGGACAACCGCAAGCAAGCAACAGGTTATAAAATGATTTATTTTGGTCTTTTAGCATCTTGGGGGAGCCAGATTATCTAGCATCTCAGACAGGAGACAGTGGATAAGCATGGGAGAACAAAGAGCAGGAGGTTCCTGGTGAGATAGCAGGAAGGAGTCAAGGATGAAGGGGGTTGAATGCAGTGTGATGCAAATGTCATGTTGAGTCAAGGATGAAGGGGGTTGAATGCAGTGTGATGCAAATGTCATGTTGTGTGTGATGTAAATGCCATGAAACTTAAGAGGAGAGTTTCTGCTTAAATGTTCAGTCTGTTCTTTGCTTGTGAGTTGTGAGTGTGTAATAAATTGTCTGAAATGAATCTGTCTCTTCATTTACACACTCCACACTGGTGACCCAAGACGTATTATGGAACACGAGGCAAGATCCCCGGAGCCGGCCCGGTCAGGAAGCTACAGCGAGGCGGCAGCCATCCCACAGACAGCCCGGACTGGAACCTCCAGCCACGCGTGTGCGGTTTCAGTCAAGCTACTGGATTTCTGGCAGCACAACCCGCGCTCTTGGTTCCACCTCAACGAGGCCCAGGTCGCCCTCCGGGGAGTAACAGCAGACGACACCAGATTCTACCATGCAGTCGCAGCGCAAGACGCCTGCGCAGCTCAGCAGGTAGCGAGCCTGCTCAATCAGCCACCAGCCAGCAACAAATATGAGGCGCTCAAGGCTGCGCTCATCCAGTGCTACACACTCTTAGACTGTGAGAGAGCAGAGAGGCTCCTGACGTGGACCGAATTAGGAGATGGTTCGGCCGTAGACCTGATGGAGAAGATGCTGGCATTAATGGGCACGGACGATGGGCACTTTCTGTTTGCCCACCTCTTCCTCCGGAACCTTCCGACAATGGCGAGAGCGGTTCTGGCCAATTCGCCGTTGCTGGCCGTGCGCGACTACCGTGCGCTAGCCCAGGAGGCAGATCGGATCATCATCACCACCAGGGCGATCACAGTCAATGCGGCAGTGGCGGAGCCCAGCGAGACGACCAGAGGAGGCGAGGAGCCACTGACGGTAGCAGCAGCGGGGGCCAAGGAGAGCCAGATAGACACGCTCTGTTTCTACCACCGCCGCTTCCGAGAGAAGGCACGCAGATGTGCGCCACCGTGCCAATTCAAGCGCTCGGGAAACGCCAAGGCCGGGGGTCGGTAGCAGCTGCGACCCTCGGTGAAGAGAACAAGCTGCTCTACTTGACGGATGCACGCTCAGGGAGGCGTTTCCTCGTGGACACTGGAGCCCAGAAGAGCTTCATCCTGCCGACCTACGCTGACCGGCTGGCAGGACCTAGCGGCCCCGAGATGTTGGCAGCAAACGGCTCGGATATTAAGACCTTTGGTGAGAGGACTCTGCTCTTGTCTCTACACGGCCGTACATATGAGTGGACTTTTGTCGTAGCAGCACTGAATTACCATATCCTGGGGGCTGATTTTCTGTGTGCACATGGTTTACTGGTTGATGTTGCTAACAGGCGCCTGGTTAATGCACTGTCCTTTGACTCTCTCCCCTGTATAGCTCGAGTGACCCAGCCAACAGCACAAGCCAACGTCACAGCTACAGGCGGTAAGTTCCACACACTGCTCACTCAGTTCCTAGCACTCACGGTCCTGACGTTTTCGGCGGCCATCGCTAAACACGGGGTGGAACACTTTATCACCACCACCGGGCCGCCAGTTTTTGCAAGACCTCGGCGCTTGGACGCAGCTAAACTGGCCATAGCGCGCGAGGAGTTCGCCAACCTGGAAAGGTTGGGCATCATCAGGCGCTCGAACAGCCCATGGGCATCCCCGCTACATATGGTCCCTAAGGCTGAGGGATCGTGGCGACCGTACGGGGATTTCTGCATGTTGAACAACGCCACAGCGCACGACCGCTACCCAATTCCTCACATACAGGATTTTTCCGTTCACCTTGCCGGAGCACGCATTTTTTCCAAAATAGACCTGGTCCGCGGTTACCACCAAGTCCCAGTGCACGCTGAGGACATACCCAAAGCAGCGGTAATAACTCCGTTCGGTCTATTCGAGTTCCTGCGCATGCCATTCGGGTTAAAAGGAGTGGCACAGACGTTCCAGCGCATGATGGATGCAGTGCTGCGTGATCTCCCGTTCGTGTTCGTCTACCTGGACGATATCCTGGTAGCCAGTGCGTCCGAAGACGAACACGAAACCCACCTCACGACGGTTTTCCGGAGGTTGGAGGAGCACGGGTTAATAATCAACCCGGCGAAATGCCAGTTCGGCGTGACGGAGATTGATTTTTTGGGGCACCATGTCTCTCCGGAAGGAGCGATCCCGCTGCCCGACAAAGTGCGCGCCGTGGCGGATTTTCCCCGGCCTCAGACGGTCAGGGCGCTGTAGGAATTTTTGGGAATGGTGAACTTTTATAACCGTTTCCTTCCCCGCGCGGCACAGCTCATGCAACCATTGTACGCCGTGCTCAAGAAACAGAAACCCGCGGATAGGGTCGAATGGACCCCTGAGCTAGAGTGGGCATTCTCGGAAGTTAAAGCAGCCCTGGCAAACGCCGCGCTGCTGGTGCATCCGGACCCGACGGCCCACATAGCGCTCACCACCGACGCTTCAGACATGGCCATAGGGGCTGTCGTGGAGCAGCGCGTCGCTGGGGCTTGGCAGCCGCTCGCCTTTTTCAGCAGAACTTTGCACGACAGCGAACGTAAATACAGCGCGTTCGACAGAGAGTTGCTGGCTCTCCACCTGGCCATACGCCACTTCCAGTTCTGGCTGGAAGGGCGCAGGTTCACCGCATTCGTGGACCACAAGCTGCTAACATTCACGATGGCCAAGGTTTCAGAACCGTGGTCGGGCCGGCAGCAGAGACAGCTGGCCGCGATCTCAGAGTTTACTACTGATATTCAGCATGTGTCGGGTAAACTGAATGTGGTGGCGGACTGCCTCTCGCGCGCCGTGGTGGCCCCGGTCTGCGTGGGGATAGATTACGCAGCCATGGCAGCGGAGCAGATTAGCGATGCAGACGTGTGCGAGCTCCAGTCAACAGGGTTAAGGCTGGATAGCAGGGTGCTGCAAGATGGCTCCCCCCCCAATCTGCGATGTCTCCATGGGTCGCCCGCGTCCAATGGTCCTGATCGCGTGGCGTCGCCGCGTGTTTGAGTCGGTTCACACTCTGGCGCACCCAGGAGTGCGCACGTCGGTCAAAATGATGGGAGAGAAGTTTGTGTGGCCGAGCCTACGCAAACAAGTGAAAGAGTGGGCTGCAGCCTGCGTGGCGTGCCAGTGAGCCAAGGTACACAGACACACGAAGGCTCCCTTGGAGCCGTTTCGTATTCCAGCTAAGAGGTTCGACTATGTTCACGTGAACCTCGTGGGCCCCCTCCCGCTATCACGGGGTGCACGCACCTCCTGACAATGGTGGACCGCACCACGTGCTGGCCAGAAGCGGTCCCGCTGGCGGCAACCACGTCCGCAGACATAGCGCGCACTTTTTTAACAGCATGGGTGGCGCGTTTTGGAGTCCCGTCGGACATTACGTCTGACAGGGGCCCTCAATTTGTTTCCGAATTCTGGTCCGCGATGGCCCGCAGCCTGGGTGTTACAATTCACCGCACAACCGTGTACAACCCACAGGCCAATGGGTTATGCAAGCGTTTTCATAGATCACTGAAAGCAGCACTCAGGGCTTCATTGACGGATGCAAATTGGGTGGACAGGCTGCTGTGGGTTTTATTGGGGTTGCGCTCCGTGCCGAAAGAGGATCTGGAAGCTTCCCCGGCAGAGCTCGTTTTTGCGCTGCCACTACGGCTGCCTGGGGAATTTCTGCCAGATAATCCCACGCCGGGCAGCTGCCCATCTCAGCTTTGGCAGCTGCCCGCCTCAGCTTTGGCAGCGTAGCGCAAACACAGGCACGCTGCCGGGCCCTGCCCACCACAGTTTCCCGCGTGTTTTCGTGCCTAAAACTTTGAAGAGCGCGGAGTTCATGTTTGTCAGACACGACGCCCACCGCCCTCCATTGCACCCACCCTATGATGGACCGTTCAGCGTGTTGGAAACAGGGGATAAGCATTTTTTGCTAGACTTGGGGGGTAGGAGGGAAAAAATTGGCATAGACAGACTCAAAACCGCTTTCGTTGTGGCGGACAAGCAAGTGCTGTTGGCTAGGGCCCCTCGGTGTGGAAGACCCCCACGGAGAGCTCCCCAGGGAAATGATTCACCAGAGCAGCCACACGGACAGACCGAAGTGGCACCCCCCCCCCCCCCCCCCCAGTCACAGCCCACCCGCAGTCAGACACACTCCCAGCAGCCCCCCACCGGCACAGCAGCGCCACGGAGGCGGTAAACCCCAGTTACAGCAGATACGGGAGGAGACTGAAGCCCAAGCAGCATGTGGACTGATGTTCTATTGTTCTATCTAAGATGCTGGGGTGGGGGGGGGAGTTTAGCACCTTGGGGGAGCCGGATTATTTAGCATCTCAGACAAGAGACAGTGGATAAACATGGGAGAACAATACTCAGGAGGTTCCTGGCGAGATAGCAGGAAGAAGTCAAGGACGTAGGGGGTTGAATGCAGCGTGATGCAAATGTCATGTTGTGTGTGGAGAAATGCCATGAAACTTAAGAGGAGAGTGCCTGCTGAAGTGTTCAGTCTGTTCTTTGCTTGTGAGATGTGAGTGTGTAATAAATCGTCTGAAATGAATCTGCCTCTTCATTTACACACTCCACAATGTAACAGAAAATTGAATTCATACAACCATGATCTCCTGGGTGTGGAGCGGATGGTACCTACTCCAGTTGTTAGTCACATACATAAAATTGTATAATTGCCAACTTATTATTATTATTATTTATTAATTAACAAATTAATTTCATTAATAAAATACAAGAGCTGACGTGCTGACGTAAACAACGTCAGACGGGACGCTATCTTGATTGCGGAAGTGTACAGTTACGATACTGTTGTAGCTTTGCAAACTGCTTCAGGACTGTTTCATTTGAACGAGTTTTTGTCCACTTGTATGTAGACGTCGTTGGCGGTTTAAAGAGGTGAGAATATCTACCGAAAAACAAGTTCTGGCGGTGGTTTTTCGCTGCTGCTAACGCTAACTGCTCAGCAAGTTAACGTTAGCTGCTAGGATCAGCTAACGTTACAGCGATCAGCTCACTGACAAGTGCTCGAATCAAAGGAAAACGTCTTTATCACACCCACGGCATGTCAGCAGAGTTATGGGTTTCTGAATGTGCTGATAGTAAGTTTGAGTTACTGCTGGGGCCGAGGAGGCCCACAGTTTAGCACTGTTTCACTACCGAGATAGCTTCCTTCACCCTGAATATCTACCATTCCTTCAAAGTCTAAACAACTACATGACCACTTAGGGATTCAAGCAGGTATTGTAAAATGTACCTAATTTTCTTAATAACACTTTGAATGCGGGTTAAATGTTTTATTCATTTCTCTAATGACATTGCTTGTGGAAGGTACAATTTTAACATTTACACATTTGCCCTGCTTTATAATTAGTTTATGGAGTACACAGTATGTATAAATTGACAGCTAACAGTGGACTTTGAAAGACATCCCACTATCCCCATACCACTTATACATATGATCACAAAGATGTCATCAAAGAATATTTTGACAGTCTAAATATGAGTGCATTTGTTTAATAGTTGTCGTTTTTTTTAAACTAAGACTGAGTTATTGGTTTTAAAGGAGAACTATGTAACTTTGCCGTTCCTGGTAGGGATACTGATGGCTGAAGTGGAGCCCTATGATAGGCTAATGAGAAACGCTGTAAAACGTGCCAGTTGTCCTTTCAGTGATCTAAACAAGAAAGTTCCAACTGCTACTGGAGGCAATGCAGGCCCACTTAGGCTTTGGTGAAAGTGGCATTCACCTAGTAGTCAAAGGTTGATGTACCATCAGAATGATTAATGAGATAATCTTCCGTGGTACTGCTTTAGGAGCTGTGGTTTGTTAAAAGTATACCAGTAGTGAACTGGGGACTATACCCCAACTTAATAGTAGGTTATCTGTATTACAGTGTTATGTAGTCATGCCTTCATTTGCCTTTAAATGTACTTGATGATTAAAGGGGTCAGTGACTGCACTTTTTACACATTTTAACAGCTCACTCATGTCTTAATGAAGTGCTTGTGGCATATTTTATTCACATTTTCTGTAATTTTTTAAATTATTGAAGCAAATTAGTTTTTTATTTTTCTTGGCTTTCTTCAAATTCAAAGCCTGTCACTTTAAAGGGCCTATATCATGCAAAATCGACTATTTGGAGCTTTTAAGCATGTTATAATGTTAATTCCTCACCAAAAACACCCCCAAAGTGGTATTTTGCTCCATTCACGCATCTCTGAGTATTCCTCCTCAACCCTGCTCTCTGAGCTGCTGCTCTGTCCTGTCCCTGTTAATGACTGGGTCCCCACGTTCATACGTATGAACGTGGGTGAGCCGCCCACTCCAGGAAGTGCCTGTGCTGTCAGCACCGCCCCCAGGCTAACGCACACACCCACTTTCTCCGCGCAGCTGACGGAGCGGTGATCGGCAAAACTCTTTCACTTTAGCATTGACGCTGTGAAGAAGCAGTTCCTCTCACACCTAATCTGCCCAGTGACAACAACTCTTTGCTTTTTTACGTAAGACAATGTCTTCTAAGTGGCGTAAATGTGTCTTTGGCTGTGAGAGATTTAGGAGTTTGTTCAGCCTTCCTAAAGAAGAGCCTACTCGTCAGAAATGGTCAAAATAGACCAGAATGCAGAGGCTAAAATCGTAATATTAACACTACATAAGAATAATATTATAGGCTAAAATAATAACAGGAGGGTAAAGAGTTCAACATGCTCATCCATCTTTTCTAAAGTTTACTGTAGATGTTGTTTTCGTGGGCGGAACCCAGCTGCACGCTGCAGCAGCCGGCTCAGGGGTTACGTCATGAAATGGGCGGCAGCCACAAGAAGGAAAGGCAGAGCCTCAGAGATCGAGGCATCTTACTTCCGGGCTCGTGAAAATAACTCATATTTCATAAGAAATTCATTCTCCAGTGTACCAAAGGTAATATACTATCACATACATGCATATAGTTTACTCTGAAAGGCTTAAAATAGCATGATATAGACCCTTTAAGAAACGGACTTAAGCTGTTCAACTCCACCTAGAGCTGAAATGATTAGTCAACGTTGTCGATAATGTCGACAATAAAAATTTGTCGGCAAAGATTTTTATTGTTGACAGATTGTTTAATTATAAAGTTTATATGCATGCCGTGGAACTGTTCAGTTGTAACTGCAATGCACGACTGGAACTGCTGTGGGCAGTAGCCCCTCTGTTGTCTGGCATGCGTGTACAATTTCCAGTGAAGAAGAAGAGGAGCACAGCATGGCGAAGTGGAAGGATAAACGCGTAGAAGCGGAGTTAAAAAAAAAAAAAAAGGCAGGCCCAATCTTTCTGTAGTATGGGAACATTTTACAGAAAACAAAAAAACAAAACAAGTAAAATGCAAACATTGCAAGGCAGACCTTTCCTATCATGGCAGCACTACAGTGATGCATGAGCATCTGAAGCGACGGCACTTGGGAGCCATGACATTAAAGGCTGCTTGGTAAGTTTTTGTGAGTAAAGGAAGTTAGCACCGCTTATTTTCAATGGCCAACTGTTTCAAGCTTTAGAAAAATGACAATATTGTTAGTACGTGATGTTTATGTTAGCATATCTGTTTGACAATAAGCTCTCTGGTTGCTGAGGGCTGAGCTGTTTAAGTCATGGCTAACATGTTGAATGCAGTAAATGACTGAATTACAGGAGTCGCTATATCTTTTTCATCTTCGTTAATATTAGCCTTCATTCTGAATATTAGTGCATCTGGGTTAATTAGTCGTCCGTATCTCTGCGCTGTTTTGATACAGACAATCGCCCATATCAAAACAGCAGAGAAGCAACAGTGTCAAAACTCGCCCGGAAAAGAGTTTGTGTAATTGATTTTTTTTCCACATAAGGCGATTGTTATTTAATCGTTTGGTTTACAGAAATTTTGGCTTCAATTTTTTTTTTTTTTTGTATTTCCCCGATTGGGTGGTCGGGGAAATAAAAAAAATGCTCAGATATTCAGTTTCGGTAGGCAATGAGATTTATAAAAATGAAAACTGAAAAAAGTAATATTGTGGGTGACCCCCACAACAGACTGGGACAAGCAGAGCGCTCAGCTGGAGCAATTGGCAGAACAATGAGATGTGTGTATTGATATCAATAGGCAGCCTCCCTTTGTCTAGCTTTTTCCTGCCAGTAATCTTCCTATTGTTATGGGTGACTCTCAAATGCAAATGTCTTCCTGTCAGTAATCCTCCTATTGATGTGGGTGACTCTCAAATGCAAATGTCCATGCCTACTGCTGTGAATGCATTGTCTGTAGTGGGGTATTTAAACTGCATCGCTCTGTAACTCTCTCTCTCTCTCTCTGACGACTGCTCAACTGACAACACGATTGCCTGAGAGCCTGAGAGCTCGCTCCGGCGCACCTGCACGGCGCTGGGGTGAGTTCTGTGATGGCGGTATGATTAATAAAACCCACTTTTAAACTTCAGTTCGCCGCTTATCATTTCATGCCGCCACAATATAACATTTTTTTAACACACAGTCGTTCCATTTGGAGTAAAGTCAACACTCAGCTTCAAAATTCAAAGGGGAGTGTTTTACTTTCGGTGGAAAAGATATAATAAAATCACAATCGCCATATGTGGGAAAAAAAATCAATTACACAAACTCTTTTCCGGGCGAGTTTTGACACTGTTGCTTCTCTGTGACGTTTGGTATGTTGATATTGTCTTGAGCTGTGGGTTTTCGTTTGAAAACCATAGGTATGGCAGTTGGTTTTAGAACCCATTTGTAATGAACTTTCAAGCCTAAAGATTCCTGTATAGCAGGCGCCTCCTCAAAACTGTCTGCGGTGAAATGATCGCTACAGAGTACAGAAGATGGTGTTGGTTGCCATTTGTCCCTTGTTCTCTGTACTTGCTTCGCCCATTTTTTTAAGAAGATCTGGATCTTTTGGGAATGAGAACAGGCTTGTACGTTCACTGGAGCAATTAGAACACCCAGCCTTTCGGCATTTCTTAGCTGATATAGAAGCTAAACAGCTTGTTTACATTGACAGCACACGGATCAGCCGAGATGAACTTCACCTCATGACATCCTATCCGGAAACGAGGCGAGTCTCAGGAGATCGCGTTAGTGCAACACGGCGCTAAATTTGAATTCACTTGGAAATATTTTTCCACTTATTTAGCGTTCTAAGTCAAAAGAACCAACTATATGGACTGTGATGATGGAGTGTCACCACTGTTATGATTTGTTGTATGTGTGTCTATATTTTTTGTAATATTGTAAATGTTATTATGATCATTTGTAGAAATGCACACATTATGTTAGGATCTGTGTTTGTCTAATTTGGAGTGCCTTTTGTGAGATAATTGTGTGGTTAATCATTTGGGTAAACAATTGGTGATTGTATAATGCACATACCTTTGCCAGCGTGCTTCCTGTGGGTGTCCGGGCAAAAGACTCTTTGGGGGTTGAACGCCCTTTTAAAGGACACCAGCAGGAAGGAAGCATGTATGGTAAGTTAGAGGGGTGGTTTAGCATTTTAAATAGGGGTTCGAATTATTTATTGAATTATTTATATGGTTATTTATTCTATGTTATTTATTTACTCTGTATATAGTTGGGGGAATTATTTATGTATTTTAGATATTAGTGGGTATGTGTAAAGAATGGAAAAATGTTTATTGTCTTACCTGGGGTTATGGTAGGGGCTAATCAGCCCTAATTATCTCGAATAGTATTTAACAGGTGTGGTTAATGATAATGGGAATTCATTCATTCTTCGGTATTCTTGATTGATGGTGAATTGTTCATTCTTGATGAAGAGTCGTGTCAGATGTTCTCCTGGGAATTATTTACTTGTAAGTTTATTGAAATAAAAATCTGAAAATTGGAAAATTGAAGCTTGGCCCCACCATTTTGTTACATTTGGTGGCAACGTTTACATGGACGATTGAAGATAAATTCATACTGAATATTGATCCATAGTTCCTAAATCGTGTCACAGACACATTTAAGCATTGTGCTGTCTGTGATAAACTGATATATAACCTTAAACTTGTGATAATTAATACAGCTTTCTTGTTTTTTTTTTTTGTTTGTTTTTTTTGTTTTTTTTGTATTTAGCTCTGGAAACTGTTTATAAAATGTTATATTAAAGCAGGGACTGATAACAAGGTGATTTTCACAGGTATGCAGGCTTAAACAGTGGGTGAAGTAAAATATGCACTAGAGCCCCAACAGGAAGCAGAGATGGTGGACATGAGAAAAATAATTGCGATTAGTCGACTAATCAAAAAAAACAGTTGTTAGATTAGTCGACTACTAAAATAATCGTTAGTTGCAGCCCTAACTCCCCTCCCTCTTATGTTAGTTAGCCATTAGCTGAGAAACTTCTTGCCGCCTCCTTCCAGCTTGGATGGGCAGCGCTGGTTCACTGATCCGCAGTCATTTGTGCATCTCACGTCATCCCGGCCCACCCCCCTACAACCCTGCAGAGACGCCACAACAGAATGCCAGCACCGGGCAATCTGCTGATCGCCGCAACCCAAGACCACTGGCTGAGCCACGGGGTCTCAAAGGGCAATTTCTTGCTCCGCGATATCTGCTCCTCCCCGTCTCCCCCACACTCCCATGGGAGTATGCCCGGAGGATGGTAGGGGAGCTGAGCCAGCAGCTCCAGGGTGCATCCCCGGATCACGGCAACTCCCTGCTCCGGCAGTTACTGCAACCCGGGGATACTGCCCGGAGCTGCTGGCTGTCAGCTCCCTTGACCGGCATGCCAGCACCCACCGCAAAACCACTGCTAGGTGGGCCGGACAACACGAGGCACATTGTGAGCCAGGTGGTAACAGGGATGGTTTTTAGTGTGACTAAGATCTGAAGAAAATAACAATATAAGCCGCGCTTGGTTCGAGCTTCCTGTTACCAGTGTTAACTTGGGTGCTAATAGGGTACCTTTAGCACCACTTTTATATACATGGCAGACAGCTAGACGGGCCAATAATAGAGCAGTGGGCTGGTCTCAAGGATGGCGGTGGCTTTGCTTTTTCTAAACGTGACCTTAATGATTTCCACAAAAAAGTCAAAAACGTTTCTGGGAGAGAAAAACGAGATAAAGGCTGTGTGTGTGTGTGTGTGTGTGTGTGTGTGTGTGTGTGTGTGTGTGTGTGTGTGTGTGTGTGTGTGTGTGTTTTAAGAGAATTGACTGGTTTGAACATTTTTGGATAATTAGACTCATTTCAGACAGTTAAAACCTACAAACACACCATTTTTCAGTCAATGGCCCCTTTAAGTTATCTGACTTTGGTCAACTTTATTCTGACAAGTTATTGTAATTATCTAATTATTTGCAGTAGGTTCAATTTTTTCATTTTTATTTTCTTCTTGAGTAGAAGTATAAAGAACTGTGCCACTGTGCAGCTCAGTGGAACAGTGGTTAGCACTGTGGCAGCACAGCAAGAGGGTCACAGGATCGATTCCACCCTGTCACCATGGGTTGAGATGCCGTCTCAGCACTCAGCCCATGTTTTTCCTCATCCCTGCTTCCCATTGAGCAGCGTCTCAGCTGGCCCCCAGCTGGCAGCATTATGGACGGCTGGGGCCAATTAGTCTTCATCAGCTGGGGCGCTGCCAATGAGGATAAATAGGAGCAGCCTCGATGACTCGGGGCTGCGACATAAACACATTGCTAAGCTGAAGCCCCTTCGTCTGGTGTCAGCTTATACTCCTCTTGCAGCATTCCTGTGTTTGTATCCCGCTGTGAGTATGTACGTCTTGCTACCCCCACGTCCGGTACGAGCTGCTTACCTCTGCGCTGTGCAACCTGTGAGTGTACGTCTGCATGAGTATCTGTGCTCTCCTCATCCCTTCCCCTTTACCCTGAATAAAATATCACGACTCACTGGCTTGCCCCTGGCTCTGATTGCCCGGCTCCCTAGAGCCGGATATGACAGTATGTCGCAGCCAGAAGAGCTACCGGCGGCCGTGAGTCGCCGTGGAAATGTACCTTTCTGTCCGGGTGTCAGCGCTGCTAGCATGCCGTTTCCCAGGAGTCACTTCCGGCGCCAGGGCGACGAGCTGAGGTCCGTCTTGGAGGCTGTCGACGGGACGTTCTTCACCCTGCACGACGCCTCCAACGCGAGACGCTGGCATCCGGGCCGTGCTGAGGAACTCCTGGACTGTCACCCTCACTCTCTGTACCATCTGGAGGACAGTGCCAGGATAGACGCTGCAGGTACACAGCGAGAGAAGCTCCACGGGGTGGATGGAAATCCCGGCAGGGAGTCGAAGTGGGCGACGTCTTTCCCCGCTTCGGAGTCCCGTTCCTGCTGCTATTCCAGTCCGGGAGTTCGCGCCAACCAGAGGACTTCCCCCGACCTGCGCCACGTCACTCGGGATTCCCTTCAAGGAGCCGCAGCTGACAGCAGTTATGTCCGGGGTCGAGTGGCTGTCGCGAGCTCTACTGTGTTTCCTGTCACCACCTTCAGGCATGTGGCGGCGGCAGTGAGATTGATGGTGAGGACTTCAGGGCTACGAAGCTTTCCCGTGCTCGACGCCTTCCTCGTCTCGATCTCCGATCTGGAGCGGCGAATCCTGGGTTTCCCCCTCGCTTCGTCCCCTGGGAGTAGTCGTCATCACATCGCCGAGTCACCTCTGCACGAACCTCGTCCGGATCCAGTTCTGGGTCATCGTCAGGACCGTTCCTCCCACGCAGCTGTCATCCCTTCGCCTCGTCAGTGTGGAGATTCTACAGCCTCGTCCCCTGAGCCTCGTTCCCCCGCTGTCATTCCTGGACATTCGGGCTGGCTCACCCCGGCTGTTTCCCCCTCCTCCTCGACGCGCTTCCTGACCGCTGTGTGTGCCTGGAATCCCGGCCTGGTGAGCTCTCTGCTGGAGACAACGCGAGCGACCCTCAGACGAATTCCCGGGGGGTCCTCCGTTATCGCCGGGCGGGGAGAGGAAGAAGCAGATTCCACTACAGCAGGCGATACTCAACCTCCAGGGGGCAGGCAAGTCATTGTTTTTTCACACCTGCTTAATGATTTGCTCTGTCACATCCCTGGAGGAGAAGTTCAGGGTTCGCAGCTCCCTGAACTCTCCCCACCTGCTGTAACCTGTATGCCTAATCCTGCATCCTCTGTGTCTCTCTCCGCCGAGCGGTCCCCGGCTCCGGGTCAACGTGGTGGGATATGGAGAGGGCCTGTGGTTCCGCAGCTACATTGCGGACGGAGGAGGGGGACTGACTGCTGCGTGGAGTCTACGCCGACGACTGAGCGTCCCCGGGTCTCCACGGAGGAGCGGTTCGGTCCGGCGGGACGAGATTCTTCTGGCTTCACGCCGAGTGGATCGTCGGCGGGGTTACCTGAGCTGGAGGAATCTCAAGCTGCGCTGACCATCGTGCTGGCTGCGGGGCCCGACGCGGCTAGATGGGAGCCTGACAACGACCTCCTGACGACGGATCCTGGATCTTCGCAGTCCTGGACGGCGTCAGAACCCGAGATCAGGCGAGTGCTCTCCTTTCTTTTCTCTCTTTTTATCCCCGAGCACTTCAGCCTATCTCCAGGGGAGACGAGCCGGGTGCAGCCGTCCGCTGCGTCTGAGCTCGTCTCGCCGGGTTCTGGCGCTGCCGGTGATCCTGATCCCGGTTCTGTTTTCTCTTCTGAGCCTTCTTCCAGGGTCACCGGCAAGGAGTTGCTGTTCCTCGTGGTGCTGGAGGGTCCGGGTTCAACGTTGGAGGTCGGTTCTGGTGCAGTATTCAACGTGGGTTCGCCCGAGACCCAGTCGGGGTCCAACGTGGGTTCGCCTGAGGCCCGATCGGGGTCCAACGTGGGTGCTGCCCCAGTGTTGTCCAGGTCCGGTGAGGAGGTGGCCGTTTCCCTGCGGCCTGACGCCCGCCGCCCTCATCATCGGCTCTCCCCTGAGCCTCTTCCACCGGGATCCGCTCTGATCCTTCGCCCGTCTCCACGGTCCTGGTGGTTGAGTGATGCGGGTCGACGACCCGACCCACAGAACTTTCGGTTCGGTGATCTGGTTCCCCCCACTGGTCTGTTTCCCTCTGGGTAGCCTGGTTCGGCTGCCGGTGGACTGGATTCCTGGGATCTGGGTCCAGAGTTCGCCGTCCGAACACTTCTCTTTCCCTGATTCGCCAGCTGGACAATGGGCGGGGAGATCTCCGGAGCCATCTCGGCCATTTTTGGACTCTGCCTGCCATTCACCTCGGGTGTCACTTTTTCTTTTGTTATTAAGGTCACTCGGGTGTAATGTTTTGTCCTGTTGGTGGATTCGTTTTTATAGTGCTGTTTTCCATCGCTCATGCTCAACATTTTACTTTTTGTGCCATGTTTTTAGCCTCGTTTTTTGTATTGTAGAGTTATGTTTTGTTTTCCGTAACACCATGCTCTGCAGTTATCCATTTATTCCAGTCACTTTCATTTCTTTAGGTGACTGGGTATTTATATATTCGTGTGTGTGGGTTTTTCTTTGCCTGCACTCAGTATTTCTTTTTTGTCCTGTTGGTTCATTATAGAGTCATGTGCCTTGTTTTCCGTAACACCATGCTCTATAATTGTCATTTGTTCCAGTCACCCTCACTTTTCTTGGTGACTGTGTATGTACTTAAATTAGCGCTGTGTATAGGTTCCCCTTTATTTAACCGTACTCAGCATTTTTTGCCCTGTACCTTTTTGGTGGTTCTTTTTTTTCCTTGCTCTGGGTCACGCATGGTTGGTACTCTCTGGGTAGTATGTAACCGGCGTGCTGACCCGGTTCTTCTCCCCATCTGTACCTGGGTTAATTATTCTGTTTTGTCAGTATTGTATTTGGGTTTTTCTTTCCCGCTACCCTACATTGCCCCATTGGTGTTGTCCTTCCCTTGGCTTCTTCCCCTCCGGTCCGCCTCCCTTCCTCCCACCCTAGGTGGGGGGGGGGGCTGGGATGTTCCTGGTCGTTCAGGAGCCCGACCTTGAGGGAGGGGCTCTGTCACCATGGGTTGAGATGCCGTCTCAGCACTCAGCCCATGTTTTTCCTCATCCCTGCTTCCCATTGAGCAGCGTCTCAGCTGGCCCCCAGCTGGCAGCATTATGGACGGCTGGGGCCAATTAGTCTTCATCAGCTGGGGCGCTGCCAATGAGGATAAATAGGAGCAGCCTCGATGACTCGGGGCTGCGACATAAACACATTGCTAAGCTGAAGCCCCTTCGTCTGGTGTCAGCTTATACTCCTCTTGCAGCATTCCTGTGTTTGTATCCCGCTGTGAGTATGTACGTCTTGCTACCCCCACGTCCGGTACGAGCTGCTTACCTCTGCGCTGTGCAACCTGTGAGTGTATGTCTGCATGAGTATCTGTGCTCTCCTCATCCCTTCCCCTTTACCCTGAATAAAATATCACGACTCGACTTCCGGTTATGGCTGCCACGTAGGACGGACGTGTCTCGCTCTGCTCTGCTCCTGGAGAAAAAAAATCGGCAAATAACTCTCTCATTTGGGACAGAACGTATCCCAGCATTTGGGCGAGGATATGTCGGCGAAGCCTAAGGCTGGAAAACCAGGAAAAGGAAAAAGCGAGCCGCCGAAACAGTCCAAATTAACGGACTTTCAGGTCTGTGACGCAGCAAACAAAACTCCATATATGGCGGAGGAAGCTGGCGGCGGTGCGATGTTTGCGGGGAATGGCCCAGATGCGCTGATGGCTGCCATGAGTTCAATGAGAGCGGACTTTTCCTCTAGATTTGATGGGATTATGACAGCGTTGGAAGGAATAAGAAAGGAATTGGGTGACTGTGTAGAACGAACGGCGCAGATGGAGCTCCGTCTCGCTAGTGCTGAAGATGACGTCACCCGTCTTCAATTAAAGGTGCGCACTTTGGAAAAAAAAAATAAATCTCTGGAAGATAATATTTTGGATTTGGAATCTCGGTCGAGACAGAATAATTTGAGGCTGGTGGGTCTTCCAGAGGAATCAGAAGGTCGGGACGTATGTTCCTTTCTGGAAAAGTGGATTCCGGAGGTGCTGGGCAGCGAGGAGTTGCAATCAGCAGTGGTTCTGGAAAAAGCACATCGTATTGGCCCACGGAGAGATAAGGGACCGCCGAGGACCTTAATTATGAAGTTTCTTAGCAACAGAGACAGGATGAAGATCTTCAACGCTGCACGTGCTAAAGGAGAGATTAAACACCAGGACCAGCAGGTGCGGTTCTACCCAGATTTGGCCACAGGAATCCAGCAATTGAGGAAGCAGTTTGATCCTGTACGTAAGGAGCTGCGCAACCTTGGGATTCGTCATGGTGTAATCTATCCTGCGAGACTGCTGACCACGTATGAGGGCAGAACCCACATCTACAAGACCCCAGAGGAGGCGCAGGAGTTCATCAAGAAGATCAAAGAAGAAGAAGAGACTGGTGGGAGCTAAGCATGAACAAAATATAAGGTAGAATAATTAAGCATTTGCACAGGCATCTGACTGACTTGAAGTAAATAGTAAGTTTACAAAATATAGATTGTATTATATATTAAAAAAACAAAACAAAAACAAAACAAACAAAAAAAAAACTATGATGTACAAAGTTGTTAAAAATTTTGGAGTTAAGTTGGAAAACTACAGAGGAGAGTTAATGTTACGTCATTAAAAGCAGTAGAGTTGGGGTGATTGGGAGGATGAAGAAGGAGTGGCTTAGGCTGTTCCTCGTGGGTGTGGAACAGTCGATGGCTATATCGGGAGACAGAATTTTTCTTTTGATTTTGGGGGGTTTGCCACAAGTGTGGGAAGGGGAAATTTGTTTGTGTGTAGTTTGTAGGATGAATGTTCAACCACTCATGTTTTTGCTTCTCTGTATGAGCATGTTTACACTGCAAGGTAATCCCAAACTCTCTATTGATCATGGACCAAAGTGTTAATCTTAATTTAACTTCATGGAATTGCAGAGGTCTACAAAATTTAAAAAAACTTAAACAAGTTATGAATAAAATAAAGGACATGGGTTCAAGAATTGTGTTTTTACAAGAAACTCATCTGATAGAGGAGGATGTTAAAAGAATTAGGAGTAGATGGCAGGGAAGTGTATTCACCTCATCATTTTCATCCCGAGCCAGGGGAGTTATGACTCTCATACATAAATCAGTTCCTTTTCAGGTGAAAAATGTAATTGGAGACAAATTTGGAAGATATGTAATCATTCAAGGTTCTTTGCTATTAGAAAATATAAATCTTGTGAACTTATATGGTCCCAATATAGATGATCAGAAGTTCTTTGCTAATTTATTTCTCATCTTATCATCACTTACAGGGCAACATATAATAGCAGGGGATTTTAATTGTACATTGAATCCAGGTGTGGATAGATCAACAGGACTGGATTGTACGCACATTGGATGTAGGATGACTATTAATCATTTTATGAAAGAATTGAGATTGTTAGATATATGGAGAGAAATGAAACCACAAGTTAAAGCCTATTCTTGTTATTCCAGTACCTACAAGACATTCTCACGTATTGATTATTTTTTGATTTCCACAGAATTAAGGTCCAAGATTCAAAACTGCTTTTATGATAACATCGTGATTTCTGATCATGCACCCTGTTGTCTAATATATGTAGATAAAAAATTGACAAAGGAATCAGGTAGATGGCAATTTCAGCATAAATGGCTTCAGGATGAGGAATTTGTCAAGTATATAGAAAAACAGATAGACGAGTTCTTTGACATCAATACTACACAAACATCAGCATGTGTAAAGTGGGAGGCTTTCAAAGCTTTTATTAGGGGACATATTATTAGTTATACAGGATCAAAATCTAAGAAGACTCAAGAGGAGAGAGCTAAATTGGAACATAAAATAAAAAGTCTTCAGGAAAAAGTGTATGCAGGAAGTGACCCAAGGTTGGAGAATGAATTACTGATTTTGAGAGCTGAATACGACAAAAAATCAGCGAATAGAGCTGCCTCGAGTCTTCTGAGATTGAAACAGTCTTTTTATGAACAAGGTGAAAAATCAGGAAAATTATTAGCATGGCAGATTAAACAATTGGAAATTAAAACACCAATTACCAGTATTATAAGTAATGGACAGGTAGTTATAGATCCTTTAGAAATTAATAGCCTTTAGAGATTACTATGAAAAATTATATGATACCAAAAATGAACCTGATTTAACAAAACTAAATGGGTTTTTGAACGAACTATCTATACCGTGTATTCCAAATGAAAACAGGGAGATATTGGAGTCTAAAATTAGTCAAGAAGAAGTTGGGCTAGCCATTGATAATATGAAATCAGGAAAAAGTGCAGGACCAGATGGTCTTCCAGTTGACCTTTATAAAAAATTTAAGAATAAATTAATAAAACCTTTTTTGGAAATGGTTTTAGAAGCATTTCAAAATAATAATTTACCATCATACATAAATAATGCCTTAATTATACTGCTGCCAAAACCAGGTAAGCCCTCTAATAAATGTGAAAATATGAGACCAATAAGCCTATTAAACGCCGACCTTAAGATAATCTGTAAAATTTTAGCAAGACGAATACAAGAAATTTTACCAAATATTATTAATCGAGATCAGAATGGCTTTATAAAGGGTAGACAAGGCTTCCATAATGTAAGAAGACTATTTAATATTATTTATTTTAATAAAGAAGCACCGGATACAGCTCTCCTATCATTGGACGCCGAAAAGGCCTTTGATAGAGTTGAATGGCCCTTTCTTTTTGAAGTCCTACAAAGGTTTGGACTTGGAAATAATTTCATAAAATGGGTTCAAATAATATACAATAATGCTACAGCAGAAATCCTAACAAATAACAATATTTCAAAACCAATAAAAATCAATAGAGGATGTCGACAAGGCTGTCCACTTTCACCTTTACTGTTTACTATGGCAATTGAACCTTTAGCGATAGCGATACGTTTACATTCACAAATATATGGAATTAAAGTTGGACCAACAGAACATAAAATCTCCCTGTACGCCGATGATATAATTTTGTTTATGTCGAATCTAAAAAAATCAATTCCAACCTTGTTGAATTTAATAAAGAATTTTGGGGAAATATCAGGATATAAAATAAATAAAACTAAATCTTCAATATTAATGCTAAATGAGACCCAGAGAAATTACCCAGCCCCTGAGGTAAATCAATTCAATGTTGTAAATCAGTTTAAATATTTAGGAATCCAA
The DNA here is from genome assembly GCA_020510985.1 of Pholidichthys leucotaenia. NCBI lineage: Eukaryota > Metazoa > Chordata > Actinopteri > Cichliformes > Pholidichthyidae > Pholidichthys > Pholidichthys leucotaenia. The sequence goes on from CM035838.1 coordinate 439,179,334, forward strand.
ATTATGCCTAAGCTAGAATCAGTCGCCAGTGTCAACTATGAAGCCTTAATGTCAGATATCAATGAGTTAACTCAGAGATGGATGTCACTACCAATGTCGATGATCGGGAGAATCAATATACTTAAAAGTAATATTTTACCTAAAATACTTTATTTATTTCAATACATTCCCTTATCACCACCTTTAGATCTATTCTCAAGAATAAAAAAAAAGTTAGTGGAATTTATATGGAACAACAGGAGGGCTAGATTACGTTTGTCTTTATTATATTTACCATTTGATCGTGGAGGTCTGAAATGTCCAAATTTTATGTTGTATTATTGGTCGGCACAACTGAGGTCTATGACATATTATTTTTCATCAAATGATCTCCCTCACTGGACTGAAATGGAATCATACAATTTACCTTTACCTCTTCCCATATTCATATACTCAGATTCGGCAAAAAAATTACAAAAACAAGTTAAAAATCCATTTGTAAAGCATATGATCAAAATATGGTGTGAAGCTAAAAACTATTTAAAAGAACCACAGTTAATGTCACAATTTAGTCCAATATGGGGTAATCAATATTTTAAACCAGGGAGAGCGGACGCTGTATTTAAAGTATGGAATTTAAAAGGGATACAAAAGATTCAGGATTTATATTTGCCATGTGCAGACAACATAATGTCTTTTGAAGAGCTGAGGATCAAATTTAATCTCAATAGAACACATTTTTTTAAATATCTTCAACTTAGAAACTTTATTCGATCAAATCAAAATAAAGCTCTCACTCGACCTATTTATTCATCCTTGGAAAAAATGATGATGAAAGATAGTAAAAGAAAGGGTATTATTTCAGAGTTTTATAACTCATTGACACTATCTTCAAGTGAAAATTCACTGAAAAGATTAAACTACTGGAAAGAAGATCTGCAAATTGAAATTTCAGAGGAACAATGGGAATTGGCTTGTACAGAAGCTCAAACCAAATCAATAAATGCACGCCTTAAATTGATACATTTCAAATGGTTAATGCGGATGTATGTTACACCGGAGGAGTTAAATAGATATAACAAAAATATACCAGATACATGCACAAAATGCATGGAAAGTAAAGGAACCCTATTTCATTGTTTATGGGAATGTAGATTAATAAGAATGTTTTGGGAGGAGGTGAGGGTAACAATTGAAAAAATAATCTCAAAACAAATCATATTGAATCCTAAACTGTTTTTGTTGGGTCTGTACCCAGAAAAGCATAATTTCAATAAAAGTGAAAGAACATTCATAGACCTCAGTTTGCTTAATGCCAAAAAATGTATTGCACTATTATGGAAAAAGACTCATAGACCAGATGTGACTCAGTGGTTAAGACAGATGTTAACAAACCTTCCATTAGAAAGAATAACATATATACTGAAATCAAAGGAAATTGTGTTTGAGAATATATGGAGACCTTTTATTGATTATGTAAAAAATTTAAACATAACTCTTGAAGAAGAAGGTGAATGATGTGTGTGGACCTTGTAAATTCCAAACTGGTGAACATAATATGTATACTAATGTATTGGATTGTCTAGACTAAACAGAGGAGCATTGTTGAAGACTTGATTTTGTTGGTGGTTGTTGGTGTTTTTAGGGTATTTTTTTTTTTTTGTAGTACTTTAGTGTTAGTGTTTGATTGTTTGTATCATGTTTGTTAAAAAAAAAAAAAAGGTTCAATAAAGATATTGTGGAAAAAAAAAAAAAATATCACGACTCACTGGCTTGCCCCTGGCTCTGATTGCCCGGCTCCCTAGAGCCGGATATGACACACCCCTGACCATCATCAGGGCAAACCTAAATTTTTATGGATCCAAAGTATTCATAATATTTACATCTCAGGAGTTGGATGACAAGACCATGGTAGCCGGTAAGGATGTCACAGCCAATAGCATATCTAGGATGATGTCACATTTCATTGCTACATATTAAGTTAATACCATAAAAGTACTTGCTTGACATGCTGTATCTGGCTTGTAATCACCAAATAACTGAGATTGTAGAATGGTCTGTGCTGCATATTGGTGCTTCTCTACCAACCAGTTGGGGAAAATGTGCCACACCTACTGGCCAGGAGGTCAGAATATTGTCTCTATCACTTTTAAGTCTATATAAAAAGGATTAAAAGGAAAAGCTAGAAAAAAAACTATCGTATGATGATTAATGACCGAAAAATAGACAAAGTATTATCTGCCAAACATCCCTTTGTTTTATGAGTGGCCACACCTCTTGAGCTAAACTGTTAACACCAAGGCCTGTCTTGATATACCGTGTTTCTGTAGCTTTGGTCTTCAAGCTGTAAAGGAAGAATCAATATGAGCCGTTGGAGTATTAGTCAGCATGCTGATGTGGGTATAGAAAACCTGACATCATACCAAAGTAGACCATTCCACCAGAGTCTGACCTGGCTAAATATACTGAGGCAGTGAATCTCACACTGGATTGTGAGTTTTGAAATGCATCCTGTTGAGTCTTACAAACTTATTGTATTAGTATAATTAAAAAATAATAATAATAATAATAATAATCGTCGTCGGCCTCCGTCGGTCTATGATGACCATGGAAGAGAATCCTAAACGTCTACTCTGCTGGAACAGCACCGCCTGCGGCTGAACAGGCCAATGTGCACCGGTGTTCTACCTTCCAGCGTTGGGCTGATTTGGCTGCATCAGATTTGTATAGCAATTTTCATAGACAGTCAGATGCTTTACAATGGATACATTATTCATTCACAGACAATGGTAGTGGTAATCTGTGGCTACTACTGTAGCCACAGCTACCCTGGGGCAGACTGACAGAAATGTGGCTGCAAATCCGCGGCAACGGCCTCTCCGACCACTACCGAACACTTATACACATTCATGCCCAGTGTCATGGACACTGGAGGCAAGGTGGGTAAAGTGTCTTGCCCAGGGACGCAACAGCAGGATGGCTGGGGAGAGTGGGATTTGAACTGCCAACCCTCTGATTATTGGATGACCCACTCTACCTCCAGAACCACTGCCACCCACAAAATCTATTGCATACTCTTCTGCAGCATCCAAATATTGGGCTCTGTTATTTGAATGCTTGTGAGCACATCCATCTATCTATCTTCTTCTGCTTATCTGGAAATCTGGGTCACAGGGGCATCAGTCCAGGCAGAGTAGTCTGGACTTCCACCTGGTTCACATAGCATCATGATCCCTCCTGCAGGTGGTGAGCCCATTGGAGGGTGGACCTATGTGCCTCCTTTGAGTACACTGGATCCTTGATGTAACTTTTTCATGGAGATTCACTGGACTGCTCTAAGTCTGGCCCTTCACCCAGGACCAGTTTGCCTTGGGAGACCCTACCAGGAACAAGTTGCCCTCAACAACATAGCTCCTGAGATCATCCGGGCGCTCAAACCCCTCCACCACGATAACATGCGATCCATGGAGGGGCTTTTGAGTACAATGGTTTCCTCTTCCTCTCTAACGCCAACCTTCTCCATGTCCTCCTTCACTAAATCCATGACTCTTCTCTGTGGTCTTCCTCTTTTCCTCCTGCCTGTCAGCTGCATCTTCAACATCCTTTGTCCAATATTTTTATTTATTTTTTTTTAAGTTTGCATGTTCTACCCGCGCCTGCGTGGGTTTACTCTAGGTACTCCTGTTTCCTCCCACAGGCCAAAAGTGGTCCTAGGTGGCCCTAAGTGTGAATGCATGTGTGTGAATGGTGAAGGGATTGGCACTGCACCTTGGCTGCCTCATTGTCCAGGTGGATGCCCTGAATTTAAACTGTAATTTCCCCATTGCGGGACTGATACAGGTTTATCTTATTAAAGTAAAAAAAGAAAATAACAAGCTAGTCCATCCTGTGTGAAACCTTGCAGGGTCTAGAAGTTTAAAAGTTTAATTAGGCTTCAGATGAAAATTAAAATAACTTCTTCCAGTCTAAAATAAAAAAAAAAACAACTTTAAATGTCAGTGCAGGAATGTGAGCCTCCACTACACATACAGTGAAACATTTAAGCCGTTTTAAATTTATTTGTGGGGGCAGCACGGTGGCACAGTGGTTTGCACTGTGGCAGCACAGCAACTCACCCTTGGCCGGGGGATCCTGGGTTCAATCCCAGCCCCCGACCAAGAGTGATCTGTGTGGAGTTTGCATGTTTTCCCCGTGTCAGCGTGGGTTTACTCCGGGATTTCGCCATTTTCCTCCCACATGGCAAAAGCATGCAAGTTAGGTTAATTGGCATCAGCTGGGGATTCTAAATTGTCCTCAGGTATGACTGTGAGAGTGAATGGTTGTCTGTCTCTCTGTGTTGGCCCTGCGATGGACTGGCGATCTGTCCAGGGTATACCCTGCCTCTCACCCAAAGATACTGGAATAGGCTCTAACACCCCCACTTCGCCCCGCGACCCGAAAAGGATTAAGCGGAAGAAGATGGATGGATGATTTATGGTTATCTTTTTAAATTAAATTACAAATCATGCTATTCTAGTTTACCGAGCTGCACTAATATTCAGAATGAAGGCTGATATCTCGATGACAATAATAGAGAATACGAAAAAGAGTAAACTGCAATTGTAACTCACCCATTTACTGCAGTTAGCATATAGCTAGCATAACGGAAGTAGCTCAGCTGTCAGCAACCATCATAAGAGAGATTATTGTCCAACAACAGGTAAACTATTTAAACAGCACACACTAGTAGTGTGATCAGTTTTCTAAAGCTGAGAAAGTTGCTCATTGAAAATGGGAAGCGCTAACGTTGCTTACCAACTTTACCAGTGCAGTCCGCTGACAGGTGGCTGGAGACAGAGGAATGGAGAGGAGGAGGGAATGGATGCATTGCTGTAGTGCAATTGTGATTTGAAACTTTTGGCCTTCTCCGTGATTTTCTCTCCGTGTTGCCATGGTGCTCTCCACTTCTTCGCTGGAACAATTGAACTGAACATTTCCGTGGCATGCATATAAACTTTAAAATTAAATGATTGGTTGATAATAAAAATCTGCGTCGATAAATTTTTATGATCAACATTTTCAACAATGCCGACTAATTGTTTCAGTCCTACTTGCATGACTCTGACTTTGTCTCCAAACCACTCAACCTGAACTGTCCCTTTGATATACTCATTTCTAATCCTGTTCCTCCTAGTCACTCCCAATGAGAATCTTAGCATTTTCAAATCTGCCAAATCCAGTGCCGCCTTCTGTCTTTTTGTCAGCACCACAGTCTCCAAACCATACACTATAGCTGGTCTCACTGCCATCTTGTAAAGCTTCCCTTTCACTCTAGCTGCTATCCTTCTGTCACAAATCACTCCTGACACTCATTGCCACCCCTGCACCCTGCTTGCACTCTCTTCTTCACCTCTCTTGTGCATTTTCCATTGTGTTGGATGGTTGAGCCCTGGTATTTAAACTAATCTACCGTCACTACCTCTACACCTTGCATCTTCATCGTTGCACCTGCTTCCCTTTCATTCACCCTCATGTATGAGACCAAGATAAATAATTTCAAAACTTTTTCCTCCATTAATGTGACCTACAACCTGTACAACCCAATTGAAAAACAAACTGAAATCTTTTGAGGGGAAAAATAAAAAACAAAAAACTTACAATAACCTGTTAGCATAACTATGCACACCCTGTTAAAACTGGGGATGTGGCAGTGTTCAGAATTAACCAATCACATTCAAACTTATGTTAAATGGGAGTCAGCACACACTTGCCACCATTTAAAGTGCCTCTCATTAACTCCAAATGAAGTTCAGCTGTTCTAGTGACATTTTTATAACTACAAATCTTCATCTTGCTGTGCATCTTACAGCACAAGCCATGGTCCGCAGAGAGCTTCCAAAGCATCAAAGGGATCTCATTGTTAAAGGTATCAGTCAGGAGAAGGGTACAAAAGAATTTCCAAGGTATTAAATATGCCATGGAACACAGTGAAGACAGTCATCATCAAGTGGACAAAATATGGCACAATAGTGACATTACCAAGAAGTGGACATCCCTCCAAAATTGACGAAAAGATGAGAAGAAAACTGGTCAGGGAGGCTGCCAAGAGGCCGACGGCAGTATTGAAGGAACTACAGGAATTCCTGGCAAGTACTGGCTTTTTAGTACATGTGACAACAATCTCTCATCTTCTTCATATGTCAGGGCTATGGAGTAGTACAGCAAGACAGAAGCCTTGTCTTATAAAGAAAAACATCCAAGCCCAGCTACATTTTGCAAAAACGCATTTGAAATCTCCCAAATGCATGTGGGAAAATATGTTATGGTCTGAGGAAACCAAGGTTGAACTTTTTGGCCATAATTCCAAAAGGTATATTTGGCGCAAACACAACACTGCTCATCACCAAAAGAATACCATACCTACAGTGAAGCACGGTGGTGGCAACATCATGGTCTGGGGCTGTTTTTCTTCAACTGGAACTGGTGCCTTAGTCAAGGTGGAGGGAATTAAGATCAGTTCCAAATACCAGCCAGTGTTGGCACAAAACCTTCAGGCTTCTGCTAGAAAGCTGAAGATGAAGAGGATCTTCATCTGTGGGGTGATCTGAAGAGGGCTGTGCACAAGAGATGCCCTCGCAATCTGACAGATTTGGAGTGTTTTTGCAAAGAAAAGTGGGCAAATGTTGCCACATCAAGATGTGCCATGCTGATAGACTCCTACCCAAAAGGACTGAGTGCTGTAATAAAAGCCAAAGGTGCTGCAACAAAGTATTAGTTTAAGGGTGTGCATATTTATGCAGCCAGGTTATTGTAATTTTTTAATTTTTCCCCTTAAAATATTTCAGTTTGTTTTTCAATTGGGTTGTACAGGTTGTAGTTCACATTAATGGAGGAAAAAGTTTTGAAATGATTTCTCTTTGGCTCATTTTTTTTTATGACAGAAACCTGGCATTTGAACAGGGATGTGTAGAGTTTTTACATCCACTGTACATGTCTTGTACCACCCTCACATATTTCTCTGCCATTCCTGACTTTCTCATGCAGTACCACACTTCCTCTCTTGGAACCCTATCCTACAGTTAGGCCCAAAAATATTTGGACAGTGACACAAGTTTTGTTATTTTAGCTGTTTACGAAAACATATTCAGGATACAATTATATAATCAATATGGGCTTAAAGTGTAGACTCTCAGCTGTAATTTGAGAGTATTCACATCCAAATTGGAGCAAGGGTTTAGGAATTACAGCCCTTTAATACGTAGCTGCCTCTTTTTCAAGGGACCAAAAGTAATTGGACAATTGACTCAGAAGGCTGGAAAAAAAATAACAAGGCTGCATGGGCTCTTCCCTCGTTAACCTGTCATCAATTAAGCATTTAAAAGGTCTGGAGTTGATTCCAGGTGTGGCGTTTGCATTTGGAAGCTGTTGCTGTGAACACACAACATGCGGTCAAAGGAGCTCTCAATGGAGGTGAAACAGACCATCCTGAGGCTGGAAAAAAAAGAAGAAATCCATCAGAGAGATAGCAGAAATGTTAGGAGTGGCCAAATCAACAGTTTGGTACATTCTGAGAAAAAAAGAGTGCACTGGTGAGCTTGGGAACTCAAAAAGGCCTGGACGTCCACGGAAGACAACAGTGGTGGATGATCGTAGAATCCTTTCCATGGTGAAGAACAACCCCTTCACAACATCCACTCAAGTGAAGAACACTCTCCAGGAAGTAGGTGTGTCAGTATCTAAGTCTACCATAAAGAGAAGACTTCATGAAAGTAAATACAAAGGATTCACCACAAGGTGCAAGCCATTAATCAGCCTCAAAAATAGAAAGGCCAGAATTGACTTTGCCAAAACACACCTGAAGAAGCCAGCCCAGTTCTGGAACAGCATTCTTTGGACAAATGAGACTAAGATCAACCTGTACCAGAATGATGGGAAGAAGAAAGTTTGGAGAAAAATTGGAACAGCTCATGATCCAAAGCACACCACATCTTACTCTCTATGAAATATTTTTTTTTTGCTGGTCATTAACATTTGTTTGTTCTCTCCCATAGATTGAGTCCCCATCGTGCTGTTTGCTCTCTACATGTCTGTTCTTTTCTTCTTCTCTATCCCCTCACCCCCCAGCCAGTCGCAGCAGATGACTGCCCCTCCCTGAGCCTGGTTCTGCTGGAGGTTTCTTCCTGTTAAAAGGGAGTTTTTCCTCTCCACCGTCGCCAAGTGCTTGCTCACAGGGGATCGCCTGATTGCTGGGGTCTTTCTGCAACTGTGGGGGTCCTCCCTTCAGTTGATAGTGCTATGAGATGACTGTTGTTGTGAAATGGCGCTATATAAATAAAGTTGAATTGAATTGAATTGAATTGAATCTTCTGTAAAACAGGGTGGAGGCAGTGTGATGGCATGGGCATGCATGGCTTCCAATGGCACTGGGTCACTTGTGTTTATTGATGATGTGACAAAAGACAGGAGCAGCCGGATGAATTCTGAAGTGTATAGGGATATACTTTCTGCTCAGATTCAGCCAAATGCAGCAAAGTTGATTGGACGGCACTTCACAGTACAGATGGACAATGATCCAAAACATACTGCAAAAGCAACCCAGGAGTTTTTTAAAGCAAAGAAGTGGAATATTCTGCAATGGCCGAGTCAATCACCAGATCTCAACCCAATCAAGCATGCATTTCACTTGCTCAAGACAAAACTTAAGGCAGAAAGACCCACAAACAAGCAACAACTGAAGACAGCTGCAGTAAAGGCCTGGCAAAGCATCACAAAGGAGGAAACCCAGCGTTTGGTGATGTCCATGGGTTCCAGACTTCAGGCAGTCATTGCTTGCAAAGGATTCTCAACAAAATATTGAAAAGTAACATTTTACTTAGGGTTATGTTTATTTGTCCAATTACTTTTGAGCCCCTGAAATGAGGAGCATTTGTTTAAAAATAGCTACAATTCCTACATGTTTAATCATATATTTTTGTTCAACCCCTTGAATTAAACCTTAAAGTCTGCTCTTCAATAACCGTTGTAGTTGTTTCATTTCAAATCCAGTGTGGTGGCATGCAGAGCCCAAATCATGAAGATTGTGTCACTGTCCAAATATTTCTGGGCCTAACACTGTATGCTTTCTCTAGAGCCACAAAGATGCAGTGCAACTCCTTCTGGCCTTCTCTATACTTCTCCATTAATACTCTTAAAGCAAACATTGCATCTGTAGTACTCTTTGTTGGCATGAAACTGTACTACTGCTCACTGATTGTGATCTCTTGTCTTAACCTGGCCTCAACAACTCTTTCCCATATTTTTATAGTTTGGCCGATCAACTTTATGCCTCTGTAGTTACTACAGCTGTGAGTCATCACTCTTGTTCTTGAAAACTTGCACCAAAACACTTCTTCTCCACTCCTGAGGCACCCTCTCATTGTCTAAGATTGTGTTAAACAGTTTGGTTAAAAAGTCCACTGCCATCTCTCCTAAACATCTCCATACCTCCACAGGTATATCATGTGGACCAACCGCCTTTCCATTCTTCATCCTCTTCAAAGCTGCCCTCACTTTCGCCTTGCTAATCCCAGGACTTCCTTGTTCACCATCTCTGTTTTATCCTTCCTCCTCTCTTTAATTTTCTTCCTTCATCAGATCCTCAAAGTACTCCTTCCACCTTTTCAACACACTCTCGTCACTTGTTAGTACATCACCATTTCTGTCCTTAATCAACCTAACCTGCTGCACATCCTTTCCAGCTTGATCTCTCTGTCTAGCTAATATAGCTGATCCAAATCCTTTTCTCCTTCCTTGGTGTCCAGCCTCTCATACAACTCACTGTATGCCTTTTCCTTTGCCAACTCTCTCTTTGCCATGCACCTAGATTCCAAATACTCCTGTCTACCTTCTTAATCTCCCTGATAGGGCTGGGCGATATAGCTCAAAAAAAGTGTATTGCAATATAATTTCCTCTGTTTGTGATACAGGATACATATCGCAAGATGTATTTTGTGTACTGAATGCCCTTTAAAATTTGGCTTTACTTACATTTTATTAGAAATTATATATTCATTTCACTTAGGGCTGTCACGGTGAAGGAATTTCCCATTGTGACGGTGGACAGCTCAACACCGCGATATGCGGTATTATTACAGAGGTTTTTAGGACCCTGTGGTCTTCTAATTTAAACAGGTTTCATAACTTATGTGGCAAACGATGGAAGCTGTGAGAAACTTGCTGCACTTTTGATGTGCCGTTGTCATGTTCCAAGTGCACATTTAAAACCAAGACAATGAATAAAAAGTGCGTATTTTTCGTCATATTGGTCTGTGTTGGTTTGAAATTTGTCATTCAACAGATCGCTGAACCTGTGTGGCCCAGTTACATGTCTTGATTTTAAATTGTGGCCCAACTGATTTTGTAATTGAATAGCCCTGCACTACACAGTAATTGTTTCGCTGTCGGAGCTCATTTGTCAGGATCATAAACACCGCTCAGAAGGAAATAACACGCTTTGTGCCCTTTCAGTGCTCACTGTCATGGCTATATTTAGCAATTCCTCCAAATGCTTCCACCACTAACTGCCTGCTGGAGTCTGTCTAGGGAGTCCCCCACATGGTGCTGGCAGCGGCAGCACCCGGTGCTGTGGAAGCTTCCACAGTACCGGGTGCAAACATGCTTTTGGCAATAAAAATACACTTAACATTTAATAATTTATTTAATAATCAATAGGGGCACATAGGTGAACGAGATTTAGCCACATACCAAAAAAGTGAACACCGCAGTTGTTGCAATTGCTCGTTATCCTCCGCGGTAGGCTTGTCCATAGCGTGGTACTGCATAATTGATGTTATCGCAACAGCCCTAATTTCACTTATGAAAAAGCTGAATAATAAAATGAAACCTATGTCAGAGAACATTCTTCACAACAATATGTAACAGAGCAAAGTGTCTTTTTTTTTTCCTTTAACAGAATTCAACTTTGCTTTAGAGCTCAGCTCACTTTTCACCATAACAGACCGGTACAACGTCCGCATCACTGCAGAGGCTGCCCTGATCCATCTGTCAATCTCTCGCTCCATTCTCCCGTCACTTGTGAATGAGACCCCGACATATTTAAACTCGTCCACTTGGGACATAAGCTTGTCCCCAACTCAGAGAGGACAATCCACCTTTCTCCGGCTGAGGACCATGGACTCGGACTTGGAGGTGCTGATTCTCATCCCAGCCACTTCACACTCGGTAGCAAACTGTCCCAGTAAGACCTGTAGGTCATTGGTCAATGAAGCCAACAGGACAACATCTGCAAACAGCAGAGATGAGATCTTGTGGTCACTGAGCATGACACCCTCCAATCCTTGGCTGCGCCTAGATATCCTGTCCATAAAAATTATGAACAGGATCGGGGTCCAAGTCTCAGTGGAAATGAGTTTGACTGGGTGTTGGCAATACGAACCAAACTTGCAACAGTCGTATAGGGACCGGATAGCTTGTAACAACGAGCCCGATACTCCATACTCCCACAGCACCCCCCAGAAGAGACCACGAGGGATGCCATCCCTTCATCCAACTTACTCAAGAATTCCTCTTTCTCTTCTACCTGACATCCAGCTTGTGGGGCATATACAGTGACAACATTCAACAACACACCTATGACTTCTCGCTTCAAACTCATGACTTCCTTTTTACCTCCTGAACACTCTTCACATACTCTTCCATCAAGATTACTCCTACTCCATTTCTTTTCCTATCTACACCATGGTAGAAGAGTTTAAATCCACCTCCAGTGCCCCTAGCCTTGCTTCCCTTCCATCTGGTTCCTTGAACACACAGTATATCTACCTTTCTTCTCTCCATCATATCAACCAAGTCTCTGCCTTTACCAGTCATAGTCCCTGCATTTAAAGTCCCTACTCTCACCCCCACAGAGCTACCTTTCCTTTCCTTCTCTCTCCCTCCTAACATGCCTTCCCCCTCTCCTCCTCTTCCTCGATCTTCGACCAACTGTAGCCCAATTTCTACCGGCACCCTGTCTGTTAATGGCACCAGTGGTGGTCGTCATTAACCTGGGTCTCGACTGATCCGGTATGAAAGTCAGATCAAATCCTCTCTCTGTGGGTGTGGGTGTGTGAGATTAATCCTAATGGTTTGAAGATTTGCAGATTAATCATAGGCTGGATGTAAAAGATTATATACAGTAAAGTCTGTTTACGTCTTATCGGAGATTGCCATAACTTGGAGAACCTTTTCTTGTAAACTTGAAACTCATTTTCCTTAAATGTGCCCCTGTTTACTTGTAGAATTGTGTTTCTTTGCTGGAGGTTGTCTTACAATTGCCCATTTCTCTCTCATAAATTCCAGGCTTTTTTCCCCCCTGTATTTTCTGTGGAGCCACAGGTTGCAGACCTCTGATCTAAAAGCAAGTTATCAAGGATAAAGGATTTCTCAGAAGTTACAAAAACATGCTTGTTTTTATGTTTCTGGCATTGGGTTGAATAAACTGTGTAGGGTGAGGGGTGGGTGCTCTGTCTGCCACCAAGCTTCATCACTGAATGTCATTTGTCCGGTCTGCCAGGTTCAGCTGTCCCAATGGCGGATCACACTGATGTCACCCTGACACCGGAGGAGCGAGTCCGCGCTCTGACCAAGAAAGGTAGCTCAGTGGAGGTGAACGATGACGTGCCCCCACGCCGCTACTTCCGCTCAGGCATGGAGATGATCCGCATGGCTATCATCTACACGGAGGAGGGCAACATTGAGCACGCCTTTGTCCTTTACAACAAATATATTACGTGAGCACATTTTCAGAATTCCTCTTTGTCATTATCATTGACATCTGAATGAAATATGTTATATGTAAAAGAAAGTTTAAGAATGCATCAGCAACCTCTGCTGTGGAAAGGGCCATTTTCAGGTGCTTTTTTTTGGCCAGAACAGTAGGAATGGTGCCACAAAACATATTCAGGCATTAAAGGCAAGGTAAAGCAGCCAAGTTAACAGAATACTCTGCCCTGTGAACATTTATATTTTGAGATTTATGTTCCCTTTAAATCCCTTTTATGTCAGAAAATTAGTTCTTTCTTTTTAAATTTGCAGGGCTACTTGTACTTTTTCTGAGTGTGCAAATTTTTTACTTGTGCTTGTAAATTAGATTTTTTTTTCCTCCTTTGTGACTTTTCCATTGGATTACCTTTTCCCCCTAATGTTTTTGCCTTTTTTTGGTAAAATAGAGATTTTTCTCAAATATTGGAGACTTTCCCTCCTTAAATTTACTGCTTTTTTCTCACAATTTTTTTTTAAACTTTATTTTATTTTGTTCAAAGCCACAGGAAAGTACTGACCATGGTCAAAAGAGCCACATGCAGCTCGATTCCTGGTTTAGACAAAGACAGAATGGTGCTAACCTGTTTATACCTGGATTTTATTGCTCTTAATGATGAGAATAAATTATATTAGCACGGGCAGCACGGTGGTGCAGTGGTTAGCACTGTTGCCTTACAGCTAGAAGGTTCCTGGTTCGAATCCCCAGGTTGGCAGGGGTTGGAACCTTTCTGTATGGAGTTTGCATGTTCTCCCTGTGCTGCGTGGGTTTACTCCGGGGGCTCCGGTTTCCTCCCACAATCCAAAGACATGCATATTAGGTTAATTGGCTGTTCTAAATTGTCCCTAGATATCTGTTTCCTATAGGCCCTTAGAATAGAGGGTTAGTATTAGTGAAAGCGCTTTGAGTGGTCTTTGTGACTAGAAAAGCGCTATATAAGTGCAGGTTAGTTAGTAGTTAGTTAGATATTAAATGATCAGTTAATTAAAAGACTAATTTTCTTTTTGCTCAGGCTCTTTATAGAAAAACTTCCAAAGCATCGGGATTACAAAACAGCTAACATTCCGGAGAAGAAGGACACACTAAAGGTCTGCATCAAGAGATTTATCATTTTCTGTTTAAAAAAATGTTAGGTGTCAATAAATTAAAATCTTAACATTAACTTTATTTTGACTCCTGTACAGAAACTGAAGGATGTTGCATTTCCTCAAGCAGAGATTCTGAAAAAGGCTCTTTTGAGGAGATTTGAGCAAGAATATGCACAGTATCTTGTCAAAAAGGTAAAAAGGAACACTGGACATCACATCTTGTTTCTTACACTATTTCACACTGGAAAATGTTAAGATCTTACAGCTGCTTTTGTAGCTTGTCTTGACTGATGACATGTTCAAATGATTATTTTAACCTCTTGCCCTCCGGTGTACCGCGGGCGGGCATGTCTCTGCGTCCTAGAGCGCACGAGGGCGCTGCGTCCTAGAGCGCACTGAAAAAAAAAGCTGCATTTCCGTTCTTCCACTACAGACACAGCCGTGAACAGAAAGCCAAAGGAGTGCTTTGATTGGTTTAGATGTGATTGACCTCTCATTCGACTAATAAGAGCCTTGAATTAGGTCTCTGAAACCTTGAAGAACCAATGACTGAAAACCTAGCAAGAAGGACCCGCCTACCAATGGCTGCGAATACAGTGAGCCAATTGAAGCACAGAAGTTCGAAAGCTGTTTTGTGTAAGACTGGATGACACACAGGCGTTCGCCAGTCTTTTTTTCTTATTACTGTTCTTATTTGTTTTGAAAAATCGTTCACCAAAACCGCAATCATGGAAGCGCATAGACCCGCTCCGGTCCGGGTCCGTCATGTTGCGAACGGCCCCCCCGTCATGTTGTGAATGCCCCCCCCCCCTCTTCTGTAGCGGATTGCAGATATATTGCAGATATTTTAGTCCAACTGTGCGTAGTAGACCGCGGCGCACCGTCACCGCTTTCTGTCATGTAGCGATGGGCGATGTCCGTCCTCTGTAGCGGGGGGAAAGGTGGGAGTTGTTACCTTCTACATTACAAATATTTTTAGTATAATTTTTAGTGCACTGTAGGTTATTTTTTCTTGTAAAAAAAAAAAGCCACACATTTTTTACGTGGCATGCTTCTTTGTGTGTGGGGGCTTGTTTGTTCATTCATTCATTAATGAATGAATAAACAACCCCCCCCCACACACACACACAGCCCTTCACCTTTCATTAGAGCCCAAGATGAAGCTTCTATATTGAATCATTCAAAAGTTACTGACGTTTTTCCAAACTGTGCCATTTGGCACAGTTCAAAAATGCCTGGGAACTACCTAAGAAAAAAGCTGTGTAATATATTCATGTTTTGTGGTATTGTTACAAAATTTTGACCTCAGCTGGATAACACTTGGTTCTACATTTCTGTTGCATTTTCCAGCCCGGATCTGAAGCTGTGTGTTATTGGCAAGCATTTGTATCCAAAAAACACCCAGGCAAAATTTATTCTCTTCAAGTTCAGTATGTTTAGATGACTGTTACTCAGTGGCAGGAGCAGTTAGAGAGATTATGACTGTTTTGCCAAAAAATTCAAAGTGTTTTCTTTTAAATGAGACCAACCCCATGAAGATGCTGCAAAGGGTTGAAGAATACTTTGGGTACGTTATTTTTTGGCGTTTTTAGGGAAATTGACCAGAGTGCAAGGGGTTAAATTATAACTCTAAAATGTGTTCGATTGTCAAATTTACCATTTGGATATTTGCCTCAAACAAAAAACAAACTGTTCAATTTTGATAAAAGAAAATTAAAAAATTGTTTAAACTAAATGTAGCCAAAAATATCTCCTGCAAATGAATTTAAGAGAAAATTTTTACAACTTCCACAAAAAAAGAAAAAAAAAATAGTTTCTGGATAAAATCACAGAATTTACCTAAAAGGGCACAAATTTACATGAATAAATTTGCAAATTAAGAGGGGAAAAAAGTCCGATTTGGGACAAAAATTGCAAATTAATAAAAAAAAATGTTTTTTACAAAAAAGAAATTGCATATTTGTAATAAAAATTGAGGAAATCTATAACTAAAAAATGTGTGAAATATTAGATTAGATTCAACTTTATTGTCATTACACATGTATGAATACAAGGTAACGAAACACAGTTTAGCATCCAATCAGAAGTGCAAAGGACAGCAGTGCAGTATATACAGTAATTAACAGTATGTGCAATTTAAGCAAATATATGCAAATATATGCAGCAGTGCAGAAAGTTAAGAGTACTGTTATGTGCAAATAATGTGCAATAAGTTAGATGTAGTTATGCAGTTATGTACAGGTGAGGATGGTAAGAGATGATGGTAAGAGAGTCAGCGGGGAATTAAGTTCAATAACGTGACAGCTGTTGGAAAGAAACTGTTCCTAAACCTGCTGGTTTTAGTCCGAAGGCTTCTGAAACGTCTTCTGGAGGGGAGAAGCTGGAACAGTCCATGAGCAGGATGGTTGGAGTCCCTAAGAATGCTGTGTGCCCGGCGCAGACATCTTTTCCTGTAGACGTCCTCTATAACTGGAAGTGGACTCCCTGTGATGCGTTGGGCGGTTTTCACCACCCGCTGCGGCGCCTTGCGGTCAGCGACAGAGCAGCTCCCATACCAGACTGTGATACAGTTGGTCAGGGTGCTCTCTATCACGCAGCGGTAGAAGTTGCCCAGGATGTCAGTTGACAGAGGGTTCTTCTTCAGTGTCCTCAAGAAGAAGAGGCGCTGATGGGCCTTCTTGATCAGGCTGGTGGTGTTAACTGACCAGGACAGGTCCTCCGAGATGTGGGTCCCCAGGAATTTGAAGCTGGGGACACGTTCAACAGCTATGCCATTGATATGGATGGGGTCATGTGTCTCTTCCCTCTCCTTCCTGTAGTCCACTATGAGCTCCTTGGTTTTGCTGGTGTTAAGGAGCAGGTTATTTTCAGCACATCAAGTAGCCAAGTGCTCAACCTCTGCCCTGTAATCTGACTCGTCGTTGTCCCTGATGAGTCCAATCACCGTGGTGTCATCTGCGAACTTTATGATGGAATTGGATCCATACATAGGCCTGCAGTCATGGGTGTAGAGGGAGTAGAGGAATGGGCTGAGCACACAGCCCTGTGGTACACCAGTGTTGAGTGTGATGACGGAAGAACGGTTGGGGCCTGACCTAACATGCTGGGGTCTGTTGGTCAGAAAATCCATGATCCAGTTGCAGGTGGAGGTACTGATTCCCAGGTCCCCAAGTTTAGTGAGCAACTTGGAGGGGATAACTGTGTTGAATGCTGAGCTGAAGTCAACAAACAGCATTCTTGCGTAGGTGTTCTTGTCATCCAGGTGTGAGAGTACATAGTGCAGCGCTGTAGAAACCGCATCCTCTGTACTCCTGTTGCTCCGGTAGGCGAACTGATGAGGGTCCAGTGTAGGGGGCAGGCCTTTTTTGAGCTGTGCCAAGACCAGTCGCTCAAAGCACTTCATGACTATGGGCGTCAGTGCCACAGGGCGATAGTCATTTAGGCACGATGGTGTTGAATGTTTCGGCACTGGTACTATTGAAGTGGTCTTGAAGCACGCTGGTACCAACGGCCTGGGCCAGGGACAGATTGAAGATGTCTGTGAAGACCCCTGCCAGCTGCTCAGCGCATGCCTTCAGCACACGCCCAGGAATGCCATCAGGGCCAGCAGCCTTACGTACGTTGACATGACTCAGTGCGTTACGGACGTCGGTGTGGGTGAGTGTGAGGTGGTGGAGGTCATCAGAGGGTGGGAAATTGATGTTCTTTTCCTTGTTGTCCTTGTCAAAACGAGCATAGAAGTCATTTAGCTCATTGAGAAAGGGCACAGTCATGGCTATTGGTATGGAGTTGCTGGGCTTATAATCAGAGATAGCTTGAATGCCCTGCCACATACGTCGGGGGTCAGAGTCCCCAAAATGTTCCTCCACCTTCAGCTTGTAGCTGTGCTTGGCCTTCGTGATGCCCCTCTTCAGATCTGCCCTGGATGAACTGTAGGCCTGTGCATCACCAGATCTAAAGGCATTGTTACGTGCTTTTAGCAGAAGCCGCACTTCTCTGTTCATCCACGGCTTCTGATTTGGGTACGTGGTACCCAAATTTTTACATGAAAATGATTTTTACATGAAAATCTGGACGCGTCTAACAAAATGTTGTAAAGTTAGATGAAAAAAATTCCAAAATAATTAGAAAAGTCACATTTCTGGAAAACATTGATGCTGATGCAGTCCGTGGGATAAAGTCTGTTCAAAATATTCAGGTTAAAGATGCAAGTTATCGATTAATTCATTAATCATTAGTTGATTCATCTTATCGATTGATTAATGATTAATTAATAAGCGGCAGTTTTCCTGAGAATCTTAATTTCCCTTGGTACAATACGGCCTTTCAATCTTTACTGTATTAAAAGTTAATTACTGTTTTTGATATACTGAATAAAACATGAACATCATATTCCTTAATGGTTTATTGTACCATTTGGATTTTTTTTTACTACAGACAATGGCATTTTTTTGTAGTTTAACAAATTTTATACTGTATAGTGTGTACTATGTGCTGGTACATTTCAGTACATTTCAAATGTCATGATTTTTATTTATTTTAAAAACTGTTACCAATATCATAAAATTTATTCTTTTTTTAGTTATATTACAAAAAAAAAAATAACTTTCACGTTGTAATTTACTGAGATGCACCAGTAGACTGTTTTAACAGGAAAATAAATTATGAGCTGCTTCATCTGCTGCATGTTAAACATTACCACAGTAGCCCGGTAATCCAGACAAACCCAGTACGATCTGGGCTCCCTCTGTTGTCCGTTACCTCAGTAGTAATTTGAGTCCGGCGGCGTTCCCATTTAGCGCCGGGTTGAAGGCAGCAGGGATGGGTTTTTGTGCTGGTGTAGTCTTTTTCCTTGCTGCGGTCCGTTTCTCCGCCCTGCTGATTTGAAGTAGGCGGGGGACTCTTCAAGCTGGTGTGCCATTGGAACTTGTTGTGGCTTGTGGCTGCCTCATTCGATGAGGCAGCCACAGGGTTCTCTGACATAACCCAGAAGAGTGAGCTTTTCTGCTGTGCATAGCGCATGCGATTTGGGGAGGCTTGGTGTCTTTTTCCGCTTTTTTGCTTGAAATACGGCAGTGGGTGACCGCGTGTGCCCCCGCCTGGATGGCGATGCCACTACAGTTCACAGAATAAGCTCCCATTGAAAAAGAACTGCTGAGTTATCAATTAACAGACAACTAATTTAATTTAGTTGACTAAATTCTTATCAACAATTAATCAAAAGTCAATTAATCATTAACATCCCTAATTCAGGTACTTGCTCTCGGTGGCACCCAGATATAAT
The DNA here is from genome assembly GCA_020510985.1 of Pholidichthys leucotaenia. Taxonomy (NCBI): domain Eukaryota; kingdom Metazoa; phylum Chordata; class Actinopteri; order Cichliformes; family Pholidichthyidae; genus Pholidichthys; species Pholidichthys leucotaenia. The sequence continues at coordinate 439,198,463 of CM035838.1, forward strand.
ATAATCTCCCATAATTCAGTCCCTCCAGGATTTGACGATGTTGCGATCGCACCAATTCACGTGAAATCAGCCAATCAGTGCAGCTATTGCACGACCTTGCAACTTTGTCCAATCACCGCAACTTTCCCACAATTTTGGCCAATCCTCGTTAACTCCGCCAATTTCACCCATCAAATTTGTCTCTAACTGGCGCTGAAACGCTCAGTCTAACCAATCAAATGCATCGTTGCACCGCGTTCACTTCCATGTTTACAGTGAGTAGTGAGTTTATAGTTTACAGTGAGTAATGGAACACATCAGCAAACAGAGTGTGTGATTTAAAAAAAACACTCACACGCGAGGTTTTCAACACGTCCCTCCCTCCGTCTCCCCCAGCCTGCCCGTGGATGCCTCACCACATCTCTGTCCTGACCGCGTGTGCGAAGTGCTGGGTTTGTGTTGAAAAACATGCGCCTGCCCCAAAAGCACCCCGTCGCGAGAACGAGCTTGAGGAGAGTACACACTACAGCCCATGTTTGAACATTTATACATCTTTAGAAGTAAAAATCATTACTACATCTGGTCAGTGAGCTTTAAAACTGTGAATCTCTGGTGTGGACTCTGGATGGACAAACGCACCCACCCATCCACCCCCCTTCCCCCACTGCCGTCCCGCTGTAAATGAAAGGGGTGTGTGTGTGTGTGTGTGTGTGTGTGAAGACCAGCAGACAAACAGGTAGGCGTGGAAAGAGAGAGAATATTCTCTGTATTTTTTTTTCTTTTTTTTGTTCAGAAAAACACAGACTCCAACAGCCAATACAGAGCAACAGAATAATTTATTTTTTCCTCTCCGCTTGGTACTGAGTGGTTGGGAACCGTAAGGAGTTTTCAAATGAAGGTGCTGCCAATAATTTCCAAATCTATACTCTTTCAACATGCATTCAGTGCATTTTAGCTGTTGTATTGGATATTGTGTTAATGTTTGTATTTGCTGTTGCTGAAAAGCAGAAGTTTCTGCTTAATTTATAAATCACTATCCTGTGCTTTTCTTGTATTTTTATATAGAAGATCATTGCAGTAAACTGGAAAAAAGCATCTGCTTTAAAATTTGGAATTCTTCCCGCAACTTTTAGTGCCGAAAACACTCTAAAAACGTCACAACTTTTCTCGCAACTTGCTAAAAAATCTCCCGCAAATTCAGGCTTTTTGGCCTGCAACAATCATAAAAACATCCCGCGAAAACCTGGAGGGACTGATAATTAATTAATTATGGAAGAATTGGTTTACTGTAGAATGTGCCATATTAAGTCCTTATTTGGTTTCTTATTTATTACTTAGTCTTATCATGTTGTATTTATATCTACATTTATATACATTGTTTTTTTTATCTCAATGTGTTTTTAAATGATTAATTGTGCAGCCCGTTTATGAAGCTGACAAATTTTGTTGTATAATTGCATACGACGACAATAAAGGAATTCTAATTCTAATATTCGGAGCCCCAAAGCTGGTATTTGGGACAGAAATACAGTGGCTATATAAAGTCTACACACCCCTGTTCAAATGCCAGGTTTTTGTGATGTAAAAAAATGAGACCAAGATAAATCATTTCAAAACTTTTTCTACCGTTAATGTGACCTATAAACCTGTACAACCCTATTGAAAAACAAACTGAAATCTTTTAAAGGGGAAAAATAAAAAATAAAAAATTTACAATAACCCAGTTGCATAAATATGCACACCCTGTTATAACTGGGGATGTGGCCGTGTTCAGAATCAGGTTGCGTGTCCACCAAGCGCGTTTTTTTGTCGCCCGACCGTCCTGAACGTCTTTTTTTTTTTTTCAGCGTTTTTGTGCTGCGCTCTGGAAAAAAAAAAAGTCTCTGCCCTGTATCCCAGCAACAGCTTGTCACTCTCAGCTCAGCACTTCCGCTTTTCCTATGGTCAGACTTTCTACTGATTTTTTTTTAATAGCAGTCTCTAAATAACAATGGACAGGAAACATATTCTAGCAGCTCTAGATGTAAAATATGATGACACGGAAAACGGGAGTCTGAGCAGAGACTGTGTCGGCGTCCTATGTCCCATCCTTCCTTATTCTGATTGGCTGCTTAGAAAGGTCTGACTGACAAGCTCAGGTGCAGTCTGAAAAGTTGAACTTTTTTCAACGCTGAGTGCCCTGAGCGCCACGCCAAAAAACGGCCATTGCTCAAAGCGTTTCAGCGCTGTAGACGCTGAACTACATAGAGAATGAATAGAAAACCGGCACCCAGAGTGGAAAAAACACATTTGGTGGGCATGCAGCCTTAACCAATCACATTCAAACTCATGTTAAATGGGAGTCAGCACACACCTGCCACCATTTAAAGTGCCTCTGATTAACCCCAAATAAAATTCAGCTGTTCTAGTAGGCTTTTCCTGACATTTTTATAGTCACATCTTACAGAACAAGCCATGGTCCACAGAGAGCTTCTAAAGCATCAGAGGGATCTCATTGTTCAAAGGTATCAATCAGGAGAAGGGCACAAAAGAATTTCCAAGGCATTAAATATACCATGGAACACATTGAAGAAAGTCATCATCAAGTGGAGAAAATATGGCATGACAGTGACATTGCCAAGAACTGGATGTCCCTCCAAAATTGACGAAATGACGAGAAGAAAACTGGTCAGGGAGGCTGCCAAGAGGCTGACAGCAACATTGTGGGAGCTACAAGAATTTCTGGCAAGTACTGGCTTTTTAGTACATGTGACAACAATCTCCCGTCTAGGGTGGCAAGAAAGAAGCCTTATCTTACAAAGAAAAACATCCAAGCTCAGCTACATTTTGCAAAAGCACATTTGAAATCTCCCAAACGCATGTGGGAAAATGTGTTTTGGTCCGAAGAAACCAAGGTTGAATATTTTGGCCATAATTCCAAAAGGTATGTTTGGCGCAAACACAACACTGCCCATCACCAAAAGAACACCATACCTATGGTGAAGCATGGGGGTGGCAGCATCATGGTTTGGAGCTGTTTTTCTTCAACTGGAACTGGGGCCTTAGTCAAGGTGGAGGGAATTATGAACAGTTCCAAATACCAGTCAGTGTTAGCACAAAACCTTCAGGCTTCTGCTGGAAAGATGAAGATGAAGAGGAACTTCATCTTTCAGCACGACAATGACCCAAAGCACACATCTAAATCAACAAAAGAATGGCTTCACCAGAAGAAGATTAAAGTTTTGGAATGGCCCAGCCACAGTTCAGACCTGAATCTGATCGACCACCTGTGAGGTAATTTGAAGAGGGCTGTGCACAGGAGATGCATTGTTTCCTCTGGTAACATTTCTGGGTGGCAGCCCGCCTTGCCTGAAAAATTACCACCGCGCTTATGAGGAGATATGAATTTAAGAAAAATATATGAAGCAATGACCTTCCGCAAGCGTGCACACGAACAACATGTGTGGCAGTCATCCGCGCGGAGTTTAGAAGTGTCCCGCCCACACAAGCTTTCCAGTCAGTCACAAGACAGAGTATCTCGCTAGCGTGACTGTTCGACAGAAACATGAGTTTATTAAAGTACTTTAAACGCGGAAAAAATCAGAAGAGGTATGTAAGCACTGGAGGCATTTATCATGGTTTTAACCCGCTGGAAACGGGAGCAATAATGGAAGAGTCGCATAGCTAAGAGATGTGGTTAGAATTCATATGCAGCTGGCTTCATGTGAAAGGAAAGACAAGTAGGACTGATGAATTGCTGAGGATATATTTCACCAGCCACTACAATATTAAGTTATGTTCCCTATTATGTACCTGGCAAGTTAAGATGGCTGATATTCACAAAGTCAATGACTTTAATCCGTCAGCAGCCTTCAGACAAACTAAACATGCCAGTATTTGGATTTCAAAATAAGGGAGGTTTTTCCTGCTGTCTGGGTGGTGGTGAGATTTCTAAAAAACTATAAATATATAGAAATATTATAACAGAAATAATGGCATCCTTGGTCATTTAAGTTAATTTATTTCATTAAATACAATTTTATTAATATTTTTTTCTTTGTAATCAGAGTTAAATTATTGTTCTGTTCTGACTGCAAAGTTACGGTCAAAAATATAAATTGTTATAAGGAAAAAGTAAAAAAAAAATTACCACAGTCTGTTTCAAATTTATTTAAAAAAACAGTAATTTTACTTAAAAATCCACAAATTTATAATAAAGTTTCAAATGTACAAGAAAAGCCAGTTTTACAAGAAGTGACATATTTGAGGAAAATGGTTTCAAGTTTAGATAATTTTACAGAGAAAAGTAGAAAACTATAAGAAAATTGTTATAAATTTTCGAGAAAAACCTCAAACCTTCAAGACTGAAGTCATTACTCAAGTTTTTAAGTGGGTGCTCTTTGTACCCTTAACTCAATTAGAAATTTTTGGTTGTCTACTTTTAATTATTAATTTCAAAGTACTGCTTTTACATGAGTAGAATTTCTGGTTACTATACACACCTGATCATATAATTTAAGTATGCTTGAGTACATTACTATTATGAATATTTTTTTTGTATTTTTATTCTAGTGTTTCTTTTTTCCATTGAGAGAGTAGGGAAGTGAAAAAAAAACAAATTTTATTTTTTTTTAATTTTTTTTTTTTGTCATTTATGTAAACCATGACAAAAAAAATCGTGCAAGACAAAACATGACACTTGATATTTTCTAACCTGTTTGTATACCACCATAGACAGAGAGAGAACCTGAATTAGACAGAGGTCAGAGAGGGCAAGATGAGACAGAAGAGAGGAGCCAAGGAGAGAAAAGTGTTTAGGCAGAGGGTCCAGGAGAGGTGAGAGCAGAGGAAGGAGAGAAGGATGACGCCACTAAAAAGTCTAAACACAGGATGTCTGGGTGGGACCCCAACTGGCCCAATATTCCAGTATTCAAGCCTCGGTTGTACAATACTTCGAATGGTAAGTTCCATATGCAAAGTTACTGTGCAAAATTTAAAAAAAGAAGTAAATTGTGTAAAATTAACATATTCCGGTAACAATCATGTCATATGTTCCCCCCTCCCCCCACCCAGAAAAATATGTTGCCACCACGTCAAGGTCTTTCAGCCAGAGGAAACACTCACAATCTGACAGATTTGAAGTGTTTTTGCAAAGAAGAGTGGGCAGATATTGCCACATTAAGCTTTGCTGCGCTGATGGACTCCTACCCAAAAAGACGGAGTGCTGTAATGAAAGCCAAAGGTGCTGCAACAAAATATTAGTTTAAGGGTGTGCATATTTATGCAACCGGGTTACTGTAATTTTTTTATTTTTCCCCCTTAAAAGATTTCAGTTTGTTTTTCAATTGGGTTGTACAGGTTATAGGTCACATTTATGGAGGAAAAAGTTTTGAAATGATTTATCTTGGTCTCATTTTTTTTACATGACAAAAACCTGGCATTTGAACAGGGGTGTGTAGACTTTTTATATCCACTGCATTTGTAAAAGGCAATGTCAATATCAGATCTGTAGACCACCACATCACATTATGTGTAATTTTACATAGTAAGACCACCTTCTAGTGCTGTTAGTGCTAAACTATACATGTGTTTGTTTAGAAGGCGGAGGAAGAGGCCTTGGCACGGGAGCAGTCCCGGCAGCGGGCGCTGGATGCCGAGCGTGAGCGCGTGGTGGAGATGCAGCGACGGCAGCGGGAGCAGGAGCAGTTCAGTGCCTTTGAGGAGATGATCCACCGCCAGGAAAAGGAAAAGGAACGGCAGAAAATTCTCCTGAAGTTTGCTACTCCAGCCGAGCCTTCCCCCGATATGCCCCTCATCCCGGGTATCCAGGGCCCACCAGTAATCTCCCCAACATTTCCACAGAACACTGGGGATCCGTCCGGCGGCAGCAACCACCAGTGTAATCAACCTCCTGCAACAATCGGTACACCTGCCACTGGTCCACCGAGCTTCGACCGCTCACTCAAGCCTGGGTCTCTGGTCAGCCCAGGGAACAACAGTGAGTTAATTGTCCCCCCCCCCCCCCAAATCACTGTGGGCTGGCCTTCAGAGGATTTAAATGTTGCCCTATTCCTGTGTTTAAGTATTTATTCCTCTGAGCTGATTTCTTTGGCCCCTGACCTACTTAATTTTCTTGTTCACACTATGCCGTACTTCAGAACATTACTCAAATCTAATTCTGTCATTCAGTGTTTGCTTATTTGTATTCATGGTTCTTCCAGATATAATGGTGGATGCCCTTCGGCAGTTGGCTGTTCCTGCTGAGCTTTGCCGGAGCTTTCTGAGACTGGCTGAGGCCAACACGAGCCGAGCCGTAGAAACTTGTGGCATCCTGTGTGGCAAACTGGTAAGACTCTTGAGTGGCTATAATGCCTTAGTAGTAAAAAGTCTACATCTGAATGGATGTTTTAGTGGGAATGCAGTAGGGATTATAAATGAGAAAAGAGTGAAATAACTTTTGATTTAACTAACTAACTAACTAACTAACTAACTAACTAACTAACTAACTAACTAACCTGCACTTATATAGCGCTTTAAGGAAGTTTAATTGAAGTGAAATTTAAGGAAGGTGGTAGCTTCTTGCTCTGTTGTTGAAGAGTCTCAGATGCAAACTCAGCTGGCCTCTAAGCCCACAGGGTTAGAAGATGGTGTGACACTGTCCTTAATGCCTTAAAACCCCTGTGGCTGTTACTTGCTGCTCTGGTTTAACTTTGAAGCTCTTCTCACTTTTTTGTCACCATTACTGAGCACTTTTGCTCACAGCACACCAGCACAGAGCTCATTGTTAATTTTGTTCAGACAGCGTCCCAGGGTAGCACTCTGTCAGATGGTGTCCTTTACATAATTTAAAGGAGAGCAATAACAACAACCATTTTGTGTTTGTTCCAGACCAGAAATGCGTTTACTGTGACCCATGTCATCGTACCAAAGCAATGTGGAGGGCCGGATTATTGTGACACAGAAAACGAGGAGGAGTTGTTTCTTATACAAGACCAGTATGATCTCATCACTCTGGGCTGGATACATGTGAGTAAAGGCGAGAACATCCTGGCCACTAAATATTCACTCACAGCGTGTAAACCATAAAATCAACAGCTGATATTCTCGCAGTAATTCGTCTGCATCAAAATGATTGATTTCATAACAAATAGGACCAGGCTTTTTAAGGTCTGGACCAAGGTCCCCATCTGGGCCCAACCACAAGTCAGTCCAGACCTGAATGTGTGTCACATCAAGTTGTGTGTGCTTTGCTGTGCATAGCGACTTTGCTGCACTGCCAAAGTGACTGAATGCGAGTGTTGCATATGCACAGCGAGTAACACCGTAGCTCGTGTGTAAGTGTGCCTGTTGCCGGTGTGTGTGCATTCATTCCGTGTTCCAAACAGTGCTGTCTGACCGCCACTTCCAACTTCGCTATGCTGCTACTGTCCCTCCTGTGTGAGCGTGGCCGTCGCTTGTGGGTGGTGGCGCTCATCGCTTTCATGTGAGCTAGAATTGGGCAGTAAATTGATTTTAAATCTGTATTCAAATGCTTTTTTCAAGATTTTTAAAAATGAAAATCAACTGAATCAATCCCCCCCCCCAAAAAAAAAATATATACACTACTGTTCAAAAGTTTGGGGTTACCCAGACAATTATTTTGTGTTTTCCATGAAAAGTCACACTTATTTACCACCATGAGTTGTAAAATGAATAGAAAATATAGTCAAGACATTGACAAAGTTAGAAATAATGATTTGTATTTGAAATAATAATTTTTTCCTTCAAACTTTGCTTTCGTCAAAGAATCCTCCATTTGCAGCAATTACAGCATTGCAGACCTAACATGATTGCACAAGGGTTTTCTAATCATCCATTAGCCTTCTGAGGCAATGAGCAAACACATTGTACCATTAGAACACTGGAGTGATAGTTGCTGGAAATGGGCCTCTATACACCTATGTAGATATTGCACCAAAAACCAGACATTTGCAGCTAGAATAGTCAGTTACCACATTAGCAATGTATAGAGTGTATTTGTGATTAGTTTAAAGTTATCTTCATTGAAAAAAAAGTGCTTTTCTTTCAAAAATAAAGAAATTTCTAAGTGACCCCAAACTTTTGAACGGTAGTGTATAAAAATACGGGGGGGGGGGGGGCTGAAAAGTTCTTCCATCGGTGTTGCAGCGCTGGGATCTCTGTGGTTGAAAAATAAACCACATTTGGTCAAATTTCACCACTATGAACTTTTCAGCCCCCTTCATATATATATATACAGTATATATATATATATATATATCATAAAAATTTAGTGTAATTTTCATTTCTTCCATTTTTTCACTAGAGTAAATCCAATAGCCTCCAGTGTTAAGCTCCTCCCCCACCCGTCTCTCTCCAACTCAAAGCCACATGAAAAATGGCGGCATGTGCAGAGAAAAAGGAGGATCTCGTTCCTGAAAAAGGCAGCATTTCCTTTAGACTTTGTTTGGGTTCACACTTTCTGATGATGCACAAACATTTTGTAACTGACTACTGGAGTCTGTTTACAAACTGTGAAAGTAAGCTTTTGCCACGGACTTGTTTACAGTTGCTGTAGTGACGTGGCGGAGTAATTTCAGAATGGTGTTTAAACTCCAGTTGGATTATATGTTTTTTCAAGAGACAGTGAGGAACTTTCAAAGTAAAAGGATAGGTTTGTGCTTTGTGGATTCAACTTAGATGGATAGAGAAACCCAAGTTAATTTTATAAAAGGTTGGTACTGTATTCTAAATTTTTTGATTCGTCTTTGTTCAAACCTTTAAATAAAAAAAGGTTTTGTTTGGTTGGCACTTTATTTCCAATGTGGGGAAAAATGTTTTTGTTTGAAATAAAATTGGATTTCTAATAATTCCTCATCTTTGTAGTTAAAAAAAATCGAGTTGCAATCAAAATTATTCATCCCCCTCTTCAAATTAGGTTTATTGGCAAAATGTACAAACTAGCAGCTGTTTGCAATAAACAAATCAAACAAGAACAATTAAAGTAGCTCAACACAACTAATATTACAAGTGGTTTCTCCAAACTCAACACAAAATGCCACTTTTAATGTCTACTGCAGTTTCAAAATTATTCAAACCCTTCATGACAAGCATCTTCAGTACTTAGTAGAGCATCCTTTTGCAGTTATGGCCTGCTGCAAATGTGATGCTTAGCTAGACACCAGCTTCTGGCAGCATTCTGAGGAATCTTGGCCCATTCCTCAGGGGCAAAGGCCTCCAGTTCACTAATATTCTTGGGTTTGCTTTTTCAAATCCCACCAGAGATTTTCAGTAGGGTTCAAGTCAAGCAATTGTGATGGCCACTCCAGTATCTTCCGGGACTTCTTCTGAAACCAAGCCTTTGTGGACTTTGAGGTATGTTTGGGATCATTGTCCTGTAGGAAGGTTCAGTGATGCCCAAGCTTCAGCTTCCTCACAGATGGCATGACATTTTCTCCCAGGATTTCCTGATACTTGATTGAATCTATCTTGCCTGCCACATACCACAGGTTTCCAGTGGCGGAGGAAGTGAAGCAGTCCCTGAGCATCACTGAGCCACCGCCATGCTTCTCTGTAGGCAGGGCGTTCTTTTCAGCGTATGCTTCATTCTTCCTCCTCCAGACATACCGCTGATCCATAGGCCCAGAAAGTTCCAGTTTTGTTTCATTGCTCCACAGAACAGAATCCCAAAATCTCTTTGGCTTATTTATATTGTTTGAGCAAATTGGAGCGGACTTTTCTTGTGCTTGTGGGTCAGTCGTGGTGTAAGTCTTGGAGTTTGGGCATGGACCCCTTCAGCGGTTAGCGTGCACCTTACTGTGGAAACTGAAACCTCAGTGCCTGCTGCCAAGTCTTGCTGCAGGATTTTTGCAGTCAGTCGAGGGTTTTTGACCACTTGCCTCCTCAGGACTCTGGTAGTAGCTGTTGATAGCTTCCTCTTTCTGCCACGTCCAGGTAGTGTAGCCACTGTTCCTTTAACTTTCAACTTGCAAACTATGCTCTACAAACATTCATTGCCTTTGCTATCTTTTTGTATCCTTTTCCTTGTTTGTACAAGGCAATGATCTCTTCTCTGAACTTTTTGGACAATTCTCTTGACTTCTCTATAATAAGATAAGCCTGTATTAGTCCCACAATGGGGAAATTCCAGGATTGCAACAGCACAGGGTTAGCAACACTCAGGGCAATAATTTAGAAGATAAGAAAATAAGAGCAGTGAATATACACTCACCGGCCACTTTATTAGGTACACCTGTCCAACTGCTCGTTAACACTTAATTTCTAATCAGCCAATCACATGGCGGCAACTCAGTGCATTTAGGCATGTAGACATGGTCAAGACAATCTCCTGCAGTTCAAACCGAGCATCAGTATGGGGAAGAAAGGTGATTTGAGTGACTTTGAACGTGGCATGGTTGTTGGTGCCAGAAGGGCTGGTCTGAGTATTTCAGAAACTGCTGATCTACTGGGATTTTCACGCACAACCATCTCTAGGGTTTACAGAGAATGGTCCGAAAAAGAAAAAATATCCAGTGAGCGGCAGTTCTGTGGGCAGAAATGCCTTGTTGATGCCAGAGGTCAGAGGAGAATGGCCAGACTGGTTCGAGCTGATAGAAAGGCAACAGTGACTCAAATAACCACCCGTTACAACCAAGGTAGGCAGAAGAGCATCTCTGAATGCACAGTACGTCGAACTTTGAGGCAGATGGGCTACAGCAGCAGAAGACCACGCCGGGTGCCACTCCTTTCAGCTAAGAACAGGAAACTGAGGCTACAATTTGCACAAGCTCATCGAAATTGGACAATAGAAGATTGGAAAAACGTTGCCTGGTCTGATGAGTCTCGATTTCTGCTGCGACATTCGGATGGTAGGGTCAGAATTTGGCGTCAACAACATGAAAGCATGGATCCATCCTGCCTTGTATCAATGGTTCAGGCTGGTGGTGGTGGTGTAATGGTGTGGGGAATATTTTCTTGGCACTCTTTGGGCCCCTTGGTACCAATTGAGCATCGTTGCAACGCTACAGCCTACCTGAGTATTGTTGCTGACCATGTCCATCCCTTTATGACCACAATGTACCCAACTTCTGATAGCTACTTTCAGCAGGATAATGCGCCATGTCATAAAGCTGGAATCATCTCAGACTGGTTTCTTGAACATGACAATGAGTTCACTGTACTCAAATGGCCTCCACAGTCACCAGATCTCAATCCAATAGAGCATCTTTGGGATGTGGTGGAACGGGAGATTCGCATCATGGATGTGCAGCCGACAAATCTGCGCCAACTGTGTGATGCCATGATGTCAATATGGACCAAACTGTCTGAGGAATGCTTCCAGCACCTTGTTGAATCTATGCCACGAAAAATTGAGGCAGTTCTGAAGGCAAAAGAGGGTCCAACCCGTTACTAGCATGGTGTACCTAATAAAGTGGCCGGTGAGTGTACATACGTACACATAAAGCATGCTGTTAGCATGCGGCTTACCTATCTCCCGAGGGAATACTCACACGTGATCTGCATTGTTATTTATGCAAATCCGACGGCAAACACTGGGACAGTGCGTGACGCCATCCACTCAGTAACTGGCAGGCTGCTGACAGAACACCCAGATGGTCTTCTCCCCATCTGTGGTGATTTCAACCATATCTCACTGTCCCCCATTCTGCCCACGTTCACCCAGTATGTCACATGCCACACTAGAGACAATAAAACACTGGACTTATTCTATGCTAACACTAAGGAGGCGTACACTTCATCACCACTCCCCCCACTCGGGAGATCGGATCACAACTTGGTTCATCTCCGGCCAGTGTACAAACCCCTAGTACACAGACAACCTCCGGTCATGCGCACGGTGAAGATATGGTCTGAGGAGGCAATGGACGCTTTAAAGGACTGTCTTGAAACCACTGCCTGGGAGCAGCTCTGCGATCCATATGGTGAGGACATCGATGGCCTCACGGACTGCATCAACTTCTGTGTGGACAACACCGTACCCACCAAGACCATACGGTGTTGCTCGAACAACAAACCCTGGATCAACCCTGAGATAAAAACACTTCTGAGAGAGAAGAAGAGGATCTTCAGGTCGGGGAACAGGGAGATGCTGAAGTCCGTACAGAGGGAGCTGAGGAGGAAGATCAGAGAAGGCAAGGACAGCTTCAGGAAGAAGATGGGAGGACAAGCTGCAACAGAGCGACATCAGCGGAGTCTGGAGAAACCTTAAAACCATCTCTGGGCTCCAGAATACCTCCTCCCAGGCCACGGGGGGCAAGGAGTGGGCGAACAATCTGAATCTGTTTTTAAATAGGTTTGACCAACCGCCCTCCCCCCCGACTGCACACCAACCACTGCTGCCTCTACAGTCATCGAGACCTGCTGTCCACACCCCACTCCACCAACACCCCCCCACTCCCAGCACACAGCCCCCCAACCTGACCCTCACTAAGACCCAGGTGAGGACGGAGCTGAGGAAGATCAAGGCGAGGGAGGCCTCGGGACCGGAGGGCATCAGCGCAAAGCTCCTCAAGTCCTGCGCAGACCAGCTGTGTGGGATTGTGGAGCACATCTTCAAACTGAGCCTGAAGCTGGGGAGGGTACCACAGTTGTGGAAAACATTTTGTGTGGTACCTGTACCAAAGACTTCCCACCCCAAAGACCTGAACAGCTACAGGCCAGTGGCCCTGACGTCTTACATGATGAAGACACTGGAGAGACTGGTCCTTGCTCACCTCCGCCCCCTGGTGGGACCAGCGATGGATCCACTCCAGTTTGCCTACCAGCATGGCATTGGGGTGGAGGATGCAGTGATCTTCCTCCTTCACCGTTCCCTGTCCCACCTGGAGAAGCCCGGGAATGCGGTGAGGATCATGTTCTTTGACTTCTCCAGTGCTTTTAACGCCATCCAACCGATGATCCTGAAGGACAAGCTGCTGTGCGCAGGGGTGGACCAGCACCTGTCATCATGGATCCTGGACTACCTCACTAACCGGCCACAGTTTGTGAGAACCCGGGATTGTGTGTCCGACACGATCATCGGCAGCATGGGGGCTCCCCAGGGAACGGTTTTGGCTCCCTTGCTGTTCACCCTTTATACTGCGGTCTTCTCACAAAACACAACACACTGCCATCTACAGAAGTTCGCTGATGACTCTGCGATTGTCGGCCTCATCTCCAACGGAGATGAAGCCGAGTACAGAGGACTTATCCAGGACTTCGTGGACTGGTGCCATCGGAACTGCCTCCAGATCAATGCGAGGAAAACTAAGGAGCTGGTGGTGGACTGCCGCAGGCAAGGACAAACCCTCACAGCACCAGTAAACAACCAGGGAACAGACATTGAGATGGTGACATCCTACAAGTACCTGGGTGTTCATCTGAACAATAAACTAGACTGGTCACACAATACCGATGTACTCTACAAGAAGGGACAGCGCAGGCTGTTCCTGCTGAGGAGGCTCAGGTCTTTTGGTGTACAAGGGGTGCTCTTGAAGACATTCTACGACACGGTGGTGGCATCAGCCATCACTTTTGGAGTGGTCTGCTGGGGCAACGGCATTACAGCAGCCGATAGGAAGAGACTGAACAAACTAATCAAGAAAGCTAGCTCTGTCCTGGGGCAACGCCTTGACCCAGTGGAGGAGATAAGAGAGAGAAGGATGGTGGCTAAGCTGTCATCTCAGAATCAGAATCAGAATCAACTTTATTGCCAAGTATGCTTACAACATACAAGGAATTTTACTTATCACTAAGGTGCACTTGTTTCTAAGCGCTCCCTAATGACGCGGCAGCCATACAAGGCGCCTCATACAGTGGGGGGTAAAGAGGGGGAGGGGGTGACACATTGGGCAGAGAGAAAAAACAAAGTTATCAAAATAGTGCTTGAGTGAGCAAGATTGTGATCACATAGAAAAAAACCCTCTAATTGCACAATTAGCAGACAAGATACAGATCTACACATTAACAGAGCAAAGGAGAGAGACCAGTGTGTGTATGTCAGTCATGTGATATCAGTATGAGTGCAGTGTGAATGTATCAGTTACTGGTGCACAACAAAAAATCCTCTCCTAGGCAACTGTCTCTTCAGTGCATGCCAGATGGTAAAACTCCATGTTAGTCACATGATAATGCTGTCCTTGGAGAGTTCAGGTTGCTGCACATCAGCAATTGTTTGGGTTAAGGAGAAGCCAAAACTCCCTTCTGCTTTATCTCTTCTCCTGGAGGAATAAGGACGCCGAATCAAGGCCTGATAAGCACAGTTCACTTAGAGCATAGAAATTTCCTCTCTTATGTGATTCTGTGCATCACAATTTACATACACAGGCTTTAAAATCATTCCCTGGAGAGCACCCAGCGACTCCAAGATGTTTTCCACCTTCCGATTCAGTTTGCCAAACATAGATAAACATGTCCACAGAGTCCATCTCTCTTCAGTGCATGCCAGATGGTAAATTCCATGTTAGTCACATATTTGCCGCTATCAGTGCTCTCCCCAGCTGGTCGAATTTGTTGAAGGAGCTTTGCCGGGTCCGCATTTTGATTAGCTCTTCCAACTTCTTTAATTTTCGATACACAAGGAAAACTCCAGAGCCAAACAGCAGAAATCCTGTGATCATGAAGCCAAAACAGGTAGATGTCTTCCACATCTTCAATCGAATCACGCAGACACATGAGTTCCAATTGTTCCATGAGTCTCTCCACTTGGGCTCCCCCTGGCCCGATTTTCTGTTAAAAAGTGGTGTCAATAGCATTAAAGCCCAGCTCACCAATTCCATAATTTCCGTTTGGGTCGAGATGCAGCAGAAGAAGAGTGAGACACAGACAGGACACAGCAAGCTAGGATCAGTAAAGGGAGGAGGAGAAGGGAGAGAAGAAGAAATGCGTCTGCTCTCTCTGATAGCCGGAAGAAGAAGACTCTGCTGGAGTCCGAGTCCCACCCTATGCAGGACATACTGGACGCACTGAGGAGCTCATTTAGCAGTAGACTACATCATCCTAGATGCATGACCGAGAGGTTTCGCTGTATAACCTAAGCGGGGCTGCTCGCAGAGATAGCAAAAAAAACTTGACGACCTAATAGTATTGAATGCAAAAGATGCAACAGACTTACACAAATGGTCCCCTCCAGTATACAACTAGGACACTATCAGTCGCTATGGAGGGTGACAATATGTATGTATGGGTACATATTCATACCATGAAGGGTAACTAACTAGACGGTTGTGCTGTTTAGCCCATCTAGCTATATATATTTATATATTTATGTGTACATATGTATATTCACTGCTCTTATTTTCTAAATTATTGCTCTGAGTGTTGCTATCCCTGTGCTGTTGCAATCCTGGAATTTCCCCATTGTGGGACTAATAAAGGCTTATCTTATCTTACTGTATCTTATCTTATAAATCTAAAATGCAATGGGGGTTGAATAATTTTGATTCCAACTCTGTGTGTGTGTGTATAGTCATCTGAAAAAATTAGGACACCCCATTAAATATTCAGTTCTTTATTAATAAATGTTCACATATCTATGTCTAACCTTGTTTTTATTTGCATTTTTTCCACTTTTATTTTAGCCATTTTAAGTGGGAATGAATATGGGGGTGTCCTAAAAAAGATGGATGGTGTCCTAATTTATTCCTCACTGTTTGTTTAGAATTACATTTTACAGAAAATTTGAAAAAAGTCTTTAATTCATTTTTAATTGTTTAGTTGTATTACATGAATCTCCGAGTATTTTTAACGTTGATATTAAATATTCATATGTCCAAATATGTAAAAAAAAAAACACACACAGGCTTATACAGGGTATCCTAATTTTTTCACGTTTCTGTATATACAGTATATATACAGTATTTATATACAGGGAGGGGGTGAAAAGTTCATAGTGGTCAAATTTAACCAAATGTGGTTTATTTTTCAACATAGTCTTCCCTTTGGTCCACACACTTCCATCGGTGTTGCAACGCTTGGATCCCTGCAGTTGAAAAATAAACCACATTTGGGCCCGCGGCCCACCAGTTGCCCATCCCTGATCTAAGGTGTTATACTAATAGTATTTAAATGGGAGGACAAATCCATTTTTCACTGGAGACGATGTGGGCTCGTTCACGAAGTGAAAATGCATTTAATTAAGTCCACGGGTGTGCTTGCACTTTGAGTCAAGGTTCATAAAAAAGGCTTTAAATAATATAGTGCAATTTATTGGGTTTACCAATTAAAATCGACATCATTCAAGATTTTCTGCACGAATTAACAATTACACACTGAGAGTATTTTTTTCTTTATCCATGATTTTGACGGGAAAAGTTTTAAAAATTTCTTCAATTATGATCATGGGAGACTGACTGTGCTGGCATCTGAATGCCGTTAAATCTCAGAAGAGCGAGCTGTTTCTTCAGAAAATCTCTCCCAGAGGTCTGTTAATGATCCTTCTGCTGAATGCAAAATTGTTGTATTTTAATATAAAAGTGACACTCTGGCAAAAATCAGTTTGTTTCTGTTAACATGTTTTTTGTGACTTACAAGACATATCAAGAGTGAAATCACTCAACTGTCTCATGTCTATTTTTTTTACTGTGAATGTCCAGTTAAGCCCCCCCCCCCCCCCCAAAAAAAATGGACGACTTTGAGCAAAGTGTTTCTAGCTACGTAAGCATTCCATTTAACCAATCAGGCTAAGCGCTGAGCATGGCTACAGACCTGAGTTCATTATCTCGGGGGAAGAGGGAGGAGCCAAGAGCAAACAGGATTGAGACAGAAAGGAGGGAGTGAGTGGAGGTGGGGACCTGACTTGAATGGGGGCCCTCAGTGAGCCAGCGAGATAATGAGCTTAGAGGACCGGCTCAAACTGTCACTGAGGGTCTCGTGGTGAGGAACAACACTTTGCTCTCTTTAGCCTCCTACCTACCACTGACCACACTGACAGTCGGTGTTCCTTTCCAGGGACAGTGCAAAACCAACAGCAGCTGCCTGTAGTTTTCCACCACTGGGGCTACAGTATTCTGGAACCCTGTAGTACATGTGGACCACGGTCAGCTCAGAGACCGGAGTCCACCGGCTGCTGTACTCGCACCTGCGGGATCCACTAAGACTGCCACCCGTCTGTTTTGCATTTGTTTCACTCAGTTTGGCGAAGTTTTTTTTTTTTTTTTTGGGGGGGGGGGGCAACCATTCCTCCATCCCCGTTGGGGAGGACGGAGGAGGATATTAGGCTGTGTGCACCGCGCTGAGGTTGTAGTTCCACGGCGGCGGGCAGGCGCGTCGCACCGCCGGCCCCCAATGAGCAGCGAGCACCCGTCAGCTCTCGTTTTGGCAGGGGTCAGTGACGTGTACATGTGCGGCTGACTCACTCTGATGTTTTGAGTAGCCATTGTATAGTGAAGTAGTCTTCGGTGTTCTCAAGTCAGAGGAGAGGGGAGGGCTGGCCTTGCAGCATCAGCAACTGGTGGGTGGGAGTATGGGTCGAGCTAATTGGAATATTCATAGATCTGCACATACTTAAGTAGGTGGAAGATGTAAAAGCTCTTTCCAAGCAATTCTAAGGCAATGGAAGTTTTTTGTGGATAAAAAGCCACAATATACTATTTTGGGGAATATACATTTCTTTTTGAGGTGGTTTAGAGCTGCCGGAGTGCGTCTTAAAAAAAAAAAAAACTGTCAGACTGTCCATCGACGAGATCAAATAAAACATGATTCTGCTTTGATTTTGAAGCATTCTGTTACAAGAATTACTGTGAATGAGGAGTAAAAAAACTAAATTAGATAGTGAATTAGATAGTTAAACATTTAGTCGTTTATGGGTCACGCAGGGGCTATCCCAGCATCTTTGAGAGGTGGGGTACACCCTTGACAGATCGATAATGAAAGATCAGGTAAGGGATTATGACAGATTTTTACTAAATCAGTCCCTCAAAATAATGGAAGCTGAGAATTTCTAGACCCAGTGTAAGAGCAGACATACATACACATTTACGCCTTTTAAACACACTGCTGAAATAGCAGTTGATAATGTGCTGATGGTTTTAGACCTGCTTTTTGTTGATCAAAGGCACATTGATAGAGAATACACCATAATAGGAATGCACCAAATTTCATGCTGAGCCTCATCCACTTCGGATGAGTCTCCTTCTACGAGTGCAAACAGCACACACAGTCAGCTTTCAATTAGGTGGTGAGAGTGCATGGTAGAAAAACAATGAGCTGACAGAAACTAAATGCTCTCTTTAGATTGTCCTAATAGAGCTCAAAGTGTGTGAAAATGTACTTGGCACTAAACCCAATTAAACACTAAATTCAATTTTGTTTAAAGGAGTATAGCAACATGAACAGTAGCATGAGTAACTGAAGTTCCAGATTTCTTTAGACAGAACACCTAAACATAAAAAATAGGGAATTCCAACATACAGCAATTTATGTACTCATCACATCAAATGTTTTCCAGACTCACCCCACTCAGACGGCCTTCCTGTCCAGCGTCGACCTTCACACACACTGCTCTTACCAGATTATGCTGCCAGAGGCCATTGCCATTGTCTGCTCGCCTAAGTTCAATGAGTGAGTCTGAAAATTCTGAATGTTCTGTCTTGATCAATGTCAGATGTTTGAGGAGTTTGTATTCTTTGCTGTAAACTCTTTTTTAGCTCCTTCCTGCAGAAGTGAAATGAGCTAATGAGCTAATTGTGAAGTATAGACATTACTTGTTGGCAGTGATTGCTGCAAAAGGTGATGCCATGAAATATTAAATTAAGGGTACGGTCTTTTTTTTTCTATGCCGTTTTACTTTATCTAAAATATTGAACTGAATCAGTAATCAAAAGCAAAGTCTGATTTATGTTAAATATGATATCAGCATAATGGAGGCCATTACACTTTTGTCAGTTAAGTTATTTCAAAGATGGGTTTTTTTGGTTTGTCTGTTTTTGTGGAATGGTACCAACAACTGTGGGCAAGTGTTGGTACCATCCCCCCTCCTCCAAAAAAACCCCCACAACACAGACCACTCCAAGCAGCTTCATGTTCCTGTGACCACAGTTGCCAATATTATTGAATAATATAAGGTTTATGGGTCTGTAGTCAACCTCCTTGGACAGTACGTTTCACTCCAGGATAACCTTGGTAGTTTTGAGACTTCATTCTGGCCTGGACAGATTCTAAGTTCCCCGTGCCAGATGCAGCAAAACAGCCCTTAAACATAACCAAACCCCCTCCATGTTTCACAGTAGGTATGGTGCTCTTTTCTTTTAAATCTTTCTTTCCTTCTGTAAACATAGAGCTGATGTGATTGGCCAAAAAGCTCCAGTTTTGTCTTATCAGTCCAAAGGACCTTCTCCCAGAAACTTTGGGCTTGTCAGCATGCATTTTAGTTTGCTTTTTTATTTAAAATGTTTTTTCTTTCAGTGGTGGGAGCCCTCCCAGTCTTCTTCCTGTTCAAAATGTGAGCAGCAGTTGAATGATTTTGGATGGTTTCCTAGGCTCTCTTTCTATAATATTCACCATCCTTCTGATCAACCTGGGGTTGCATTTCCTCTTGTAGCCTTGTCCTGGGAGTTTGGCAACGGTCCCTTGGGCTTTATACTTTTAATAATATTGGCAGCTGTGGTCACAGGAACATGAAGCTGCTTGGAGATGATTTTATAGCCTTTATCTTTAACATGGTCATCTATAATCTTCTTTCTGAGTTCTTCAAAATGGCCTGAATGGCTGTTGAAAAGCTTGAAGGCACCTGTGATACTAATTAAGACTGCTTGTTGGCAGCGATTGCTGCAAAAAATAAATAAATACTGTATATACACACGCAATCCTGATCAAAACCTTAAAAGTGGAGGAAAAATTACAAGTATTCACATTTCGTACTGGTGGATCATCATTAGGTTGCAAATAGAGCTTCAAAATGCAAAATGAAGAAATGGGAGCAAGAGACAAAAAATAGAGAGGAGGCAATTTATCCTGCATGATCTCCTGATCTAAATCCCATTGAGAACATCTGGGGGTTGATGGCAAAGGAAGTTTACAGCAGTGGATGTCATTTCCAGACCGTGGATGCCATTCGTAATGCCATCTTCACCACATGGAGCAACGTTCCCACTAGCCTCCTGGAAACACTCGCATCAAGCATGCCTAAATTTTTTTTTTAAGTGATCAACAAGAACGGTGGGCCTACTTACTACTGAGTCCTTTTTTTTTGGGGGGGGGGGGGGGGTTGGGCTATGGTCTTAAACTTTTGATCAGCTGATGAAAAGCCTGTTTTGTTTAAATGCAATTGTCAGTAAATTACGTACTGTCTATTTTTTTTTGTCACCCATTCTTAAGGTTTTGATCAGAAGTGTGTATTTGCCGTTGAAACCAGAATTTTACAGACATGGTATAAAAAGATGTATAACCTTTTTTTCCTCACTGTCTGACATTACATCAGACTAACCTTTTCCTGGTTGAGGTCAGTTAGAATTACCAAAATTATTTCCACATTTTTAGAATTTTATTTTTTTTTATCCCTGCCAGTTGTGTTATGGGCCGTCTGTCCGTCTGTCCCACTTTTTTGTTCCAAATGTTTAGAAACATGGTACCAGGGTTTGATATACACTGATGATGTGCATATTGCTATTTGACTTTGATTTGATGATTTTTGAAAGAATTATAGATCTTGAGGTCAAGGTCAGAGGTCAGTTTTTCCCTACATCTTGTAAACGTGATAGCTACTGAAGGAAATGTTGTAGGCTTTTCAAATTGATACCATAGTTGTCTCTAAGACAAACCTTGGATAGCTTACACGCTGACCTGACTATGGGTTTGGAGTCAGAAGGTCAAAGGTCACAGTTAACATTCCATTTGCACTATTACTATAGAATGAGTAAAGCTAGGGTCACCAAACTTGGTACACAGGTTCACCCTGTGACCCTGAAGTGTGTCTATGGGTTTGGGATCAAAAGGTCAAAGTTCAAGGTTGGCATTACCTATGCCCTATTACTATAGAACAAGTAATGCTAGGGTCACCACACTTTGTACACAGGTTCACCCTGTGACCCTGAAGTGTGACTGTAGTTTTTTTTATCACAAGGTCAATGATCAACATCAAAATGGCATGTAAAATATATCTCAACAACAAAGAATGCTAGGGTTACCAAACTTGCTACACAGGTTCACCCTAAGACCATGACCTCTGACTGTGGGTTTGGGGTCAAAAGGTAAAAGGTCATGGTTAGCATTGTGTATGCCCGCTTACTATAGAAGCTCTCTAGGATCACCAAACTTGCTCCACAGTTTTACCTTGGGATCCTGACGTACAACTTTTTTTGTATATTCATGAATGATAGGCTTATCATAATTTGGTTCTGTCCCAATAATTATATGGAAAAGTTGAAAACTGCTCTCCTTCAGTAATATATTGGGATCTTCAAAGAAAACTGAGTCAGGAGATATTGCGCTCACCACAAAGTGCTCTTATTAAAATTTTTTAGAGAATTTTTTAAAATTACTTTCTTCAAAGTCGGAAGTTTACATACACTAAGATGACTGTGCCTTTAAACAGTTTGGGAAAGCACAGATGATGATCAGGATGCCTCCCACTTGAGGTGTTTCGGGTTCGTCCCACTGGGAGGAGACCCCGGGGCAGACCCAGAACACGCTGGAGAGACTGCATCTCCCAGCTGGCCTGGGAACGTCTTGGTATTCTCTTTGAAGAGCTAGAGCAGGTGGCTGGGGAGAGGAAAGTCTGGGCCTCTCTGCTTGGGCTGCTGCCTCTGGGACCCGGACCTCCAGAAAAGCGGTATAAAATGGATGGATGGACAGATGATGATGTCATGGCTTTGGAAGATGTATTTTCAGGCACACCTCAAACACTGTTTTTTTGTGTGACATCATGGGAAAATCAAAAGAAGTTAGCCAAGATATCAGGAAAAGAATTGTGGACCTCCACAAATCTGGTTCATCCTTGGGTACAATTTCCAGATACCTGAAGGTACCACATTCATCTGTTCAAACAATTATACACAAGTATTACCACCATGGGCATGTCTAGCCATCATACCACTCAGAAAGGGTTCAGGTTCTGTGTCCCAGAGATGAACTTGTTTTGGTGTGAAATGTGTGCATCAACCCCAGAACAAAAACAAAAGACCTTGTCAAGATGCTGGTTGAAGCTGGTACAAGAGTGTCAGTATCCACAGTGAAATGAGTCATGTACAGACATGTGCTAAAAGGCCACTCAGCAAGGAAGAAGCCATTACTCCAAAAGCAACATAAAATTACATTACAGTTTGCAAATACACACAGGGACAAAGACTTTAGTTTTTGAAGACATGTCCTGTGATCTGTTGAAACTGAAATTGAACTGTTTGGTCATAATGACCATTGTTACATGTGGAGGAAAAAGGGACAAGCTTGCAAGCCTGAGAATACCATCCCAACTGTGAAGTATGGGGGTAGCAGCATCATGTTGTAGCGGTGTTTTGATGTAGGAGGGACTGGTGCACTTCACAGAATAGATGGCATCATAGATGGAAAGAACATTATGTGGAAATATTGAAGCAACATGTCGAGATATCAGCCAGGAAGTTAAGATGAGATAAACCTTTATTAGTTCCACAATGAGAAGTTGAATTTTGGGCACAAATGGACAGTGACCCTAAGCATACTGTCAAAATTAGTTATAAAGTAGCTTAAGGACAACAAAGTCAGTGTTTTGGAGTGGCCATCACAAAGCCCTGATCTCAATCCCATAGACAGTTTGTGAGCAGAACTGAAAAGACGTGTGTGAGCAAGAGAACCTACAAACCTGACTCAGTTACACCAGTTCTATCAGGAAGAATGGGCCAAAATTCAAGAAAACTATTGTGAAAAGATTGTGGAAGGATATCCCAAACCTTTGACCCAAGTCATACAGTTTAAAGGTAATGCTAGCAAATACTAAGGAAATGTATGTAAACTTCTGACTTTGAAGAAAGTAATAAAAAATGATTTAGCAAATATAAAAATTATTTTTTAATTAATTTCTTCAAAATGAAAAGTTTAATTTGAAAATCAAATGAAAATAAAAGCTACTCAGTGTTTTATCATATTAGAATTAAAATTACTAATAAAATTATATCATGACCTAATTTTTAAAACTCTCTCAATGAGAATGACGGGGTGAAGAGGAATTCCAGACTGTAATTAAAAAAAAAATGCCAAGAAGAAAAGGAAATGTGATGAGGCTTAGCTTGCTCTTGGATCCATTGTTGGTGTGGAGGGGCAGAGAAAGACCTCTGTGTGTAGGTGAGCTTGGTAATCACCTCCCTCCCCAAAATGGGGAATTAAAAAAAAGTTTAATGACCCCTGGTATAAATGAACAAAAACAAGAGCAGATTAAAAGGACCACACAGTATTCACTGAACTTTTATTGCTAACATGGGATTCAAACAGTGTTGGTGCTTCATTTGCACTCTTAAGAGGTTGTTATGGCTTCAGTTGGCCACCAGATGTCACTGTTCTTGGTTAGAATGAAGCCTTAAAGCTTTGAATCTTTTTCTGCACAATTAGAAGGAAAGCCTCAGAGCTTCATTGAAGCTTCACCTGCCCATCACTACTGAGAGGAGTTGTAGCATTTATTGTTGTTTAAAAGCAGCCTACCTTGTACATTTACTGTTGTTTACAGCCTGTTAATGCTAACTTTGTGCTCTGAGCATGCAACATTTACACTTACAACATGTACTGCGGTGCACACTGCTGTCTCACTCGACCAGTCACACAGAGTGGGACCTAGGTTTTGGTTAGCATTCCCTCTGCTGGCAGACACTATAATTGCATTTAAGAATGCAGCTCCAAATACGGTCAAACGTGATATAAATAAATAATTGATTTTTGGAAATGGAATGATAGGCTGCAATGAATGAGGGTGGGAGCCGCCAGTTGCCCATCCTTGCGATAGATCATTAAATATCAGATTTTTTTGTTTTTGTTTCCTGTGTTTTGAATAGTAATCACATTTATTTTGGTTTTCTCATTTTACACCAAAAACGGTCAGCTGCAAAATACACGGACCATTTTCCCACGTTTGTCAATATTCTGAGTTTATCTCTGCTGTAGAAAAAGGAGCTTCTGTGCTTCCTCCCCAATCATCTGATGCTGTAGCAGGTGCCTCTCAGCTCAAGGACATCAACCTCATTAAGGAAAGAGAGTCTGGAGCACACTGTCCAATTTACAGCCTTTATTGGTGCAAGGACTAACATTTCAACACTGTGTGTCTTCTTCAAAGTCACATAAAACTGAACAAAATAAGGGGATAAGGACCTGTACTTGTATAGCACTTTTCTAGTCTCAAAGACCATTCAAAGCACTTCACTAGTGCTAACCCTCTATTCTGAGGGCCTATAGGAGACAGATACCTAGGGACAATAATGACCACTTAACCTGATATGCATGTCTTTGGATTGTGGGAGGAAACCAGAGCACCCGGAGTAAACTCACGCAGCACAGGGAGAACATGCAAACTCCACACAGAAAGGTTCCTACCCCTGCCAGCCTGGGGATTCGAGCCTGGAACCTTCTAGCTGTTAGGCAGTAGTGCTAAGCACTGTACCACTGTGCTGCCCATTAAATAGACAATAGACCATGTGTGAGAAACTCATTGGATAATCAAGACCAAATAATAAGTTTGTGTCTGCTGTATTTGTGTGTGATTGTGTCTCTTCTAGAATTGGCTACTTCAGGCTGACAGATCGGGGAACAGATGAGATCTCCACGTGTAAACAGAAAGGCTTTCACCCTCACAGCAAAGAGCCACCTTTATTTACAGTAAGTCCACATCTGCACCGAGGCCATGCATGCAGTGTGCTCACAAAGGAGAAGTCTTTGGCTAATTATAATGGATAGAATGTGCTGTAGAGCATTTATTATTTACATGCGCTGTTTACAAAGAGGCTTTTCCTGTGATGTTTAAACCATAAAATATAAAATTTTATTTATATAGTGCTTCTCAATTGCTTAGAACGGCAGTCTGCAACCTGTGGCTTTGACAAAAAAATTAAATAAAACTCACAAATTTATGAGAAATATCTAAATAAATTGTTGTATTTCTTTGAATTACATTTTTAAAGCCACAGATTCACATAACAATAATAATAATAATAATAATAATATAGTACTGACGGGGCATCTTATAATTCCTCTGAAATATAGTTTGGCTTCATGAAGTTTTTTTTTTTTAAAACAGAAATTGCTCAGAAGGGCTCTTGGCATAGCAGAGATTGCCGACCTTTGACCTGACCATTAAATGATCATCTATTTATTTTCTTTTGTTTTGCATTTCACACAGTGTTGTAACTTTTTGCAGAACACTTGTCCTCTCCTCTGGCGCCTTATATTATGAGGGTTTCAAGCTGAACTTTTTGGAAGGCGTGTGTCCCGCTACATCTGGCATAAAATTAACACAGCATTTCATGAAAAGAACATCATACCAGCAGTCAAACATGGTGGTGGGAGTGTGATGGCCATGGGGGGCTGCTTTGCTGTTTCGTGACCACCTTCTTCCTCCCACTACCCAGAGGCCACAAATCAAGGTGCCCATAGGTGGCGCTATAATGTTTTACATTTTCGCAAAGATTTCAATCAGGGCTGGGCCTAGTATTTCATAATAACAGCACAACTTAGTTTTCAAATGATGTTGGTGAACTGTACAAAAACATGATGCCTACAGTTGCTTAGAAACCAATGATGGCCACTTGCATCAGTATTTATATAATATAGTACTCTTTAATGTGGTAACATTTGTGATGTTATGAGAGGAAATGTGTTTAAGCAACATTAGGATACTTTTTAAGACTATTTCATTGCAAGTTTTTAACATATGTTTTTCTTTTTCAGCATGCGGGCCATGTGACCATCACTAACGACACTGTGTCCATGATGGATTTGCGGTGATTTTTTTTTTGTTCTTCACCAGACTGTTTTACTGCAAATGTTTGTCCTGGAAAAACCCTCATTTTTATTTTTAGGGCAGTATTGAGCTTATGCCAGCCACATGTTTACTATACATATATGGACCTTAGTTGTTCTCAAATGGAACAGCTTTTTTTTGACCCTCTAAGAAGAAATAAAATCCACATACTATTGCACTTTCCAAGAAAACAATTAATATCCACCCATCAGACTGGACCACCTCTGGCTCCTCAACCCACTGAATTTTTTTTTTGTCCATGTGTGATATATTTCATTCCTCTTCACTGTTCTGTTTTGTCATGAATAAAATTCCATGTTTGTCAGATTAGTGTCTTAATAACCAAGTTTTGTTTCCCCTGTTGTCATCAGAGTTTGGCTCTAACCCACAGATGGCGTGCCAAGGATGAGAACAATGGGTCTCATGCAAGAACATGTTAGTATTCGTATGTGTAAATGCTGTGTACTTTATTAGTAAGCTGCGTTAGTCAGAACGAGCCACTCCAGGTTCAACAAATGCTTGTATGTCCTACTAAAAAAGTGTCAACAGTCCATGTAAAAATGACAAATTCCATCCCATGTGTAAGTGAACGCATGTTCATGAGAATTGAAGATTTGCATAATTGATGCCCTAAAACAACCATATAAGGTCACGCTTCGCATAGCCAGACCTGAAGTTTAATACACAAAAATAGCTTCAAAGTATAAGAAGAAGAAGAAAAAAAAACCCTCATCGGGCGAAATTGAACTTCTCCTGTCTGAGATCCAAAAAGGAAAAAAAAAATAGTTTAAGTAGTGTCAGCAGTGAAATCAAAAGACTGGCAAAACTGAAAGAATCCATCAGATTATTGAAGCTATTTCAGCGTTTCAGTGTTGCTGCAGGAGGTGCTCCTCTTAACAGTGACCGACATGAAGACAGGTGAGCACAGCGCACGGTCAGGTGTCCCATTCATGCACACTGTACTACAACTGTGTCCCACTTTGCTGAGCAATATGACGCATTTGAACAATTTGGGCTTAAAATGTGTGCATAAAGTGGTAAAAACTTGACTTTTGATCATTTTCACAGTACGATGAAACTATAGCCTACTCTTTCCTCAAAATGACTTGCCAGAATGGGCCCTGAGGCGAAGCCCACACCTCATGTGAAAGCAGTCAGAGTTGCATCTATGTGATCGTATGTGGTTTGCATTGTGACAGCTGATAAGTCATTTGTTGATCAGCCAGCCGTTAGCCTAAACTTGTGTGGGACACATCCCCACTGCAGCATACTGAAGCTGTTCGCTGCCCTGGCAACGACGTGTAGGAGCTTATATTTTGCATTAGATATGATTTGTAAGTTGATGGAATGACACTGCTTTTAATTATTTTTAATTTTCTTAATTTTAATTATAACTTGAATCAAAATATAAAATCTTGTCAACTAATTATAACCCATGCGACTTGCGGAGGGTGTAACTTTTACCTGCCTGTCCTTTTGGCATTTTCTGTTGCCACCAGATTGACTTCAAATTTAAACAAAAGCTTCTAACTCGTCAATACCTTGGACGAGTTTGATTTTGAGATAAATCTAATGAGGGGTTCCATTTTTGGGGAGAGTGAAACTTGCACTTCTTTCAGTCCATTTTATGTTGTCACCACAACAGCTTCTTCATTTACATCTCAAAAAATTAGAATATCGTGAAAAAATTCAATATTTTTTGTCACTCATTTCAGAAAGTGAAACCTGTATACAGTATTGTATAGATTCATTACACAGAGTGATATATTCCAAGCGTTTATTTATTTTAATTTTGATGATTATGGCTTACAGCCCATGGAAACTCCAAATTCAGTTTCTCAAAAAATTAGAAATTAGATAAAATTAATTTTAAAAAATAGTTTTTTTAATAGAAATGTTGGCTGACTGAAAAGTATGTCCATGTACACACTCAGTACTTGGTCTGGGCAAATTTTGGATTAATTACTGTATCAGTGTGGCGTGGCATGGAGGTGATCAGCCTGTGGCACTGCTGAGGTGTTCTGAAGGTCCAGGTTGCTTTGATAGTGACCTTCAGCTCGTCTGCGTTGTTGGGTCTGGTGTCTTTCATCTTCCTCTTGACAATCCTCCATAGATTCTCTATGGGGTTTAGGTCAGGAGAGTTTGCTGGCCAATCAAACACAGTGATGATCCATGGTCATTAAACCAGGTTTTGATACTTTTGGCAGTGTGTGTGTGTGTGTGTGTGTGGTGGTGGTGGTGGGGGGGAGTACCAAGTCCTGCTGGAAAATGAAATCTGCTTTTCCATAAAGCTTATCAGCAGAGGGAAGCATGAAGTGCTCTAAAATTTCCTGGTAGACAACTGTGGTGGCTTTGGTCTTGATAAAACACAGTGGACCAACACCAGCAGATGACCTCTGTTCAGATCAAAGTAAATTTTGCATTTCATTTGGAAATCAAAGTCCCAGAGTCTGGAGAAAGAGCAGAGAAGCACAGAATCTAAGTTGGTTGAGGATTAGTGTGAAGTTTCCACAGTCAGCGATGATTTGAGGAACCACATCATCTGCTGGTGTTGGTCCACTGTGTTTTATCAAGACCAAAGTCACTGCAGTCGTCTACCAGGAAATTTTAGAGCACTTCATGCTTCCCTCTGCTGACAAGCTTTATGGAGAAGCTGATTTCATTTTCCAGCAGGACTTGGCACCCGCCCCCCCCCCCCCCCACACACACACACACACACTGCCAATAGCATCAAAACCTGGTTTAATGACCATGGCATCACTGTGTTTGATTGGCCAGCAAACTGTCCTGACCTAAACCCCACAGAGAATCTATGGAGGATTGTCAAGAGGAAGATGAGAGACACCAGACCCAACAATGCAGACGAGCTGAAGGCCACTATCAAAGCAACCTGGACCTTCAGAACACCTCAGCAGTGCCACAGGCTGATCACCTCCATGCCACGCCACACTGATACAGTAATTCAAAATTTGCCCCGACCAAGTATTGAGTGTGTACGTGGACATACTTTTCAGTCGGCCAACATTTCTATTAAAAAACTATTATTTAAAATTAATTGAATGTAATATTCTAATTTTTTGAGAAACTGAATTTGGGGTTTTCATGAGCCATGATCATCAAAATTGAAATAAACACTTGAAATATATCACTCTCTGTGTAATGAATCTATATAATATATGGGTTCCACTTTCTGAAATGAGTGACAAAAAATATTGAACTTTTTCATGATATTCTAATTTTTTGAGATGTACCTGTACATTTTTGATTGGACAGACTTCCTATTAGCTTTGACTCAAATGAGGGCTTCCAGTTTTAGGGAGGGGGATTTATTTTTTTCCAGTCCATTTTCTGTTGATCCATGTTGTTACTGGGAGCACCTGATATGGGGATGCGTGGGGTATTAGAGCTTGCTCGCTAAAGTTTTTTCATTATTAAGTTGATAGGGTTTACACTCTTGTACTTGATTCTAACACATAAAATATCAAGCCATGTCATGAAAACTAAGGCCAGAATAACAGCAAACTGTTTACACAAAAGTCTTACAACTGGTCTGGGCCACATATAAATATTGTTAGTGCCTGTTCTAACTTTGAAGATACTAACAGATTACTGAATCCCGCAAGTTCACATAAATTGATAGTATGTCACGTTTACGAACAAATCTCACAGTACTAACAGTTCTTGCATGAGGCTGATTCATTTGTTATTCAGTTGAGCATGCGAAATGAAGCTTGTGCTGAACTTCTTGTCTTTATAACTCTCTGTTTTTTTCATTAGCTGTTAAATGGGAGAACTAGAAGCCAGGTGTAACTCAGGTAAAGCAGGCAGGGCTGCTGCTCTGTCTTTTATTTAATATGCCATCACGCCACAATATCCTTTATAACCTTTCAGTGGTTTTATTTGAATTATTAAATCCTTGCTAAAGATAAATCCACTTTTTTAACCTTTATTTTTTTTTTGGGGGGGGGGGGGTAGCGAACAGTTGGTTGGCAGTATGCATAATGTGTCCATGTTTCAGAGGATGTGCACAATCTAAATGTACCTTCTGTAACACATTATTGCACATGACTAACCACCATGCCTCTGATTGTTTTTGTCTGCTCCTCACTCTCGTTAGGAGAGGTAAATGATCAGCCATATATGAATCAAATGCCAAGGCAAAATAAACTTGGAGACTAATTTATTCTGGGTTGTTTTGTCACGTTCTTCTGATGTTATGTGTGAGATTGCACGTAAGTGAAATGGAGAAATAGTTGTGGCACAAGGTGTTTTTCAGTAAAATCTTCTGCACGCTTGCAAATTGAGATGACGGAGGAAAATTGTGCACTTGAAAACATTTCCAAAGCTACAGTGGAGCTCAAAATTAGAGAACAAGGTATTAATACTTGATTTATTCTAAAATACCGGAATGGTGGTCTAGTTAGTAGAGCATCCGCCCCACAGCTGGGAGGCTGGGGTTCCCGGCCAGGTCATACCAAAGACCAGGTAAAAATGGTACTTTCCGCCCTCGAGCTTGGTGCTCAGCATAATAGAACGGGGACAGGCGACCAGTGAGGAGTGGTGACCCTTGTCCTGTATTAGCTTTGTAAAGTGACCAAGATGTGGTCACTCGCCTCATAGGAAACCAAACAGTAGTATTCTAAAATATGTTCAGAATTTGACTATCAGCTGTGGCTATACCACTGCTGTACTAGCATGTTTTTGTTTTTTTTTTAAATAACCAAGACATTTCAACACAAGTCTCCAGAGAAGGAGAAGCGCATGTCGGCAACGCAGGCCTCAAGAGCTGCGATTGGTCCGCTTGGTCTCCTTCACATTTCCTGGTTCTTGTCGCTGCTCCACTCTGCAGAGGCACAACTTCCAAAGCAAGTCAGTTAAACAATGGTCCAAATTCAAAACAATATTGAGGAAGTAAGTTTCACATGTAGACAAAAGGACAAGCAATTTACATTGCAGAAGACAGTCAGCCACCAGACCAGTGAATTGAGGAGGGGAGTGTCATGTCAACAGTTTAAATGTAATGGTCACTATCAGTGTTGGGCAAGTTACTAAAAAATGGAAACTAATTACAGTTAGTAGCTACTTCTTTTCAAAGAATGATTTGAAAAGAACTAACTGCATGATTAAAGTAACTAGTTATTTGGAAAAGTAACTTTCACGTTACTTTTAAATCCCTACTTAAATCATTTTGCACACATAGCAAGATAATTTAATTAATGTATTACATTACGTGCTTATTAATGTCAAGCTGAAAACAGACTGTTTCAGACAGAGCTTTTAGAACATGTTCAGTTTGCTTTATCCTGCCTTGAGAGCTCTTATTGTGGGAAAAATCTGAAGAAAATCAACATGATATTGCCAGTAATTTCCTCAAGTTGGGCAGCGCGGTGGCGGAGTGGTTAGCACTGCGGCAACACAGCAACTCACCCTTGGCCGGGGGATTGTGGGTTCAATCCCAGCCCCCGACCAACAGTGATCTATGTGGAGTTTGCATGTTCTCCCCATGTCTGCGTGGGTTTACTCCGGGATTTCTCCCACATGCCAAAAATATGCACATTAGGTTAATTGGCATCAAACTGGGGATTCTAAATTGTCCTTAGGTATGACTGTGAGAGTGAATGGTTGTCAGTCTCTCTGTGTTGGCCCTGCGATGGACTGGCGATCTGTCCGGGGTGTACCCTGCCTCTCACCCAAGGATGCTGGGATAGGCTCCAGCCCCTCCGTGACCTGAAAAGGATTAAGCGGAAGAAGATGGTTGGATGGGGTGAGAGTTGGCACCTCTGCATGAAGCTGTCCATGTTTAGCTTACCTTTATGATATGGATTAATCCAATGTGCAGTGATCCAAAGAAAATGTCCATTATCCACAGTCCAAATGTCTGCTGTGACAGAAACATGATCCAGTCCCTCAAATTCCTTTTGGAGATCAAAATCCATTTTTGAATAATCTTTAACCAGGTAGCAAGTAAATGTGTTTTAACTTCAGTGGATCACAGTCTCAGCCGTCTGATGGAAAGTCACTTATCAATGTCTTCAGTCTGTAACAACGTATCTGGCTATCAATCAGTTTAATTCTTGCTGGGTCACAAACTGTCCAGATGCATACCTGTGCTTGAAATCCAGCTGTGGCTGTTGAGACAAGAATATTTCCACTTCACATCCAATCGTGGCTGTTCAGATAACGTAGCTCCACTAACACGGTGTCATTAGCATAGCTAGCCATTACTTAGCACTATCTTTGCTGGAGCTTTGTTGCTGTTTTCAAGCACTTCTGAAGATTGCAGTAGGTCTCAACCGGCCACCTAGCTTCCAGTTCACCAATATGATTTTGTCCTTAACCACAACAAAGGAAAAATAAACTATTTCCACAAAAACAAAGTAGCTTTATCTTTTCTTCCGCTCAGTAGTGAAGACTCTGCTTTCTGCAACAGGTCACGTCGACTGACTGCTCATCTCAGCTACGGTAGGGTCAGTTTGTGTATTTATTTACAGTATTTGTGCTAAAAATATCTATCAATATTAATAAAATGAAAAACGCATCTGATCAAACTTTAGTAACTAATGCATTACTGAATTTTTAAACAGTAATTTCATTACACAGCACGTTACTGCAAAAGTAGTGGTGCTACAATAATGCATTAACGCATTGCTCCTAACTCTGGTCACTACCATCCGCCCCACAACCGAGAGGTCGAGGTTCAAGTTCTAGCCGGGTCATGCCAAAGACCATATAAAAATGGAACTTCCTGCCGTCCATCTTGGTGCTCAGCAAAAATGGAACGGAGGAGGGAAATGTGGGCAGCAGGGGCTCAGGAGGTAGAGTGGGTCCTCCAATAACCAGAGGGTTGTCAGTTTGAATCCCGCTCTCCGCAGACATCCTGCCGTTATGTCCCTGGGCAAGACGCTTTACCCATCTTGTCTCCAGTGTCCATGACACGGTATGAATGTGTATAAATATTTGGTAGGGGTCGGAGAGGCTGTTGGCATGTATTGGCAGTCACGTTTCCATCAGTCTGCTCCAGGGCAGCTGTGGCTACAGTAGTAGCTTACCACTATCAATGTCTGTGGAGTGAATGAATAATGTATCCATTGTAAAGTGTCTTTGAGTGTCTATGAAAAGTGCTATATTAATCTGAATTATTTTTCTTATTATTATAACACTATATTAAATTATTGCTTATTAATTATTTTATGCAATATTAAAAGTTTGAATTTCACTGGCTAATCAGGTGGCAGCAACTCATTGGATTTCGGCATGTAGACATGGTCAAAACAAGCTACTGAAGTTAAAAACAGGCATCAGAATGTGGGAGAAAAAAGATGATTTAAGCAACTTTGAACATGGTGTCAGTCTGAGTATTTCAGAAACTGCTGAGCTACTGAGATTTTCCACACACAGCCATCTCTAGGGTTTACAGAGAATGTTCTGAAAAAGAGAAAATATCCAGTGAGCAATAGTTCTCTGGGCTCAAAGGACTGATGTCAGAGGAGGATGGCCAGACTGGCATGAAGAGACAGCCTGCAAGGTGGAGAGAGTGAGTGAGGTGTTCGTCCAGGGTTTGTCCGGGTGAGTGGTAGGGCTTTTGGGTTGCCAGATGTGGGCACAGGCCATCGAAGATTTCCTTCCCAGTGCTGCAGGAGGTTAGGTAATGGTTTCTTTTAATCAAGAGTCTTTGTTTTTCCAGGGCTTGGCATTTTCCAGGTGAGTATGGTTCTTTTCCATTTCCAGGTCTCCAGTTTTCCAGAGAGAGTCTAGGTGAGGCAACGGGTCTGTGACTGAAAATGGTTAATGATGATCAGTTACTCTGGCTTACTTGGAGGCTTGCAGAAGCCTGTACTATGAAGCAGGTCCAATATACCCAGGGTATCTTTCAGTTACCTGGCGTTACTAACCCAGACATTCAGGATCAGGATTTTCTGTTCTACGAATGTGGTTATCAACTCGGTGAAACCTGGATTAATCTACAGTATCTGGCTGTGTGTGCGCTCACATAAAGAGGTGGTGGTCTCAGCAGATGACCAATAGGGAGAATGAACGGGGAAGAGCAGAGTGTGTCACTGATGAAGGAAAAGGTGTTGGATTAAATAAATATGAAGAGTATCCGCATGTAATGCCAGAGGGAAAAAAACCAACTGCAGCAGTCAAAGTAGGAGAGAAGCACAGCAAAAAAGGCACATTGGGAATGCTTCAATTGATTGACCTTTTTAAATATTACCTAACTCCTTGGTATTACTGCCCATTATTCTGATGGATATTGATCACATAGGCTGCTTAATAATTTTGTACATTTTCTCCAGTTTCAGTAATAAGTGGCTATACACTTAACAATATAGCTACCTTTTATAACCGCTCCAGTAACTACATTAACTTACTTATCCCAAGAGCCCGCACCTCCTTTGGTCATTTCTCATTTCAATTTGCAGCTTCTAGTGACTGGAACCCCTTGCAACAAAATCTAAAACGCAGTTCATTCATTCCCTTTTCCTTTTTTGCAAACTTGTTGTGAGTGAATGTCTGTGATCGTTGCTCCTGCTACGAATTTCCTTATACTGTGCTTTTAAGTTTTTTTTATTAGGGCCCAAGCCACTGACCACGTCAGTGGGCGAGAGCACTATTGTATCTGTTAGTATTTTTTTTCCTTCCTCTCCATCTACAATCTCATTTTTGGGGTAGCCAGCTATACTCATATGCTATTAAAAATTATTGAAAACTTTTCACAAAGCTCGACGATTTGGCTGTAGGGGCGTGGCAAAGTTTGATGCCTCGCCATGATCATTCTATGACCATACTAATGGCAATAACTCTGGTATGCATTGTGAGATTTCAACCAAACTCAATATTATGGATATCAGTCCAATTTTAAACAGTTCTATAGAACAATATTCATAGAAATCTACAGTGCCACCTATAGGAGGCAGAAAGTTTTGCATCAGAAAGTTTACATCATGTTGGTTTTTTTTTTTTTTTTTTTAACACCTCAGGAATGGAATGTCGGATTGGCACCAAGATATGTATGATGCATATGGGTAGGCCTCCAAACAATTATAGCTATGAATATTCATGAGTAGCAATAGTGCCCTCTCTTGGAGACATGAAGGTTAAACCAAAGGTTTTCTTCAAAATCTCTCAAATAAATAGTCTGATTGGTACCATTTTTGGTGACAATCATCTATTCTACACCCATATGCCATCAATAGTTGTTGAAAACTTTTTCAAATGGCTGGCGGTTTGGCGGAAGGGGCATGGCCAAATTTGAGGTATTGCCATCGCCCTTCCAATGACTATAACGCTGGCATACATTGACTGATTTCAACCAAATTTTGTGTGGTGAATAGGTAGCCAATACTGATAATTTCTATAATGAAGACTGACACACAGCGGCAGCGCCCCCTATTGCCATTGGACTGGAAGTTGCCATAACTCACATGTAGAATGTCCGATTGCTGCAAAACTTTATATGATACTAGTCAGACCCAGAAAAGATTTTTGTAATGATAACAAGCATATCTATAGCGCCCCCTAGGAAAAAAAACAAAGCTTTATAAGTCAGGCATACTTTGTTCAAATTCAAGTAGATTTTGTGTGGTGCGTCGGTAGCCCACATTAAACCTTTGTATTAATTAATTAATTGACTAATTAATTGACAAAGCATTCTAACTGAAGTAGAAATGTTATTTTAACACATTTTGAGTTTCTATTGTTTTGTAGCTTGGCAGACCTGCCTGATAGAGCCAAACAGAATTTTGCAACATCCCACAATTTCTCTCAGCTGGTGGAAACTTTGTGCTCAGTTCAAAGAGTCTCGCGTAAAATTTGTTTTTATACATCCCACCTTGTACGTGAAAAATCAGCATACACCGTGTTTTTGTGTGCGCACACCATTTCTACAGGAGGTCTCTGGGCTTCTCTGAAGTCTTATATACCCCAGCAGGTAGTCAAGGATAGGTGGTGGCAATTAACCACCTGCCAGCAATCAGCTCCCCGAGCTCTGAAAAAGAACATTAGTAAGCAGCAGTTCCCAAAAACTGCCATTAGAGGGCACACTCATCTGAAACACTATAACTCTACCAGTATGTAGTACCGTCATCCTGTCTGACTTTTGATTTCAACTGTGTTGTTGTCTTTAAAAAAAAAGTTAGATTTAATTTGCTTATATACCCTTGTGAAAAGGGAGTCATAGAGTACAATATTTCAAGCCTTCTTGTTTTAATTTTGGTGATTAAGACTTGTAGCTAATGAAAATCAGAAATTAAAAATGTCAAATTATTGGAATATTGGCCAAGGAAGGTTTTACAGTACGGAAATATTCAGCTTCTGACCACTATGTTCCATTATAATAATGTCTCAGTAAATTAGAGAATTCTGAAAGGGGTTTTTCTTGTAAGATATTTTTAAAAAAAAGACCTTTTAATTTTAATGATAAGAAGACAGAAGTGATGGTGTTTGAACCTCTTGACTTGGGCCCCCTCACTCCTTACGTGAAATCCAGTTAGGAACCTTGGTTTTATCATGGACAGTGATTTTAAATTAGACACGGATTCGTTCTGTGGTAAAATCCAACTTCTTTCATCTAAGGCATTTAGCAAAAGTAAAACCCATTCTCTCTAGACCGCACCTGGAAACAGTAATCCATGCTTTTATTTTATCTCAGCTGGATTACTGTAACGCACTTTACGCCGGTGTCAGCCAGTCATCTCTTTCGCGTCTGCAGCTGGTTCAAAATGCCGCTGCTCGTCTTTCAACAGGTACATGTGGAAGTGATCACATCACACCCATCTTAACTTCACTCCACTGGCTGCCCGTGCATTTTAGAGTTCATTTTAAAATTCTTTTATTTGTTTTTAAATCCTTGAACGGTCTTGCTTCGCCTTACCTCTCTGAGCTTCTGCATCCCTACACTCCCACCCAGTGCCTTAGGTCAGCTGAACAGCTGCTTCTGGGGATGCCAAAGGTGAGGCAGAAGCTCAGAGGGGACAGAGCCTTTTCAATCATGGCACTCAGGTTATGGAATGATTTGCCCCAAACATCAGAAAAGCACCTTCACTGTCCATTTTTAAAACCCGTCTTAAAACACACTTTTACTCCCTAGCGTTCGACCCAGTGTGAGACATTGGTTTTATTGAATGAAATGGATTTTATTTATTTATGTATTTTTTTTTATTTTACCTTTTATTTTATTTTATTTTATTTTATTTGTTGACTGTGGTTCTATATTGTTTTTCTGTTAGTGCCCTGCTTCCTGGTTTTATGTTTAATTGCTGTACAGCACTTTGTGTAGCGAGTGTTGCTTTTAAAGTGCTATATAAATAAAGTTGATTGATTGATTGAAAAGATAGACAACCCCAGCTACAGGGGGTGCACAAGCCAGTGTACTCCTAGTGCCAGTCCCAAGCCCAGGTAATTGGAGAGGGTTGTGTCTCGAAGGGCATCTGACGTAAAACATTTGCCAAATCAAACATGCGGATCACGGCAAATGAGACTTTCATACTGGACCGGTTGAGGCCCGAGTTAACAATGACCGCCACTGGTGCTGTTAACTGACAGGGTGATTGTGGAAATTGGGCTACTGTTGGTTGAAGTTCGAGGAGGACGAGAGGGGGAAGGTATGTTAGAAGGGAGAGAGAGAACAGGAAAGGTAGAAGTGTGGAGATGAAAGTAGGGACGTTAAATGGAGGGACTATGACTGGTAAAGGCAGAGAGTTGGCTGATATGATGGAGAGAAGAAAGGTAGATATACTGTGTTCAAGAAACCAAATGAAAGGGAAGCAAGGCTAGGAGCATTGGAGGTGGATTTAAACTGTTTTACCATGGTGTAGATAGGAAGAGAAATGGAGTAGGAGTAATACAGAGAAATATAGAGAAGGTCAGAAGGAATTGCACTGTGTCTTTGTGAATCTAGAGAAAGCATATGATAGGGTGCCAAGAGAGGAAGTGTAGTACTGTATGAGAAAGTCAGGAGTGTCAGAGAAGTATGTGAGGGTGGTGCAGGACATGTGTGGGGTGGGGTTACATCAGGGATCAGCTCTGAGCCCCTTCTTGCTTGTCATGGTGATGGACAGGCTGACAGATGAGGTCAGGCAGGAGTCTCTGTGGACCATGATTTTTGCAGATGACATTGTGATCTGTGATGAGAGTAGGGAGCAGGTGGAAGAGAACTCGAAGAGGTGGAGGTATGCTCTGGAGAGAAGCGGAATGAAAGTCAGTAGAAGACAGAATACATGAGCGTGAATGAGAGGGTGGCAGGTGTAACGGTGAAGGTGGAAGGAGTAGAGATAGTGAAAGTAGACGAGTTTAAATACCTGGGGTCAACCATCCAAAGCAATGGAAAATGCACAAGAGAGGTGAAGAAGAGAATGCAAGCAGGGTGGAGTGGGTGGAGACGAGTGTCGGGTGACTTGTGACAGAAGGGTTGCAGCAAGAGTAAAAGGGAAGATTTACAAGACAGTAGTGAGATCTGCTATGATGTATGGTTTGGAAACGGTCGTGCTGACAAAAAGACAGGAGATGGAGCTAGAGGTGGCAGAGTAGAAGATACTAAGATTTTCACTGGGAGTGACAACAAGGTTAGAAATGAGTATAACAGAGGAACAGCTCAGGTTGAACAGTTTGGAGACAAAGTAAGACAGGCAAGGCTGAGATGGTTTGGACATGTGCAGAGGAGGGATAGTGGATATATTGGACGAAGGATGTTGAAGCTGGAGCTGCTGGGTAGGAGGAAAAGAGGAAGACCACAGAAAACATTCATGGATGTAGTGAAGGAGGACATGGAAAGGGTTGGTGTTACAGAGAAAGATGCAAGGGATAGGGTGAGATGGAGGCAGATGATGTGCTGTGGTGATCCCTAAAGGGAGCAGCCGGAAGAAGAAGATTTAAAAATGATGGATATTCATTTTTTATTATTATTATTATTAAAGTGAAACTCTGGCAAAAATCAAGTTTTTTCTGTTAACATGTCTGTAACATGTTTCTTGTGATTTACAAGACATATCAAGAGCAAAATCATTCCAAATTCCCATGTATGTGTTTTTCTGCTGTGATTGTCTGCTTAAGGCCCCCCCCCCCCCAAAAAAAGGCAGATTTGGACAGTGTCTCTAGCTACATCAGCATTCCTGCTTAGCCTGATTGGTTATAACATTAACTAATCAGGCTAAGCACTGAGACTCCTACTTGACTCTCTGGGGGGAACAAGAAATCCTCTTTTGAATTACATATCTTAACAGGAAAACACAACAGCAATGATTAATTTTACTTGGAAAAACAGTGTCCCTGCTAAAATATTGGAGAGGACATGGATTTGCAGCCTGCATGTCGGGGGAGATGGCCCTGGTGTATGTTGCGCAATGGCCGGGGCAAGTATTGTCGTAGGTGAACCTGCGGAAGGATCATTCTCAGTGGAGCGGAGAGGCAGTCGCTGCCCAGCTGGAGGACTCCTCTCGCCTCGCTGGGAGTATCTGCCGGTGCGCCCCGCCAGCTGCCTCGCCTCTCCCTGGAGTGAGCTGGGGAGAACACGCCGAAGGAACTGCACGCTCCTCAGCTCCTCCCTCTTCACCTGAAGGAACGATCTCTGGTTACCCACTCCCCGCAGATTGCATCGCTGGGGGCCGGAGAGCAGTTCACCTTGGAGCAGCTCAAAGCGAGGCGAGCTCTGAAGGAAGGAAGCCGGGGAGCGCCTCAGAGGTGAGCCGGCTGGTGGGCGCATCGGACTGAGGTGAACTGCTCACCAGCCCCCAGCGAGGCAATCCGGAGCACACGTTGCAGGCTAGGCTACTAACGGCGCCCAATGACTTAACATTAGCCAGAGCTGTTGAGCTAGCTCTCCAGCTGGAGGCCACAGACAAGCTAACCTGGCGCCAGTCACAGTGGCCACCAGAGCCTCCCACCACGGCAAATGTTGCGGA
The DNA here is from genome assembly GCA_020510985.1 of Pholidichthys leucotaenia. NCBI lineage: Eukaryota > Metazoa > Chordata > Actinopteri > Cichliformes > Pholidichthyidae > Pholidichthys > Pholidichthys leucotaenia. Next base: position 439,238,228 of record CM035838.1, read on the forward strand.
CTCGGAAAGCAAGGATAGCTTGGATGACGTTGTTATGGAAACCAATGCTGCCAGGCAAAGGTCTGCCCCCAGAAAACCCCTCTGCAAGGGTTGTGGGTCTACAATGCACTGAAATAAGGTGATGGACTGCCCGGCTAGGGAAAAACGTTGTAGCAGATGTGGACGCTTGAACCATTATACTAGAGTGTGCCATGTATCTGAACCAGAGAGCCCACGGAAGAAATCACTCCGCCCGCCCCAGACAACCATCCATACAGTGTTCCCCAGCACAGATGGGTACTGGTATTGCGCAGTGGAGTTGGACGGCATGGAGGTGCCACTGCTGCTCAACACAGTGGCAGAGGGGTCGTTGCTGAACTGGGCCACGGTGAGGAAGTTCTTCCCCACTACAGGATTAGAGGTAACCCGGCAACGTTGTATGGTTATGGAGGTAGCAGGCTGTGCACGGTTGGGATTTTGGAGTTAACGGTCCGGTACAAGTCTGCGAAGATGGTTGACTTCATGTTCCACGTGACAGCGTGAAGCGATAACATCTAAAAGAAGAAAAGAAGAAGAAGTGAAGCACGTGGCGGTAATGCACCTGTAAGCCTGTTGCCAACCGCCAATCAAATCTAAAAGAAGAAGAAGAAGAGCGATGAGCGTTTTTGTGTCCCATTTGGTCTCGTTCATCCCCTTCATTGTTTAGTCAAACCTTTCAAGTCATTTCCCTCAATGCTTTCGCTGTACTTGCCCAGTCTTCTGGTAATTCTTCCACACAGGGTTTATAATTTTACTAAAGGACTCAGATAACGTGGTGGTGGAGTGGTTAGCACTGCGGCAGCACAGCAACTCACCCTTGGCCGGGGGATCCTGGGTTTGATCCCAGCCCCCAACCAACAGTGATCCATGTGGAGTTTGCATGTTCTCCCCGTGTCTGCGTGGGTTTACTCCGGGATTTCTCCGGTTTCCTCCCACATGCCAAAAACATGTAAGTTAGGTTAATTGGCATCAAAACTGGGGATTCTAAATTGTCCTTAGGTATGACTGTGAGAGTGAATGGCTGTCTGTCTCTGTGTTGGCCCTGCGATGGACTGGCGATCTGTCCAGGGTGTACCCTGCCTCTCGCCCAAAGATGCTGGGATAGGCTCCAGCCCCCCCGCGACCCAAAAGAAGAAGATGAATGAATGAACTCGCATAACGTGACCTGATGCTGCACACTCTTGTACAGTAGGTGGCGGTATGATTTAGACGTTTTTTGCAATCCGCCAACAAAGAGAGAAGAAGAACGTAAACAGGAAGCGCGGCAGTGCTAATGTGTTTTGTCGTTAAAGTGCACCTTTTCTGTTTTATATAATCTCCAAGACCTACGTGAAAAGACAGAATGGGGAAGCGCCAGCACCAGAAAGATAAAATGTAAGTCATAAAGCCGTGTGTACCCTTGAAACCTCCTTTATGTTGATAGTTCAGCTATATTTAGCTTTTGAAATGCTAATAGCTGGCTAATCCCGGCGGGCTGGTTTGTTCTCTGGTGTCTTATATTTAACGTTCCCATCTGTCTTTCCAGTTCCTCACTATTGTATGTTTTTCTCACAGGTACATCACATGTACAGAGTACACCAACTTTTACGGAGGGAAGCGGGCAGGTGAGCTCAGTTTTTTCTTCTTCTTCCATTTAAGACGAAGTCGACTCTGTTTATTTTTTTAAACTTTAGAAATGAGAGCAATTTTTATTAATTCACCTGTTTAATGACGCATCCATCTCTCTCGAGCGCAGAAACTGTATAGGATGATTCTATAGTTTCTCTGTCTTGATCATCAGTAAAAGGCTAATATATGGGGAAGCATAACAGCTTGTCATATTTTTATAAAACAGCTTTAAACACCTTTATTGTCACTCTGACCTGTGTGACAGGCGACCACACAAACTTCAGCTATTTCACTGTGCATGTAATGAATTTTGAATATAATGGAGGTTTAAGTTTTTGCCACAAAAAGCTTTTTCACAATATTCTAATTTACTGACATGCATCTGTATACTGAAGATGTCATTTCTCACATTTTTTAATGAACATATATTTTACCCTCCTCTTTACTATTACAGTATTGTTTCAGTGATGAGTGGTATTGTATGGTTTGTAATATGTTGTGAAAACATTTCCTGTGATTAGGATTAAGTGATTAATCCTTAAGACTTAAGGTGATGACCAGAAACTCTAGTTAATGCCATATTTTTGTGTGTGAGATTCAAGTGCAGCTCACAATGTTATAACATGGATAAATGCAAAATTTGTTTACATTTCAAACTTGATTGATTTTCTGTTTATAGACCACAGGTTAAACAGAAGTGATTGTGGCATATGTATGTGTCCGTGTTCAAACCCTGGTAACAAGTACTCTTAATGTGTATGAATTATTACATGCTTTAGTCTTTTTCATGTAAAGGATAGGCGATTCAGGGAATACTACATTGAGGTCCGGGCAAGCGAGTAATCCATTTCTTTAAACTGAACAGTCTACATATTGTGCTATATACTGTCTGTAACTCCTCCTTGCCAAGTTTGTACATACTTTTACATATTTGCAGAGGTTCTCAGTGAAAGTGCACAGTTCTTCATTTCATAAATGTTGAGTATGTGGCTTTTTATCCATTTGAATTAGCTGATGGCCTCGCTGTCAGCTGGCTAACTGATATTGGACTGAACTGGAGATCACAGCAGTTGACAATATATAATTGACTAATAATGTTGCCCTCTTCTTGTATGTCAGAATAAGCATATGATAAACTGCACTGCAATCCACACCCTCCAGAATTACTCTTATTATATCACAACCACAAAAAAAAAAACTACAACAAATGTGTTTACGTCATTTGTTTCTGTTTTTACTTTTCAGAAATCCCACAGGCAAACTTCCGGCGGCTTCCATTTGACCATTGCAGGTAACAGGAGATGAAAGAGTCACAATTGCTGTAATTTTCATCAGAATAATGCTGTAATTATGCTGCTTCTTCAGTTTGGAGAAAATCTGCAGAGATAAGCATTTTTGCCTTCTCTGAAATATTACAGTTTGTCCCTTCAGCCGTTTGAGTATCCTGTTTGCACGGAGGAGGGAATCGTCTTTGACCTGCTGTGAGTAAAGAAAGTTTAGACAGGCAACACTCCATAATCTGGGAATTTTTTCTAAACAAATGAGTGTTTTGGCTTCAAGTGTGAATGCCAGCCTATTAAAATTGTAGGGAGTTTGTATTAATTTTCATTGTTTACCATTATTATTGTAATCCCAAACAATATAATAACATTTTCTGTGCAAACATTTGGGCCTCTAAAATCCCGTACCTCAGACATGCTGTGATAACCAGCACCAGATGGCTTCATACTGGGGCTGGGCAATATGGCCTCACAATAAAATCCCAGGTTTTTTTCAAGCCACATGTTGTTTTCTATTTTGATCAATTTTAACTTACGAAAGACAAAGAATTTTTTCAAAAACGTTGTTTTCATGTCAAATATGATTCCATATTGGGAATCGAGTGCAAACCTGACTTTGACCAAACCCCTTTTTTAATTAAATAATGATTTAATTGAAGATGAATCCACAAATTTTGGCTGCACGGTGGCGCAGTGGTTTAGCACTGTGGCAGCACAGTTTACCCTTGGCCGGGGGATCGCGGGGATCATGAGATCGTGGGTTCGATCCCAGCCCCCGACCAACAGTGAGCTGTGTGGAGTTTGCATGTTCTCCCCGTGTTGCGCGGGTTTACTCCGGGATTTCTCCGGTTTCCTCCCGCATACCAAAAACATGTAGGTTTAGGGCGCTCGCGCACGCAGCGACCAGCACCCGGTGGCTTGTCACCAGACTGCAAACCAAGTCTACCTACGGGTACAAATAAGTAACAAAAAAAAAATAAAAAAATAAAAAAATTTTAGATTAATAAATTGCCAACACAAGTTTTATAAAGTTAACTTATGAATAATAAAGGGATCCTCTATCATCTTAAAGGTGAATAAACAAACCCATCTTGTTACTTTTTGTAAAAGTCGGCTTAGCTCTTCTCTGTAAATTCTTGTCACCCCACTTGACATGGTGCATTTGTTGTTTTTTGGTTGGCCTGAACTGGGTACGTGGACTGTTAGCTGAGCGAAGCAAATCAGCAGAACCATGGATTTTTTGGGGGGGCTTTGCAGTAAACTGCAGTCAGCATACTAGAGCAGCTAGCTCACTGATCATTATATATTTCAAGTCTTTCTGCCTTGTTTTGATACATTTTGGCTAAGATGGATGGGGAGATTGGGCTGAAAACGTTAGCTATGGTAAGCAGCAGCAGCCAGATTTTCTGACCGAGAAGAGGTTCCATTGACCAGGACGGCACAAAAGATGAGGCTGCTAGCCTTTAGCTTAGCTGCAGATTGACGTCCTTTTTGCTGTTGTCTACATTGTATTCATTCCCATTAGACATTCATTTTCCCAGCATGACTATCTACCAATCCGTGACTAGAGCTGCAGCCAACGATTATTTTTAAATGATGAACAGTTACTTTTTCAACTAGTCTATCTTCTCTTTAGTCAATTAATTCTTTTATCAAGGTCAAGCACTGCTTTTATCAAAAATAGCTTATTCTATGAAATGTAGTGGCGTCGCCATCCAGGCGGGCGTGCACGCAGTCACCCACTGCTGCCTTTCAACCAAAAAGCAAAAGCAGACGCTAAGCCCCCAGAGTGCATACGTTCGCACTGTGCAGAGCGAAAAAGAACTCGCCCTTCCGGGTTACGTTGGAGAATCACACTGATCAGTGGAGAATCACAAATTCCAGTGGCACGTTCCAATGTCCACCCGCCTACTTCAAATCAACAGGGCGGACAAACAGACTGCAGCGAGTAAAAAGATGACATGAGTGCAAAAACTTATCCCCGCTGCCAGCAGACCGGACTCAATTTGCCACTGAGGTAACCGACAACAGAGGAGCACAGATCGTTTTGGGTTTGCCTGGATTTCCGGGGTACTGTGATAATGTTTAACATCCAACAGATGAAGCAGCTCACAATTTATTTTCCTGTTGAAACAGTCTACCAGTGCATCTCAGTAACTTAGAACGTGAACTAAAAAAGATAATTTTTATGATATTGATAATAGTTTTTAAAATAAATAAAAAATCACCACATTTGTAATTTATTGAGATGTACTAGCACATAGCACACACTATGCAGTGCAAAATTTGTTAAACTACAAAAAATGCCATTGTCTGTAGTAAAAAAAAAAAATGCAAATGATACAATAAATCATTGAGGAATATGATGCTCATGTTTTATTCAGTATATGAAAAAACAGCTGCTTTTTATATGTTAAAGATAGACCGTATTGTACTGAGGGAAATTCAGAGTCTCAGGAAAAACGCTGGCTATCAGTTAATCGTTAATTGATCGATAAGGTGAATAAATTACACAGGGTTACAGAAATAATTTTTTTGTAAGTTGTCTGTGTTTTTTCAACTGATTTAAGACAATTTTGCACCGCTAGATCTGAAAATGACATCCGTTTCTCTCAATCAGGTGCCAAGTAAAAACCTGTGCTTACTTAGTACTGTGCATGTACTTACCTTTATATAAAGGCAAGCACATGTAAATTGAATGTTACGTCATCATTGTTGAAAATTCAGAGAATTTCAAGACATAAAGAATTTTGCATCATATAAAGTGAAAATACCCGTACATGTAAACAAAAACGTATGAAACAACATGTGGCCATAATTCAAAAAGTTGACCTGATTGAGCAAAGCCAATGTGATTTTTGGATTCAGCACATCAAAACTGACCTAAATCAGCTAAAATAAAACTTAGACAATAAATTTGGTGTTGACCAGTGTTATCAATTAACCACTTGCACTCCGGGCAATTTTCCTAAAAATGCCAAAAAATAACGTGCCCAAAGTAAATCGAAAGCTGTTATTCAACCCTTTGCAGCATCTTCATGGGGTTGGTCTCACTTAAAAGAAAACACTTTGAATTTTTTGGCAAAAAAAACATAGTCTCTCTACGTGCTCTGGCCACTGAGTTACAGTCATCTAAACATACTGAACTTGAAGAAAAAAAATTTGGCCACAGTGTTTTTTTGGATACAAATGCTTGCAAAGAACACACAGCTGTCCGATCCAGCTGGAAAATGCAACAGAAATGTAGAACCAAGTGTTATCAAGCTGAGATCCAAATTTGGTAACAATACCACAAAAAATGAATATTTTACACAGCTTTGTTCTCAGGTAGTTCCCAGGCGTTTTGGAACTGTGCCAAATTGTGCCAAATGGCACAGTTTGGAAAAACGTCTGTAACTTTTGAATAATTCAATGTAAAAGCTTCATTTTGGGCTCTAATGAAAGGTCACATTCAGGGCTGTGTCTGTGTGTGTGTGTGTGGGGGGGGGGTTGTTCCCCCCCACTGCTACAAAGGACGGAGTTCGGCCCTCGCTACATGACGGATTACACTCCTTGCATGTTTTCACAGCGGCCCCCCCCCCCCCCCTCGCTACAGAGGACGGCCATTGCTACATGACGGAATAGACTCATATGCTTCCCCCCGCGGACCGGGGGGCGTTCGGACCGTGAACGCCTCCCCCCCGCTGCAGAAGAGGAGCGGGGGGGGGGGGGCCTTCACGGTCCGAACACGGCAAATGAACCGTTTATCGCGGCGCACGCACTTAGTACTTCGTGCGCCGTACAGTTATTAAAGTCATTTTTGGATTACAGTTTTCAGGGAGAAATAATAATTTAGCTTATAACACCTTACCTCTTCACAGCAGCAGAGTCCTGGCGAACTTCTCTTCCCCATTGTCAGATGAACGCGACGCTGGTCCGCTCGTGGATCCCGGTCAAAACATAATTCCATTATTGCCGTTTTGGCGAATGATTTACGACTTTTGTCGTCGGCCTCCGTCGGTCTATGATAACGGAAGAGAGTCCTAAACGTCTATTCTGCTGGAATGAGTGCAGGTCCCACTTGTGGGTGTTCTCCATGCTGCTAGGTCTGTAGCAGGTTCTTCCAGCGTCCTTTGTTTTCATCAGCTGCACCCAGCCCGAACTTCTGTGCTTCAATTGGCTCCTGCATTCACAGTAGGCGGGTCCTCCTTCCTAGGTTTTCATTCATTGGTTCTTCAAGGTTTCAGAAACCCAATTCAAGGCTCTTATTAGTCGAATGAGAGGTCAATCAGATGAACTAATCTGTTCGCTGCTGTGTCTGCAGCTTTTTTTTTCAGTGGCGCTTGGACGCCATACACCACCTACATCACCACAATCTGGACTATGTGTCCGAGTGCGCACGAGGGCGCACTCCTGCGCCCTCGTGCGCCCTAGGACACAGAGACTTGCCCGCCCGCGGAACAACGGAGCGCAAGTGGTTAATGAATTAATTGATAACTTGCATCCCTAATCAGTACTATAATTGTATCTAAGAAAAATCTCAGACAATTTGAAATTTGGGTGACCTCAAGGTCAGAGGTCAGTTTTCCCTAAATTTTGTGAATGCGATAACTAGACGAAGAAATTATGTAAGCTTCTCAAATTGATACCATATTTGTATCTTAGACAAATCTTTGATGGGTTAGACCCTCACCTCTGACATTCCCTATGTCCTATTACTATGCAAGAAGTAAAGCTATGGTCACTATCAAACTTTGTACACAGGGTCACCCTGTGACCCTGAACTGTGTTTAGGGGTGTGCCATATTGTATCATTCACGATAATACCGGTATAAATTTTGTTACCAGTGTAAAAGCGAATATTGCGATATTTGGGGTCTGCTGCATAATGTCACAACTGTTAGAATAATTTTGAGCTTAAATTATTCAAAGTCAAATAATCAGGCGGAAAGTTTTGTTTTTGGCGGAAAGTTTTGAATTTGTGTACATTTATTTCAAAATCACCCCATTGGCCACTATGGGGGAGAGGTTACAAGGCATGACATTCAGACACACCTAGAATCTCTAAAGGATCAATTCTTCTAAGTCTGATATATATACGTAGGAGAAAGGAGAGGGAGGATGAGGATAAGGGAAAGGACAGAACAGGACAGTCCTGATAACTAAGCCTATCCAGGCGGACGTCAGACACTCTGGAGACATGGGTCATGTAGACATGAGATCCATAAAACTGACAGAATGTCCATCTACCACTGATTTGTACAGGCTGAGAAGTTCCTGTGCATTCCTGTGACCCAAAACAGGTTATGTCAAAGAGATTATAATAAATGGCTTAGATCATTCCTTACGCATGTACTGATCCTCAGTCTGAACTTGCTGAAATTGCTCACAGAAACAGGCCAAGAATATATAAACTTATCCTATGTGGAATGCACATATAAACATTAAACATGGTATATGAAAGGTATGATACTGCTCAAACATAATAATACTATCAATAATAGTATAGATAATATGGAATTTTTCTATCAACAACGCTACTGACGGAAGTTACGCGTGACGGCAAAACAAACATGGCATGGGAAGGTCTGCTATGTTTGCATCCAGTTGAGTGGAAATATTTAAGTTTCACTTTCCCTTTCAGATTGCTGCCATGTAAAAAACAAACAAACAAACAAAATGTTGCAGCAGTGTGGATAATCCGCCTGCATTTTTTCTGTACATCAACAACGCTGCTGGAACGGTGTTAACATCGGACAATGTTCCACTCAAAAGTCTGTATTTTCGTTCCGTTTTGGCAGCTTCATCTTGATTTTATTCAATTACCCAAAGGGGGGGGGGGCATCCGTTCAGTGCAACAAGAGCCAAAAAGCCCCAGCAGAGGTCCGTGCAATGAGAGTTACAATGCAGGTAAAGTGATTCAGCATAAAACCCAACATCTGTGTGCACTTAAGATGTAACAGTTTATATTATTTTCTTGTAATATTTGATACAGAACAAAAAAATATTTTAAACTAAATCTGAGCTGCTGTTTATTCATTCAGCTTCTTCCGCTTAATCCTTTTATAAACGGGAGAAATAAGAGTTTTTGTTTTGTTTTTTCTGAATATGTTGAAGGTAAATAATGCTGGCCTGTGAAACTGTCATTTCTGCATGAATTTAAAAAAAATCCTGTATTCTGCAATGCTGCGAAAAATATCATCGTAAAAATTCACAGAAATATCATAATATCATTTTTAGGCAACTAGTGCATTAACCATAGAACACAAGTATTCCTGTCTGAAACAGGTGTCCCAATGAGGCTTTCCAGGCCCAAATGTAGGCTGTGTTTGAAAGTGGAATACAAAGAGGTGTAGCCTATACAGTGGGGTAAAAAAGTATTTAGTCAGCCACCAATTGTGCAAGTTCTCCCACTTAAAAGATGAGAGAGGTCTCCAATTTTCATCATAGGTATACCTCAACTATGAGAGACAAAATGAGGAAAAAAAAATCCAGAAAATCACATTGTCTGATTTTTTTAAAGAATTTATTTGCAAATTATGGTGGAAAATAAGTATTTGGTCAATAACAAAAGTTCATCTCAATACCTTGTTATATACCCTTTGTTGGCAATGACAGAGGTCAGAGTTTTCTGTAAGTCTTCACAAGGTTTTCACACACTGTTGCTGGTATTTTGGCCCATTTCTCCATGCAGATCTCCTCTAGAGCGGTGATATTTTGGGGCTGTCGCTGGGCAACATGGACGTTCAACTCCCTCCAAAGATTTTCTATGGGGTTGAGATCTGGAGACTGGCTAGGCCACTCCAGGACCTTGAAATGCTTCTTACGAAGCCCCTCCTTTGTTGCCCGGGCAGTGTGTTTGGGATCATTGTCATGCTGAAAGACCCAGCTACGTTTCATCTTCAATGCCCTTGCTGATGGAAGGAGGTTTTCACTCATAATCTCACAATAAATGGCTCCATTCATTCTTTCCTTTACACGGATCAGTCGTCCTGGTCCCTTTTGCAGAAAAACAGCCCCAAAGCATTATGTTTCCACTCCCATGCTTCACAGTAGGTATGGTGTTCTTTCTCCTCCAAACACGACAAGTTGAGTTTTTACCAAAAAGTTCTATTTTGGTTTCATCTGACCATATGACATTCTCCCAGTCCTCTTCTGGATCATCCAAATGCTCTCTGGCAAACTTCAGACGGGCCTGGACATGTACTGGCTTAAGCAGGGGGACACGTCTGGCACTGCAGGATTTGAGTCCCTGGCGGCGTAGTGTGTTACTTATGGTAGCCTTTGTTACTTTTGTCCCAGCTCTCTGCAGGTCATTCACTAGGTCCCCCCGTGTGGTTCTGGGATTTTTGCTCACCGTTCTCGTTATCATTTTGACCCCACGGGGTGAGATTTTGTGTGGAGCCCCAGATCGAGGGAGATTATCAGTGGTCTTGTATGTCTTCCATTTTCTAATAATTGCTCCCACAGATGATTTCTTCACACCAGGCTGCTTACCTATTGCAGATTCAGTCTTCCCAGCCTGGTGCAGGTCTACAGTTTTGTTTCTGGTGTCCTTTGACAGCTCTTTGGGGTGATCTTCCTTGATCCAAGATGGCGCCCACAGTGGCCGCCATGGTGTCTCGCTGCGCCCTTCTTTGTTTGTTTTTGTTTGTCAATTGTGTGTCTGCCTGCTCTTACACCCGTGAAGAGCTTCTAAATATCAGGACTTTCACTCCCACGGACCTACTCCCAGTTTTTTTGGCTCCTGCCGCCGATCTGGTTCACTGTTTAGCTCAAAAAGTGAGACGGCGAAAGAGAGGAAGGCGAGCGGGCGCTCTCATACGGCTTCGCAGGAGAGGCACGTGCACGGCGTTGCTTGGCATATTTCGCTCCAACGCCAATTCTCTCTCTAACAAGGTAGATGAACTGAGACTGCTGATGCGTTTTAAGGACTTCTCTTCCTCGTCTGCCCTCTGTTTCACTGAGACCTGGCTCAGGGAAAATACACCGGACAGCGCGCTGCTCCTCGAGGGTTTTCAGCTGTTTCGTGCTGATCGTGACACAGAGCTCTCCGGTAAGTCCTCAGGAGGAGGAGTCTGCTTTTACATTAACAGCAGCTGGTGCTCTGATGTAACGGTGATTTCCAAACACTGTTCTCCCGCCCTGGAATATCTTTTTATTAACTGCAAGCCATTTTATTCCCCGCGGGAGTTTGCCTCATTCATCCTGGTCGCTGTTTACGTCCCGCCCGACGCGGACGCGCGCGAGGCTCAGCGCGCGCTTGCAGATCACATCCAACATACGGAGCGGACTTTCCCGGACTCTCTGGTTATTGTGGTTGGCGACTTTAACCAGAGCAATCTGAGCCACGATCTCCTCCGATACAAACAGTTTATTAAATGCCCCACCAGAGGAAAGAACACGCTGGATCACTGTTACACTACAGTGAAGGACTCGTATTGCGCTGTTCCCCGTGCTGCGCTCGGACTATCTGATCACGTGATGGTCCACCTCATTCCCACATACAGACAGAGACTGAAGCTCACTAAACCTGTTGTGAGCACTACGAAGAAATGGACCAGTGAAGCTGAGGAGAAGCTGAACACGTGCATGGAAATAACTGACTGGGGCTTGTTTAAAGGAGCCACGCATGATCTGGATGAGTACATGGACACTGTGAACTCATATATCCACTTTTGTGAGAAGAGCATTCTTCCATTGCGCACCAGGGTGAGTTACTCCAACGACAAGCCCTGGTTCACAGCTAAGCTCAGACAGATCAGGAAGGAGAAGGAAGCAGCGTTGAAAAGTGGAGACATGGACTGCTACAGGGAGGTTAAATATCGGTTTAACAGAGAGCTGAGGAGAGCTAAATCTGTGTATTCTGAGAGACTCCAGCAGCAGTTCACTGCTAATGACTCTGCTTCTGTGTGGAGAGGACTGAGGCAAATCACCAACTATCGGCCTCAGGCTTCTAAGGGTCAGGATGACAAAGCCCTTTGTCAAAGACTGTCCCAACACTATGCCCGTTTTGACACCTCGTCAGCTGTGTCCAACTCCCCCCCTCCCCCCAGCTCCACTGCCTCCACGGTCCCTACTTCATCAAAGGCGCCCCCCCTCCCCCCCTGCCCTTGTCATCAGTGAGTAGGACGTGCACAGACAGTTCTCCAGACTGAACCCACGCAAGGCCCCCGGTCCGGACGGCGTGTCTCCCTCCACCCTGAGACACTGTGCGAAAGAGCTGACTCCTGTCTTCACAGACATTTTTAACACCTCCCTTAAGCTATGCCACGTGCCGACCTGCCTCAAATCCTCCACCATCATCCCTGTCCCCAAGAAGCCACGGATCACTGGACTTAACGACTACAGACCTGTAGCGCTCACCTCTGTAGTCATGAAGTCCTTCGAGCGCCTGGTCCTGCCCCACCTCAAGTCCATCACCACTCCCCTCCTGGACCCGCTGCAGTTTGCCTACCGAGCCAACAGGTCTGTAGACGATGCAGTCAACCTGGCCCTCCACTCCATCCTGCAGCACCTGGACTCCCCGGGAACCTACGCCAGGATCCTGTTTGTGGACTTCAGCTCTGCATTCAACACCATCCGCCCCGCTCTGCTCCGGGACAAGCTGTCCCTGCTCAACGTGCCTGACTCCCTCTGCAGGTGGATCACCGACTTCCTGACGGACCGGAGGCAGCATGTGCGGCTGGGAAAGACTGTCTCTGACTCTGTTAGCATCAGCACCGGATCACCCCAGGGCTGTGTACTTTCCCCCCTACTCTTCTCCCTTTATACCAACTCCTGCACCTCCAGTCACCAGTCTGTCAAGTTGATCAAGTTTGCAGACGACACCACCCTCATCGGGCTCATCTCCAATGGCGACGAGTCCGCCTACAGGAGAGAGGTGGCCCAGCTGGCGTCCTGGTGCAACAACAACAACCTGCAGCTGAACGCTCTGAAGACAGTGGAGATGATTGTAGACTTCAGGAAAGTCACAACCCCTCTGCCCCCCCTCACCCTCACAGGCTCTCCCATCACCACTGCAGATTCCTTCCGCTTCCTAGGCACCACCATCACCAGGGACCTCAAGTGGGAGCCGACCATCAGCTCCCTCATCAAAAAGGCCCAGCAGAGGATGTTCTTCCTGCGGCAGCTGAGGAAGCTCAAGCTACCCACCAAGATGTTAGTGCAGTTCTACACAGCCATCATCGAGTCCATCCTCACCACCTCCATAACTGTGTGGTACGCAGGAGCCACTGCCAGGGACAGACTAAGGCTGCAGCGCGTTGTGCGCGCTGCTGAGAAGGTGATCGGCTGCAAGCTTCCATCTCTCCAGGACCTGTACATCTCCAGGACCCGGAGGCGTGCTGGCCGGATCATAGCCGACCCTTCACACCCTGGTCACGTACTGTTTGCCCCCCTCCCCTCAGGTAGAAGACTTCGGTCCATTCAGACTAAAACCTCCCGTCACATGAACAGCTTCTTCCCCTCTGCCATCAGACTGCTGAACATTAAGTGACTTATTGACTCTCGTGCACTATGTACAGCAGCTCAACCAGACTCATGTCAATCATCACTGTTTTCTTTTTGCATTACTGACTGCACTATGTGGTACTCCACAATATCTGCTGCTCGCTAATATATTTAAAAACTGCTTTGACTAGTATTACTCATTCTTATTCTACACTTTATTGCATGTATAGTTTTTTTTTTTTTAATTTCTTTTATTTTATCATGTTTAATGTTGCAGCATTGCACCGAGACAAATTCCTAGTTTGTGTACTACATGAACAATGGCAATAAATCTGATTCTGATTCTTTGGTCTTGGCCATAGTGGAATTCGGAGTCTGACTGTTTGAGGTTGTGGACAGGTGTCTTTTATACTGATAACAAGTTCAAACAGGTGCCATTAATACAGGTAACGAGTGGAGGACAGAGGAGCCTCTTAAAGATGAAGTTACAGGTCTATGAGAGCCAGAAATCTTGCTTGTTTGTAGGTGACCAAATACTTATTTTCCACCATAATTTGCAAATAAATTCTTTAAAAATCAGACAATGTGATTTTCTGTATTTTTTTTCCCTCATTTTGTCTCTCATAGTTGAGGTATACCTATGATGAAAATTGGAGACCTCTCTCATCTTTTAAGTGGGAGAACTTGCACAATTGGTGGATGACTAAATACTTTTTTACCCCACTGTATGTAGGCAATCACACATGTTAGACTTTGACAAATATAAAAGGGAGTAAATGTCATTAAGATTTATTTGATTGTGTGAATATTAATTACAGAATACCTAAATATTGCAAATGAATGGGACATCCAATATTAGCGACTGTTTCAGATCCCTTATTTGTTTGTCAGATCACTTATTTGTGTGATCTTTTATCACTTATATTCAAAATAGTGCATCTTGCACTTTGGGGAATGGGAGCTGTTCAGTCATCATAATTATTTTAGTTTAGTTTATATCACTGTTCAGTGATGGAGTTCAGTGTAATATTGAATTTCTTCTGTGTATCGTCAATAAAGTCATACAGTACTATAACGGGACACGTTTACAAATATTTGAGACCCATTGGCTGCTGCTTTACCCATGTGCCTGCGAAGAACTGTGACCCACCGGTTCAGCTGCTGCTCCCCCCGCGCACCTCGCGTTCTTCATGTCGAATTATCCATTAGACCTATGCAATCACGGCAACTTTATGGTATAATTTTTTTAAGCATTAAACCTTAAGTCTATCTTTTTGTTGCTGTGTGCCCTACAGATAGCATTACTGTACCTAAACTGCTGTTTTTTCCAGTCTTATTCCTTTTCTTTTTTCATATTGCGCACACCACTGAAGAGAGAGAGAAACGCCATTTCAGTTCTCCTGTATGTCTTGTACGCATATCAGCTGTTCTGATTGATATGCCAAAATGTCAGAACACTGGATCCAATCAGCTGATCGCTCGGACCACAGAGCTCAGCTGTTTTCCATGATAAATCAGCCTCAGGGCAAAAGCACACTTCATGCATTTTTCTTTTTATTCACTTTACTGAAAATAACTTTTTTTTTTTTATTGCCATCAGTTAGCATGCCTTTGAGCCAGGTCATGTCTGGACTCTTTCTCCCAGCGTGGTGTGTTAATTTGTCAGACCCAGTCCACTGACGCTCAGCCGTCTGCTCACGCACCTCATTCTCTACATATGACGAATTATCCTTTAGACCAACGCAATCACGGCAACTTATGGTATAATTTTTTAAGCATTAAAGATAAGATAAGCCTTTATTAGTCCCACAATGGGGAAATTCCAGAAAATATTGAAGATTAAGTCTTCAGTATTATCTTTTTCTATCTTTCTAACTTTCATTGCCTTGTTTTGTCCAGACAACACTGTAGTGACTGACAGGTCATGATGCTGTGTGTTATCCAGTCAGCACGGTCGTGATGCCGCACATTATCCAGTCAACACAGAGTCGACCCGAAACCCTGCCCACACTTCTTGAAGCCAGGGCATGAAGAGGGACAGAGCGGCGACAGACTTTTATTGATAAAAATTGCATATTTTGACTGAGCGACTCCATACTCAGGGATGCCCACCCTCGTAACCTCAGGAAACCACGTATAAAACCTTAGGTCAGTCTGAGGAACGGTTCAAGAGATATGTGTGGAACAGACACACAGACAGAGGTTTCTTGCATTTATAGATAGATATTGGCCACCCCTAACTGTGACTATGGTTTTGGGATTGCATTGTCAAAGGTCAAGGTCAAAATGCCATATAAACTATAGCTCAACAACAAAGAAGACTAGGGTCACCAAACTTGATGCACAGGTTCACACTAAGACCATGACCTCTGACTGTTGGTTTGGGATCAAAAGGTCAACGGTCAAGGCTAGCATTCCCTATGCCCTATTACTATCGGATGAGTAAAGCTAGGGTCACCAAACTTTGGACACAGATTCACCCTGTGACCCTGAACTGTGACTGTTTTGGGATTGCAAGGTCATCATATCATATAAACTATATGTAAACTATATCTCAACAACAATAAAGAGGCTGAGGGGTACCACTGGCAGCCACCAATATTTTTGTGTCTGTAAAGGTGCTGCAGGTTTGTCTTTACTTTACGTGATGGAGCTGAGTTGATAAGAATAACTGAGCTGGTTTACTTGTGTATTGCTTGTTATGTCAACGCTTAATCAGACTGTTTATCAAACAGAAATGGTATTCATAAAATATTTGTGCAACTGGTTATTTCTTTCTGCTTTTTTCCTTAATTGTGAATAATTCTCTACCTTCTAGGAGCATTGTTCCATGGATTAAGAAGTATGGTACAAATCCAACCACAGGAGAAGTAAGAAACGCTCATTAGTTGATGTTGTAACTAGGGATGCACCAACTGTGATTCTAGCTCTCTAGAACTACAACTCTCAGACACGTACTGTAGACTGAGAGGTACCTGCCATATCTTTTCTTAGCAGGTTTTTGCAGTACATACAGACATGATAAGGAGAGAAGTAGGGAGTGCTGCATGTTCCTGTGTGGGTGTGTGTATGGGAGGGTTGGAAGGGGTGGGATGTATCGTGTAAATATATCTAACTGAATTTGTCTACTGTTTTTCTCGATGCAAAGCACTTTGCGCAGCATCCAATGTTTGAAAAGTGCTATACAAATAAAGTTTGATTGATTGGCAGGTGCCAGCAAATGAAAAACTGAAAGTTTTCTACTGCTCTTCTAGTAAAAAAAAAACCCAACTTGACTCTTTCTTACAGAAGCTGGAAGCAAAGTCCCTCATTAAACTTAACTTTGCCAAGAACAATGATGGTAAGTTGATCCACCTCTGCCATGATGAAACCTTGCTGTATTAATGTTTTCAGGTCAATGTGGCTGAAATCAGATTATTTTCAGGTTAAGTTTCAGTAGGATAGGTCCACTTATGTCAGTACGGTGTATGAGATTCTCTTTGGCTTCCACATGAGAAAATTTTTCAGCCTGTTAATTTATGACTCTTCTCAAGCTGCTGTTTCTTCCTTTTATCTTTCCAGGAAAGTATCACTGCCCTGTTCTGTACAATGTCTTCACAAATAATTCTCACATTGTTGCCAACAAGCTCACTGGGAATGTATTTTCTCACGAGGTGAGTGAACTGGCACTCCATTGCTGCATTGATCCTTACACAAATAGTTATCCTGACACGAATCGAAGTGTAAAATTACACACACTCTCACTCACAGAGAGATGATATTGATTTTGAGTTCAGCGTGACACAGTGCAGATGCTCAGCCCACATGGCCTTACAAGATCCCGCCTTATATCGCATGGGATTAGACCTCTACAAGAAATATTTTCCCCTGGAATTTCAGGCTTTTTTTTTTTTTATTTACACCAGTACAGACATACAAGTTTGTCTGTGGTCACTGTTATGTATGAAGAATGAGGGACTGGAGTCTCGTCTGTCATGCAGCAAGTCAACACTTTATTATGGGAACAGAACTATTTATACACAAGGGCCGTGCCCGCCTGACGTCACACCAGGGGCGGGTACGGCAGCACGCGCACACTGCACAAACGTCTTGAAAGCAGTAAAGTCTATACTCCTGCTTATTTTCTGCAGCCAGCTGATGAATAGAAACATATTTTAATTTCCCTACAGGCTGTTGAACAACTAAACATCAAGACCAAAAGTTTCAAAGATCTGCTTACTGATGAACCCTTTACCAGAAAGGACATTATAACTCTTCAGGTACGTTGCTGCTTATTTGTTATTTTTTTAAATAGATTTTTTTATTTCATTCTTCAAATAGAATGACACAAACAAGCAAAAAACAGTCCAAAACAAGAATGAAAAGGAGCAGAAAGGGAAAAAAACTTAGATAAACGGCCCCTTTTTTACATAACCCTATTTACAAAAACATATAAACAAAAGAAATATTAAAAATATTATTAGTTTGTAATAGGGCTGTGCGATACGACGAAATAAAAACATGTCAAGTAGTGATACTGAATAAAGTTGAAGTTATCGCATATATTTTATTACATCACCTTTTGTGCCTTTGATTTTCAGATCATGACCAACCTGAACTACTTTTACAAGGAAGGAAACGGGTCAAATCAGGCCAGAATGGCATCGTCAGGCTAATTTATAACTGTAGGTGGCAGTGGTGCGTAATTTTCTCATTTTCAGACTGACATTTTTTTTTTTCCAAGTTATTGCTGCTCTCCTCTGGCTCAGGAAATATTTAACTTATTGATGTTTACTTTTTATTCATGTGATTTTAGAAGAAAAACCTCAAATGTATGAGAATCAAGTCTCAAATTTACATTAACAGTTTTCTAACAACACTGCAAAATTGAGGGGAAAAAGGTGCATGTAAAAAAAAAAAGAGAGAGAGATGGTCCTTATGTGATTATTATATCTAAACTGTAGAATTTACAGCAAACGCATATCGTGATATGTATCATTATCGCGATATAGGATTACTTGCATCGTGATATGAAATTTTGCTCTTATCGCACAGCCCTAGTTTGTAATGTTGAAAGTCAAAGATTTAAGGCCTTCTAAGATATTGAGTTAGGGCTGTCATAATACCAGATTTTAACAATGTGATTGTAATTCCTGGAAATCTTTAGGCACATCATATTTCCAGCTGATTACAATTCAGGGGGCTCCAATTTGATTGAGTTACTGTTCTCAATGCCTCTTCTTTCCTACCATATACATTTTAGAAAGGAGTAAAAAAATCATAAACTTTAAATTTCTTAACCCTTAAAAGTAGCTCAGAATCAGTCCATTCCACCGTAACTCCATAATGCTTGTTGCTAACTTCTGGAAACTATTTTGTGCTAAATGATCTGCCATTGACGTGGGGAGGAAAAAAAGTGGTCCATTGGCGTGAACTGAGTTGACCCCACTTTGTCTGTCTCTTGCGCTTTATCCACACCCACAAGCAGTCTAAAAGTGAACATTTGCCGCCAGAAGAAAGCACAGTTGTGCTGTGTTCAAAATGTCCGCTCACTCCCTACTTCTGACACTGTATACTGAATTCAAATGCAGTGGACTACAGGGTGAGCTCAATATAACAATAAAAAAAAATGAGCTTTTGGACACTAGGCTTATTTTTTCGGCACCGTTAATGACGTAATCATTGTGAGATGGTAAAACATAACATTAGTGGTGTTTAAAAAGTGAATACCCCTGGTTTTAATGTCCAATTAAATGTAATCTACAGTCTAAATGTCCACATAGTATGACAGCAATACTCCAGCAAACTGATTTGAACCCCCAGAATTAAATAAAATGAAGACTCTGATATCAGACTGTATTGTGTGTCACGCCAACACTGTCCAGGTGGAACAGTAGTTGCAGGTTTGAAGTTAAGATAAGATAAGATAAGATAAGCCTTTATTAGTCCCACAACGGGGAAATTCCAGGATTGCAACAGCACAGGGATAGCAACACTCAGAGCAACAATCAGAAGGCAAGAAAAAAAACAAGCAAGCAAGAGCAGCTAATAAACATATGTACATATTACTATAAAATATATATATATACACACACACACACACACAGACACACAGTGCAGAGCATTGTAGCTGGATGGAATAAATATATGAATATATGAACACACAGTGCAGAGCATTGTAGCTAGATGGAATAAATATGTAAATATATAAACACCCACAGTACGGAGCATTGCAGCTAGGTGGAATAAATATGCAAGTATATAAACACACACAGTGCGGAGCAATGTAGCTAGATGGAAGTTCCGCTATAACATAAAGCGCCATATTGGCATTAATATTTTTTAATCCGTTAATTGGATTACTGTAATTAATTATGTTAATCCATTAATATTTGCAGTAGGGCTGCAACTAACGATTATTTTGTTATCGACTAATCTGCCGATTATTTTTTTGATTAGTCGACTAATCATTCTGTCTGTTAAATTGTTCTAGAACAGTCAAAAATGTCCATCACAATATCCTAGAGCTCAAGGTGACCTCATCAGATGTCTGGCTGACCATCAAGTGTCCATTGTTCTGTGTCACTATAGCATGGATGCTGTGCAAATATTAGTATAAGTACTGAATTACACACAAATAGATAACATGCAGACAAGCTGTTGCCATTGGAGTGTCACATTTTAGTAGATTTTGCAGCCATCACTGGTTCCACTACTGGGGCCACTGTCATTTGCTCCTCCTTTGCCAGCCAGTCACCACACATGCACTTTTCTATGGAAATACAACAACTGTACAACACTGTACAGAAAGAACAGTTGGTCTTAATGGAGTATCAAATATCAGCCAGATCACAGATGCGTGATATATTGTATACACATTATTAAGATGCATAACTTTTTGTCAATATTAGTGTATCATGACATTTCTACATCGGATGCATGAAGGTCACATTTACTTTAAAGTTTATCTTACTTTAATTTACACATTTTCATAATATTGAAGGAATGATCTGCAGTCCTGGCACCACGTTATGTGTGGTCTGTGAGAGTTGGAGTTGGCATATGGTGCATTAAGCTGTTTTACGATGGGATCATGCGGTCTATGCTGCACCCACTGGGGTAGGATGCAGAGCAGCTGTGGAGGGTGCATTGATTTTGGGATGTAGGTTTCCATGCTGAGGGCTTGGATGCAAGACAAACCTGTCTAGCTGTCAAAGGAAAGCCCTACTAAGGAGCAGGACAAGAAGAGCAGCAAGGATGCATGGATGCACATGGGCTTCATGCCCGACTTTATGCTGCACTCAGCTTGGTGCAGCACCGATCCATTTTTGCACTGCGCACCACATGCACTTGGGTTTGATAGTTGAGTGAAAAGCCCACCACATCCTATCTGACAGCAGCTTTACAGAAGTCAAAGTTTTATTAACATGGCTGGTATATTGGAAAGTATTTTTTTTCTTTTAATAATTGAGTGAAATCCCATTTGTAATCATGGAAACGTGTTCAGTTTGGTAAACTTGCTTAAACCTCATCATGTCAAATCAAAAATGTGAGCAGAGTCGGTCTCTCACTCGAGTCCAACCTCAGTGACATTTTTTATAGAATGTGATCAGTGTAGTTGACATGTTCAGATTGAAAGTGTTTGTGTGAATAGGGCCTTAGGTAATGGTGACCTCTTCATCTCATGGCAAAAATTTATGTACTTTCTTTTCACAGGACCCCACAAACTTGGATAAATTCAATGTTTCCAGCTTTTTCCATGTAAAGAACAACATGAAAGTGTTGGACCCAGGTCAGTCAACCATATTTTTTGTGTACTGGGAACTTACAGACATATTTTTTTTAAATTCTATTGAGGCTTTTATTTAAAGGCGACGTGATTAATCTTTTTTTTTTTTTTTCTTGCTCCCCTCTGGTTCAGATGAGGAGAAAGCCAAGCAGGACCCAGCATACCACCTGAAGAGCACCAATCTGGAGACCCGGGAGACCTTAGCTGAACTTTACAAGGACTACAAGGGGGATCAGCTCTTGGCTTCCACCATGAAGGAACCAGAGGCCAAGAAGACTGACAAATTAAATGCTGTAAGTTCCAGAAATGGTGTCACTTCTTTTTTCCTTTTCAAACTACTGCCCATTACACTCAAGGTTGAATAGCTAGTTAACCAGAGTTAATTCACAGTAAATAAAGCACAGTTCTTTGACAATATAGCATTAAATACTTTGGTGTTACATTTTCCATCAAAGAACTGTGCTGTGTGCTTGTGTTGCTGTGAAGCATTGCACGGCAGATGTGCGCTGTAACCCTTCACTGAATGGCTATGACAGATGGCAGTCTAACTCACAGAAAACAAAAACAAGACCGTACAAAAATGACAGATTATGGCAGTGACAATGAAATGCCTTTTATTGTGGAGCCTATGGGATTCTTTTATGAGTGTGAATATACAGAAGAAGAAATATGGGAATGAGAAGTAGATCGTGGAGAGGAAGTTGTGAAATGTTGTGTAATTGAAAGTGAAAATGTAAATAAAGAAATTGTCATGTATTTAAAGGTTATCTTAACCTGATGGGTGGGACGGCCATTGTCTTCAGTAAGTGCATGTGTGGTTTATTGGTGCTTGCGCTTTTGTAATCTTCCTTTGGAAAGTGTGCACTGTAAATGTGGAGATGCTTCAGGGCAACAGGTGGAGTGTTTACAGCCAACTTCAGTTCTGTAAGCCACAACTGTCTGAGCACGAATACCCGCCAGTGGAATAACAGTGAAATCTATAAAGTGACCACTGCTTTGCTATATTTGAACAGCCAAGAATTTCACAATGACCTATTTTTGAAATCTCGTAAAAGTGTAAATGGATATCCAATAGGGGTGTAACGGTACTTGTATTCAGATTCAAATTTTTCGGTACACCACCCACGGTATGGTACAGACACGTACCGAGGTATGACATGGACTATATTGAGTGATGGACACAAAGTGTAACTGTCATATCACGCCCCCTCCTCCTCTGTTTCCCCATCTCTGGCCGCCTGTCAGCGGACTTCTGGAGCATTCAGCCCCAGTGAAGAATGACTGAAATTGCGCTACTTCTAAACACAACACTGGTAAGGTTAGTAAGTTTTTAGCGAGTAAAGTTAGCGCTTCTTATTTTCAATGAGCAACTGTCTCAGCTTTAGACAACTGATTAAACTGTTAGCATGTGCTAACATTACCTGTCGGACAATAATCTCTCTTGAATAATACCTGGTGACAGCTGAGCTGTTTCACTTCTGCTGGTAACATGTTAACTGCAGTAAATGAGTGATTTACATGAGCAGCTTACTCTTTCATCTTGTCTATTATTGTTGTGGTAATAAGCCCTCACTCTGAATATTAGTGCATCTCGGTAAATTAGAATACCATGATTTGTAATTTAATTTAAAAGAAGATAACCATAATCATCACAAATAAATTAAAACAGCTTAAATATTTCACAATATGTGTGGTGAAGACTCACATTCCTCTACTATAACTTAAAGGATTTGTAAACTGTTATTTTAAACTGGAAAAAGTTAGCCTAATTATTAAACTTTTATACTTCTAGACTTAGCAAAGTTTCAAACAGGATGGACTACTTTATTTTCGTTTTGACTTCAATGGAGTTGAATATTATTACTCCAGTTTGTTTTGAACAACAGAGTTACAACAGCCCTGTATGGTGCAGTAGAAGCTGATATTTTTAATTATCCTTTTTAACTAGTCCATTGCCCGTAGAACGCAATCCTGAAACAGGTGTCCCAATCAGGCTTTCCAGGCCCAAATGTAGGCTGTGTTTGAAAGTGGAATACAAAGGTGTAGCCTATATGAAGGCAATCACATGTTAGACATTGACAAATATAAAAGGGAGTAAATGGCACAAAGATTTATTTGATTGTGTGAATATTAATTACAGAATACCTAAATGTTGCAAATGAATGGGACATCCAATATTAGCGACTGTTTCAGATCCCTTATTTGTTTGTCAGATCACTTATTTGTGTGATCTTTTATCACTTATATTCAAAATAGTGTATCTTGCACTTTGGGGAATGGGAGCTGTTCAGTCATCATCATTTCTTCTGTGTATCGTCAATAAAGTCATACAGTACTATAACAGGACACGTTTACAAATATTTGAGACCCATTGGCTGCTGCTTTATCCATGTGCCTGCGAAGGACTGTGACCCACTGGTTCAGCTGCTGCTTCCCCTCCAGTCCCCCCGCACCTTGCGTTCTTCATGTCGAATTGTCCATCACACCTATGCAATCACGGCAACTTTATGGTATAATTTTTTATGCATTAAACCTCAAGTGTCAAGTCTATCTTTTGTCACTATTTGCACTATGGGTAGCATTGCTGTACATGGTTCAGGTTCAGGTTCAGGTTACTTTATTTGTACCCATAGGTAGATTTGTTTTGCAGTCAGGTGACATCCTTTTAGACACATATTTACAAACCACAATTACATTCAACATGAACACAAACACAGGCACACATGAAGCTGACTATAAACACGATACTCAAGGCTCCACCAATCAGGACATAAGACAAAGAGATAAGAGAAAAAAACAAAGAGATAAGAGAGAAGGGTCATATTAAAAAAGTAAAAAACTAAGTCAAAGATTAAAAACTCAATAAAAGTCTGAAGTCTAAAACCCGATAAAAGATTTAAAACCCAAATAAAAAACCTACAAAAATAAACAACTATAAAATAAAAATTAATAAATAGATAACTAAGTTATGTGCAGTATATTGCTACATCTTGTTCAACTCTTTGACAACAGCAGGAACAAAGCTGTTTTTGTAGCGCTGGGTTTTACATTTTGGGACAACAAACCTCCGTTTGGAGGGGAGAAGCTGAAAGTGGCAGTGCAAAGGGTGGGAGTCGTCATTTAGAATGGAGGTAGCAATCCTCTGTACCTGTCTGGTGTACAGGGATGTCAGGCTCATCTGTGACTCACCAAGCAAATGGCTGGACCGTCTAACTACCAGATCTAAGGATTTCCTCTGTTTCAGTTTTATCTGACCAAACCATGACACTAAAGAAAAGGATAAAACAGATTCAATAAAAGCCTGATAAAACATTGTCATTATGGTTCGGTCGATTTGGAAGTGTGCGAGTTTCCTTAAACAATGCAAATGTTGCTGACCCTTTTTGCACACGCTTTCACAGTTCTCTTCAAAGTTTAAAGTACTATCAGTAATCGTCCCAAGATATTTGTAAGATTGCACACATTCAGTGGTCTGGCCTTTTAGTACAGTGACTTCGTGCCTGCGAGTTTTCCTCCTAAAGTCAATAATCATATCTTTAATTTTTGTCGTATTCAGCTGCAGGTAGCAATCCTCACACCAGTGAACAAAATCATCAACTACTGGGCCGTGGCCACTCTCACCATCCTGGAGGAGACTGACAATAACTGAATCATCAGCATACTTTATAATGTGTCTGTTGTCATGTCTGCCCTAACACATGTTTGTGTACAGGATGAAGAGTAGTGGTGACAACACACATCCCAGAGGAGAGCCAGTAGAAGAACACTTTTGGTCAGACAATGTACCATTGACCCTTACTCTCTGTGTCCTGTTGGTTAAAAAATCCAGAATCCAACCCACTATATTATTACTCAAATCAAATTGTTGCAGGAGCCTTTCAACTAAAATATGAAGTTGGATTGTATTAAAAGCAGAAGAAAAGTCCACAAATAAAAGCCTGGCGTGTGTCCCATTAAAATCCAGATGTTTAAAAAGCATATTAAACAGAGTGACGGTGGTATCCTCCACTCCTCTGTGAGGGCTATAGGCAAACTGCAAAGGATCCAATGCATGCTCAGTCTGCTTTAGGACCTCAAATCTGACCACTTTTTTAAAAATTTTCATTAAAATTGAAGTCAAGGCAACTGGTCTAAAATCATTTACCGTTTTAGGACAGCTGGATTTTGGAACAGGGACAACCACAGCATCTTTCCAGACCTTAGGCACATGTTGTGTCTGTAAGGACTTATTAAAAATGTAGTGAAACACAGGACTCAATTCATGTGCACAGGACTTTACCAAGCGCCCACATATATTATCAGGGCCCTCACTGTAGCTCTCTTCACGACAACAGACACAGGTTGGTTCCTTTAAACGGGCGTTTATTGGGACTTATGCACCTCCCTCTTGGTCACGTCGTGAGAACTGTATAGGCAAACATAACGCATAACCATATATACAGTATAGCGTGAAATAATATAAAGAAGTTACAAAACAAATACCTCGTTGGCCGCTTGTCATGAAAAGAGTTCTGAAGGTAAAACAAACTGCTTGGCTTCAATCTTCAATCAAACTTAAGTGCCAGATAGCTGAATAACGTGGCACAGCGTTCTTCTTATTTCCGCTATGTGCTACAATAAAAACAATCCCAGCGGCACTCCAGACGGAAACATTGGTTCCGGTCAGGAAACAATAAATTTCAACAAACTATACAGTTGCAACAACCAGCATGTAACGTACAGAAAATATATAATTTTATAACAACACTTACACTCCCACCAAATCACTCATTGATTTAAAATGCAGGATTTCTTTTAAACACAGATTATAAATGGAATCAATGGCTTGGGTTGTTTTAACTCTGAAAGAATGTGACCCACTTTGTTTAATCTCTACTTAATTTGCCTCAAGCAAGGTAACCACCTTGTGAATGGGCCTTTCAAGGTAAACCAGTCTAGGTTTTCCTTTGTCAAGTGTAGCGTCACTAACTTGTAGTTTCAGCTTTCGTACCATGCCATCTGTACTAGGATGAGTTTCTACAACTCTGGCAAGCTTCCACTGATTTCTTGGTGAGTTGTCATCTTGTAGAATCACAATGTCATCTACTTGTGAATTTCGTGTTGGTTTTTGCCATTTCTGTCGTTGCTTGAGGTTTAGAAGATATTCTCGTTTCCATCTTTGCCAGAATTCATTGGCTAGGAACTGCACCCTTTTCCACCTCTTATGCAGATAGAGGTCTTCCTTGCAGAACTGTCTCGGGGGGGGGCAGTATTATTGAAGACTTCATAGTTAAGATGTGGTTCGGAGTGAGAGGTTCTGGACCAGTAGGATCCTGAAGATGTTCAACACTCAGTGGCCTGCTGTTGATTATGGCCATTGTTTCATAGAGAAATGTCCTCAGAGTTGTAGTGTCGAGTCTACTTGCAGACTTGCCAAGCATGGCAGTCAAGATGTTTCTGATTGTGCGGATTTGGCGCTCCCAGACTCCTCCCATGTGGCTTGCTGAGGGGATATTCACTACAAACTCGCAACCAATTGCTCGTTGACGTTCTTGATCCATTGTCTTGAGCAGTTGAGAAAACTCTCTCTTGGCACCCATGAAATTTGTTCCTTGATCGCATCTTAGTTGCCGCACAGGTCCCCTGATGGCTACAACTATTCGAAGCGCATTCATGAAGGCATCTGTTGTCAAATCATCTAGGGTTTCTATGTGTACTGCTCTGGAACATAAGCAGGTAAACAACAATCCATATTGTTTCATTTCCTTTCTTCCTTCCTTCACAATAAAGGGGCCAAAACAATCAAGACCACAGTAAGTAAAGGGAGGGGATGTCTCAGTTCTCTCTTCTGGCAGGTCTGCCATTTGCTGGACCTCTGTAGTTCGTCTGTATCTCTTACATCTTACACATTTGTAAATGTGTGAGGACACAACATTTCCACATCCTAAGATCCATATTCCGTTTGCACGCAACTCATTCATGGTTATACCTCTTCCTTGGTGGTGTACATGCTCATGATGATGCTTGACAAGCAGTGTTGAAACATGGGATTTCTTTGGAAGGATCGCAGGATGTTTTACATCATGGTGCAAGGCTGACTGGGACAATCGTCCTCCTACCCTTAGGACATTGTTCTTGTCCAAGAAGGCGTTCAACTTATATAACTTGCTGTACTTGTTCAAAGTGTCTCCCTTCTGAGCTTTGATTTTTTTGTATGTCCGCAGCAAAGGCATCTTCTTGCACTAGCCTGATGATAAAGCTTTCTGCTTCCTTTCTTTCTTCAAGACTGGTTGCTTCATTTGTTCTTGGCTGAAGTCCTTTGATTTCTTTGGCAAATCTCTTGAGCCTAGCAATGGCTCTAACTGCCCTGGACCAGTCAGAGAATTTGGCGAGGCGTTTCGCCACTGACTCTATTCCTTTCATCATGACTGTATGGACATGGGCTTTGCGAAGTTCAGGGTCAGTTCTTTCAACATCTCCCACCATTTCCTCTTCACGTGGAAGATTCTGGTGCCAAAGAAAATCAGGTCCTGTCAGCCAATTAGACTCTTAACTGAGCTGCACTCAGTCCTCTTGAAGCGCAGTCAGCTGGGTTGTTTTCAGTGCTGACATGTCACCATTGTGCGGGATCTGTGCTAAATCTTATGCATTGGATCCGGTTGGCTACGAATGTGTGGAATCTCTTTGCATCATTGTAGTTAGCTTCGGGATTTGCACAGCCGACAATACTCCAGCCAAGATCAGTTCGCTGTGCATATGGATGATTGTCTTTCCCAAACAGAATTTCTCTTGGAAGAAGGGCTTGTTGGCAGTTGTAGCCGATTAGTAGTCCTACTTCACAATCTAGTGGTGGTGGAATCTTGTCTGCCAGTTGTTCAAGATGAGGCCACTTTAGTGCTGTTTCAGAGGTTGGAATGTGTGACCTATCTGCTGGGATGAACTCTCTTGTGAAAAGTGCTGGCAATGGAATTCTTCTCTCTAAGTTGTATCCTCTCACTTCCAAGTTTGTCAGTTTCTGAGAGGTTATGACTACTGATTTTGTAGTCATTGTGGATAGCCGCAAGCTGACATTCTCCTTGCTTGTATCGAGGTCTTGGGCTATTTCGTCTAGGATGAAAGTTGTATCGCTTTGAGTGTCTAAGAGTGCATACACAAGAACTTCGTGGTCTGGGTGCTTTGTAGACGAGATCCAGACTGGTACGATTGAGGATGTTTGTGTGTTTGGGCCCTCTTGTATGACTCTGTTGGTAGTTGCTGTCGCAGCTACTTCTTTGATCTCTGCTTTGTCCTTTGAGTTATCTTCTCCTTTTGGAGCAGTCAGCCTTTGACGGTCTTTAAACTTCTCCTCATGCAAACATGTCGGATGTCTTCTTTGGCACCTCTGGCATGTACTTCTGTTGTCACACTCCTTTGAGTGATGTCCTACATTCAGACATCCAAAACAAAGCTTCTCTGCTTGCACAAACTTGACACGATCTTGAACTGTCTTTTCACTGAACTTTCTGCACTTAGCAAGGTCATGTCCTGCTCTTTTGCAGAAAACACATGATGGAATGCTGCTCTGGTTTGTATCTGTGGCCAGTGTCTTTGCTTGAATAGTTTGGCTTCGGGTGTGTTTTGTTTTCTCATTTTCCACACTTTTGAGCGCTTGAATTGAGGATATGGGATCACAAGCAAGGTCTGCTTCCTTAGACAGGAAGTCTACAAACTCTTTAAATGGTGGATAATCAGCGTTTGCTTGTCTGACTTCCATCACTTTACGGTTCCATCTGGATACCAGCCAATCTGGTAACTTCAGCAGAATTTTTTGGCTTTCATTACAGTCATTGAGAATTTCTAATGTCTTCATGTGGGGCATTGCAGCCTCACAGCTCTTAAGGAAGTCTGCAAATTCCCTTAATTCACAACCATCTTTTGTGCTTATTTTTGGCCATCCATGTAGTTTGTCCCTGAAGGATTTCCCAATTATAAATGGGTCTCCAAAACGTTTTTCCAAAAGCTGCCAGGCCGAGTCATATGCAGCTTCAGTGCCCAATAAGAAGAATCCTTCAACGGCCTTTTTTGCAGCACCACCTAAATACTTCCTTAGATAATACAGTTTTTCATTCTTTGGGATGTTTTTCCTGTCAATCAATGTTTCAAAGGAGAGTCGCCAGTCCTTGAATCTCAAGGGGTCTCCAGTGAATAATGCAGGCTCTGGTGTTGGAAGACGACTCGCATTTATAGCTTCTGTTAGCATGCAGACCAAATCTGAGGTGTTCTGTACTGTAGGAATGGGTGGAGCTTGAGCTGTGACTGGCAGGGACTGAGGAATGAAGGAGGGACTTGAGACATTGAGGGTTTGTGTGGTGACTGGCAGAGACTGAGGGATGAAGGAGGGACTTGAGGCATTGAGGTCTTGTGTTTCTCCAAATTCAACATCATACAGCAATTCAGCTGTTTTAAAATTTTCTTCAACTTGATCATAGACCATTACTCGTGCTCTTGCAGCATTTAACTTCTTCACTTCTTCCAAGCGTTTAAGCCTTCTACGTTTGTCTTGCATTTCTTGTTGTCTGGCAAAGGTTTCAGATTCAAATTGTGCAAGCCGTTTATCTTCAGCCTCTAGCCTTTGGAGTTCAGCCTCTTCTCTTTCTAGTTCATGCAATACTGCTAAAACTTCCTGGGATGCGGCAGCCTCCGCTGCAGCCTCACATCTTTTGGCTGAGTTAGTACTAGAACAAATAGAACATTTTGATTGATGAGATGGTGGCCTTGATAAGGAGCAAGTTGAGTTTAGAACTGATCCAACATCGGGCCAAGGTTCATCCTCTTCTTCTGTTTTAGGCTTCTTAAGCTGCCCTTTTGCCTTTTGAATGATTAACTCTGAGAGTGAAATGCAGGTGTCTACTCTGCGTCGCAGATCTGGCTCAGGAGTTTGTATTTTGCGTAATGTTTCATATATGGCCTTTACATCGGAGCAAGTGCTGCTTATATTTTCAATCAGCTCACTCAGTTCATCCTCTGAGGCTTCATTGGTCAGTATTTCCTTGCCTATTCTAGCATGGTACCTCCATTTCTCATAAATGATTCTGTACCGTCGTTGGATACTTTTCATCTTGTCTTCTTGAAGTTCTCTCCCCTTCTCTGTGAGGGTTCGAATTCTTTCGCCTCTTCGCAGCCCTTCTGCTTCTGCAGATTTGGTAACTTCAGGTTGGGCAGATGAGTCAGCCATCTTGTGGCAGGTCTCAGTGTTTGTGTCAGACATTTTGAGATAACTTGAACAACAGTGAAACAACTGGATGATGACTAGTTTGTAATTATACTGACTTCAATACTGCATTAAGATAACTGTATAAACATTTAAACTTAGCCATTTTTCAGCTAACTTCAATTTCAAAGCAAGAATAAAAACAGTGAAATTACCTTAACACAATATGTAAATATGAACTTTAACAGATGAGATAATATGTTTAGAAATGCATTAAGTTGCTTATTTTACAAAATAGGAAAAACAGAGTTGGGTTAAGTGCCCTTTAACTTCACTGAAAATGCCCTTTAAGCTTGTTGAAATTTTATAGACACAAAGCTTGCATAAATCTTAGTTTCAGATTAAAATGTCCTTATTTTTTAACGTTCATCAAAGATTGTTAATTTACATATAAATTTAACATCGACTTTAACCTTGTAACATGAAGCAACTGTGAAAATCAGGACATCTGATAATCTCCAACCACAACAACTAAATAGCACACAAGTTGATAGATCTGAGTCCTTATTGCAATGTCCAAGTTAAACCACTTCTCACACCACCTTAACTTGAAACTTAAGGTGGAGCGCTTTCTGGCTTTAACTTGTAAAATTGCGCTTTAACACAGTCTAACGGCCGTTACTTGCGGTTGCTATGACGACAGTGCGGTATGGACTTGCTTAACTGACGACCTGGATCTTCCTCTCCTCGCTACCCGCCGTGATCTCGGAGTCCTTGTTACCCGTGTTGAGCAGGCGAGTTCTCACTGTAGCTCTCTTCACGACAACAGACACAGGTTGGTTCCTTTAAACGGGCGTTTATTGGGACTTATGCACCTCCCTCTTGGTCACGCCGTGAGAACTGTATAGGCAAACATAACGCATAATCATATATACAGTACAGAGCGAAATAATATAAAGAAGTTACAAAACAAATACCTCGTTGGCCGCTTGTCATGAAAAGAGTTTTGAAGGTAAAACAAACTGCTTGGCTTCAATCTTCAATCAAACTTAAGTGCCAGATAGCTGAATAACGTGGCACAGCGTTCTTCTTATTTCCGCTATGTGCTACAATAAAAACAATCCCAGCGGCACTCCAGACGGAAACATTGGTTCCGGTCAGGAAACAATAAATTTCAACAAACTATACAGTTGCAACAACCAACATGTAACGTACAGAAAATATATAATTTTATAACAACACTTACATTCACTTTTGTTCACTTTTACAGCACAGAATGCACTTTTAACATCCTGCACCTCAATATTAAAGTGCTGATTGTCTTTGAGTTTCTGTTTCAAATTTTGGGTTTCTGTGCTAAAATCAAAGGAATCAAAACAACCATAAAAACAATTAAGAGCATTAGCCAGCTCTAAAAACACACGATTACTACGCTCTGTGCTCTGAAGGCCTGCAATAGTTTTCATACTAGCCCAGGCTGAACCAAGCTTCTTTGCTGCCATCTTGCTTTCCAATTCTGATTTATAATTCTGTTTTGCTCTTAAAATTTCGGACTTCAGCTCTTTTGTGGCAACCTGCAGCTCAGAAACAACCCCCTGTTTAAAGGCAAGTGCTTTCCTCTGTAAGCAGGATTTAACTGATTTAGTAACCCATGGCTTATTGTTGGGATATATTTTGACACGTTTACGTAGAACGATCATATCCCTGGAAAAAGCCATGTAAGAGCATGTCACATCCACCAAAGAGTCCAAATCATCTCCGCAGGACCGTGTGAACGCCCCCCAGTCTGTATAGTTAAAACATTCCTGGAGGCAGAGCACTGAATCATCTGTCCAGACCATTATGTCCCTGGTCTTCGTCTTTTCTCTTCTGAGAGCAGTTTTATACTGTATGTGGGCAGCAAATGTACACAGTTGTGATCTGAGGATTCTAAAGGAGGAAGGGGAAGTGATTTAAAGGCCGCTTCTATAAATCCATAGCATAGGTCCAATGTCTTTTCTCGCCTGGTTGGGCAGGAGACGTACTGATAAAAGTTTTTAAGTGTCTTCTTTAGAGACACATGGTTAAAATCCCCAAGGATAAAATTTGGTGCCTCTGGGGAAGTCGACTGCAACCGCTGTACCACATCAAAGACAGTGCTGGAGGCGGAGGCAGCATCCGCCCTCGGGTGAATGTACACAGTCGTTATGAAAAGTTGGGGGAACTTGTGAGGCAGATAAAAGGGACGTAGCGATACGAACAGAAGCTCCACATCTGGTGTATAGATGCGCTCTCTGACCGTGACAGATGTACAGTACTGTTTATTAATGTACAAACATACTCCGCCTCCTTGATGTTTCCCCGTTACCTCTTCCTGCTGATCCAAGCGAAGTGGGGCTCCAAAACCGTCAGTACAAAGGTACAGGTCCCGGTCATGATCTGTAAGCCACTTCTCCGTGTAAGCCATGACACAGCAGTTCTTGAAATCCTTCTGATATCGTACATTTCCTTGGATTTCATCCACTTTATTTCTCAGGGATTGTACGTTCCCCATAATAATGGAAGGAAGAGGAATGCGGTTAAGCTGACGCCTCCTCAGGTTTAATCTTACGCCTCCACGCTTTCCGCGTTTCCTTCTCTTGTTCCCCTTTTCATTGCTGTGTCCATGAAAGTCTCTTAAAATAAAGTCTGGCAGTTGCGGCACAGACTCAAACACAGACGCTGGATTATCCATGTTTAGCTGCAGTAACATGTCTCTGGAGTACTGCATTCTTACCAACGTGACCGCGCTGATGTCCCAGACAAAGAGCCGGTAAGAAAGAAGCCACAGTGCAAAAACAAGAAGAAAATCCATACTGATGGAACCAAAGAGCTCTTCGTTATATAGTCCACAAACATTCAAGGACAAAAATGGCACAAAGAATTACGTTAAAACAGATTAAAGTGCATAAAAACAGAGACTAAGACGCAGAACTTTTTCACCCACTGCTTTCACCCAGTGGACTGCTGTTGTTGTTTTTCTAGCCTAATTCCTTTTGTTTTTTATATTGCGCACACCACTGAAGAGAGAGAAACGCCATTTCAATTCTCCTGTATGTCCTGTACGTATATCAGCTGTTCTGATAGATATGCAAAAATGTTGGAACACCGGTGGATCCAATCAGCTGATCGCTCGAACCATAGATCTCAGCTGTTTTCCATGATAAATCAGCCTTAGGGCAAAAGCACACTCCATGCATTATCTTTTTATTCACTTTACTGAAAATAACTTTTTTATCGCCATCAGTTAGCGTGCCTTTGAGCCAGGTCGTGTCTGGCAGCTGTTTCTTCCGGCATGTTCTGTGTTGGTTTGTTGGACCCAGTCCTCACTGACGCTCCGCCCAGTCTGCTCGCACACCTCATTCTCCACATATGGCGAATTATCCTTTAGACCTATGCAGTCACGGCAACATTACAGTATGTCACGCCGCGCCATTCATCAGCGGCGCCACCTGCTCACGCACCTGACAATCATCAGCGGCGAGGGATAAAGGCCGTCTCGCCCGGAGGCTCGGCCTGAAGCCGTCAGACTTCGTCCCTCACCGTTGTGAGCATACTTCTCTTCAGCGTCACCATTTTGGTAAGAAGATCGCTTACCTCTCTTCTTCAGTCTTCTCCCCTGTGCACAGGTGGATTCCCCAGCGGCGGACATCTCCTCTCCATCGCCCAATCCTCGCTGCTGTACGGAGCTCTCCAGGTGGCTGTCTTCCGGGCTTCGCCCCCTTGTTGTGCCAGCTGTCCTGACCCACCAAGTAAGTCCTTCTCTCGCCATAAATCCCTCCTGTGTTGGTGTATGCCCATCACCCTCTCCCTGTGCTCTCTCCATAGGGTTGCTCGGCTGTACGGTCACCTGCCTCTGTGCCTGGAGCAGACACCATCACCAACACATTTACTTACCGCAGACACGCACTCATTCACCCCTGCTGTTAATAAACTCTTTGAACTACTCTAAGCCTGTGTGTGTGCGTCTCCTGAGCCGTGCATTATGTCAGTACGGCTTCAGCAGAGCGGCTCGGCGGACGGCGGGCTCGCACACCGGTTTACCACTCTCGAGGCTAGAGTGGATCAAATTGCTTATCAACAGCAGGTTATCTTAAATCAATTATTAAACTTAACTAACCGGTTGGGCCGCTTAGATCCTCAACAGCCGTTCCCCCCGGCTCGTCAGGGTGGCGCGGCTCCTGCCGTTCCAGCGGCCGTCCAGCCGGCTCCAGTGGCACCGGTTCGGCTCACACCGATTCCGACCCCCGCCTGCTTTAGCGGTAAGCTCGGCGGAGCGCGGGGGTTCATTATGCAGTGTGAGTCCGTGTTCCACCGTGTGCCCGGAGATTTTCCCTCGGATCACAGTCGGATTGGTTACATAGGGAATCTTCTGGAGGGGCGTGCGTTAACTTGGACCTACGCCGTAATGGCGAGGCCCAGTTATGCCACCCTCACCTATGACCAGTTCGTGAGGCGCTTTCTGGAGGTCTTTGACCATTCTCAAACCGAGACGGTCCAGGTCGATCGGCTTCTCGCTCTCCAGCAGGGAGGCCGGTCGGCAGCGGACTACTCGGTCGACTTCCGGGTAGCGGCGGAGGAATTGGGCTGGGAGGAACGCTCCCTCTGTGGCCTGTTCCTCCGCAGCCTCAATAATGATCTGAGGGATGAACTGGCTGGACGGGATATCCCTGGGACGCTAGCGGAGCTGACATCCTTAGCGATAAGTTTGGATAACAGGCTGCGCGAGCGCTCCTCGGGGCGGAAGTCTTCTTCTTCTCGCCCTCGTGGAGTCTCGCCGCACCTGTTCCAAGCTCGTCCCCTGGCGGCGCCGCCAGCATCGTGCCCCGGGGAGTCGGAGCCGATGGTGACGGGCTGGACCAAGCTTTCCCCTGCGGAGAAACAACGCCGCCGTGAGTTGGGCCTCTGCATGTATTGCGGAGGTGACCAACACACTGTGGAGCGTTGCCCGCGGAAAGCCAGTCGGCGGGGTCCGCGAATCGCTGTAGGGAGCCTCGCGGATCCCAACCGGTTAGACACACTCACTCAATTAAAGCTGCCCATCCGTTTTTGCCACAATCCCACTGGGCACCTCACCCACGCACTGGTGGATTCGGGCGCAGAGGGCAGCTTCATTTCACAAGGCCTGGCAACCCGATTGGGCATCCACTGTCAGGCATTAAAACACCCCATCTCCCTGGTCCATCTCTCCCGTGCCTCCCTTGGGAGAGTTTCTCACCAAACCATGCCTGTCCCAGTCATCATCTCAGGGAACCACCGGGAGGAGATGGTATTTTACGTCCTGCCCAACTCTGTGTCGCCCGTCATCCTGGGGTATCCCTGGCTACGCCTCCACAACCCTGTCCTGGACTGGAGGTCCGCTGGGGTATCGGCATGGAGTACCTTCTGTATGGGCACCTGCCTTCAGTCCGCTGCCTGCTCCCCGTCCGCGGCTCCCCCTGTGGCGGATACAGCACCTCCGGACCTGTCACTGGTGCCTCCAGAATTTCACGACCTGGGTATGGTATTTAGTAAATCGAAAGCTATGTCTCTTCCCCCGCATCGACCATATGACTGTGCCATCAATCTCCGCCAGGGGGCTCCCCTGCCATCTGGTCGGCTCTACAGCCTGTCGGCGCCGGAGAGGGAGACAATGAATACGTACCTAAAGGAATCACTGAGCGCTGGGATTATTCGCCCATCGTCGTCACCCGTGGGGGCAGGGTTTTTCTTTGTCGGGAAAAAGGACGGTTCCCTCCGTCCCTGCATAGACTACCGAGCGCTTAATGACATCACTGAGAGGGACCGTTACACCCTGCCCCTCATGGACACTGCTTTCCACTCCCTCCAGGGGGCGACCTGGTTTACCAAGCTGGATCTACGCAGCGCTTACCACCTCGTCCGGATCCGGGAGGGAGATGAATGGAAAACAGCCTTCCGTACCCCGAACGGCCACTTTGAGTATCTCGTCATGCCGTTCGGGTTGACCAACGCTCCTGCCGTCTTTCAGCGCCTCATCAATGACGTCCTCCGGGATTTCATCGGCCTTTTCGTGTTCGTCTACCTGGACGACATTCTGATCTTCTCCAGGTCCAGAGATGAGCACCAGGTCCATGTGAGGCGGGTCCTCCAAAGACTGCTGGAGAATCGTCTGTACGTGAAGGCTGAGAAATGCGAGTTCTACGCTAGGACCACATCCTTCCTGGGATTCATCATCGCCCAGGACCAGGTGCTCCCAGACCCGGAGAAGGTGAAGGCGGTGGTGGAGTGGCCTACTCCCGCATCCCGGAAGCAGGTGCAACAGTTTGTTGGCTTCGCCAATTTTTACCGCCGCTTTGTCCCGAATTTCAGCTGGATCGTCGGACCGCTGACCCGCCTCACGTCCCCGAAGGTCCCGTTCCGGTGGACTGAAGAGGTCGATGCTGCCTTTAAGGCGCTGAAGGCGGAGTTCTCCTCCTCCCGGGTCCTTCGCCAGGTCGACCCTGCGCTGCAGTGCATTGTGGAGGTGGACGCATCGGACACGGGAGTGGGAGCAGTGTTATCCCAACGATCACCGGACGATGGCGCCAAGCGACCGTGCGCCTTCTTCTCCCGGCGCCTGTCCCCGGCGGAGAGGAACTACGATGTGGGGGACAGAGAGCTCCTGGCCATTAAACTCGCCTTACAGGAGTGGCGCCACTGGCTAGAGGGGGCGGACCTGCCGTTTGTGGTCCTGACGGACCACAAGAACTTAGAATACTTGCGATCTGCCAAGCGCCTGAATGCCCGCCAGGCGCGCTGGTCTTTGTTCTTCGCCAGGTTCCGCTTCTCGATCACCTTCAGGCCGGGCTCCAAAAACGGCCTGCCTGACGCCCTCTCTAGGCAGTTCACCCCCGTGGAGGCTGAGGAGACGCCCCACACTATCCTGCCCAGGTCGTGCGTCGTGGGATCCATCTCTTGGGACATTGAGGACAAGATCCGGAAGGCGCAGGAGGTGGAACCTGATCCTGGCGGCGGACCAGAGAGAAGACTGTTCGTCCCATCTGCGGTCCGAGGAGAGGTCATCCACTGGCTCCACACCTCCCGGCTCACCTGTCATCCCGGCACCTCTCGGATGATCAGCCTCCTCCAACGGTCCTTTTGGTGGCCAGGCCTGCGGAGGGATGCAGCCCGCTACGCCCGGGCTTGCCCAATTTGTGCCACCAGCAAGTCGGGAAATGCCCCCCCAGCGGGTCTGCTCCGGCCTCTGCCCGTCCCTGGCAGGCCCTGGTCGCACATCGCACTGGATTTCGTCACCGGACTCCCCGTTTCCAACTCCTTTGACACCGTCCTGACCATCGTGGACCGTTTCTCCAAGGCGGCGCACTTCATCCCCCTGCGAGGTCTCCCTACTGCCCTGGAGACGGCGGGCCTCCTCGTCCAACACGTGGTCAGGCTGCACGGGATTTCGGTGGACGTGGTCTCGGACCGGGGCCCCCAATTTTCATCCGAGGTTTGGAGATCTTTTTGTAACGCCATCGGAGCCAAGGTGAGCCTCTCCTCCGGCCATCACCCCCAGTCTAACGGGCAGTGTGAGAGGACCAATCAGGAGCTGGAGGCTGCGCTCCGCTGTGTTACTAGATCCAAGCCGACGTCCTGGAGCAACCATCTCGCCTGGGTGGAGTATGCCCACAACACCGCCCGCTCTTCTGCAACGGGGATGTCCCCCTTCAAGGCGTCCCTGGGTTACGACCCCCCGCTGTTTCCAGCGCAGGAGAACGAGGTAACTGTCCCCTCTGTTAGGGCGCACCTTAGGCAGTTCCGCTCCACCTGGGCTGCCGTGCGTCATGCGCTTTTACGCACAGCGGAGCGCAACAGGACCGTGGCGGACCGGCACAGAAGACCTGCCCCGGCGTACAGAGTTGGGCAACTCGTGTATGTGTCTACCCAGGACGTCACATTAAAAGGCGAGAGGAGGAAGCTGGCACAGCAATTCATGGGTCCCTTTCCCATCACCCGGATCATCAACCCGGTGGCTGTGCGCGTGGCTATTCCCCCCTCCCTCCGCATCCATCCCACTTTCCATGTGTCGAAGGTGAAACTGGCAGTCACTGACCCCCTTTGCCCTCCTCCTGCAGCGCAACCCGCGCCCCGGATGATTGGTGGCCATCCGGCCTGGTCCGTCTCCTCCATCCTGGACTCCCGGCGCCGAGGTCGTGGGTTGCAATACCTGGTGGACTGGGAGGGCTATGGGCCCGAGCATCGACAATGGGTGCCCCCGTCGTTTGTGTTGGACCCATCGCTCATCGCGGACTTCCACCGAGCGCACCCGGATAAGCCATCGCCAGGAGGCGCTGCTAGAGGGGGGAGTACTGTCACGCCGCGCCATTCATCAGCGGCGCCACCTGCTCACGCACCTGACAATCATCAGCGGCGAGGGATAAAGGCCATCTCGCCCGGAGGCTCGGCCTGAAGCCGTCAGACTTCGTCCCTCACCGTTGTGAGCATACTTCTCTTCAGCGTCACCATTTTGGTAAGAAGATCGCTTACCTCTCTTCTTCAGTCTTCTCCCCTGTGCACAGGTGGATTCCCCAGCGGCGGACATCTCCTCTCCATCGCCCAATCCTCGCTGCTGTACGGAGCTCTCCAGGTGGCTGTCTTCCGGGCTTCGCCCCCTTGTTGTGCCAGCTGTCCTGACCCACCAAGTAAGTCCTTCTCTCGCCATAAATCCCTCCTGTGTTGGTGTATGCCCGTCACCCTCTCCCTGTGCTCTCTCCATAGGGTTGCTCGGCTGTACGGTCACCTGCCTCTGTGCCTGGAGCAGACACCATCACCAACACATTTACTTCCCGCAGACACGCACTCATTCACCCCTGCTGTTAATAAACTCTTTGAACTACTCTAAGCCTGTGTGTGTGCGTCTCCTGAGCCGTGCATTATGTCACAGTATAATTTTTTTAAGCATTAAATCTTGAGTGTTATCTTTTTCTAGTCAGATTTGTTGTTTTTCACTTCCCTGTTTTGTCCAGGGAACACTGTGGTGACTGACAGGTCGTGATGCCGCGTATTATCCAATCAGCACGAAGTCGATTCGAAACCCCACCCACACTTCTTGAAGCCAGGGCATGAAGAGACACAATGCAGTGGCTAAACTTTTATTGATAAAAATTACATATTTTGACTGAGCACCTCCATACTCGGGGATGCACACCCTCGTAACCTCAGTAAAACGCGTATAAAACCTTCGGTCAGTCTGATGAGCGGTTCAAGAGATGTGCGTGGAACAAACAGACACACAGAGACTTCATGAATTTATAGATTATCACTATAACTCACCTGTCTTTGCACTCCTCACTTTCATGTATACTGACCCATCCGTGAAATCACTACTGTACATATTTTCCATAATCCTTGGACCATTTTACTCAAT
This sequence comes from Pholidichthys leucotaenia, assembly GCA_020510985.1. Taxonomy (NCBI): domain Eukaryota; kingdom Metazoa; phylum Chordata; class Actinopteri; order Cichliformes; family Pholidichthyidae; genus Pholidichthys; species Pholidichthys leucotaenia. The sequence continues at coordinate 439,277,887 of CM035838.1, forward strand.
TATGTGCTCTGCACTCCGCACCCTTATGTACATAGTTCCACCCGCAAAGCCACTACCGTACCTGTGTGTATACCATTGGGCTATTTGTATTTTTACTTTTATTTTTACTTCAGTCGTATGGTTAATCTTGTGTTCTGTAACTGTTTTATTTCAAATTCTTCTCACTTTATTGCGCAGTAGCCTGGTGGAGCACCCACAATTTTATTGTGCTGTACAACTGTACAGTGACAATAAAGTGTATTCTGTTCTATTCTATTCTCTATTTGAGTTTTATTTCACTCCGGCCACCACTGGAGTGGTGGTCTAGTTGATAGAGCTTCCGCCCCACAACCGGGAGGTTGGGGGTTCAAATCCTGGCCAGGCCATACCAAAGACCATATAAAAATGGTACTTCCTTCCTTCTAGCTTGGTGCTCAGCGTATTAGAATGGGGGAAGGAGAAGTTGTTTGTGGTGGCGTCTTGCATGGCAGCGACCCCTCTGATTCTACATGTGATTAACATTGTAGATAGGAGAAATGTAATTTCATTCTACTGTACATTCTTCTTCTTCTTTAGTTTTTGAGTTAAAAGACCGAACTTTAATGCCTGTTATTTAATTGTGTTGCTACAAACACTTTTGATGAAGCTGTTAAGTTCAAGTTTCCAACTCATGTTTCATGGGTCATTATTTTATTTAGCTATGGGAACTTTTTATAATGGGCTGTTCAAACTTCTTTTATTGTACTTGTCTGCATCATTCATTTCCTAAAAAGAGAATTTATTTTATACATTTTTATTTTAATTGGGAATATTTTATTTACTGGAGAATTTACTGCTGGCAGTTTGCGTTTTTTTGTCAATAAAGCTGTTCTCGCTTATACAAAAATAAGCATTTTTATGTTTTGCGTTTTGTTTCCTTACTGTACCAAAAGTGACCTGAACGTGACCTTAAAACCAAGGTATGTACCGAACCGTTATTTTAGGTATACCATTACACCCCTAGTAGCCAACGAGCTCTGCCTTCTCTGTGTTGTTCGGTGGTAGGAAACTGTCTGGCAACCATCTGTGGCAACACAGACATTCCTCTCTTGAAAGTATCTGTCTATAAATGCAAGGATTCTCTTCTGTGTATCTCTCTGTTCCTTACATATCTCTCGAACAGTTTGTCAGACTGACCTCAGATTTGATACATGCTTTCTGAGGTTACGAGGAGTGTTCATCCCCGAATTTCAGCCTCTCGGGATATGTGGAAGTTTAGGAAGAGAAATCTTTAATGAACGTCCGTAGGGGAGCTATTAAATGAACACAGAGATGGAAAAGGTATAACTGCTGGGAGTTGAGGGCTGAAAATTTGGATTCATGGCTATAATATTAAGCCCAATAACCCCTGTATATTTCAGCCTCCCTGGATATGTGGAAGTTTAGGAGGGGAAATCTTTATTGAATGTCCGTAGGAGCGCTATTAAATGAACACAGAGGTGGAAAAGATGTAACCGCTGGGAGTTGGGGGCTGAAATTCACAAGGCAGGCTCTGGAGGCCAGTGGGATAAAATGATAAAAATTTGGGCCCGATCCGAGCTCTGGAAACAGGTCTTCCTTAGGAGAACTTGTAAGGAGTTGTTCAGAACTCCTTATAAGAAATCCTTAGGTGTTCTTAATAGGTGCCATCTATTCTTTGATGCAAGCATCACTTCTATGATGTCACCAGTCCACATGGAGTCACACGGGAACTGCACTAGTGGTGCTAAAGTAAAGCACTGTCTGATGTAAACATGAAGAGTATGAATATTTTACGGTACCGCTCAATCCAATTGGTTAATATTTTTCTTCCAAGTTGGGGGGGACATGTCATTCATCTTTGTTCTCAGGCAAAGGAACCACAAAACTGGTCGGGATAGAACAGTAGCACAGTTTCTATCACAGGTACTGCAGGTAAAAAGGGACAAAAGCTTTGGTTAAGGCAGTTCCTGTATCTGGGCCTCTCATCCGTCATGTCTCCAGTAGGTATACTGTAGGACCCATCGATCTCCAGAGGTTTTTTTTGTAACACAGTTGTTTGACAGTTGACCATGACACAGTGTGCCAAATCAAACAAGCTTCACTATGCATTGAAATCATACAGATATTATGCATGAAATGAGTTTAGGACGGACTAACTTGACAGCATTGTTGTTTGTTGATTGCAGAGAGGAACGAATCGATCATATGGCATAGCTGCTTAGGTATGTAATGTGAGTATCACCAATCTTGTGCTGTGCCTCACTATAAAATACTTGTGTGCTCTTGGTTCTCACACTACATGCCTGCACAGCTTGAATGTGCCATATAGTTGATCTGGCTTTTCCTCTCCACAAACATGACGGCATTTTAAATTTTGTTTTCTTTTTCTCATGCATTTTTGGCATTTCTATTTTGTTTACATCGTGATGCTGAGATATAGCTGATCAACACTGAGTTAATCCCAAGTCCCACCCAGCAGTTTTTTTGGGTTGCACTGAAGTACCTACCTGAGAGCAGGGACTTATTTTGACCCGTATAATGTTGCTGTAAGGAGGGCCATTCCTTTGATGGAGTTCCTGTAAAACTAGTTCCTCGTTCCTGCAATGGAAGCAAAGCTAGAAGAGCTGTTGGCATTACACGAGTCACCAAGACAAGCATTTTTTTTTTTTTGTTACTTATTTGTACCCCTAGGTAGACTCGGTTTGCAGTCTGGTGACAAGCCACCAGCTGCTGGTCGCTGCGTGCTCGAGCGCCCTAAACCTACATGTTTTTGGTATGCGGGAGGAAACCGGAGAAATCCCGGAGTAAACCCACGCAACACGGGGAGAACATGCAAACTCCACACAGCTCACTGTTGGTCGGGGGCTGGGATCGAACCCACGATCTCATGATCCCCGCGGTCCCCCGGCCGAGGGTAAAACTGTGCTGCCACAGTGCTAAACCACTGCGCCACCGTGCAGCCCAGTATTTGGTTGATTTGCTGATGCAGCCTCACTTAAAAGTTGTGTCTTCATCACTTTGGCAGCGCTCATTTATGTAAACGGCTCCAACTCTCTTTTGACATTCTTTCTCGAGAAATCTCAGTTACAATATGACATCCAATTTTGTGTTTAATAAAAAAACAAAACAAAACATTTGTTTTCCAGCATTTAGAAAGAAAATGTTTCTATGAATTTGTCTGATGTTTCAAACCACAGTTTTTAAAGGAAAACTTTTAGCTTTGAATTAGAGAGTTTGGCAAGTTTTAAATGGACTTATGAAATTGCAGACATTTTTATCTACGTATTTTCACAGGCTCAGAGGTAATTAGGGGCCTGGCTCTAATGTTGTAATCATACACTCTTAAGAAAATAATTGTCTTTCTAGAAGATGGATGGATGGATGGATGGATATTCAATCTGAACACTTTTGAAATTATGCTGCTGCAGCTTTTTCAGAGGAAGATCATCTGGTCAGTAAGTTTAAGTTTACGTTTAAGTTTAAGTTTACTGTAGGGAGCCAAACCGTAGGTAATACATTGTCTCTATTATGAGCAATTAGACCAGGGATGGGCAACTTTGGTGGTAGTGAGGGTCACAAAATTTTTTCCTCACTTCCCAAAGGCCAGATTTACATGTAAACCTATCGTTTGGGGTGGTGGGGGTGGTGGTGATTATTTCCTGCAAAGTTAAGTGTCACAATTAAAACTGAAAATGAAAATGAAAATAAAAGCTACTCAGTGTTTTATCATATTAGAATTAAAATTAATGATAAAAAATTGTATCTGCCCTACAATGGACCGGCGATCTGCCCAGTGTGTACTCTGACGCTCCTACTCACACATAAATAAATAACTGTGGGCTTGGTAATGTCTAGCTCCCCAAAATGGGGAATTAAAAAAAGTTTAAGAGCCACTGGTATAAATTAACCAAAAAAAAAATAAAAATCAGCAGATTACAATGACCAGTCTCTGAACTTTTATTGCTGTCATGGGCTTCACCTTCCAAACAAGAATAAATGCTACAGCCCCTCAGCTGTACAATTTATTGTTGTTTAAAAGCAGCCTACTTTGTACATTTGGTGCCGTTTACAGCCTATTAATGTGGTCTTAGCATGCAAAACATACCTGACAACACTCCGTCCTGCTGGTGGCTCCCTCACTCTTGCTCTACAGTGTTGCCAGATGTGAAATGAAGAAATATTGTACTGTTGCTTTAAAATTGTCGTATTTTGACCCAAACTATCATTATGTACTAAAATAACTTGACAAATTATAGACTAGGACAGTGCATTTAAAAACAAAGCTATTCTATATGTATGGAAATGCAATAATGTAAGGAATAAATGCAGAGGCTTGACCATTTGAATGAAATAACTGCTTTATGCATTATCACACTTAAACACACCCAAAGTGAATTGCACCTCTTTGCACAACCACTGCTTCTGTCCTTAAATGTGTGGGTCTAACTCCCAGGCAGGGCCATAAAGCTGCTGTGCCCGGTGGAGGTGCTCTGTTTTCTTACCGGTGTCCATGTCTGTGCTGCTGGACTCTTTTCTTTTAATACGTTTTACCTCCTGTGAGTCTGAACTCATGTGAACTGATGTTTTTTTTTTTTTTAATTTGTTGTGGTACCAGTGCAGCTGTGTGCTGCTGTTGTGATTGGCACATTTGGTAGTGAGGAAAAGCCAGCCTGTTATGAGCTGATCAGCTATGAGCATCAGTTTCTGGTGATGTGTGTCATGAACTGAGCCAGCCCGATGCCGTCGTGGCCTTCTCCTCCTCCCTGTCTGATGCCGTGGGGGAGCCCTTCCTACAGTTGCCAGATGTTGCCAAGGGTGTCTGGAATCCACCCCTGGGGGGGGGGGAGCTTTGTCATGAACCGAGCCGGGTTGCTCTTCAGGCGTCAGTTCTGACCGTTCTCCTGCTTCACCCCTCCGGTCCTGGTGGCTCAACATCGCTGGCCGACAGCCGGAAGGATTGAGTCTCTGGGTCTGGTGGCCCGTGTTTTCCGGCAGGTCACCAGACTCTGTTTGCTGGACTGTCTGCTCGGCCTGGGACTCTGGGTGACCTCTTGAGCCTCCACGCCTTTGGTCTTGGGGTGGGGGTGGGGGGGTTTAACTGTGTTTTCTGTTGTGGGCCCTGGGCGGGGTTGTTTTGTTCCCTCTTGACCTGTTCCCCCACCTCCCACCCTGGATTGATTATTGTTGTTGCTCCTGCTGGGGAGGGGGGGGGGGGCAGGGTCCTTTTTCCCTTCCTTGTGATGTTGCCATGGGTATGTGGAATCCACCCCTGGGGGGGGCTTTGTCATGAACCGAGCTGGGTTTGCTCTTCAGGCTCAGTTCTGACCGTTCTCTGTGGCTCAGGTTATCTGTGTATTTTTGTATTGTGATGTATTGTGTTATCTTTTGAGTTTCTTGTAATTACTATTTTTCTTGTTTATTTCCCTACCTGTAGCCACTGCGTTCTGGCCGGCAGCTGTGAGGCAGCCTCCTTTGGCCTACACTCCTGTGGGCGCTGTCTGACACTTACCGGTCTGACCATGTCCCCTCTCTCATGACAACTAGCTGGTTCCACTCCGGTAATTGCCTTTCCCGCGCTTCACCCAGGTGTACCCAATCTTACGTTGCCAGCAATGCTTGTACTTAAGCAGCTCTTTGCCAGTCAAGCATTGCTGGACTATTGTTTTGTCAAACGTTTCTGTCGTGCCACTGTTTACTGTGGTCTGCCCGCTGCACGTCCCGTCGCGTGAACCTGTAAGTGAACCTTGTCTTCTTTTTGTATGTCTGCCTTGTTTTTGAACTGTTTGTGTCAGTCACTGTACACTGTGGTCTGCCCGCTTCACGCTCGTTGTGTAGCCATTTAGTGTACCGTGTACTGTTTTTGTATGTCTACTTTCTTTAATAAATGTGTTTGTGGTGTAACCCAGTGCATAAATCCGTCCTCCTTCTACTCCTCCGTGCGCTGCGTAAAAGCGCACGGGGAGAACGTGACAATGTGTGTGTTCACATAAATCAAAAGGTTTTTTCGGTGGGTGCACAAAAAATCGTATATTTGATTGGCCTTTTTTTAAAACTATTGATTGTATATTGTATAGGCCCTAAAACTATCATGTAAATATGATAATTATCATATATCTGGCAACACTGTTGCGCTATCACTTGTAGAGAGTGGCACTTGGGTTTCGATTGGAGCTCCCTCTGCTGGCGGCCTCTATAATTGCATTTAAGAATGCAGTTCCAAACGTGATATAAATAAACTAGAAAAGCACTCATAGAGCGCATACCTCCACCAAGGCTCCTTCCATTTCTCATAGATCACCTCCAAAATGTAAAGGGTTTGTGTGTAGGCCTATAGCCACTTGTGGTGAAAATTGCATCAAAGTCTGTCCATCAGTTTTGGAGTATTGTTGCTAACACACTGTGAGAAGATAAGAGTCTTGGCTGAGGTATGCATTCTCAGATCATCACCAAAATATAATGGGTTCCTCTGGAGCCCAAGAAGCACCTCTGGTGAAAATTTCATCCAAATCCATCCAGTAGTTTTTGTGTAATCCTGCTGCACAAATACAAACAAAGGCTTTGGTGGAGGTATGCACTCTCAGATCATCACTAGAATCTAATCATCTGTTCCCTGTGCCATTACACACCTTTCCTGAAAATTTCGTCCAAATCCGTTCATAACTTTTTGAGTTTTGTAGGTAACAGTCAGACAGACAGACAGACAAACCCCGGTAAAAACATTACCTCCTTGGCGGAGGTAATAACAGCTTATTGGAAATGGACTGGCAGGCTGCAGTGGATGAGGGGCGCGCTGCCATTTGCCCATCCCTGAATTAGACAAATGGTTCAGTCCAGAAACACAACAACAGTTTGTTTTTTTTCTCAATCAACATGAGCATGAGGTGAAGAATATTTTACAAGCCACAATTAACAGAGGCCCAAACGGCAAGAACATGTCACTGTTTGGACCTGAGTGAGAGGGGTTAAATACTGATGCATCAAAAATGTATCTTGTAACCTTCCTCCAGGCCTACATTCCTCATCATAATTCTGGTTTAACTCTTTAAAAAGGAAGTGGACAGCAGTAAAGTATGATTCAGTTTGAAAATCATCTACACCTCATCAGCTCTCATTTGCTGCTTCTAATGTCATGTCTCATTTTTACACCAGAGCTCTTCCTGGGTAGCTCTGTTTGGAGTTGATAGTGGAGGTGATGCTCTGACAGCATCTGAGAGAAGAAGGAATTTAGGTCAGACAGAATCACAAGGTGAAGTCTGTGCTTTTATGTGCCTTTACAAGAACTGGAGCAGAAGAATCCTAAACTAGCCCTGCAGAGCAGACTTGAGTTCCTGACATCCATTTGCTAGTTTCATTATATTTTTTGTGATAGTATTAGGTGTATATTTTTCATGTTTTTTCTTCTGTGATTTAGGCTCTAAATCATAGGGCATTTGGAAAGACCTCATACACACCAACCCACAAAAATAACCTCAGAGAATGTATTTTCCAAAGAAATTTTGGTCTGGTTAAGAAATTACCATCTTTAAATGGTAATAAGAGCATGCTCATAATGTTTTACTATACTTTTATTTAAAGCAGGGATGTCCAATCATGTGCCATGGAGGGCCAAGACCCTGCAGGCTTTACCTCCAACCAGTGTCTCCAACAGCAGAATTCACTGAACTTTTTCCCACTGATTGCTGATCATTGAAAACACCTCCTGAAAAGACTGGGTAGAAGAGAAAATCTGCAGGGTCTTGGCCCTCCATGGCACATGACTGGACACCCCTGGTTTAAAGTGTTTATGAAAGTAAATATTTTGTACGATTAGCTGGTTTGGTAATGTCACGGACTGTCAATGACCCTTTAAAGCATTGTTTTCAACCTTTTTTGAGCCACGACACCCTTCTTACATTGGAAAAAAATCCCACAACACCCCTCAACCCAAAATGTTATAAAATGACACATTGTAGCCTATTACAGCATATCTAATGACAATTTAGTCTTGTAATTAGGCCTGTAACAATAACAAAGCTTGGCAGATAATATATTTTTAATAGTAGTTTTTTTTCATTTATCACATGTAATGTCTGTCAAAGGCTCCTTTATACCAAACTGTGGGGAAATGGAGGGCTCTGCATGTCTTAGTGCAATTTTGTTCCCACTTGGAAAAATTGAGTGGGATGATTGTTGATGATGTTTTTAATGCATTTTTCAGTTTTCGTTACAACGGTTTTTAAATGGAGGCCACATACAAACATGGACAAAATTGTTGGTACCCCTCTGTTAATGAAAGAAAAACCCACAATGGTCACAGAAATAACTTGAATTTGACAAAAGTGATAATAAATAAAAATTCTATGAAAATTAACCATTGAAAATCAGACAGTGCTTTTGAATTGTGGCTCAACAGAATTATTTTAAAAAACAAACTCATGAAACAGGCCTGGACAAAAATGATGGTACCCCTAGAAAAGATTGAAAATAATATGACCATAGGGACATGTTCAACTAAGATGTGTCCTCTAATTAACATCACAGGTGTCTACAAACTTGTAATCAGTCAGCCGGCCTATTTAAAGGGTGACAAGTAGCCTCTGTGCTGTTTGTTGACATGGTGTGTACCACACTAAACATGGACCAGAGGAAGCAAAGGAGAGAGTTGTCTCAGGAGATTAGAAAGAAAATTATAGACAAGCATGTTAAAGGTAAAGGCTATAAGACCATCTCCAAGCAGCTTGATGTTCCTGTGACTACAGTTGCACATATTATTCAGAAATTTAAGCTCCATGGGACTGTAGCCAACCTCCCTGGACGTGGCCGCAGGAGGAGACGGATAATATGAATGATAACAAAAGAGCCCAGAACAACCTCTAAACACATTGATGGTGAACTCCAAGGTCAAGGTACATCAGTGTCAGATCGCACCATCCGTCGTTGTTTGAGCCAAAGTGGACTTCATGGGAGACAACCAAGGAGGACACCACTGTTGCAAACAAATCATAAAAAAGCCAGATTGGAATTTGCCAAACTGCATGTTGACAAGCCACAAAGCTTCTGGGAGAATGTCCTATGGACAGATGAGACAAAACTGCAACTTTTTGGCAAGGCACATCAGCTCTATGTTCACAGATGCAAAAATGAAGCATAGCAAGAAAAGAACACTGTCCCTACTGTGAAACATGGAGGAGGTTCTGTTATGTTCTGGGGCTGCTTTGCTGCATCTGGCACAGGGTGTCTTGAATCTGTGCAGCATACAATGAAATCTCAAAACTATCAAGGTATTCTAGAGAGAAATGTGTTGCCCAGTGTCAGACAGCTTGGTCTCAGTCACAGGTCATGGGTCTTGCAACAGGATAATGACCCAAAACACACAGCCAAAAACACCCAAAAATGGCTAAGAGCGAAACATTGGACTATTCTAAAGTGGCCTTGTATGAGTTCTGATCTAAATCCTATTGAACATCTGTGGAAGGAGCTGAAACATGCCGTCTGGAGAAGGCACCCTTCAAACCTGAAACAACTGGAGCAGTTTGCTCATGAGGAGCGGGCCAAAATACCTGCTGAGAGGTGCAGAAGTCTCATTGACAGTTACAGAAATCGTTTGATTGCAGTGATTGGCTCAAAAGGTTGTGCAACAGAATATTAAGTTAAGGGTACCATCATTTTTGTCCAGGCCTGTTTCATGAGTTTGTTTTTTAAAATAATTCTGTTGAACCACAATTCAAAAGCATTGTCTGATTTTCATTGGTTAATTTTCATAGAATTTTTATTTATTACCACTTTTGTCAGATTCAAGTTATTTCTGTGACCATTGTGGGTTTTTCTTTCATTAACAGAGGGGTACCAACAATTTTGTCCACGTCTGTACTAGCTCATTGGCATTACTGGGATCCCCTCACTCATTCAGCTTCAGTTTAAAATGCTCCCACACCGGAGCCTTGGAATTCAGTTTTTACCCCTCAGCCTCTGGGCAGATGGGTGGCAGCGTCAACACCTATCTTGTGAACAAGATAGCTAGAGAAAGAAAGGACATGGCCTTTTCAAATTGATGCCATGGGTGCATCTATGAAAAATCATGGATGAGTTTAAGTTTGGGTGACCTCTGACCTTTTGGCGACTTCTGACCTCAGGTCAGTTTTCCCTAAATCTTGTAACGTATCTTGTCTCTGTATAAAGAAATAACTAAAACATACAAGAAAAGGGAAAAGAAAACTGGTTATAAATAAACAGACCCATATACAAGCACATCGAAGCATACTTATTTTATATACCCATATATATCTACCCATATGTAAACAGAGTGCCAATAGAAGAAATTTTTAAAGAGTAAAAGTAATTGATGAAAGGGTTCCATGTTTCAAAAAAACTTAGTTAAGGAGCCTTTTACAGTCAGATTTATCTTTTCTACCTTAAAAAAGTGACATAACATCCTTAACCATAAAGGGTTGGATGGAGGTTTAGGCAACTTCCAAAGGAGTAGGATACGACGTCTAGCTAGAAGGAAGGTAAAAGCAAATAATTGTAATTGAGATGATGTTAATCGAATTGGAGCATGTGGGACTCCAAATATGGCAATCAAAGGGTCCATCTTAATTTTAATTGCTAGAATCTTGGACAGAGTCATAAAGAAGTCACTCCAATATTTATATAATCTGGGACAAAAAAAGAACATGTGACTCAAATTACAGGGTGAGGCTTGACATCTGTCACATTAGTCCCTTATATCAGGATAAATTCTTGATATTCGAGACTTGGAGAGATGGACTCTATTCAATATCTTAAACTGTATAAACTAAAGCCTAGCACAAGGTGTAATTGAGCGTATACCAAGGATGGCTTTATCCCACCATTGATCAGGAAAAACGGTACCAAGCTCTTGTTTCCATGCAGTTTTATTTTTGACAACTGACTATCAAATGCCATAAGTGCATCATATATTTTAGAAATAAGCGATTTTTGATTAAGTTCAAGGGTCAAAAGGTCATCCCAAGGTTGATTAGCCGGGAGGCGAGGATAGCAGGAAAAAAGAGTTGAAGCACAGTGCATAATCTGGAAATAGAGGAATAAGTGGGATGTAGGTAAGTTGAAATTGGAAGCTAAATCTGAAAAGCTGGCAAAGAAACCATCCTTGTAAAGATCTCTGAAGGTTTTAATACCATGATTATGCCATTGCTGATAAGAGAAGTTGGTAAGTGAGGGTAAAAATAGATGATTTTTAAGTGTGGGCATCATACTAGAGGGTGATAAAAACTTGAAATGACATCTAAACTGGAACCAAATTCTCAGAGTAGACAGCACCATTGGGTTCTCAGGGAAATTAGAGAGGTTAATGGGCAATGGAGAATTAAGCTGGTGGGTGAAGATGAAGAACAGTATTGAATCTCAAGTGTACAATGTAGCCAGTAATTCAATTTACATATGTGTGCAGACCAGTAATAGAAAAGAAAATTAGGCAAGGTAAGACCACCGTTCGTTAAAAAAATTTTGTAATACTGATTTACTCAGTTTGGGAGCTTTACCACTCCACAGAAAACAGGATATAATCTGGTCTAAAGTTTAAAAAAAAAAGGGTTTTGGCAAAAATAAAGGAATGCACTGGAATAAAATGAGAAATCTGGGCAAAATGTTCATCTTGACTATTTTGACACGTTAGCAGCAGATGTCGAGGCTGGGTCGTTTTCTGGGACACCATCAATACATATATTGTTCCATTGAGACCTAGACTCCAAATTGTTGCACTTGTCCTCTAATTTTGCCATCATTTTAGTCATGCGCTCCACCCTAGCCTGAAGGGTAACCACGCCATCTGTGCAGGTCAACAAAGACTGCTCCATCGCTGCTACAGTACCCATTAGCCTGGTCAGGCTCACCTGCATGGTGGAAATGCTGGTAGCTAATTCATTTTTTTAAAGTGAGCAACTCAGACTTAATGGAGGAGAGGTTGTTATCTAGGGCTGTCTGTAATTCGGTTTTGAAAATGGCAGCAATATCTTTGCAAAGAGCCGAGAGGACGTCAGTTTTAAGCACGTCGACATCAGTGGCGGCAGCAGCCAAAGGGGGCGAAGCAGGACTACCACAGGCTGAGGAGTCATCATGCATCGCAAATGCAGCTGGATAGCGTTCCCTCCTTTATTAAGCTTTGGAAGCATTACGACGGCAAAAAGAGGAAAAATAAATCACTACTGTTGCTTAAAGACTTGAACTGCAAAGATATCTGAAAAGTGTCGGAAAATTTTAGAGATGCAATTGCTCTGCAGGAGCTCTCCGAAAAGGCCACCTACACCATGATGCACGAGACCAGAAGTCCCCATGATGTAACCTTTTTTTTTTTTTTTCCACAATATCTTTATTGAACCTTTTTTTTTTTTAACAAACATGATACAAACAATCAAACACTAACGCTAAAGTACTACAAAAAAAAAAAAAATGCACTAAAAACACCAACAACCACCAACAAAATCAAGTCTTCAACAATGCTCCTCTGTTTAGTCTAGACAATCCAATACATAAGTATACATATTATGTTCACCAGTTTGGAATTTACAAGGTCCACACACATCATTCACCTTCTTCTTCAAGAGTTATGTTTAAATTTTTTACATAATCAATAAAAGGTCTCCATATATTCTCAAACACAATTTCCTTTGATTTCAGTATATATGTTATTCTTTCTAATGGAAGGTTTGTTAACATCTGTCTTAACCACTGAGTCACATCTGGTCTATGAGTCTTTTTCCATAATAGTGCAATACATTTTTTGGCATTAAGCAAACTGAGGTCTATAAATGTTCTTTCACTTTTATTAAAATTATGCTTTTCTGGGTACAGACCCAACAAAAACAGTTTAGGATTCAGTATGATTTGTTTTGAGATTATTTTTTCAATTGTTACCCTCACCTCTTCCCAAAACATTCTTATTAATCTACATTCCCATAAACAATGAAATAGGGTTCCTTTACTTTCCATGCATTTTGTGCATGTATCTGGTATATTTTTGTTATATCTATTTAACTCCTCCGGTGTAACATACATCCGCATTAACCATTTGAAATGTATCAATTTAAGGCGTGCATTTATTGATTTGGTTTGAGCTTCTGTACAAGCCAATTCCCATTGTTCCTCCGAAATTTCAATTTGCAGATCTTCTTTCCAGTAGTTTAATCTTTTCAGTGAATTTTCACTTGAAGATAGTGTCAATGAGTTATAAAACTCTGAAATAATACCCTTTCTTTTACTATCTTTCATCATCATTTTTTCCAAGGATGAATAAATAGGTCGAGTGAGAGCTTTATTTTGATTTGATCGAATAAAGTTTCTAAGTTGAAGATATTTAAAAAAATGTGTTCTATTGAGATTAAATTTGATCCTCAGCTCTTCAAAAGACATTATGTTGTCTGCACATGGCAAATATAAATCCTGAATCTTTTGTATCCCTTTTAAATTCCATACTTTAAATACAGCGTCCGCTCTCCCTGGTTTAAAATATTGATTACCCCATATTGGACTAAATTGTGACAATAACTGTGGTTCTTTTAAATAGTTTTTAGCTTCACACCATATTTTGATCATATGCTTTACAAATGGATTTTTAACTTGTTTTTGTAATTTTTTTGCCGAATCTGAGTATATGAATATGGGAAGAGGTAAAGGTAAATTGTATGATTCCATTTCAGTCCAGTGAGGGAGATCATTTGATGAAAAATAATATGTCATAGACCTCAGTTGTGCCGACCAATAATACAACATAAAATTTGGACATTTCAGACCTCCACGATCAAATGGTAAATATAATAAAGACAGACGTAATCTAGCCCTCCTGTTGTTCCATATAAATTCCACTAACTTTTTTTTTATTCTTGAGAATAGATCTAAAGGTGGTGATAAGGGAATGTATTGAAATAAATAAAGTATTTTAGGTAAAATATTACTTTTAAGTATATTGATTCTCCCGATCATCGACATTGGTAGTGACATCCATCTCTGAGTTAACTCATTGATATCTGACATTAAGGCTTCATAGTTGACGCTGGCGACTGATTCTAGCTTAGGCATAATTTGGATTCCTAAATATTTAAACTGATTTACAACATTGAATTGATTTGCCTCAGGGGCTGGGTAATTTCTCTGGGTCTCATTTAGCATTAATATTGAAGATTTAGTTTTATTTATTTTATATCCTGATATTTCCCCAAAATTCTTTATTAAATTCAACAAGGTTGGAATTGATTTTTTTAGATTCGACATAAACAAAATTATATCATCGGCGTACAGGGAGATTTTATGTTCTGTTGGTCCAACTTTAATTCCATATATTTGTGAATGTAAACGTATCGCTATCGCTAAAGGTTCAATTGCCATAGTAAACAGTAAAGGTGAAAGTGGACAGCCTTGTCGACATCCTCTATTGATTTTTATTGGTTTTGAAATATTGTTATTTGTTAGGATTTCTGCTGTAGCATTATTGTATATTATTTGAACCCATTTTATGAAATTATTTCCAAGTCCAAACCTTTGTAGGACTTCAAAAAGAAAGGGCCATTCAACTCTATCAAAGGCCTTTTCGGCGTCCAATGATAGGAGAGCTGTATCCGGTGCTTCTTTATTAAAATAAATAATATTAAATAGTCTTCTTACATTATGGAAGCCTTGTCTACCCTTTATAAAGCCATTCTGATCTCGATTAATAATATTTGGTAAAATTTCTTGTATTCGTCTTGCTAAAATTTTACAGATTATCTTAAGGTCGGCGTTTAATAGGCTTATTGGTCTCATATTTTCACATTTATTAGAGGGCTTACCTGGTTTTGGCAGCAGTATAATTAAGGCATTATTTATGTATGATGGTAAATTATTATTTTGAAATGCTTCTAAAACCATTTCCAAAAAAGGTTTTATTAATTTATTCTTAAATTTTTTATAAAGGTCAACTGGAAGACCATCTGGTCCTGCACTTTTTCCTGATTTCATATTATCAATGGCTAGCCCAACTTCTTCTTGACTAATTTTAGACTCCAATATCTCCCTGTTTTCATTTGGTATACACGGTATAGATAGTTCGTTCAAAAACCCATTTAGTTTTGTTAAATCAGGTTCATTTTTGGTATCATATAATTTTTCATAGTAATCTCTAAAGGCTCTATTAATTTCTAAAGGATCTATAACTACCTGTCCGTTACTTATAATACTAGTAATTGGTGTTTTAATTTCCAATTGTTTAATCTGCCATGCTAATAATTTTCCTGATTTTTCACCTTGTTCATAAAAAGATTGTTTCAATCTTAGAAGACTCGAGGCAGCTCTATTCGCTGATTTTTTGTCGTATTCAGCTCTCAAAATCAGTAATTCATTCTCCAACCTTGGGTCACTTCCTGCATACACTTTTTCCTGAAGACTTTTTATTTTATGTTCCAATTTAGCTCTCTCCTCTCGAGTCTTCTTAGATTTTGATCCTGTATAACTAATAATATGTCCCCTAATAAAAGCTTTGAAAGCCTCCCACTTTACACATGCTGATGTTTGTGTAGTATTGATGTCAAAGAACTCGTCTATCTGTTTTTCTATATACTTGACAAATTCCTCATCCTGAAGCCATTTATGCTGAAATTGCCATCTACCTGATTCCTTTGTCAATTTTTTATCTACATATATTAGACAACAGGGTGCATGATCAGAGATCACGATGTTATCATAAAAGCAGTTTTGAATCTTGGACCTTAATTCTGTGGAAATCAAAAAATAATCAATACGTGAGAATGTCTTGTAGGTACTGGAATAACAAGAATAGGCTTTAACTTGTGGTTTCATTTCTCTCCATATATCTAACAATCTCAATTCTTTCATAAAATGATTAATAGTCATCCTACATCCAATGTGCGTACAATCCAGTCCTGTTGATCTATCCACACCTGGATTCAATGTACAATTAAAATCCCCTGCTATTATATGTTGCCCTGTAAGTGATGATAAGATGAGAAATAAATTAGCAAAGAACTTCTGATCATCTATATTGGGACCATATAAGTTCACAAGATTTATATTTTCTAATAGCAAAGAACCTTGAATGATTACATATCTTCCAAATTTGTCTCCAATTACATTTTTCACTTGAAAAGGAACTGATTTATGTATGAGAGTCATAACTCCCCTGGCTCGGGATGAAAATGAAGAGGTGAATACACTTCCCTGCCATCTACTCCTAATTCTTTTAACATCCTCCTCTATCAGATGAGTTTCTTGTAAAAACACAATTCTTGAACCCATGTCCTTTATTTTATTCATAACTTGTTTAAGTTTTTTTAAATTTTGTAGACCTCTGCAATTCCATGAAGTTAAATTAAGATTAACACTTTGGTCCATGATCAATAGAGAGTTTGGGATTACCTTGCAGTGTAAACATGCTCATACAGAGAAGCAAAAACATGAGTGGTTGAACATTCATCCTACAAACTACACACAAACAAATTTCCCCTTCCCACACTTGTGGCAAACCTCCCAAAATCAAAAGAAAAATTCTGTCTCCCGATATAGCCATCGACCGTTCCACACCCACGGGGAACAGCCTAAGCCACTCCTTCTTCATCCTCCCAATCACCCTAACTCTACTGCTTTTAATGACGTAACATTAACTCTCCTCTGTAGTTTTCCAACTTAACTCCAAAATTTTTAACAACTTTGTACATCATAGTTTTTTTTTTTTGTTTGTTTTGTTTTTGTTTTGTTTTTTTAATATATAATACAATCTATATTTTGTAAACTTACTATTTACTTCAAGTCAGTCAGATGCCTGTGCAAATGCTTAATTATTCTACCTTATATTTTGTTCATGCTTAGCTCCCACCAGTCTCTTCTTCTTCTTTGATCTTCTTGATGAACTCCTGCGCCTCCTCTGGGGTCTTGAAGATGTGGGTTCTGCCCTCATACGTGGTCAGCAGTCTTGCAGGATAGATTACACCATGACGAATCCCAAGGTTGCGCAGCTCCTTACGTACGGGATCAAACTGCTTCCTCAATTGCTGGATTCCTGTGGCCAAATCTGGGTAGAACCGCACCTGCTGGTCCTGGTGTTTAATCTCTCCTTTTTTAGCTCGTGCAGCGTTGAAGATCTTCATCCTGTCTCTGTTGCTAAGAAACTTCATAATTAAGGTCCTCGGCGGTCCCTTATCTCTCCGTGGGCCAATACGATGTGCTTTTTCCAGAACCACTGCTGATTGCAACTCCTCGCTGCCCAGCACCTCCGGAATCCACTTTTCCAGAAAGGAACACACGTCCCGACCCTCCGATTCCTCTGGAAGACCCACCAGCCTCAAATTATTCTGTCTCGACCGAGATTCCAAATCCAAAATATTATCTTCCAGAGATTTATTTTTTTTTTCCAAAGTGCGCACCTTTAATTGAAGATGGGTGACGTCATCTTCAGCACTAGCGAGACGGAGCTCCATCTGCGCCGTTCGTTCTACACAGTCACCCAATTCCTTTCTTATTCCTTCCAACGCTGTCATAATCCCATCAAATCTAGAGGAAAAGTCCGCTCTCATTGAACTCATGGCAGCCATCAGCGCATCTGCGCCATTCCCCGCAGATATCGCAGCGTTGCCAGCCTCCTCCGCCATATATGGAGTTTTGTTTACTGCGTCACAGACCTGAAAGTCCGTTAATTTGGACTGTTTCGGCGGCTCGCTTTTTCCTTTTCCTGGTTTTCCAGCCTTAGGCTTCGCCGACATATCTTCGCCCAAATGCTGGGATACGTTCTGTCCCAAATGAGAGAGCCATCCGCCGACCTTCTTTTCTCCAGGAGCAGAGCAGAGTGAGACACGTCCGTCCTACGTGGCAGCCATAACCGGAAGTCCATGATGTAACCTTTTTAAATCGATATCATCATGTCTAAGACATGTCTTGGATGGCTTAGACCAGGGGTGTCAAACTCATTCCATGGAGGGCCAAGACCCTACGTGTTTTACTTCCACCCAGTGTCTTCAGCAGGTGTTTTCACTGTTCAGCAATCAGTGGGAAGAAATTCAGTGAAATCACCTGTTGAAGACACTGGGTGGAGGTAAAACCTGCAGGGTCTTGACCCTCCATGGAATGAGTTTGACACCCCTGGCTTAGACCCTGGCTTCTGACTATGGGTTTGGGGTCAGAAGATTAATGTTGGCATTCCTTTTGTACTATTACTATTGAATGAGAAAAGCTAGGGTCACCAAAGTTTGTAAAGAGTCTCATCCTGTGACTTTGACCTCTGACTATGGATTTGTGATTACAAGGTCAAGGACAAACTGCCATTTAAACTGTATCTCAACAACAAAGAAAGATGCTGAGGGGTACCACTGGCAGTCACCAGTATTTAACATTTATTCTTTTAAACTTCCTGGAATTGTGCAGCTGTCAGGAAACTCAGCCACGAGCGGTATTGCTGCACTCACATTGTAATTTTATATTCAGTGTGAAACACAGCTTGATTACATACAAATCAACACTGATTTTCCACTGTTACCAGGAGAATGAATTAGTTTGAAAATGAGACTTACTGGGGGCAGATGGACAGATGGGCCCGCAGAGCTCTGTGACAGTTTTGTCCACCACCGCTTGTTTGTTGCTGAGGGCAGCTGACATTGGGGTGCAGATTCTGGGGGAGGTGGTGACATTTTCCTGGCTGGTGTGCCCTTATAGATAATGTTGTGGGCTCACACGGCACTTTTTTTTTTTTTACCTCCGCCAGGCCGAAAAGGCCAGGAGGAGGTTATGTTTTTGCCGGGGTTTGTTTGTCTGTCTGTCTGTTTGTCTGTTTGTCTCTTGGTTAGCAAGATAACTCAAAAACTTTTGGACAGATTTCCATGAAACTTTCAGGTGTTGTTGGAAATGGTACAAGGAAGAACTGATTAAATTTTCGGGATGATCCGCATCACCGTCTGGATACAGGAATTTTTTAAAGCATTTTTTAACACTGTGACATACGGCCATTTTCAACATGTGCGCAGGCGCAATGGAGGGCGCTGGCCGTCGTGTCTGACCAACACAAACTCCGCGTTCTTCAACGTTTTAGGCACAAAAGCACGCGGAAAACACTGGTGGCCTGGGCCCGCCAGCGTGCCTGTGTTTGCGCAACGCTGCAAAACCTGACACGGGCAGCTGTCCGCCTCCGGATTATTTGCCAGAAATTCCCCGCCCAGTCATAGGCGCTGCGCATTTGGCAGAAATTCACCGGCCAGCCATACGCGCTGCGCAAAAACGAGCTCTCTGCCGGGGAAGCTTCTAAATTCTGTTTTGCCGCTGAGCGCAACCCCAATAATATAATATAAAACCCACGGCAACCTGTCTACCCAATCAGCATCCGTCAGTGGAGGAGATGGACACAACAGCAACACTTCAGTTTATTACCTCCGCCAAGGAGGCAATGCTTTTACTACTGAACCACTAATCCTATCACTATCAGATTGATCGTCATTGATTAATTGCCTATGTTTATTGCACTGTCCCTGTCAAAGAAACAAATAATCATTGTGAATCCAATTGCTAGTCATATGTTTTCATGGTCAAGGAATCTGAAAACGTACACACAAACACTGTATGGGGGGAACTGTGGTGCTTGGCGGAGGTCTGCGCTCTCCGAGTGCTTTTCTAGTTTTTTTGTTTTTTTTTGAGGGGGGATTTCCACGGAGTGTGCAGAGTGGCTGCAGAGGTTGTGGAGGTGGCCCCTCCTCTGTGTGGGATGACTTTTTCTTCAAGAAGAAGAAAGATCACCTTCGTCCTGCCACCCGCAAATATGGAAGAGCCACTACAGGCACCAACGCACAACAAAGGCAAATTATTTGTAGTTTTTTGACCAATTAAGTAAAATCAGACAATTTCCCATGGCACCACAAACAATCTCTCACAGCACCCTAGGGTGCCACTAGTCCCTATTGAAAACCACTGCTTTAAAGGAAAGTTACAATAGTTGGTTGTTCATTCATAAGCACGGAGTGCATCTACAGAGACAGAACCTGACGAAAGGCACACAGCCTTTTTTCCCCACCTTATTCACAAAAAAGACCTCTGTTTTCATATTATACTCCCTGCTATAAACCCTTCATGTAACGTACTATATATCCTGCAAGGATCTTTATCTTTGATATCCTTATGTCTGTCTTATTGTTTTTAGTTAAATGAGAAGTTAGGTGATTCTGCTTAATTTCTCAACAGGGATGAATTTATCTATCTCTCTATACTCTCAAAAGGTCTCCATTCCTGCTTTAGTATAAGATGGTAAGAATCTCTCCAAGTGGATGGGGAGCTGCTCGTAATCATGCAGAACCTGCAAAAACTGTCATTATGCTAGTGTACATTTGAAGCACCACTTGGCACAAATGAGAGGATTAGTCACATATGGGGCAGGAAACGATGGCTGATGAAGTGGAGAAGACTTGTTGAAGATGAAACTTTAAGCCTGTGTAATGAATAAATTTGTGCCCTGTCCAAGTTCTTCTCAGCAAACTAAACATTAATCCCTATGAACACATTTCCCAAGGAAAGAAGGTTTGATGCCAGAATCTCTCCTTTTGTTTTTTTGTTTTTGTTTTTTGAGAGAAAAGGCTTAACAGTTAGGCTGTATGTCCACTGAGTGCTTAAAATACTGTTGACCTGTTTTTGTGGGTGTTCACAGAGGCGTCTTTTAAAAAAAGGTCACCACACTCGAAGTTTGTCGTCTGGGTTTCACACATTTTGCTCTGTAGCTCTCTACTAACTGCATTAAACCACATCAAACTGGTCAGAAAACATCTTCCGAACATTTCCAATTAAATATTTCGAGCATCGTATACTTAGTCTATTTCTGATCAGCTGATTAGAGCGAGGTGTTGCTGATGAGTGCAGTGCTGCTCCAAAACTTGAACTTTTTCAACTTTCAGTGCCGTGAGAGCAGCGACAAACATTCACCACTGAGAGTGTTATTGCGCTGAGTGTATTAAATGCTGGTCTACACAGAGAATGAACAGAAAATAGACGCTCAAGGTAAGAAGGAAAAAAAAAACTTGGTGGACATGCAGCCTTAATTCTCTAGCTGCATTCATTTACCTGTAAATGGTTTTAGTGGAAAACTAAAGAGGAATTACATTTGCTGGAATACTGTTTTGAATTTGCTTTTTGGAACATTTTTATTTCCTTGTCTTTAATGCATACTTATTGACAAATGCCTTGAAAGGTGTAGGGCTGTGTTAAACTGTGTTTGGATTCGTCTTAATCATATTCATTTCCAGCACACAATTGCAATGTATTAAAAATAATACACTTTATTTGTATAGCGCTTTCCAAGGCACTCAAAGATGCTTTACATTAAAAAAAGCAGTTAAAGTGAAAGATTAAAAGCACGTCTGAACAGGTGGGTTTTGAGTAATGATTTGAAGTAGTTTAAGTCAGTGCAGTCATGGATGGGTTGGGGGAGAGAGTTCCAGAGGGAGGGTGCCACGATGGAAAAGGCTTTGTCCCCCCCCTCCCCCCAGGTTCATATTAGCCCTTGCTACACATTTAACTTGCATCTCTTTCTTATTGCTGAACCATGGACCAGTGTCTGAGCTGAGGCAAGTGAGGCCTGCAATTCTTGTTGTTCCCTGATGTTCAGGGTTTTTTTTTTTTGTTTGTTTGTTGTTTCTCATCTGCTCTTGAATTTCTTTAGATCGTGGCATGATGTATTGCTTTTTGAGATCTTTTATCCTAGTTCACTTTGTCAGACAGGTTCTATTGAAAGGAGTTCTTGACCCTGTTTACGTGGTCATGAGTAAACCGATTCCTGGAGTAAACCGATAAAGGTAATGAACAGCTTATGGTGTTTACATGCAATGAGTAAACGGTTTACTGGGCAAATAAACAAGGTGTGTTAACCCATTTTCTCATAAACCGATAAAGGTAATTGGATTATTCTGTTTACATGACAGTTTAAATAATCAGGTCGTGACCATGTAAACAGGGTCATTGATTGCATTTTTTCCCCACATTTTAACAGCTCACACATCTCAGTGAAATGTTGAACACATTTTAATCAAATTTTCCTTAATTAATTATTGCAGCATTTTTCCCCAGTCTTTCTGAAAGTGCTTTGTTTCAGTGCTGTCACTTTAAGAAATCCCAGCCTGTATACAACTCTGCCCTCCCTCTTATGTCACTATTGCTAACATAAGCTGCTCATAGCTTCCTGGCTCAGAGCCAACTGTTGTAAATTTGTCTTTAAGAATAAATGAACTAATACATCACTGGTGGTCAGGGGTGTGTGGTTTCAGTGGTCGATAGAATATGGCCTGTCCCTGGAGTACAATAAGCACAGAAACATTCGTAAATGAGTGACTAAACTACTGGCTTCAGCTAGTTGCCTTTGGTCATGGTTAGAGAGGATACTACAAGAAAATAAGCTAAAATAACATCTAAGAATGATGTATGTGGTCAAGTGCTGGTAGATGAACAAGGATTCCAGTGACGGTGAATAGACTTTATAGAAAATTGTGATTAGAACCCCCCAGATTGACAGTTAAGCTGACACCAGGCAGCCTGTCTGTCACCTCCTCCCTGCCGAGGTGAGCGATACCCTGTTACATGGATTGACTCGGAACGTTTAGCATGCTAATGCTAACAGCTGGCTGTAACATCACAGTGAAAACAAACTAACAAAGTATGCTAGAATGACACAATATATTATCGACTATAGATTAGTGTACCAGGTGGAGACAAGGATGGCTATTACAGTGGCTGAAATCTAAAGAAAAAAAACAATATGAAGCGCACTTGGTGCAGGCGTTCTAGTACCACTGTTAGCTCGAAAGCTAACACCTTTGGCTCTGCACCCATCTACATAGCAGACAGTTATAGACAGGCCAATAATAGAGCAGTGGCGGGGTATCAAGACTCATGACATTTACCATTCACTTAACGTTTCCCATTTCTTGACATACAAGCAAATCCCCTGAAAAGTCAAAAAGGCTTCTTGGAGAGAAACTGATAGGAAAAAATAGATAAAGGCTGTGTGTTTTTATTTTTTAAAATTTTTTAAAAAATTTTTTGAAGAGAAGTGAGCATTTTGATGTTTTTTCAGTAATCACATGACCAATAGACACATTTCTGAAGGTTAAAAGAAGGCCGGAGTGGTGGCCTAGTTGATAGAGCATCCGCCCCACAACTGGGAGGTTGGGGGTTCAAGTCCTGGACGGGTCATACCAAAGACCATATAAAAATGGTACTTCCCGCCTTCTAGCTTGGTGCTTAGCATAAAAGAATGGGGGAAGGAAAAGTTGTTTGTGGCAGCGCCTTTCATGGCAGTGGCCCCCGATTCTAAATGTGATTAACATTGTAGATAGGAGAAATGTAATTTCGTTCTACTGTACATGATTGGCTGTATGGGCTGAATGACGAGAAAGTTGTCTTCTTCTAAAACCTACAAAACCCACAGTTTTCAGTCAATGGCCCATTCAAGTGATTTCTTGATTCAACAGGTCTGGCAGTAATCAGACCTGGGTGTGGCTAGTGAAATTGAAATCAGCTTTCCAAAAATGTGGTTAATCACAGTTAATTCATGATGTAACAAGAGGGCATTTACTTTTTCACATAGGGCCAGGTAGGTTTGGATAGCTTTTTATTTCCCCTTAATAAATGAAATCATCATCATCAAAAACTGCATTTTGTATTTACTGGGGCTATCTTTGTCTAATATGGAAATTTGTTTGATCACAGTGTGACAAAATATAAGAAGTCAGGAGGGGTTAAATACTTCTTCACAGCAGTGTGTGTGTGTGCATGCAATACTCACAAAAAGTTAGGGATATTCGGCTTTCGGGTGAAATTTCAGGATGTACCTAAAATTTGACCTTCTCTAACCTTTTGAATGCACATACCCAACTGGTGAATGTTTCAGCCTTTTTGCATAACTTGCTGTTCTCAAACAAGGTGTTTTGATGGCCAAATTCACAACAGCTGTTAGATCCATGAATTGACCAATAAATGTTCTGGTTCAATTAGAATTGGTATTTAAACAGTCCTCTTCATCATGCTGTTCACATTTTGACATCATGAGACCAAGATGACACCTAACAAATGATCGACAGTACCTCACCATTGCCAAGCTTCAAACAGGATGTTCTCAGAGGGAAGTGGCCACTGAGCTTAGAGTGTCAGAGTGTCATCAGCAGGTTGCAACAGACAGTTCCTCCAGGATTTCGCGGGATGTTTTTATGATTGTTGTGGGCCAAAAAGCTTGAATTCATGGGAGCTTTTTTAAAAAGTTGCGATGTTTTTGGTGTTTTTTGCACTAAATGTTGTGGGAAGAATTCCAAATTTTAAAGCAGATGCTATTTGTCCAGTTTACTGCAGTGATACTCTATATAACAATACAAGAAAAGCACATGATTGTCAAAAATTTCCTATTATAATGATTTGTAAATTAAGCAGAAACTTCTGCTATACAGAAAAACTCTTTGTGCAACAGCAAATACAAACATTAACACAATATCCATCACAACAGCTAAATTGCATTGAATGCATGCTAATGAGTATAGATTTGGAAATTATTGGCAGAACCTTAATTTGAAAACTCCCTACGGTTCCCAACCACTTGGTACTGAGCGGAGAGGAAAAAATAAATAATTTATTCTGTTGCACTGTATTGGCTATTGGAGTCTGTGTTTTTCTGGAAAAAAAAATACAGAGAATATTCTTTTTCTTTCTGTGCCTACCTGTCTGTCTGCTGCATGTCGGTCTTCACACATACGCACATCTTTCATTTACAGCGGAACAGCGGGGGGTGGGGGTGTCTGTCACACCGGAGATTCACAGTTTTAAAGCTCATTGACCAGATATAGTAATGATTTTACCTCTAAAGATGTATAAATGTTCAAACACTCGCTGTAGTGTAGTGTACTCTCCTCACGCGCGCTCCCGCGACAGGGTGCTTTTGGACAGATGCATGTTTTTCAACACAAACCCAGCGCTTCGTACACGTGGTCAGGACGGAGATGTGGCGAGGCATCCACTGGCAGGCTGGGGGAGACGGAGGAAGGGACGGTGTTGAAAACCTTGCGGGTGAGTGTTTTTTTTTTTTTTTTAAATCACACACTGTTTTTGCTGATGTCTTCCGTTACTCACTGTAAACTATAAACTCACTACTCACTGTAAACACGGAAGTGAATGCGGTGTAGCGATGCATTTGATTGGTTAGACTGAGCGTTTCAGCACCAGTTAGAGACAAATTTGATAGGTGAAATTGGCGGAAGTTGACAAGGATTGGCCAAAGGTGCGGTGATTGGACAAAATTGCAAGGTCGTGCAATAGTTGCGCTGATTGGCTGATTTTGCGTGAATTGGTGCGATCGTGACATCACAAAATCCTGGAGGGACTGAACAGAGATACAGAGAGACTGGAAGAGTCACAGAAAGGCATAGAAGTGGATGTCCTTTGGCCACATCCCACGCTGATGACCGCTTCATTGTGAGCAGTGCCCTGCAGAACCTGATGATGAATGCCACTCAACTCCAGGCACATTTAAGGGAGGTGAGAGGCACCCAAGTGTCACGTCAGACCATTCAAAACCATTTACATCAGCATGGTCTGCATGCTAGACGACCTACAAGGGTACCTGACCACACCACCAGGCACAGTCTTGCATGGGCCAGGGAGCATTTATGCTGAACAAGGGACCAGTGGGCCTCAGTACTGTTCTCTGATGGAAGTTGATTCACGTTGAGCAGAAATGATGGCCGCCAACGATGTTGAAGACATCAAGGAGAGCGCTATGCATCAGTCACTGTTGTCAGCAGACAAGCCTTTGGTGGTGGTGGTGTTACAGTCTGGGCAGGTGTGTCTAGTCAATATAGAACTGCCCTACACCTTGTGAATGGTACAGTGACAAGCCAATACTACCTGAATAATATCATTAATTCAGCCATTGTGCCCCTGCATGAACAACACAGGCGTAATTTCAACTTCATGGATGACAGTGCTCCAGCTCATTGAGGTCACCTCATTAGGGAATGGCGGCTGGAGGCTGGGGTACCTCAAAAGGAGTGGCCTACACTTTCTCTAGACCTGAATCTCATAGAAATCCTATGGGATCAGCTGAGTCGCCATGTAGAGGCTTGTAACCCTGCACCCCAGAACTTCAATGACCTGAGGGCCACCCTTCAGAAGAGTGGAATGCCATGCCTCAACAGACAATAAGTCGACTTGTGAACAGCATGAGACGTTGTCAAGCTATAATTGATGCTCAAGGGCACATGACAAGTTGAGACACTGACATTTTTTGTTGTGGTATACCCACCACTGTTGCTGACTTTTGTTTCAATAAATTGTTTGAGATGAGGAAATCACCATTGCATGCTTCTACTTAAATGCCCTACTTTCATGATATATCACTGTAGCGTGAACTTTTTACATTTTCCATAAATTTCACCCAAAAGCCAAATATCCCTAACTTTTTGTCAGGTAGGTATGTGTGTGTGTGTGTGTGTGTGTGTGTGTCTATAAAAAAATTTTGGGCAGAAGACGTGGGCGAGGTGAGTGGGCAATAGAGCCCATGTTGGTTGAGTGCATTACTTATTGTTTTATTTGAAACGGCAGTATCTGGTAACTCCACGTCTTTCTGGAGCTCTCCACGAGTGGTCTTTGGCTCTTGAATAACTCTTCTGATAATTCTTTTGACTCCTCTGTCAGAAATCTTGCAAGAAGCTCCTGGTCATGGCCGGTTTATGGTAAAATGGTGTTCTTTCAACTTCCGAATGATCGCTCCTACAGTGCTCACAGGAACATTCAGCAGTTTAGAAAAGCACCTGTAACCAATGCTATCATTATGTTTTGCAACACTAAAGTTGCAAAGGTCTAGAGAGAGCTCTTTATAGTGTAACAGTCTGATCTGACAGTTGCCTTGATTTCTTTGTATGTATGGATTACTTGGGTTGTTGCTGATTTCTGGTGAAAACCTGAGGTCAGTGGCTCCATAAGAGATATGTTAAATGAAAAAAATGTTGACGTGTTCAATACTTATTTTCCCCACTGTATGTGTGATTTATAGCAATTTTTATTGTTATGGCGAAAACCAAAATTTGCCTTGGCGCTATGGACACGCCCCTCAGTTACAGTACAATAGGCCTTCGCACCACTTTCGGTGCTCGGGCCTCATTATTCAACCCCCACTGCAAATTAGGTTTATTGGTAAAATATACAAACTAGCAGATGTTTGCAATAAACAAATCAAACAAGAACAATTTAAATAGCTCAACAAAACTATTACAAGTGGTTTCTTCAAATTCAATAGAAAATGCCACTTGTAATGACTCAAAATTATTCAATCCCCTCATGACAACCATCTTTAGTACATAGTGCAGCACCCATTTGCTGTTATGACCTGCTGTAAACATGATGTGTAGTCAGACACCAGCTTCTGGCAGTATTCCTGAGGAATCTTAGCCCATTCCTCATGGGCAAAGGCCTCTGGTTCACTAATATTCTTGTGTTTGTGTGTTGCAACTGCCTTTTTAAAATCCCACGAGAGATTTTCAATGAGGTTCAAGTCTGTGATGGCCACTTCAGTATCTTCCAGGACTTCTTCTGACACCCAGTCTTGGTGGACTTTGAGGTATGCTTGGGATCATTGTCCTGTTAGAAGATCCAATGGCGCCAATGCTTCAGTTTCCTCACAGACGGCATGACATCTTAATGTTTGGGCTAGTGCAGCTGTGTAGGTGTTGGAGTGTGGTTACAAATAAAATGACAAAAGAAAATGTTAACAAGCGACAGCATTACCAAAGAAGACACCATAACTGATGCCACCCAATGCTTAATAAGACGAGGAGATTGTTGAAAAGAAGGGTCCGAGGAATTCAGCTTAGCATGGACTGCAAACTATGTCGCAAGTATGTTCCCACAAAATTAGGTAACACTACAAATCTACCAGTGTGATTCCTGCCTAACAACAGACCATAGTGGCTAGTTTCTCCAGTGCCATGCCTTACAACAAAAAAAGAGACACAGTGATATTACAAACACAATAGCCTACTTCAGGGGTGTCCAACCATGTGCCTTGGAGAGCCAAGACCCTGCAGGTTTTACCTCCAACCAGTGTCTTCAACAGCAGATTTCTGTGAACTTCTTCCCACTGATTGCTGATAAGTGAAAACACCTGCTGAAGAGACTGGGTAGAAGAGAAAACCTGCAGGGTCTTGGCTCTCCATGGCACCTGGTTGGACACCCCTGGCCTACTTTATTGCAGAAGACATGCTGCCATGAAGCACGGTTGAAAATGTTGGATTTAAGCGGCTGATTAAAGTAATGGACCCTGTTACCAACTCCCTGGCCGCAAATATTTCTTCCAGGCGGTACTTCCTCCAGCTGTACATGGAGTGTAGAAAAACGGTTGTTCTCCTGTAACACTTGAAGCTTTCGACTGTATTAAGAATCAGAATTAAGATTTTAGTTTATTATAGTATATACTGTACTTATTTTATAATTATTTGAAATACAGTTGTCTAATGTTCTACAGTACATTTGTCATGTTCAATTTCTGGCAGAAAATAAATATTTAAACCAAAATTGATCTTGTGATATCTTCACATCTCATTTAAGAGTAAAAATGAACCTTTAAGCTTGACAGAAATAATGATTTGATTTATATCACAATTAGGAATGTAAGTTATCAATTAATTCATTAATCATTAGCTGATTCACCTTATCGATCGATTAACGATTAATTGATAAGCTGCAATTTTTCTGAAAATTTTAATTTCCCTCGGTACAATACGGTCTTTCTATCTTGAACATATAAAAAGTTAATTACTGTTTGATATACTGAATAACACATGAACTTCATATTCCTCAATGATTTATTGTTCCATTTACTGTACATTTTTTTTACTACAGACAATGACATTTTTTATAGTTTAACAAATTTTGTACTGTATAGTGTGTACTATGTGCTGATACATCTCAGTAAATTACAAATGTCATGATTTAATTTATTTTAAAAACTATTACCAGTACCATAAAATTTCATTTTTTCGTTATATTACAAAAAAAAATAACTTTCACATTCTAATTTACTGAGATGCACTAGTAGACTGTTTTAAGAGGAAAATAAATTGTGAGCTGCTTCATCTGTTGTTATCACAATACCCCAGCAATTCAGACAAACCCAGTACGATCTGGGCTCCCTCTGTTGTCTGTTACCACAGTGGTAACTTGAGTCTGCTCTGCTTTACCATCTAGTGGCTGGTTGAAGGCAGCTGAGATAAGTTTTTGCGCTTGTGTAGTTTATTTCTTGCTCGTCCGTTTATCCGCCCTGCTGATTTGAAGTAGGTGGGTGGATCTTCAAATTTGCGTGTCATTGGAACTTGGTTGGCTCTCCGACGTAACCCGGAGGGGCGAGGTTTTTCTCTCTGCACAGCGCATGCGCTTTGGGGGCTTGGCGTCGTCTTCTGCTTTTTTCTTTAGTTTTGGTTGAAAGGCAGCACTGGGTGACTGTGCAACCCTGCCTGGATGGCGACGCCACTACATTTCATAGAATAAGCTCCCATTGAAAAGAACTCCTGAGTTATCAATTAATTGACAACTAATTTAATTTAGTCGACTAAATTCTTATCAACAATTAATCGAAAGTCAATTAAACATTAACATCCCTAACCACAACATATACTACTCACAGAAAGTTAAGGATATTGGGCTTTTGGGTGAAATTTATGGAAAATGTAAAAAGTTCATGCTACAGTGATTATATCATGAAAGTAGGGCATTTAAGTAGAAGCATACAATGGTGATTTCCTTATTTCAAACAATTCATTGAAACAAAAGCCAACAACAGTGGTGGGTATACCACAACAAAAAATGTCAGTGTCTCAATAACTTGTCATGTGCCCTTGAGCATCAATTATAGCTTGACGACGACGTCTCATGCTGTTCACAAGTCGACTTATTGTCTGCTGAGGCATGGCATTCCACTCTTCTTGAAGGGTGGCCCTCAGGTCATTGAGGTTGTGGGGTGCAGGGTTACGAGCCTCTATATGGTGACTCAGCTGATCCCATAGGTTTTCTATGGGATTCAGGTCTGGAGAAAGTGCAGGCCACTCCATTTGAGGTATATCGGCTTCCAGCAGCTGTTCTCTAATGATGCGACCTTGATGAGCTGGAGCATTGTTGTCCATGAAGATGAAATTAGGCCTGTGTTGTTTATGCAGGGGCACAGTGACTGGATTAATGATGTTATTCAGGTAGTATCGGCTTGTCTCTGTACCATTCACAAAGTGTAGGGCGTCCTTGACGTCTTCAGCATCATTGGCGGCCATCATTTCTGCTCAGCGTGAATCGACTTTTATCAGAGAACAGCACTGAGGCCCACTGGTCCCTTGTCCAACGTAAATGCTCCCTGGCCCATGCAGATGATGACGCCTGTGCCTGGTGGTGTGGTCAGGTACCCTTGTAGGTCGTCTAGCACGCAGACCATGCTGATGTAAACGGTTTTGAATGGTCTGAAGTGACACTTGGGTGCCTCTCACCTCCCTTAAATGTGCCTGGAGTTGAGTGGGATTCATCATAGGGGTTCCACAAGGCACTGTTCACAATGAAGCGGTCATCAGCGTGGGATGTGGCCAAAGGATGTCCACTTCTATGCCTTTCTGTGACTCTTCCAGTCTCTGTGCATTCTTTGTTGCAACCTGCTGATGACACTCTGTGACAGTCTAAGCTCAGTGGCCACTTCCCTCTGAGAACATCCTGTTTGAAGCCTCACAATGGCAAGGTACTGCTGATCATTTGTTAGGTGTCGTCTTGGTCTCATGATGTCAAAATGTGAACAGCATGATGAAGAGGCCTGTTCAAATACCAATTCTAATTGAACCAGAAAATTTATCAATCAATTCATGGCTCAAACAGCTGTTGTGAATTTTGCTGTTAAGCACCTTATTAGAGAACAGCAAGTTATGCACAAAGTATTGAAGCATTGAACAGTTGGACATGTGTATTCAAAAGGTTAGAGAAGGTCAAATTAAGTTTACCTGTAAAGGTTATATTGCATTTTAGGTGCATACTAAAATTTCACCCGAAAGCCGAATGTCCCTAACTTTTTATGAGTAGTGTATATTGTTATCGACTAATATGAAAAAAAAAATTATCGGGCCTGGATTTTTTTCATATTGCCCAGCCTTAAATGCAACTGATGAAGCCCTTGATTGGTTGCATCAGGCATGCTTGAGACCACACCTGATTGGCGTGCTCTTATGAGGAATTCTATTCAGGGGTTTGAGTAGTTTTGAGCCTGCCGTAGTCATTGAAAATAGGATTTAGTGTTGAATTAGGATACAGTTCTTGTAATATTAGACTGTTCTTGTGTAATTTGTTTATTGCAAACACCTGAAAATTTTAAAATTTTGCCAGTATACCTTAAATGCAATGCAACATGCCTTAAATCGCAATGCACTGACTTTTCTCCCAACCACACCCCTTTTACAAGGCATCCATACTACAAACAGAGTGCATGCAAAGTCATTTGTTCTTTAGATGATAAGGGTGCAATGTATGAAATTGTGCCATGTTGTCAAAATTTCCAAAACCACGGGCAGAAAGCACCAAGTGTGCACTAAACTGAAGGATTAGATTGATGTAATAGTGGCCCATATTATTATAGAAATACAGAAATTTGCTTAACAGAGGTCTGCAGCTTGACATAACTTTTTCTATCTACTGCGGTGACAATAAAAAAAACTGGACTTGGATATTTTCATAAATGGAATTTTTTTTTTTTTTTTAGAGTAAGGAAAGGGGGTAAAACTGTGGATTAGCCAAACCTGTTAACCATCATCAAAGTATAGATTAGCACTGATGTAAGAAATTGCTTACCTTCCACAGCATTTGGGACACCATGTAGTGTATAGGTGTGACTGCTCCATTTCTATAACTCTAGGCCACTCAGCTACTGTAAGCAGTGACGCCACGGGGGGGGGGGGGGGGTCAGTCCTCTGGTTCCTCTGTGTGATACCATAGTGGTGAATTATTAGAGGTAGAGCATCCACCCCACAGCCAGGAGGCTGTGGGTACAAGCCCCAGCTGGGTCATACCAAAGACCATATAAAAATGGTACTTTCTGCCTTATACAGTCATGTGAAAAAATTAGGACACCCCATTAAATATCCAGTTCTTTATTAAGAAATGTTCACGCATCTATGTCTAACCTTGTTTTTGTTTTTATTTGGATTTTTTAACATTTTTTTTTAGCCATTTTAAGTAGGAATGAATGTGGGGCTGTCCTAAAAAAGATGGGGGGGTGTCCTAATTTATTCCTCACTATTTGCTTAGAATTACATTTTACAGAAAATTTGAAAAAAGACTTAATTCATTTTTGATTGTTTAGTTGTATTACATGAATCTCCCAGTATTTTTAACATTGATATTAAATATCCATATTTCCAAATATGTAAAAAAACAACAACACAGGCTTACACAGGATGTCCTAATTTTTCACATGACTGTAGCTTGGTGCTCGGGATTTTAAAATGGGGAAAGAAAAGTTGAGACACAGATGTGAGAAATACTGTTTTTAAATTCATAATGAAGTGCCTGACTCAGAAGTTGTTTCTTCCCCAGGCCCACTACTCCACAGGCAGAGTTTCTGCCTCCTTTACGTCTACGGCCATGAGTCCTGCGACAACACATGAAGCAGGTAGGTGGACTGTCATTTATGAAAAAATATTCTCAGAGTTCTCTTCTAAAAGTAGGAGTCAATGCTAAGAGGATGGGTTAGTTGTCATGATCACACAGTCTCTTAATTTGAACGTGTTTTTCTCCCCTGTCAGATGCTGAGCTGCTCAATGAAAGAGGTTTACTGTTATGCAGCTGTATAGTAGCTTCAATACACTTCAGCAGAGGACAATGTTTGGGTTTAGTGATCTAGTTCAGAATTTTTTTCGGAGGGGTTTTTGTCATATACGAGTAGATTTGTGCCTACCCATCTAAAGCAAGAAATCTCTGTGTATCTGTCACACTTCATAGGACATCATAGGATGGCCTATGAACTCAGGCATCATAGGACACATAGACAAATGTGTCTTTATGATGTCATATAGACCATGAACCCAGGCATCATAGGACGACTCGCGATGCCTATATGACGGCACATAGACAAATGTGTCTTTATGATGTCATATACATCAAGGCTGCCTTCATGTCTTTATGATATCATATACGTTGAGTCCATGCCAGAAAGCCTCTTTTTGCTCAGATCTATTTTCATGATCCTGTCCATGAACTGGAATTACGACACACCTATCCCTCAACCAGTGGTCTCAACGAACAAGAAGAAAACCCACCAGCTGGAGAGCAATAGAATGACGACAACTGCTGCACGTCAGAAAAGATGCGATGAAGATGAAGCACCTGAGGTTCCAGCAGTACATCGCACCCGTCTGAGACAGGAGGACACCCTTCACCAGCGTAGGGTACGACAGACTTTAAAGCACGTTTCTAGGACATCGTAGGACGGCCCATGATTTCTACCTCATCATCATAGTGTGTCCTATGAACTCAGGCATCATAGGACGACTCGCCATGCCTACATGATGGCAAATGTGTAACCTTGACGAATGCCAGTCTACACTACAAATGTGTAAAATGCCAAGCAAAGTGCTGATTTTCTCCGGGTGCTCCGGTTTCTTGGTTTCTACGGGCATGCACGGGCCTTCCTGAACAGGGTTGAAAGCCATTTTTTCAGGATCGTGCCCATGAACTGGAATTACGACGCACCTATCCCTCAACCAGTGGTCTGAACGAAGAAGAAGACCCACCAGATGGAGAGCAATAGAATGAGGAGAACTGCTGCATGTCAGAAAGGATGCCGTGAACATGAAACACCTCAGGTTTCACCAGTACGCTGCAGGCATAACTGTGAACAACACAGCCATCTGAGACAGGAGGAGACCCTTCAGTGGTCTGAATGAAGAAGAAGAAGACCCACCAGATGATGTCTATATGACGGCACATAGAGCTATGACTCCCTGCAAGACATATACAGTATATAGACACAGGTAAGCAACATAACACAGAACAGTGACAGGCAGGAGATGAAGTAACAAGCAGGGGCAAACAGCCCCAGATGGCAGGGCATATTTTGTGTGATTTTTATGTTTTGCTGCATACAAAAGCCGTCACATGTGATTGCCACTTAGTGCTGTGTTGCTATACCAACTGTCCTGTAACTGGCAAGAATTCTGTTCCAATGCATCCCCTCTACGGGCATGCACTGGGGCGGTGCGGTGGCACAGTGGTTAGCACTGCAGCAGCACAGCAACTTACCCTTGACCATGGGATCCCTGGTTCGATCCCAGCCCCTGACCAACAGTGATCTGTGTGGAGTTTGCATGTT
Source organism: Pholidichthys leucotaenia (assembly GCA_020510985.1). Classification (NCBI taxonomy): domain Eukaryota; kingdom Metazoa; phylum Chordata; class Actinopteri; order Cichliformes; family Pholidichthyidae; genus Pholidichthys; species Pholidichthys leucotaenia. The sequence goes on from CM035838.1 coordinate 439,312,193, forward strand.
CTCCCTATGTCTGCGTGGGTTTACTCCTGGACTTCTCCGGTTTCCTCCCACAGGCCAAAAACATGCAGGTTAGGATAATTGGAGACTCTAAAAGTGGCCCTAGGTGTGAATGTGTGTGTGTGAATGGTAAAGGGATAGTGCCGTACCGTGACTGCTTCATCCATCCAGATGGATGCCCTCAATTTCCCCTCTGGGGAACAATAAAGTATACACTAGTAGAATATGAAAGTAGAATATACAAGCATCACAGTGTATATTACAATCTGCCGTACACACGTACTGTATGTCATCATGTTGTAATATGACACGGTTGGCTTTCTATCATAGCGAAGCACCCTTTTGATAATGATAATTGGGGCTTTGGTTTCAGTGAGGAAGACTAGAGTGAACACTTCAAGTTTACTGACTTTGTGGCATATTTTGACTTGTTTTATTCTGGTAAAGCCCTCTCATACCACCATTGTTTAACATGATTGTCAGGAGAAACTGTCGCCTCTTATTGTACATCATTGTATGTTACAAGCACATAGTGTACACATGCATTTCCTCATACATGTGAAACCGTGTCATACTGACGCTCACCTTGAGCTTCACCAGAGGTTGAGTGTTTCCTCTTTGGCAGATAAAAATATGCAGAGCCAGTTGAATAAACCCCCCAAGAACGTGGAAGTATTTGGTAAAATTTTTGATCAAACATCAGTAATGGGGAGGGGAGGAAGAAAGTTGGCACCGTTTCTAGCCGCTATACAGTGTGAATTAGGGATGGGTGCTAGTTCGATACTTTAAAATGTATCGATTAGGGCTGCAACGATTACTCAAATAATTTGGTTACAAAAAATTCTCGATTCAAAATTTATGCATTGACATGTTGTTTAATATCTGGTCTATATGACCTTCTTCCGGTCACGCTACCTAAACAAAATGCAGATTTGTTTAATGGTGCCATGTCAGAGCAAAGATGAAGAACATTCAAAAAAAAATTTTAAAAAGTATCAAGTCTGGAATAATTTCAAGCTCAAATTGAAGGAAAACATTGTACAGTTTGTACATGGTAAAGCCAAGTGGTGAGCTAGCATGCTACAACGTCGGATGTCAGTGTGTCGGCAGAAAACATCCCACATCATGCACAGCCAGTGCACCCGAGACAAGGTATGTGATTGAGATTTAAAATTAAGATGAATAGAATGTAGTCAGCTACGCTAATTATGCTTATATGACCAAAAAACATATAGCCACTGCCGTTAGCATCCGGATGTTAACAGCGTCCGCTAGTGGATGCTGACAGATGCTAACGGCTAGCAAAAGGAACTTTATGGTGCAACGTACCGTTTAAAGTTATGTTCTATGCAATAAACATTGCAATAAGCATTGTAATAAATGTGTACCTGTTTTATTGAGTGTTTGGTACAATTACTACTGTTCTTTAGGAAAGAAAATTCTGCAAATGTTGGTCAATGCAAGTTTCTTTAAAAAAAAAAAAAGATCAGAGTACTTGAGTAATCTTTAGAGTGGCTGATTACCCGAGCCGCAAAATAGTCGATAGCTGCAGACCTAGAATCGATATACTCTGGTTTCTCATTTTCATCTGCCCTGCAACTTCACCCTGCTCCTAGTGCATAGCAACACCTCTCCAGCCCACTCACCCCCGAGCTGCGTCCATAGGATGGCTGCCAAAAAAAATTCACTTTATAAAGCATCAATCTCCAATGTTTTTTGTTTCACTGACTGGTAGCAAGTTTTTTAAAAAAATTGGATGGGGTGGTCGGCTAAAATGAATCAAATAAACCCGCAAGTAGATCCAAATAGACCCCAGAACTATTCCAAACTGGCTGCCGGGCAATTCAGGCTACGGTCGGAGCACCATCTGAAGCATCCCGCCCATGAACGTAGCCTTTGTTCTCCAGACCCACTATTTTCCCCAAGACCACACCAGGGAATCTAGTAGCTGCAGTGCTGCATAGGTTACGTGTCCATCTAGTGCATTTGTTTATGACTCTGCACATCAGTTTTCTGTTCATTTTACAAATGCATCTCAGCAAACTGGAATGTCGTCACTCATTCAATTCAAAAAGTGAAACTAATACATAGATTTGTTACACACAGAGTGATACATTTCATATGTTTATTTCTTTTAATTTTAACAATTATGGTTTACAGCTAATGAAAACCCAAAATTCAATTTCTCAAAAAATTAGAATATTGCATAAGATCAATTAAAAAATATATATTTATAATTGAAATGCTGGCTGACTGAAAAGTATGTCCATGTACACACTCAATACTTGGTCAGGGCTCCCTTTGCATGAATTACTGCATCAGTGTGGCATAGCGTGGAGGTGATCAACCTGTGGCACTGCTGAGATGTTATGGAAGCCCATGTTGCTTTGATAGCGGCCTTCAGCTCATTTGCTTTGTTGGGTCTGGTGTCTGTCATCTTCCTTTTTTACAGTAAGTAAAAGATCCACTATGGGGTTTAGGTCAGGAGAGTTTGCTGGCCAATCAAGCACAGTGATACCATGATCATTAAACCAGGTTTTGGGACAGTGTGGGCAGGTGCCAGGTCCTGCTGGAAAATGAAATCAGCATCTGCATAAAGCTTGTCAGCAGAGGGAAGCATGAAGTGCTCTAAAATTTCTTGGTAGATGGCTGCGCTGACTTTAGATTTGATAAAACAGTGCAGGAAACAACGCTCTTAAAAGAAACCTTAAAAGAAGCATTTTTTTCACTTACTCCCATGGAGCCTCCAGCAGCTCTGACCATCTCCGGCTGCTGTGGAGTCGACTCCAGTCTGTCCTTTTAGCCCAAGCTGGGCTTCTCTGCTGCTATGTGTTGAAATGTAAATACCTTTACCTCCGTGGCAACTTCAGTTTGGTTTGCTTTTGCGTCTAGCGGTGGGTTGAAGGCAGTGGGAATGGGCTTTTGCGCTCGTGTCATCTTTTTTCCTTGCTCTGGTCTGTTTCTCCGTCTTGCTGATGGGTGAATCTTCAGAATCGTGTGTCAACGTACCCTGGAAGGACAAGGCGTTTCGCGCTGCACAGCGCGTGCACTTTGGGGCTTGGCATCTTCTTCAGTTCTTTTTCCTTTTGCTTTGGTTGGAAGGCGGCAGAGGGTGATGGCATGTGTCCCCACCAAGATGGCGATGCCACTGCACTTCATAGAATAAATTCCCTTTTAAAAGGACTGCTGAGTTATTAATTAATTGACAACTAATTTAATTTAGTCAACTAAATTCTTATACACAATTAATCAAAAGTGGATTAATCATTAACATCCCTGTGAGATAACAGTATCATATTTAGACTCAAAAGTGTTTAAGCCATTTTGATTAAAGATTTAGATGTGAATTGACCTGAATAATGACTTGAACCGCAGACACATAAAGACCTTTTTAAATGTCAGAGATCTCACCTGTGGGGGCATCATGTCAAGGCTCATGAACATTCAATAAAATCTTTAAAACAAGACTTTTTTTCCTGAGCAGCAACCCCAGCGTCATTTACAAGCTTGCGTCTTTTTTCATGAATGAAGGTGTATTAGTCTAATTAACCGTTTATTTTATTATTACAGATGCCATCTCCGATGACGCTGTGCGTTACCAGTATGTGAAGAAAAAAGGCTATGTCCGTCTACACACAAACAAGGGAGACTTGAACCTTGAGCTGCACTGTGATAAGGTAAGAACATACAGTATATGTCTGTGTTTCCGACTGTGATTTCATTTATGGCAGAGGTAATGTAGCTGAGAGGCACGTATCTATGCACACAAGTATGATGTGCTTTTGTTGAAGATGGGAAAAGTGTTTCCCCGTGCATTATTGTATTTGAAATCTTTGAGAGGTAACGACTTCTGCACATCCTCAGTGTTGTTATGAGTGTGTTGAAGTTTGATAAGAGGATTCAGTAACATGGTAGCACTGCTAAGCTAACAGGATCTAACAATGATAATCACAGGATGCTGGCAACAGAACAGCAACAATAACAACAATTTTGGTATATTTCACAAGTTTATTTTAGCCCATGTAATGTATTAAGAAGGATAAATGTTTAATAAACCATGCTAAGCTAACCAGGCACCGGAGTGGTGGCTCAGTTGGTAGAGCATCCGCCCCACACCCGGGAGGCAGGGGTTCAAATCCCGGCCGGGTCATACCAAAGACCACATAAAAATGGTGCTTTCTGCCTTCTAGCGTGGTGCTCCGCATAATGGAATGGGGAAAGTAAAGTTACACACAGAGCTACCAGAGGACTGACCCCCCACTGTAGCTTCCACTACTTACAGTAGCTGTGTGGCCTAGGGTCAGAGAAACGGAGATAGGCGCCGCCCATATACGCCTTCATGGTGTGAAGGGATTAAAAGAAAAAAAAAAGCTAACCAGGCTGACACTGATCACCTTGGTGAGCACATAAAAGTTAATGCATTGAAATAAACTTAAAATGGGGGTCCTCTGTTAGAATGCAATTTTTTTATAACACTCAAAAATAACTTATAGAAAACATGGGAGCTCACAGGAGGCACATCTGTTCATGAAAGAAGGGCATATTTACTCCTTGTCATACACCCCATCTCAGGAAAACCATTTCCATATTCCATATTAATTCCTATTTATTGTGATCTCAGTTTATCCGCAAGCCTTTTTTTTTTTACCACTGAACTTTTTTTTTTTTTTTTTTTTTTGGTATGTGTGGTGTTGGTGAAAAGCCTGAAAAGTCTCCTCTGCTTTGTTGGGAATTGAACTGGCACCAAAGAAGTGGGTGGCTGGACTGGACATGTAAACAAGAGTCTGAGAATCAACTAGAAAAGCACTCAGAGAGCGCATACCTCCGCCAAGGCTCCTTCAGTCTCTCATGGATCACCTCCAAAATGTAATGGGTTTGTGTGTAGGCCTAGAGCCACTTGTGGTGAAAATTGCATCAAAATCTGTCCATTAGTTTTGGAGTATTGTGGCTGACACACTGTGAGAAGAGCCTTGGCTGAGGTATGCATTCCCAGATCATCACCAAAATGTAATGGGTTCCTCTCTAGGCCAAGAACCACCTCTGGTGAAAATTTCATCCAAATCCATCCAGTAGTTTTTGTGTAATCCTGCTGCACAAATACAAACAAAGCCCTTGGTGGAGGTATGCACTCTCAGATCATCACCAAAATCTAATCATCTGTTCACCGTGCCATTACACACCTTTCCTGAAAATTTTGTCAAAATCCGTTCATAACTTTTTGAGTTATGTTTGGTAGCAGACAGACAGACAGACAAACAGACAAACCCCAGTAAAAACATTACCTCCTTGGCGGAGGTAACAAGGGGAAGAAGTGACTCGGTTATATGGACTGGCTTAAAGTGCTCATTATTACCAGTGCATGCCAGCTGTTCCTTTATCTTAATATGGAAGTGTAAAATGTGCTTTATAGCACCTTTTGAAACTGTCATTAAAGTTTGGTTCATATATGTTTGGACACTGACACAAATTTAGTTGTTTTAGCTGTGTATCAAAACATATTCAGTATACAGTTATAAACCAGACACAGGGGGTGCACAAGCCAGTGTAGTCCTAGTGCCAATCCCAAGCCCGGGTAAATGGGGAGGGTTGTGCTAGGAAGGGCATTCAACGTAAAACCTTTGCCAAATCAAACATGCGAATCATGACGAATGAGTCTTTCATACTGGATCTTTCGAGGCCCAGGTTAACAACGACTGCCACCGGTGCTGTTAGCCAACAGGGTGCCAGTGGAAATTGGCTACTGTTGGTCGAAGATCGAGGAGGAGGAGACAGAAGCCGACAGAGCGGTAGGCTTGCTTGTGTTTTATCATTCTGTGTTATGAGATGGAACACAGATTGTTTGTTTAAGGCGCCGCTTGTCCAGTGGTGGCTTTACGTTTGGCTTGTGATGTGTGTGCTCAGTAGGAATGGTCGGTGGAGTTTTTGGCTGTTTTGACCGCTTTGTGGCTGCAGTTGCTGAAGTGAAAGTGATTCTTGCCGATAAGTTGGAGCTGTTGAGCCATTTTTGCTTTATTGTGCATAAAGTGTGCATTTTTGCTTTATTGTGCATATTGGCTGTTTTGACCGCTTTGTGGCTGCACTTGCTGAAGTGAAAGTGATTCTTGCCGATAAGTTGGAGCTGTTGAGCCATTTTTGCTTTATTGTGCATATTGTGGCTGGGTGAGCTAACCAGGCACCGGAGTGGTGGCTCAGTTGGTAGAGCATCCGCCCCACACCCTGGAGGCAGGGGTTCAAATCCCGGCCGGGTCATGCCGAAGACCATATAAAAGCGGAACTTCCTGCCGTCCAGCTTGGTGCTCAGCAATAAATGGAATGGAGGAGGGAACTCTGTGGCGGCACCTTGCATGGCAGCGGCCCTCTGATTCTGCACTTGGGGTGTGTGTGATTTACACTGTAGATAGGTAAAGCACAATCTCGTTCTGCTGTACATGATTGGTTGTACGGTTGAATGACAATAAGGGTGATTTAATTTAATACTGGAAAATAATAAAATGAGTGGCGTAAACAGGATGAATGATGAAAGGTCGGAAAAGAGGTGTGTTAAAATTACAGCCAAGGCCTTGACTCAAAAAATAGAAAACCTACAAAAGGAATGTCAATCAATTGTGAGAAAAATTAAAGGGATCATGCATGAAATTAAAGAGTTGATGAAAATGCAAAAGATGTTAAATGATAAATGTTAAATGATAAATTGGTGAAGTTGAAACAACAGGATGAAAATGCAAAAGCAGCACATGAGTCAGTCATTGCTTTAATATCAGAGGAGGAACAAGAAACGCAAAGTGATTGGTTTGGACACATAACACACTGAATTTTGCAGAGGATGTTCAACAGTGACTTTCTGAAACTTACAGGCCCTCTCTGCAAACTGTTAATGTGTTTGGTGATTTATCGACTGCTGCAAAATCAGACAGTTTTCCTGCTTTACCTGAGGATCCACCTGCTGAAGAGAATAAATATCTTCTCTCTGATATTCAGAGTATCGTTCCTTCATCCAGTGCAGTTAATACACCACCTGACATACAAGATGAAATGTAACCTGGCGACAGTGTATCAAATGTTGGTAGCAGAAGAAGAAAAAGAGGTTCCACTGGTACAGGCTCCAGAGCTTCAAGTACATCATCTGCACTCATAAAGGCAGAAGCTGAAGTTGTTGCTCTAATTGTGCACCAAAAAATGCTTAAGGATAAGCAGGCTGGCCCAGGCCTGGATGTTCTCCAGAAGTCCGGCAAGTATCCATGTGCTGTGTGTCTCACCAGCACTGGCCATGGCTCCGTCTTTTGCAGTGGTTGCTCGAGATGGGTGCACAAGAGATGCAGTGGACTCTCTGGTGGCTGGGCATATGTGTGAAAAGTAATTTGTCCAAAATTTCTTATGTGTGGAATCTTATTTTGACAAAGGTCAAAAGGAAACAAAAACTCTCAATGTCATAGCTGATTCTTTTGTCCCTCAATTACCAACTACCACTTCACAAGATCTTCCAAATCCCAACATTGTCAGTTCACAAATAATGCCTTCTGGTACAGCTGTAAATCAATATCCACAACTTACCACAGCCCCCACAATTTTTCAGACCATCACGAGTGATCAAACTCAAATGACATCTCTCGGTACATCTCCTGTTTCCTACAGTAATAGCAATGGTGAGCAGAGCAATTTATTTTCCATAATGGAAAAGCAAAATGAAATCACTGCTTTACTAATCCAGCAACAGTGTCTCTTCTATGCTCAAGAAAGAGATTCCAGTTTTTGATGGTGATCCATTGCAATACCACATGTTTGTGAAGTCTTTTAGCAATGCCATTGAAACTAAAAGAAGAAGATCATCAGGACTCCACTCCTCTCTCTGCAGAGCATCTACCACCGCAAAGTCCAAAAGAGAGCTGACGCCATCCTCCGGGACCCCACCCACCCCCAACAGACCGTTCGCACTTTTACCCTTAGGCCGGAGGTACAGAAGCGTGAAATGCCGGACAACCAGAATGAAAAACTCCCTTCTTTCCCACTGCCATCAGACTCATGAACAGACAACAACTCCCAAAACTCTGTAACACAGCTTTGCATATAGGAACTCACACACCGGCTGCTAAATTTGCACACTGCTCACCTGTACAGTAGACATGGTATCACCTGTCTGATGTCCATATCATCTCTGCTGCTACTTATCAATAATTTGTAATTATACACTGCTTGTTGCACAATGCTCATTTGCACACTGTACATAAGTCTATGCCATCTCAGGTTCACATCATCTCTGATATCAATATACCACTATCACTTTAGTCATCCGGTGACTTCATTTTCATTCCTCTACTGCCTATCTGTGTGTTGGTGTATGTGTTTTAGCATCCATCAGTACTAGGATTGAGTTCCTGTTGGTGTGTCATGACCTATTAGAATTGTTGTTTCTGTACCTTTAACTTGGCATTCATTCGGAGAGCAAAGTAAGAATTTCATTGCTCAGGAAATGTAGCATTTCTTAGCTTTGCGCATGATAATAAAGTCTTTGAATCTTTGAATCTTGAATCTAAAAATGCAAATCCCGCAGACTGTCTTTATTATCTTGAACAGTACACGAGAGGTCAACCAAGAGAACTTGTCAGAAGTTGCCTGCATATGGCCTCGGATAGAGGATTCCGTAAAGCTAAATCACTGTTGAAAGAGCATTTTGGGAATGAGCATAAGATTGCTGCAGCTTATATGGAGAAAGCACTTTGGGGGGGCGGCTGTACTGTGGCCGACTACTACTCGGAGGGTCAGGGGTTCGATTCCCGCTCTGTCTGCAGTCTGCATATCAAAGTGTCCTTGAGCAAGACACTGAACCCCCAGTTGCTCCTGGTGGGTCAGGCCAGTGCCGGTGCATGGCAGTTTTGCCACCATCAGTGTGTAAATGTGTGTGTGAATGAGTGGATAGCAGGATCTGTAAAGCGCTTTAGTCATCTAGAGATGAGAAAAACGCTATATAAGTGAACGCCATTGACCATTTACCATTTCATGGTCATCAATAAAACCTGATAACGCAAAGGCTCTTCAGACGTACACTGTTCTTCTAAGAAGATGCTGTAATGCCATGTAAGACAGCTACATGAATGAGCTTAAAGGTCTGATCACATGATTTTGACATTTTTTAGCATGTTGTGTAAACCCAAAAGTCATTGTCGATGATCAATATAATATTTCCAACTGTGCCTGCATAAACTAGTTATCATCAAAAAAACCACAGCCACTGACTGGACTGTGGTGCTGCCCACCGAATGAAGGGCGGCACCACCATGACGTAAGCGACAGAACGGATGCCGGTGTTGTTGACTGGAATGACAACAGCTTTGTAGCTCACAGTTTCTCTGGTTTCTTGTTTTAATTTTACGCCTCTGCCTTCGTGTTGTGTTGCAGGCTGTGAAAGACCACATCACACGCTTCAGCTCCAACTGTCATAAGCCTCCTCGTGCGCTTTTACGCAGGAGGAGCGCACGAGGAGGGGAAGGATTAATGGATTTATGCGCAGCTTTGACCTACTTCCTCCTCCTCCTCCTCCTCCTGTCTCCACAGCAGATCATCTGTCTCCATTTCACCCTGTCCCTTACATCTTCCTCCATAACACCAACCCTCTCCATGTCCTCTTTCACTACATCAATGAATCTTTTCTGTGGTCTTCCTCTTTTCCTCCTGCCTGGCACCTCCATCGTCAACATCCTTTGTCCAGTATATCCGCTATCTCTCCTCTGCACATGTCCAAACCATCTCAGCCTTGCCTCTCTTACTTTTTCTTCAAACTGCTCAACCTGAGCTGTCCCTCTGATATACTTATTTCTAATCTTGTCCCTCCTAGTCACTCCCAATGAAAATCTTAGCATCTTCAACTCTGCCACGTCCAGCTCCACCTCCAGTCTTTCTGTCAGCACCACTGTCTCCAAACCATACATCATAGCAGGTCTCACTACCATCTTGTAAATCTTCCCTTTCACTCTTGCTGCTACCCTTCTGTCACAAATCACCCCTGACACTCATCTCCACCCACTCCATCCTGCCTGCACCTCTCTTGTGCATTTTCCATCTAAGTCTACCATAAAGAGAAGAATTCACGAGAGCAGGTGCAGACAGTTCACCATGAGGTGCAAACCATTAATCAGCCTCAAATTTAGAAAGGCCAGATTAGACTTTGTTAAAAACATCTAAAGAAGCCAGCCCAATTCTGGAACAGCATTCTGTGGACAAATGGAACCAAGCTCAACCTGTACCAGAATGATGGGAAGAAGAAAGTATGGAGAAGGCTTGGAACGGCTCATGATCCAAAGCACACCACATCCTCTGTAAAACATGGTGGAGACAGTGTGATGCATGGGCATGCATGGCTTCCAGTGACACTGGGTGATTAATGTTTAAGCTGCGTGTCCACCAAATGCGTTTTTTTGTCACTGGACCGCCGAAACTAGTGATGTCCTGTGGATGCAGATGTGCTGAAGGCATTCAGATCTTCTCTTCTGACACAGTGGTTACTGTTCTCTAATTTTGCTCACTGGCTTTTTATAAAATAAATGTTTGTGTTGAAGTGCCTTGGTTATTTAAAAAAACCCAACATGCTAGTACAGCAGTGGTATAGCCACAGCTTATCTTCTGAATAATGAAGAATAACATATTTTAGAATAAATCAAGTATTAATACATTATTCTGTAATTTTGATCTCCACTGTATGCTCAGATTCAGCCAAATGCAGCAAAGTTGATTCAACGGCACTTCACAGTACAGATGGACAGTGACCCAAAACATACTGCAAAAACAACCCAAGAGTTTTGCAGTGGCCGAGTCAGTAACCAGATCTCAGCCCGATCGAGCATACATTTGACTTGCTTAAGACAAAACCTAATGCAGAAAGACCCACAAACAAGCAACAACTGAAGACAGCTGCAGTAAGGGCCTGGCAAAGCATCACAAAGGAGGAAACCCAGCATTTGGTGATGTCCATGGGTTCCAGACTTCAGGCAGTCATTGCCTGCAAAGGATTCTCAACAAAGTACGTAATAAAATGAACATTTTATTTATGGTAACGTTAATTTGTCCAATTACTTTTGAGCTCCTGAAATGAGATTTTGTTTAAAAATGGTTGCAGTTCCTAAACTGTAACTCCAATTTGGATGTGAATACCATTAAATTAAATCTGAGAGGCTGCACTTTAAGGCCATGTTGATTTTATAACTGTATCTTGAATATGTTTTGGTTAACAGCTAAAATAACTAAACTTGTGTCAGGACCTAACTGTATATTTTTGGCAACAATTCTTCCTTGTGTGCCACCTATTTGTGGTTGGATGTGGAGCTCTAAAGATCAGATTTCTGCCCCTGGTAACCGAGGGTTTCGTTGGCTTGGTTTTCATTGGCTTCTGAGCTGTCGAATCAGAATAATGGGGGGTGAAAGTTGCAGTGGTGAGACAACCTGCCCTCTGTGGCCCACATCCTCCTCTGCCCCGCCTACCTCCCCAGTGGGTTTCACACAAGATTGGAGCTCTGAACGCAGCCCACTGTTTATGAATTAATGAGCGCTACTTCACTGTCACATACACTCAGTCGCACAGAGCTAGAGCCCAGCTCCATGCCAAGTCCCCATTTACTCACTCAGGTTTGAATGTCTCAGTCGTCACTGGCCTTGTTGTCTTGACTGTTGGCAAAATTTAAGCTGGGCTTTTGTTTATACCTTTGTTACAAATTGAAACAGCAGATCAGCTTAACCTAAAAACTACGGGGGCTTCTTTCCAAATATATGAAACCCATATAAGCCTGTTAAAAAGATTAATTTACTCCCCAGAAAAATTGAGATTTAGATCAACAGGGCAAGCATGGTAAACTGCATGTGCTCTCAGAAAACCTGTCCATATGCAGAAGAAAACATTTAATTTCTCAAAGACGTGAGATTACAATTTTAGGGTTTATACCCAGCATCTTCTCCTGTTTTTTGGCTGACTGCCTCAGCGACAGTGAACCTGTAACCGTGTGAAGTGGGGCACCCCACCACCACCACCATCTTTTTTGAGCTGCGTCGCCAAACATTGTTTCCATGTTGACATCACTGCTGATTGCTGGCAATTTCAGATACCTAGGCGTGCTACTAAATTGGATTGCATTTAAACATTTTCAGGCTTCACACACAGAGACACACACAACGATGCACGGTACATTAATAAACTACTATGACAGGGGAGCAACAGCAAGAAAGGGCCTTGAAAGTTCCAGATGTAGCTCGAACAGACTTTTCGGGTTTGAAGCAGTGAAAAAGTAAAGCTTGTATAACTTGATACATAATAACGTTTTTTAATCAATGTTTTACAGCTTGTCTTTGACATTTTAGTCATCCTTTACTGTTCCAAGAATCATTTTCTTTACAACAGAAATTGTCAAACAAGATCGTTTTTGTGTGTGGTGATTTAAAACAGTAAGCCCCTTTTAATCTGGAACTTAAAATAGATTGAAGGAAAAAGAGGCAGAGCATTGAACCCCAACAGCATAAATTGAGACATGTGGAAGTAAGGCCAGTAGAGCTTAGAAGAACGTGTCACTCAGCAAAAAGCCAGGGAATAAAAGCAGTTTTACTGAATCATCTGGTGATTCTAGGAAGCCATCAGCCATTTTTTTTGTTTGTTTTTTGTTACTTATTTGTACCCGTAGGTAGATTTGGTTTGCAGTCTGGTGACAAGCCACTGGCTGCCGGTCGCTGCATGCGTGAGCGCCCTAAACCTACATGTTTTTGGTATGCGGGAGGAAACTGGAGAAATCCTGGAGTAAACCCACGCAACACGGGGAGAACATGCAAACTCCACACAGCTCACTGTTGGTCGGGGGCTGGGATCGAACCCACGATCTCATGATCCCCGCGATCCCCCGGCCGAGGGTAAAACTGTGCTGCCACAGTGCTAAACCACTGCGCCACCGTGCAGCCATTGTTGCTGGAAAAGAAGAGTGTTCGCACAGAAAAGCACTCACACACTCTTGTTAATCACAGTCAACCTGACCATCATCAGCGATGCAGATACGCCTCCTGTCTTAGGGGACAAACACTGCCACTTGGTCAAAATTAAATTCTGTCATTAGATGGGGTTTTTTTTGTCCTTTAGAAGAGTCCTAAAAGTTTTCATAACCCAGAATGCACTTTCACAGTTCTAATCGCTTATATTTTCACACCAATAAACAAGCTTTTTATGGCTGAGTACTAAGCCTGCCTTCAAGCTGTGCAGACATGTGGGATGCCTCAGGCAGCAGATGAACCCCAGTTCACAGTCGACTTGTCTATACAACAAATGCTCTCCACCAGGTCAGATAGAGTTTAAATGTGTAAATGCTAAAATTTATTTAAAAATATCTGCTGCCATCTTGTCACACCTCCATGACCCTGAAATTGAAAGAAACATACTGCATACACATTCCCTGCATTTTCTGTTTGCATCTTAACAAAGGCATTCAAAATTAAATGTGTAGTTGTTAAAACTTTCTTTTTAAAAAAAAAGAAAACAAAGCTAGTGATATTGTAAGGCTGCATGGTACTGAACAGTTCAGCTAAATGATGATCTTGAACTGGTAGAAGTGGACATTGGTTTGACTAAAACAAGGTTTCCCAGTCTCTTAACATATTGACTGTGTTATGCACTTTGATTTGTTAACAACTGCAATGTTGGACATCAGTTTTGAATAGTTTTTATTATGTACCATTTGGTTAATTGCTGCAGTTTGAACAAATGAGCATGCACATTCTTATTGGGTTTTGGGCCTGTTTGCAGTGTTGTTTGGCAGCCAGAGCTGAAGTTTTGGATGTTATAGGCACCAGTGGGGACTGCGGTGGGCTCTCTGGGCCACTTTGCTGTGCTGTTCCTGTGCTCCACAGGTGCCGAGTGGTTGTTTGGAAACTCTGCAGTCACAGCAGCATTGTTATTGTAATTTTTTAAATGTTAGCTCTTCAGTACTATTGTTTTCTGGTCAAATTTGGCAGCTTGCAGGTCTTTGTATGATGATGTTGTGGAGGGGAGGCAGTGCGTCAGCATCCTCATGGGTGGGATGTTGGTGGGCCTATTTACAGATTGAAGGAGGAGGAAAAGCGAAAAGATTTTGACACGAAACTGTAAGACATTGATTTTCTTTGTAGAAAAAAGTGCATAAGATACCATTTTAGAAAATGTAGATTTGTTTTTAGAGGGGTTTTATATCCCCTGGAGTTCATCTTTAATATATGCTAATGGAGCCCGCAACTGTAGCTTGATAATTGTAGTTTGAAAATGGCTTAAAGGGCTATGCACATGGCAACGTTCTTACCCCAAACTGGCAAACTTCTTTGACAATTTAGCTGCCCGTACATGCGACGCTGGGATTTCAGAGGTGTGAGAGTGTAAAGATTTGAAACCAGTCTCCTGAGTGGAAAGGTTTTATGTTGAAAAATGTTGCAAATTTACAGTAAAAACAACAACTACTTGTTAAAGAGGACAAAGATGCAAATGTGAGAGAAATTTAATTTTTTCACAAGAATTTTTTCACAAGAAAAAAACTTCATATTAGGGAGAAAAACATTGCAAACTACTGTGAAATAGGTTGCACATTTGTAACAAAACACAAATTTAAGAGGCCAAAAAGCCACAATTTAAGAAGAAAAAGTTGCAAATTAAAGTGAAAAATGTTGCAGATTTACATGGCAAAAAGTGCCTGTGTTTAGGAAAAGGAGTTACAAATTTATTTCATATTTGGGAGAAACAAATTAGAAGTTCGGAGGGTGAAAAAGCCTCAAATTTATAAGATAAGTTGCACAATTAAGTAAAAAAAAAAATACAATTTATGTTTAAAATTTTATAATTTCAAAAAAGGTGCAAGGCCTTAATGCTTTTTGGCTAATTTACCAACCTTCAGCTCCTCCGAGAACGTCAGTGATTTGTTCATATTAAAACTTCTCTGTCCGTTAGCGATTACAGGAAAAAAAACACCCCACCAAAGTTTCTTTTTAAACATGGCGGCACCATGAGGAAAGCTTATAAGTTCTACCAATCGCCAAACTAGGGGTGGGAAAAAAGATCGGTTCAGTGATGGATCGCGATACTTGGCACTGGCGACAATGCATCGATCTATAAATGCACGGATCGATCTTTTATTCATAGAAAAATGCGCATACATATACTTTTGGGTTATCAATTAATCAATGGAATTTTCAGTTTACTAGATGGCCCAAAGCAAGCACCCAGTCAAGTGAAGTCATGGCTTGTCAAGGGGATTTGCAGCCAGCTTTGAAAGTTAGAAAGCAGTTAGCTCAAAGTTAGCTCAAATATTAGGCCTTTTTTTGGATTTTATAACAAAGATGGAAGGAAAGACCTTGACATGACACACAGCCCGCAAGAAGCGCTGCACAAAAAAAAAGAAAAAACAGAACATGGCGGGCCAGCACACATCTCAGAGCAGCATAATAATAATAATAATGATGATGATGATAATAATAATAATGGATTAGATTTATATGGCGCTTTACATGTCAAGTGACATCTCATAATGTTTACAGTGAGTCCATTATTCATTCACTCCAGACAGACGTTGATAGTGGTAAGCTACTACTGTAGCCACAGCTGCCCTGGGGCAGACTGACAGAAATGGGGCTGCCAATCCGCACCAACGGCCTCTCTGACCACTACCGAACATTTATACACGTTCATACCCAGTGTCATGGACACTGGAGGCAAGATGGGTAAAGTGTCTTGCCCAGGGACACAACGGCAGGATGGCTGGGGAGAGTGGGATTTGAACCACCAACCCTCTGGTTATTAGATGACCCACTCTACTTCCTGGGCCACTGCCGCCCACATTTTCCTCCTCTGTTCTATTTTTTTGCTGAGCACCAAGCTGGACGACAGGAAGTTCCATTTTTTTAAATATGGTCTTTGGCATGACCCGGCCGGGACTTGAACCTGACCTCCCGGTTGTGGGGCGGATGCTCTACCCCAAGCCACCTCTCCGATGGCTTAGAGGTAGAGCTAAAGAGACACCAGCATGGACCTTTTCCTCCAAGTAAGTAAAGTTTATTTATGAAGTGCTTTTCACAGACGTATAGTCACAAAGTGCTGTACAATAAAATGGAATAAAAGGAAGTTGATAGATAAAAATAATTTTAAAAATACAAAAACAAGTTAAAACATAAGATTAAAATGATTTAAAAATATCAGCCTTACCATTAAAAAGCAGTTGAAACTCAACAGAAATCCTCATTAAACAAAAAAGTTTTATGCTGCTTTTTAAGAGTCCGCAGAATCAGCTAAACGTATCTGGAGTGGGAGTCTATTCCAGACAGCTCTGTCCACCCCCCCCTTCCTGTGTGCAGAGACGTGTCTCTGCAGAAAATGAAGCCCTGAGGACACTTTATTATATGAAAGAGATGCCGACAGTTTTACTTTCGGACATGATTTGAGGTTGAATAAGGTGGGGGGAAAAAAATGGAAATATAGGGGATTGTGATACTCAGTTATCACGATATCATGATTATCACTGAATCATGATAGGATCGAATTGTGACCCAGGTAACGTGATCCAAATCGAATCGCGATTCCCACCCCATGCCACACACCTATATCATATGAGTTCCTATGGAACCATCAAAAGACCCTGCTTCAGGAGTCAGAGTTAAAATGGTTATAGGAACTTAGAGCCGTGGTCCCTAGTTCCTATGCTGTCCAAACACACGAAAAATGGCCTAGGTACTGAAAAGGTTATAGGTACTGAAAAGGTTATAGGAACTGCAGAAAGTTTCTACAGTGCGAAAGGACCTATGGATAGATGTCCTGACATTTTCCTTGAGTATTTGCTGGTGTAATTCAGCATTCATTGTTCCATCAATGATGGCAAGCCATCCTGGTCTAGATGCAGCAAAACAGGCCCACACCAGGATATTACCACCACCATGTTTCATAGATGAGATAAGGTTCTTATGCTGGAATTTAGCATCCTTCTTTCTCCAAACATAATACTTCTCATTAAAAAAAAAACATCTGGTGTGTGGCTTGCGCTGAGGTCTTTTCCACCCAGAGGCCTTGGGGTTGAGCATGAGGATGGCTTTTGTCAGGTGTTCTGGTGGGAGGCAGGGGACATGGCCAAACCAGTGGATACGTCGCTGTGTAATAAGGTGGTATGCTGCAGGCTAATGTGTGCGGGCTCGGAGCGCGTCGCTAGAAGTGTGCTGGGGCCACCTGATGCTTTCGATGGTTCTGAGGGCCCGACTGTCAAACCCATCGACTCTCGAGGCCAGAGTCTTATTCAGTGTGGTGTTTATAGCTGCAGTCTCTCATAATCCAAAATCACTCTGAGTAAAACTTCTGTTTGTCATCTGTTAGTTACAGCAGCAGTTTTCACAGCTTTAATGGTTCCATGTGCATGTGCAGTTGTTTCTGTGACATTCACATGTGCACGCAGATCTTTTTTTCCATTTTAAATGAAAACATTTTCATGTGCATGACCCTTAAGTGAGGTCACACCTGGTTTCACTTAGCAATCAGGAGCAAGTGTGTAAGCTGAAGAAAAAGTGTACCCTTGGGTTGGTATTTAACATCTTGCATCCAGTCACGCCATAGCTCCGGGTGTTTGTAGGCTTTATTTTTGGGTGTGAAGGAGTTTTCTGTCCCAGATACTCTTGTGTGGAGGATTTGTCAGTTCTTTGTTTTTATTTACTTCCCCTAATAGTTTAACATCTGCTGTTTAATTAGTAACTTGACACGTGACACCAGTCAGGCGATTGGATTATCTTGGTAAAAGAGACGTGCTCTTTTATCATTGCTGATACATAAACCATTTTCTGTTTTGGAGTATCCTATGATATTTTTTTTTTTTTAAATGGGATGAAAATGTCGACTTCGTTTGTGCAAAACTGGCTCAAAGGCTCCATTTTCTCCATAGGCTCGGAATGTCTGGTGTGAGCTCTAAGATCATGTGCACTTTTTATAATGCAGTGCTTGAAAGCTTGATCAGATATGGGATGACAGCCTGGTTTGGTTCGCGTACTGTTTAGTCCAAATCTAAAATGGAGAAACTGGTAAAAATTGCCTTGAAAATAACAAGAAATAAAAATGACCAGTCTCCCCAATATTAGAAAATGGTATCAGGCTCACAGAATTGTAAAAGACCCATCACATATGCTTTACCCTGATTAAAGGATTTTCTCCTAACATCTGTAGCTCTCTTAAATAAGGAACTAGCTCAGTTGAACAGGTCTTGAGCCCCAATCTCCTTGTACTTAATTATTTGGTCTGTTCTTATAGTCATCCTTTTATCTTGGATCTTGTTACCTATGCTTTTATTGTTAATTTATTTATCTGATCGTATTGCTTTTAACATGGATTGGTTATGTTGTATATCTGATTTATGACAATTTGTGTTTTGTCTTTTTTTATCCTTGGCATTGTGACAACAGATGAATTTACATAGTGCAACACTTGATTGACTATTTTATTTTAATTCTTTCATTTTAGGTGAGGTTGGTGCAGTATTGGAGTTGGTGCAGTTCATAACTCAGTTCCAAGTTACTTATCTTCAAACAATGTCCCAATCTTGCAATTTAGCAGACTGTAAACACTTGTTGACTGAATGTGTTTTGTTACCTCCACCATGGAGGTTATATTTCTGCCAGCATTTGTCTGTTTGCTAGCAGGATTACACAAAAGTTACTGGATGGATTTGGATGAAATTTTCACCAAAGGTGGCCCTTGGCCAAAAGATGAACCCGTTAGATTGTGGTGATGATCTAAGAGTGCGTACCTCTACCAAGGCCCTTGTTTGTATTTGTGAAGCAGGATTGCACAAAAAAAACTACTGAATGGATTTTGATGAAATTTTCATCAGAGGTGATCTTTGGGCTGCAGAGGAACCCATTGCATTTTGGTGATGATCTGAGAGTGCATACCTCCGCCAGGGCTCTATCCTCTCACAATGTGGTAGCAAGATTACTCAAAAACTACTGGGCAGTTTGATAAAATTTTGACCAGAGGTGGCTCTTGGGCTATGTGCATACGTGGACCAAATTGTTGGTACCCCTCTCTTAATGAAAGAAAAACCCACAGTGGTCACAGAAATAACTTGAATCTGACAGAAGTGGTAATAAATAAAAAGTCTATGAAAATTAACCAATGAAAATCAGACAATGCTTTTGAATTGTGGTTCAACAGAATTATTTTAAAAAACAAACTCATGAAACAGGCCTGGACAAAAATGATGGTACCCTTAACTTAATATTCTGTTGCACAACCTTTTGAGGCAATCACTGCAATCAAACGATTTCTGTAACTGTCAATGAGACTTCTGCACCTCTCAGCAGGTATTTTGGCCCACTCCTCATGAGCAAACTGTTCCAGTTGTCTCAGGTTTGAAGGGTGCCTTCTCCAGACGGCATGTTTCAGCTCCTTCCACAGATGTTCAATAGGATTTAGATCAGGGCTCATAGAAGGCCACTTTAGAATAGTCCAATGTTTTGCTCTTAGCCATTCTTGGGTGTTTTTAGCTGTGTGTTTTGGGTTATTATCCTGTTGCAAGACCCATGACCTGTGACTGAGACCAAGCTGTCTGACACTGGGCAGCACATTTCTCTCTAGAATACCTTGATAGTCTTGAGATTTCATTGTACCCTGCACAGATTCGAGACACCCTGTGCCAGATGCAGCAAAGCAGCCCCAGAACATAACAGAACCTCCTCCATGTTTCACAGTAGGGACAGTGTTCTTTTCTTGGTATGCTTCATTTTTGTGTCTGTGAACATAGAGCTGATGTGTCTTGCCAAAATGTTGCAGTTTTGTCTCGTCTGTCCATAGGACATTCTCCCAGAAGCTTTGTGGCTTGTCAACATGCAGTTTGGCAAATTCCAGTCTGGCTTTTTTATGATTTGTTTTCAACAGTGGTGTCCTCCTTGGTCATCTCCCATGAAGTCCACTTTGGCTCAAACAACGACAGGTGGTGCGATCTGACACTGATGTACCTTGACCTTGGAGTTCACCATGAATGTGTTTAGAGATTGTTCTGGGCTCTTTTGTTACCTTTCGTATTATCCGTCTCTTCCAGTTTTCATCAAGTTTCCTCCTGCGGCCACGTCCAAGGAGGTTGGCTACAGTCCCGTGGATCTTTCTGTTTGGATTTCTGAATAATATGTGCAACTGTAATCACAGGAACATCAAGCTGCTTGGAGATGGTCTTATAGCCTTTACCTTTAACATGCTTGTCTATAATTTTCTTTCTAATCTCCTGAGACAACTCTCTCCTTTGCTTCCTCTGGACCATGTTTAGTGTGGTAAACACCATGTCACCAAACAGCACAGTGACTACCTGTCACCCTTTAAATAGGCCGACTGACTGATTACAAGTTTGTAGACACCTGTGATGTTAATTAGAGGACACATCTTGGTTGAACATGCCCCTATGGTCACATTATCTTTTCTAGGGGTACCATCATTTTTGTCCAGGCCTGTTTCATGAGTTTGTTTTTTAAAGTAATTCTGTTGAACCACAATTCAAAAGCATTGTCTGATTTTCATTGGATAATTTTCATAGAATTTTTATTTATTACCACTTTTGTCAGATTCAAGTTATTTCTGTGACCATTGTGGGGTTTTCTTTCATAAACAGAGGGGTACCAACAATTTTGTCCACGTGTGTACAAACCCATTACATTTTGGAGGGGATCCATGAGCACATGACTCCACCAAGGCCCTAACTTGCAGTGCAGGGAAAGATGGAGGCAGGGAGATATGGATGACCAGATGGACAAAGGGAGGGAGGGAAGGAGTCTCGGTAGAGGTACAGTGGGACAAAAAAGTATTTAGTCAGCCACCAATTGTGCAAGTTCTCCCACTTAAAAGATGAGGGAGGTCTCCAGTTTTCATCATAGGTATACCTCAACTATGAGAGACAAAATGAGGGAAAAAAAATCCAGAAAATCACATTGAAGGATTTTTGATGAATTAATTGGTAAATTCCTCGGTAAAATAAGTATTTGGTCAATAACAAAAGTTCATCTCAATACTTTGTTATATACCCTTTGTTGGCAATGACAGAGGTCAAACATTTTCTGTAAGTCTTCACAAGGTTTTCACACACTGTTGCTGGTATTTTGGCCCATTCCTCCATGCAGATCTCCTCTAGAGCAGTGATGTTTTGGGGCTGTCGCTGGGCAACACAGACTTTCAACTCCCTCCAAAGATTTTCTATGGGGTTGAGATCTGGAGACTGGCTAGGCCACTCCAGGACCTTGAAATGCTTCTTATGAAGCCACTCCTTCGTTGCCCGGGCGGTGTGTTTGGGATCATTGTTATGCTGAAAGACCCAGCCACCTTTCATCTTCAATGCCCTTGCTGATGGAAGGAGGTTTTCACTCGAAATCTCACGACACATGGCCCCATTCATTCTTTCCTTTACACGGATCAGTCGTCCTGGTCCCTTTGCAGAAAAACAGCCCCAAAGCATGATGTTTCCACCCCCATGCTTCACAGTAGGTATGGTGTTCTTTCTCCTCCAAACACGACAAGTTGAGTTTTTACAATAAAGTTCTATTTTGGTTTCATCTGATCATATGACATTCTCCCAGTCCTCTTCTGGATCATCCAAATGCTCTCTAGCAAACTTCAGACGGGCCTGGACATGTACTGGCTTAAGCAGGGGGACACGTCTGGCACTGCAGGATTTGAGTCCCTGGCGGCATAGTGTGTTACTGATGGTAGCCTTTGTTACTTTTGTCCCAGCTCTCTGCAGGTCATTCACTAGGTCCCCCCGTGTGGTTCTGGGATTTTTGCTCACCGTTCTCGTGATCATTTTGACCCCACAGGGTGAGATCTTGCGTGGAGCCCCAGATGGAGGGAGATTATCAGTGGTCTTGTATGTCTTCCATTTTCTAATAATTGCTCCCACAGTTGATTTCTTCACACCAAGCTGTTTACCTATTGCAGATTCAGTCTTCCCAGCCTGGTGCAGGTCTACAATTTTGTTTCTGGTGTCCTTTGACAGCTCTTTGGTCTTGGCCATAGTGGAGTTTGGAGTCTGACTGTTTGAGGTTGTGGACAGGTGTCTTTTATACTGATAACGAGTTCAAACAGGTGCCATTAATACAGGTAATGAGTGGAGGACAGAGGAGCCTCTTGAAGAAGTTACAGGTCTGTGAGAGCCAGAAATCTTGCTTGTTTGTAGGTAACCAAATACTTATTTTACCGAGGAATTTACCAATTAATTCGTTAAAAATCCTTCAATGTGATTTTCTGGATTTTTTTTTTTCATTTTGTCTCTCATAGTTGAGGTATACCTATGATGAAAATTGGAGACCTCACTCATCTTTTAAGTGGGAGAACTTGCACAATTGGTGGCTGACTAAATACTTTTTTGCCCCACTGTATGCGCTCTCTGGGTGCATACCTAATGCAGTGTCTGTTTGACCCCATGTGGACTGGTGGCATCATAGAAGTGATGCTTGCACCAAAGAATAGATGGTACCTATTAAGAGCACCTAAGGAATTCTGAACAACTCCTTATAGGTCTTCTAAGGAAGACCCGGTTCCAGAGCTCAAATTGGACCCAAATTTTTACCATTTTATCCCACCGGCCTCCAGAGCCTGCCCTCTGAATTTCAGCCCCCAACTCCCAGCGGTTGTACCTTTTCCACCTCTGTGTTCATTTAATACAGTAGCTCCTCTGTGGACGTTCATTAAAGATTTCCCCTCTTAAACTTTACATATCTGGAGAGGCTGAAATTGGGGGATGCACACTCTCATAACCTCAGCAAAGGACTTACCAAATCTGAGGTCAGTCTGACAAACGGTTCGAGAGAGATGCGCGGAACAGTCAGAATGACCCATACAGACAGAGAATCCTTCCATTATAATATGATTTGTGACTGAATATGAATGCAGCATCATGTAGCACTTGTTGTCCAAGGCAAATTTCCCATGAGGAGCAGTAAAATTTATTCTGATTCTGATGTTGATCTTTGTGTGGAACATAGCACGAACACACACTTAAGACTCTAGATAAGTGTTTTTTCAACCAGGGTTCCCTGGAGCATTCAGGCTTCTCTGGGAATTTGCTACAGAACCCAAACAGCAAATAATTTGCAATTTTTTGGACCAATTAAGAAGTGAAGTTTGAACATTTCCCACAAAAACCTGAAAGTTCTAGAGAACCCTGGTTGGAAAAACACTGCCCTAGAATGCGTGAAACCCACAGGGAATGGATAGTAGTTCAAGTAACTGTATTTTGTATTGCTATATTAACATTTTCTTTCCTCTAGGTGCCCAAAGCCGGTGAAAATTTCATCCGTCTCTGCAAAAAAGGCTACTACGATGGGACAGTCTTTCACAGGTCCATCAGGAATTTTATGGTATGAAATTTGTACTGACCACTTTACTTTGCTTCACTTATAGGGCTGCAAAGATTATTTTTACTGATTCATTCCCATATTTTTTTTTTTTTCAATTTGCTGACTAATCATTTGGTCTATAAAATGTGACGTGCTGGCAAAATGAGTCACTTTGAGGAAATTGTCAAAACTGAGGTAACGTTTTTTCCATATTCTGTGTTGAAAGACCTTCAAAATGATATTTAATTTGTAGGAACTGCACAAAAATGGACCCGGAAAAAGATGATTTGTTTATATTTTGGCTAGGTTTAAAACTCGTGTTTGATTGGTTGGGAGAAACGTCTTCTTCAAAAACATGTGCATTTTTAGAAAGTATGTTTTCTTAGCTTTCCAGTGATACCAGGCACTCATGGGGGTTTTCCCGGGACTTGCTGCTAGCAAACAAAGAAAGAGTCATGACTTATGACTTCTGCTGCCTGCAGCTCATAATGATGCGGTGCGCATTCCGACTCATTTTGCCAGCACGGGTCACAAATATTTCAAATACCCATCAAAATATTCCAAGCCTCATCATCTATCTTGGTTTGTCATGGAAATGGTACAAAACCAAAAATTATTCAGCTTATAATGCACAAGCAAGAAAAGAATTACATTTTTTATGTTTGAAAACTTGAAACGACCATATATATATATTTTTTTTTCTAGAATTTTTACTGGAAAAGGGTGCATAGGCATAGGTCGATTATCTAATTATTTGTTGAATAATTTTGTGTGAGTCAGCTAGTAGATTAATTAGCCACTTGTTGCAGCACTGCTTCACTACAGTCATCTGTAGACCTAAAAATTGTTTCCAAGCACACAACAGGAAAAAAATTGTCACATGAAAAAGAAAGAAATTGTTCTTTCCAGCATAAGATACTGACTTTGTTTACATTCACAGTAATAAACTGATTATAATAAGATTTCTGATTATTCAAGTAGACTTGTAAATAGAATAGTCTGATTTTCTTCATCAGATAAAGGCCATTATCAGATGGATGTTTATTAGATAAACACACCCAGTTTATTGCCCAATAGTCGGTTTAATCGGTGCATGTAAAATGTCAAATCTGATTATTGTTATCTGATTATATACAGTTATCAGATTATTGTGACATGTCAATAGCATAATTGCCTTTCAAAGAGACACAAAATGAAAGCACTAACTACATCAAACTAAAGGCACTAATTTTTTGACGATGAGTGGCATACATTTTTTTTTTCCTGTGTTCCACCAAGAGTACCATTTTAGTTAACTGCCAAAGACTGTTTTCACTTCTGCTTGAGAGCAAGGATACTCAGAAAATGGCATACCTTCCTGTGACACTGATGTATGTAAGTGTAAGATTCTGTTGATGCTTCACTGGGCTGGCAGTATCTGGATTACAGCCACACAATGGAAGGAAACATGGCTGAACAAATAGAGCTGTGATAAGTTGCCCTCCATCTGACCAAGAGTAGCTGTCGTTTTGCTGAATGCATTGCCTAGGTGAGCTGCTGTCCTTATGACTACATCATCAACCAGCACTTCTTCTCACTGGGAATGTGACAAAGAGTTCCCCTGCTGATAGTTTTCCTAAAAGGCTTCCAGCATTTTGTACAGGGACCACAGGTCAATAGTCTAGCTAAAATTAACTTTGAATGGAAATCAGAGCTCTCACAACACACAAGACTGACTTCAGCACACTAGTGCGCTGTTGTGACACTGTAGCCTCTAACATAAGAAAGGGAACTTTTTGAGCACCTTATATTTAAAAAAAAAAAACTATTGGTTTTGGAAATACGTGTTAGCCATAGGTAGATAAGATGCAGTAGTTGATGGCCAGCAGAGTTGTTACTACCTTCCTTTTCTCCCAACTTTGGACATCCCACTATGCCCACTCATCTTTGCTTTTAGAACACTTGTTGGAAAGCTTTTATTGTTCTCACTGTAGGCTAACAATTTCATCCCGTTTCTCCATTTCTATTCAATTCTTCCCTATCCCCTTTATTCTTTCTGGGGCAGGGCTGTCTGATAATGAGATTAGCCATTGCACTGTAGACTGATGGAAGGTTTAGATTAGATTTAGATATAGATTTAGAGGATTACAGTGAGGCTCTTCTTAAAAACATATGGTGCATGTGATGCACTTGTTCCACATGACACCATCAGCACCATTTTCAACCCATTTTATCTGACTTCCTCAGGACTGCTCGTTTCAGTCCATATTTCTTTA